>ONZH01022603.1:0-640899 GCA_900303285.1 Rhinella marina | reverse complement strand
CACAATCTGTTGTTTCTGTGTAATGATCTATACTGCACGTGACTATGCCTGAGATTAAAAAAATACGTTTTTTTGCTCTAGTGATACAAATCCATTTCATAAAATCCTTTCTTTCGCTTTAACTGATCTATACTAAACGTCACTTTTAAAAATACGTCTTTTTCCTCTCTTTCTTCTCTCCAAACTATTTTTCCGGATAGGTGACGTATACGGTATTAAACTGAGAAGAATACATACAACACATGCCCCACTTGATCAATTTCATAGTTGAACCGTACCTAAATTGACAGCCACAGCCATACAGGGCCACGCTAAATTTTTCCTGTGCTCTACCTGCTACGTCGTGTAGCTCGGTCAATGTGTAGTCACAGCCATACAGGCGACGCTAAATTTTTTATGTGCTCTACCTGCTACCGTCGTGTAGCTCGGTCACTCTGACCGAGTCTGACCCTGGGGCCGCTCATGTACTGCCCACTTGGAGGATTGCGGGGCCTACCTCGGTCACGGTTTCTCAGACTTACTATGCCTCTTCCTCCAACCCCTCCTCCTTCGAATTACCATCCGTGCTTCACCTCCTGCTACCTCAGTCTAACTCGGTCACTCTGTTGTCACCGCCATGCTGCGTCAGGCTAAATTTTTGGGTGGCTCACCTGCTACCTCATCTAACTTGGTCACTTGTTGGTGTCACCGCCAAGCTTTGTCAGGCTTATGCCTGCATCGTGTGGGGATAAATAGATGATGGGAGAGATCTCTGTACTGACCTCTGATATATTTATACATAGTTATTAGATCTCCCCTCAGTCGTCTTTTTTTCTAAAGTGAATAACCCTAATTTTGATCATCTTTCTGGGTCCTGTAGTCCACCCATTCCAGTTATTACTTTAGTTTCCCTCCTCTGAACCCTCTCCAGCTCTGCTATGTCTGCCTTGTTCACAGGAGCCCAGAACTGTACACAGTCCTCCATGTGTGGTCTGACTAGTGATTTGTAAAGTGACAGGATGAAAGCAAGTCTCTATGTGCCAGCACTGCAACAGCTCCTCCTGACACTACACCTTCTCCGTCAAAAAATGTAAAATCTGTATGATGTTTGCACCGGTTCTGTTGTCTGTAATGAGCCAGATTGCTGACATTTGCTGGATTTATTTTGTTAGTAAGAGATAATTTAAAACTGGAAAATGCACTTTCCCGTGGGAAGGCAAAGGTGATTTCTGAATGGTAACAGTGCAGTGATAACCGCGGGGGGGATTTTCAGTGCTCCCTCATACTTATAGGTCATATGGACCAGTGTCAAGAGAGGAGATCAAGGCACTGTTAGCCGGGCAGTTCTCCAGCGGATCGTACTCTTGGGTCCAATTATAGAGGAGCTTATTAATTAAGGAAGAATAAAAAGTAAAATGCCAACGTGCTATCTGTGGGAGGAGGATAGGACTTGATTTGTTAATGAAGTTATATATCAGTGCCAAGCAGGCTTAAATATAATTCTAGTTAAAGGGATGATTAAATAAAATAACACAAAAATCATAAAATATAGATAAAGGGGTTATCCCACGGCTTATGTAAAAAAATGAAAATCAGACATCATATAGTACAGTGGTGGCGAACCTATGGCACAGGGTGCCAGAGACGGTACTCATAGCCCTCTCTTTGGGCACCCATGCCATGGAAAAAGTCTATGGTGTACCAATATGCCTTAGAGTTTTCCTATCATTTGTTAGTGCAGGGCCGATTATGAACGGCACAGACAGCGCATTGAATGTAGGAAGGCTATTACAGCTAAATGGAAGACTATATTGGACTGTAGTATTGAGGTTACATTGTCGAGTTGGCACTTTGCAATAAATAAATGGGTTTTGGGTTGCAGTTTGGGCACTCAGTCTGTAAAAGGTTCACCATCACTATCTTGCTCTTTCTAACAAAGCTAGAACCAGCCCTGCACCTCACATGGATCCAGAGATCTCTCCATTCATTGTTCTGCTAGATTTATATCAAGCTGACAGCTCAAGGGGAATGTCCTCTCTGCTGCAGCTCAGGGAGCGTGTCCTTTCTGCTGCAGCTGTCTCCCTGGAACTGAGCATGTGCAGCCATCTCAGTGAGCCGGACAAAGAAATAAGAAAACAAACAGCACGTGGTACTATACAGCTACATTTTCTTGCATGTAGTTACAAAAGTATTCAGATCCAGGTGTTAGTTTGGGAACTGTAGAATATTTTTGTTTGACAACCCCTTTAACACAATGTCATCATCTTTTTAATGCTGTTTTTTCCTTATTGAAATCTCAGAGGGTAAAAAAAAAATCGATTTTGTCTCCTCTGAAATAATGGATTTAGGGAAGTGATAGAGAATAGTGGCATCTTGCTGTAGAAACCATCCCTCTGTTTGAGGCCCCTTTCACACGAGCGTGACGGATTATGTCCGGATGCGTTCAGGGTGCGTTAAGGAAAACTCGCACCATTTTGCAAGCAAGTTCAGTCAGTTTTGTCTGCGATTGCGTTCAGTTTTTTCTGAGCGGGTGCAATGCGTTTTGATACGTTTTTCACGCACGTAATAAAAAACTGAAGGTTTACAAACAACATCTCTTACCAACCATCAGAAAAAAACGCATTGCATCCGCACTTGCTTGTGGATGCAATGCGTTTTTCACTGAAGCCCCATTCACTTCTATGAGACCAGGGCTGCGTGAAAAACACAGAATATAGAACATGCTGCGTTTTTCACACAACGCAGAACTGATGCGTGAAAAAAACCGCTCATGTACACAGACCCATTGAAATTAATGGATCAGGATTCAGTGCGGGTGCTGTGTGTTCACGTCACGCATCGCACCCCCACGGAAAACTCGCTCATGTGAAAGGGGCCTAAAGTGGGGACCTGGATTTGCCTATTTAGGTAAAATCCAATCCCAGCTCAGTTAGGCTTTTACTGTACATTGCTGTTTAAGAAGATTTTACAGAAAGTCTTGACGACTAAGGGTGCCCTCACACACGGCAGATTTTGTGGCAGAAAATTCCGCGATTGTAAATCAGTTCTATTCATTTGAATGGGGCTTGCAGAAATTCATGTGCTTGCTGCCCAATTAAAATGATTGGAACTGATATTCAGTCACAGAACTTTATGCCACAAAATCTGCCCCCTGTGAAGGCACCCTAAGGCCCCTTTCACACGGGCGATGTTTCCGCGCGGGTGCAATGCGTGATGCGAACGCATTGCACCCGCACTGAATCCTGACCCATTCATTTCAATGGGGCTTTTCACATGAGCGATGTTTTTCACGCAGCAGTTCGCCGTTGCGTGAAAATCGCAGCATGTTCTATATTCTGCGTTTTTCACGCAGAACTGGCCCCATTGAAGTGAATGGGTCTGCGTGAAAATCGCATTGCATCCGCACACAAGTGCGGGTGCAATGCGGTTTTAACGCATGGTTGCTAAGAGATGTTGTTTGTAAACATTCAGTTTTTTCGCACGCGCGTGCAAAACGCATTGAAACGCTTCGCACCCGCGCGGAAAAAACTGAACGAACGTACGCAATCGCAGTCAAAACTGACTGCGATTGCGTGCGGATTGGTGCGGATGCGTGCGGATTTTCCTGAACGCATCCGGACCAAATCCGGACACGCTCGTGTGAAAGAGGCCTAAGGGCCCTTTCACATGTGCTGATGCACAGGGCAATGACAGAATGAATGATTTTTTGCAATGCGGGTGCTGCCTTTCTTTTCATTTTTTGGTATTGCAACTCAGCTCCATTGAAATGAATAAGATTGAGCTGCAATACCAGACACAACCCATGGACAGGGGTGGTACTGTTTTTTTTGACGGAAGTGATCAGTTTTTTTTTACTCCTGGAAACCCCTTTAATAATTTATAATAATAATCTTTATTTATAGAGCACCACCATCTCCCACAGAGCTTTACAATTCAGATAATATTCAGTTTTCACTAACTGGTGTGTTGAATGCAATAAGCTGCGGAAAGCAAGGCGCCGGAAAATGTCAGCACGTGCTAATAACCTAACCCAAAGGAAAAACAAATCTAAAATTTTATCTTGAATTTAAAAATAAACATTGTGTATGTGTGAATGTGTATGTTGTAAATCAGCACCAGAGAGCCATTACTCTGAATATGTGTAGATGGATCTACTATAGCCGGCAGTCTTCACGTTGTGTTTTAGTTATGTACTTCCAAACAAAGATTCCCTGCCCACCAAGAAGTATTTCAACTAGTGTCAAGTGAATCAAAGTCCACGAAGGCCGCAGGTGTGAGAGTAGCCTTAGTCCTTAGCCAGATCTCTGCCAGACCCCATTATAGTCATTGGGGTCCGTCAGGAAGGCGGTAGTATCCGGCTGTGTCTGATCCGGTTCTCTGCCGCAGGTATTAAACTAGCCTAAGGGTACGTTCACATGATGGATTCTAAAAACTTCACCTACAGCAACTCTCATTTGTGTTTTTTTTTTTCATATATATATATATTTTTTTAACGGGTGTTTACTTCTATACAAAACTGCATTTTCAGCTTATTGTTTTTGGCGCAGATCTTTTTCTCCAATGGAAAAACAAAGCAAGTGCTGTTTCCCATTAAAATGAACGGGAGGCTATTTTGAGGTGTTTTTGATCTGATTTGGGGGCAGAAATGCTCCAAAATCAGCGTTAAAAAAACTCTTTGTGAACTGGCCCTAAGGCCCCTTTCACTTGAGCGAGTTTTCCAAGTGACCGATTCTCAATCCTGACCAATTCATTTCAATGGGTCTGTGTACATGAGTGTCAGTTCTGTGTTGTGTGAAAAACACAGCATGTTCTATATTCTATATTCACGCAGCCCTGGCTCCATAGAAGTGAATGGGGCTGCAGTGAAAAACGCATTGCATCCGCAAGCAAGTGCGGATACAATGCATTTTTGACTGATGGTTGCTAAGAGATGTTGTTTATAAACCTTCAGTTTTTTATCACGCGCGTGAGAAACGCATCAAAATGCATTGTACCCACGCGGAAAAAACTGAACAACTGAACACAATCGCAGACAAAACTGACTGAACTTGCTTGTAAAATGGTGTGAGTTTCCCCTGAACGCGTCCGGACCTAATCCATCACGCTCGTGTGAAAGAGGCCTAGGGTTTCCATCCAGCCGGTATTAGCAACCAGAGGCGGATGTGGGGTATTCCTACTTGGGACATTGATGGTATATCCCTAGGATAGGCGAAGGTCCCCTGTTTGGGACCAGCTTTTATATCCAGAATGGGACCCCTGTTCGCTGCACACATTGCTGCTCCTGCCTATGCCCACTTTACTGAAAGCTCTGCATAGCACATAGGTGCAGGATATTCTCATCAATATGCAATGCAAGGTTTTAGTAGTGTAAGGACAGGCAGAAACAGTGAGGTACTGTGCAGAGGATTCAGCTGAGTCATGTGTGCTTCTACCTATACGGTGCACTCTGCGGTGTATATTGTATGACAGCATGCGCACGTCGCATATATGACCATGGTGTACGAATTCTGTATACAGTGCAGTGAAAAGAGCTACATGAATAAAATATATTACACAAATTATTATTAGTGTATTTGCAAGTGTTTAAATGTTTAGCTACACTTTAATCCCTTACAATTTTCAGAAAGCATAGTAAAAGATGCTAGACGTTTCAATCTTGCAAAGAATAGACTTTATTTGATGATACTGGATAATGAGTTTTTGAAATGTTGTCTGATTCTTGGCCAGCAGGGGGCAGCAGTCATCCTAGATTTCTCTGATATGAAGTGTGGGTCTTTTTTCCTTACTTGTATATTTGTTATGAATGAATTACAGAGGACATTGAAAAAAGTAATAACATGGGAAAACATCTAATGCTGAGGTGACTGTGGGAAGGTATTGATGCCAAATGTCTTAGTGACTGTGATGAATGCCCTTGCAGAATGTCTCTGGACAGGTTACACATTTACTACGATGATAACCAAACGTGTGACTGCATACTACAGGAGTTACCGTGGGACCATTACATTTGTAATTCATTAGGCTGACAGGACCTAGGTGAAAATTATAAGGAATCCAATGTGATGATAAAGCCCTGGTCTAACTGAAAATGCTACAAAACCAGATTATATAATCTAAACAACTGTAAAATAACTGCTGATTTGTGCCCTATACCTTATACGAGATACAGTTTTAGAAATCATGACCTATAGATCATAATTACCCAGTGAGACATTACTGCATTAATATACCTGATGTATCTGGTGGCAGGTTATGGCTCCGGCCTAGTGATTTTATACATAGGCATTAGGAGCCTCTGCAGCGTGCAACACCATTCATATAGTAACCCCATTATAAATTACTGGGGTTTGTCAGGTGGCGTTGGATTTGTATTTCACACATATTTTTCTATAACTATATTTGCCCAGAACTAAACATATTACACGTACCAATAAACTAACTGGCTCTGCACAGCCTGCTTCTAATTCTGCTATATAGCTACTGAGACCTCATTACTGTGTTTTAGGCAGGTAATAAGCACTAATAAGTTATTATGGCATCACAAGTGGATTTTAGTCAGGTAATTAATTGTGGCCTCACAACAGGGGTTCAGTCACAGAAGGTGCTGTGACATCACATGTGGGTTTCAGTCAGGTAAACTATTGTGACATCACAAGTGGATTTTAGTCAGGTAATTTAATGTGACCTCACAATAGGGTTTCAGTTAGAGAAGCTGCTGTGACATCACAATAGGGTTTCAGTGAGGTAAGGTATTGCAAGGTATTGTGACGTCACATGTGTTTCAGTCAGGTAAATTACTATGACATCACAAGTGGGTTTCAGTCAAGTAATTTAATGTGACCTCACAACAGGGTTTCAGTCAGAGGAGCTGCCGTGAGTCACAGCCTGTGACATCACAATTGGGTTTCTGTCAGGTAAGCTATTGTAATATCACATATGTGTTTCAGTCAGGTAAGTTACTATGACATCACAAGTGGGTTTCTGTCAGGTAAGCTTTTGTGACATTGCAACTGGGTTTCAGTCAGGGAATTAGCTGTGACATTACAGTTGGCTTTCTGTCAAGTAAGCTACTTTGACATCACATGTGTGTTTCAGTCAGATAAGTTATTGTTACATCACAAGTGGTTTTTAGTCAGGTAATTTAATGTGACCTCCTAATAGAGTTAGAGAAGCTGCTGTGACTTTACAATTGGGTTTCAGTTAGGTAAGGTATTGTGTCGTCACATGTGTGTCAGTCATGGTAAGCTACTATGACGTCACAAGTGGGTTTCCGTCAGAGAAGCTGCTGTGACATCACTATTGGGTTTCTGTCAGGTGAGCTATTGTGGCGTCACAAGGAGGGCCCTATGGTTTTGGTGGCTCTACCTCTTTGATGTGATTAATGGTCATCATCTCCAACATGCTTCAAAGAAATGAAATGATACTTTGAATATTTATTTTTTGCCGAGCCATTCGAAAGTTGTACATAATAATGAATTGCTCTCGACATTGAGACATTCGAAATAATATATGGAATACCTCTTTGAAATTAAAATAATATTCATTTAGACTGAGAGCGTGTGTGCTGAATTTTTTTCATTCATAATCCATTATACATCACATATTCTTTGGTTATACTGTAATCATTGAAACTATGTATTTAATCACAAAAGCATTTATTACTCAGGGTGGGTTTACGCGTTGCTGTTGCTTCTTAAAAACCCATTACAAAAATGTCAGAAAGAAACACATTAAAAACTCACATTTTTACTGTAGTTGTGGTTTTTTAAAGGTGAAATATGTTAAATCAGTATGCCTCACTTGTAAAAATTGCAAAGGCAATTACTACATTGATTTAATGGTTTTCATTGTAAAAAAAAAATTACAATCACTGTAAAAATGCATACATTTTTCTTGTGCTTTTTTTCACTATATTTTTATGTTTTTAAAAAGCAACCAAACAGCAGCATGTGAATCAATCCTTATCCAGCTGTAACATTAAAACACTGATGGGTGAAGTGAATAACATTGATTATCTTGTGACAATGCCACCTGTTTATAGGGACAGCATAAAGTGCACAGTTATTTCTTGAAACTGATGCAAAATATGAAATATGAGCAAGTAAAAGAATTTGAGCAGCTTTGACAAGGGCCAAAACCTCTGAAACTGCAGATCTTTTGGTTAATACCAAAAGGGCTTCAAGATGGTGCAGTACTCCACTTAGGGGCGTTGCTAGAGTCTCGAAAGATCCGGGGCCCAAGCCCCAGTGAATATGGCCCAATTCTCTATGTCGACCCTCGCCCCACCCCTGCTATACAGCAGCACATACCTGTCACATCCAGGGCCTCCTAGGTGACTTCTCCTCTGATGTAGATCTTCTCTGTCTTCATCTTCACCATTCAGCCCGGACAACTTCTCTCAGCCGCTCCTCGTCTCTGCAGAGTGTGACACACAAGCATCTTAGCTTCCTCACATTTCTATCATCATCCCCCAACCTGGAGTCCCCACAGCGTTATCCTGCTGCTCGCTCCCCCCCCCCCAAACCTCCAAATACTATCCTGAAGAAAAATTAGTGCCCCCCATAGTAATAGTCCTACCAATAGTAATTCCCTCATTAGTAACACTGCATACTACAGTGACCCCAGCACTGTTAATGCTCCCCAAGAGTGCCTCTATTAGTAGAAGAGTCCTCCAGTATTAATAATGCCCTCACAGAGCCCCCAGTAGTAATTAGACCCCCCTATTGTTCCCCCAGTGGTAATAAAGCTCTCTACAGTAGTAATAAGGCCTCCCATAGTGCTCTTAGTAGAAATAAGGCAGATATATGTCCCTCCTATAGAGCCCCCAGTAGTAATAAGAATGCCTATAATGTCCCCTGGATTTATAATACCCCTATGGTGCCCCCAGTATATATATCGCCCCCCCCAATTGTTATAATGCTCACCCTGAAGTGCCTGCTATAGTTATATTCCTCCCTTTAGTTTCCTCAGAAATTCCTTAGCCTTTCCACCATAAAGTCCCTTGTAAATAAAGCTACCCCCCCCCTCTGCATTAGAGTCCTGGGTAAATAACATCACACCATCTCTCCAGCCCCATCAAATATACAGTCCCATGTAAATAACATAATTTCCAACATAGCCCTCATCAACATACAGTCCCATGTAGATAACATCACTTCCTTCCCACAGCCACCTCCAACATGCAGTCCCATGTAAATAACAAACCTGCCCCAGCCACCTCCAACATGCAGTCCCATGTAAATAACATAATTCCACCCCACAATCCCATGTAAATAACATAGCCCTGCCCAAGTCACCTCCAACACACAGTCCCATGATAATAAACATCCCTCCCTTCTGCCCTAACATACAGACCCAGTTAAATAACCACAACTCCCAGCATCCCTCTGCTTGTCCCTTCACTTACCTCTTCTGATGTAGCAGGCCTCACTAAAGCTTCTTCCCCACAATTCTCCTCTTCAGTGCAGACCTCTCCTGCACTGGTCACATGACTGTGACATCATCGTAGGTCCTTTTTAACCCCTGCCTTCTGCACTGATCACATGACCTGTGCCTTGCAGTGCATCTTATATTTGAGGTCTTTCCTACTCTGTAGTATTGTATGGATAGGATGGGGTTAACACCCCTGACTCAGCCCCTTTAAGGTTGTTAGGAGATGGGCCTGGGTCCGCCCCTAGTCAGTAGAGAGCCTGTGCTTAGCCAAAGAATAGAGAACCTCCTCAGGACTAGGCCTGAGGCTCAAAGAACCATCAGCTCTGATAGTTAAAGCTAAAAAAGCAGTTTTATCCAAAGTGCTGAGAGAGAGTGAGAGAGAAGGTAAGATTAGAAGGTCAGCAAGGTATTGTGCACGTTTATGGCTGATAGAGACTTTGCTGCTGTGAGAGGGAACACTGCCAATGCACCATTCCAGACTGAGATGGTTTGCCTTGGAACTATGCCTTGATATTGTTGGATGTACTACTACTCCTATCATGCACTTTAGTAAAGAGAAAATTAGTTATTTAATACAACTGGCCTGGTTGCTGACTCCTCCATCAGTAGCTGGCCACTGCTCCTACACCTCCTGCCTTGCACACTGCCAAAACTCTTAACAACAAGGGCACCCCAACCACCATCTGGCAAGAACCCAAACACCAGACTGTGTTCCGAGGGATGAAAGGGTGCACCCTACTATTGCTGTACTGTGATCTGTGTGTACAACTATTATTGACAGACCCACTACCACTCCCATCCTTCACTCATTCTCCCTGGGATGCTGCTGCTGCAGCTCACCTGGTGAACCTGCATTAGGCTCATAGGCTCCCAAGGCTCATTGATTCACATAAGGAGTTAAGGGAGTATTCTGTTTTTTTTTAAAGTTATTCTGTAATGGCCCAGACTGGTATGTGTGCAGGTGTCGAAGGTATTTCAGTATTTCTAGGTTGCCTAGTCTTTTCCAGTCTAAAGGTAAAGTCCTGCATTCCGAAACTCTCCCTCATTCTTAGCTTTCCCTGTATTTGAGCTCAAAACGCTTCCATCTGGTGTCTAAAGTTGGTATTGCACATTATACATTATTGTCTGCATTGCCTTATATTGCTGTATTCTCATTGGTTCCTTTTCATGCCATTTATGTGATGGAGTGTGCTTGACCATGTGACCCCTCTGCTATCTGTCAGCTGCCAATGACAGACCAGAGGATGTAGCTAGTTCCGCCCTCCTTTTCTCTAGGGAGTGAGCTGGAATATTCCAGAGAGATCTGGTTCTGGCACAGATCAGAGAACAGTGCACAGTTCTCCTGTATACCTCAGCCATCCATTCAGGCCTGAGGCCTAGTTATTCAGCCACTATCACCACCAGCACAGTTAACCCAGACTGTATCCAGACAGCTGTAAGGATCATCACAGGTTCTTTCAAGTATTCAGTAGGACTACCTATATAAAGTTCCAGAACCTACTGTCTGACCTCTGAGTAGTTGAGGGTCACCCACTCAGGATCACTTCTACCCCGGCTTACACGTCCGGAAGGTTCATGCGTCTTCCACCTGGTCGCCAGAGTGCGAGGGCAGCGTCATTCTCTAAGTATTTCAAGTGCTCAGAGTTCTTTAGTCACCCGTGCCTTACTCAGCTGAAAGGACTAATCTATTGGATCAGGTCTGTAATTACTTATTATACTACTACTCCTATCATCTCAAGTCAGCCGACAGCTAAGCTCTTAAAGCTACAGCGCATTGTCAAGCCACTCTACTCTACCACTGTATCCATACCATCTAAACCTGGCTGTATACCGGAGAGACTGTAACCTGTATAACATATTGGTTCCTGCATTAAAGCAAACGTTATCCTTGACCCCTGGCATTGGTTTAATTATTGGTGCCTTGTGCGAGGAGGGTAACGGGAACATTCTTGCAGCCGGGCAACCCTGGGAACAAGGCCGCCATAGTAACCCTCGTGCCCGTGATATCACCCGTGACAACCTTAAAGGTCCCCTGTCCCAGGATAGTACCCATGTGCTGCAATTCACTAGCCACAGGGTAGGGGATAACTATTAAATTGGTGGGGGTCCTACTACTGGGACCCCCAAAGATCACGAAAACCCCATAGCTCCCCAGAAAAGACCAAAGCAGCTGTCACACATTTGCATAGACGCTCCATTCATTTCTATTGGAGATAATATCTCCGTAGCTCCCACAGAAATGAATGGAGCAGCCACAAGCATGTGTGACCGTTTATTTCAGGGGGCTGCAGGGGATACAGGGCCCCTGTTCTCGTGACAGGGGGGACACTTTTAATGCTGGCTATGATAGAGAGGTGTCAAAACACACAGCGCATGACAGCATGCTGTCTATGTGGCTGTGTAGCTGCAGACAGGTCAGAGACCTCATGCCATCTCCAGTGAAAGTGGCTGAACTGGACCATTGGACAATGAAAGATGGCCTGGTCTGATGAGTCATGTTTTCTTTTAAATCATGTGTTCACTGGGGTGCACGTGTGTCATTTAGCTTGGAAGATATGGCACCAGAATAGTATATGGAAAGAAGGAAAGCCTGTGGAGGAAGTGCGAGGCTCTGGGAAATATTCTCCTAGGAAACCTTGGGTCCTCACATTCCTGGTTACTGAGATGTAAGGTGTGTTTTACACTGAACTGTAGTAGTTCAGGCAGGCTGTCCCAGCGGAGAACAGCCTGTCAGAGCTCTCTGGATCCGTCATGGCCAGAAGTTACCGGAATGCCATTGGCCCCTTTGATCCAGCTGCTACCTGGCCAGACAAAAACTATTGCATGAAACATCTGGCAACACCAGATTCAGAGAGCTCCGGCAAGATGTTCTCTGACAGGAAAGCCTGCAGTAGCTTCTGCTGACAGTGTGAAACAGGCCTAAATCCTATGTATTGGAACTTTTCTGTTATCTTTCCTTTGTTTTCTTCTGCCCTTATAGTTTCCTGAAGATGGCTTCTTGTATCTTCCGTAAATTGATCACATTGCTGCAACAGGTAAGTGCAATTCACTGTATGGGGACATTTACATGGGAACATAATCTGCAGTGGAAAAATCCACACTGGATAATGCAGTGGATCTGCATCAAAATCTGTGACAAGTTCCGCAGTTACTTGTGGGATTCTCAGAGATTTTCCTGTGGATGTGACACAGATTTAACGTATTACATTGCAAAGGGTAAAGTAATATCAGTGCAGTGGAAAGTTGCAGTTATGCAGTGTCAATTGACAATCTGTATATTTAAAATCTGTGCAGATTTTTTATAAGGTTTGTAACTGTCATAGACACCTTTGGGGGCAATTTTCTGATCATTGCATTGTACTCATTTTGAGGTAAAAATATTTTTTGTCAATTGATCTTTTTTAAAAATGTTCAGCCCCTGTCTCTGTACAGCCTTGAGATTTTCTAGTACCTGGCTCTGTGTTTATACCATTTCCTGTCAGGCAGTTCAGCTGACAGCTCCTTATCTCTGATCTCCTGACCTCATAAACACTGATTATAGGCTCAATTCTTATCTTACTGATAAGAATATGGCATAATAAGTGTATGAGCTATTAGTAGTCCAAAGATAATGGAAATGCAAGTGAAAATATGCTCACAGCAAGTCAAAGAGTTAGGCCCCTTTCACACTAGCGACAGCATTGATCCGGCGGGTGAAGGGTCCCGCCGGATCCGTGCTGCCGCAGGTGCACGTGTGGGGCCGGAACCGCGCTCCGGCCCCACACGTGTCAGACACTATGAGGAGGAGGAGGGTGGGTTACTTACCTGTTCCAGCAGCTCCCGACCTGTCCCAGCTTCGGACCTGACCAGAGACGAGGAGGAGGACGACGCGCACAAGGGTAAGTTTCCCCACAGCTCCCCCTGCTGGAGGGAGGGGAAAGTGCAACGTGACGGATCCATCATGAACTCCATTGAAAGTCAATGGAGGACGGATCCGTTTACCATTGTGTCACACTGAACGGATTCGTCCCCATTGACTTGCATTGGGGGTCATTCCTGATCCGTCTTGGTGCAGATGCCCAGACCGGAGAGAAAACCGCAGCATGTTGCGGTTTGCTCTCCGGTCTGGAGACTGAAGAGAACTGAACAGAATGCATTTAGGAGCATTCCGTTCTCTTCAGTTCAGTTTTGTCCCCATTGACAATCAATGGGGACAAAACTGAAGCATTTTTTTCCGGTATCGAGCCCCTATGACAGAGGGCTGCTTTGCGGAGGCTTCCGGCCAGCAGTGAGGCCGGTGACATCACTGGCACTAATGGGCGGGCTATAGCGCTGCCCTAGCCTGTAAAACGGCTAGGGAAGCACTAAAGCCCCCCATCCGAGCCTAGTAGTGTTAAAAACAAACAAGAAAGCCTTGCGATATACAGTGCATGAAATGCTCCGATGCTCATATCAGGGGTGCAAGAGGGGTGAACATAGGGATATGTCTGGGTTCAGACCCCTTTAACCTTTTATGACAAAAGTGGCTGAAAAGTTTCATTAAAGACCAATTGAAAAAATAATTTTTAGCCCAAAATTAGTAAAAAATCTCAGCATATACAGGACACCACTGTTATGCAAAGGGGTGTGGACCCACTGCACCACTGACTGGCTATACTCTGGGGGAGCATGACTAAGCAATTACCTGGTCTTCACTAGGGCCTCTGATAGTGAGGATAGGCTTGGGCCCTTAGGGTAGTTGCCAGGTGCCACTCCACAGCAGTCCCCTAGTCAATGGCAGCTGACCAGGTGGTCAAAAATACCGGTGAAAGCACCAAGAGGAAGTACGTGGTCAGGAAGTCCGAAGTTAGGGCAGGAAGTGATCAAGCAAAATCCGTAAACAAAGTCCAAGGTCAGAAGCAGGCGGCAAACAAGCAACATCCGTAAATCCAAAAGCAGGGTCCGGGACATAGAAAAAGCAGAACTCCAAAACCACCTTCACACTAGGAACTAGACAAGCTAGTGACCATGAGTTGCTCAGGCATCTTCATGGGGCAGGAAGTGCCTTTAAATACTTCCTGCAATCCAGCCATAGGCTGGGGAGACAGCGTGGGCGTGTACGTGCTGCCTCACAAGGGAGGAGAGACACGCCTGTGCACGTCCTAACAAACAGTACAGGACTCAAGCAGGAAGTAAGCTCTGGCATGGAGCACAGATACAAGAGTTAAAGGGGTATTCCCATCTCACAAATGTAGTTTGTATAGTTAGATATAGCCATACCAGTATTATCACTAATAGAATGTATTTATATAAAATGTACCGTTTAGAAGATTTTCCTATTTGTATTTCCATTGTCCCATACACATCAGTCAGGCCGTTGCCCCTGGTTACGGCCACCGTGGCCGTGTAGTAGTGGTGGCCGGCTTGCTTCTTTTTCAATCCCGCTCTGAGGTAACTGCTGTATTGTGAACGCACATTGCATGAGCATGCGCAGACACATCTTAGGGTACTGTCATATCTGTGTTTTGGATGCTACAAGTCCAAAACTAAATGGTCAGCATCCGTCCAAAACGCAGACTTTATAAACGGATCCTGCTCCATAGAGATGAATTCATCTTGGAACATGATCCGTTTCTCTGCGTTTTGGAAGCGCAGACAAAAATGCTACAACCCTAAGATGTGTCTCCACATGTTCATGTAATGTGCATTCACAATACAGCAGTTAACTGAGAGCGGGATTGAAAAGGAGCAAGCTGGCCACCACTACTACATGGCTGCGGTGGCCGTAACTAGGGGCAATGGCCTGACTGATGTGTGTGGGACAATGGATATACAAATAGGGAAATCTTCTAAACGGTACATTTTATATAAATACATTCTATTAGTGATAATACTGGTATGGCTATATCTAACTATACAAACTACATTTGTGAGATGGGAATACCCCTTTAAGCTACCTGATGCCCACGCTTGTCAGCAAGAGGGAAAGAGGGAGCCCGGCGCCCGTGCCCGCAGGTAGGGGCAGCAGCGCCGGCATGGACCGCTGGGCTAACAACCCATATAGAAATACCAGAGTGCTGCAACCATCTAATTTCCCTTAGTAAATAGCACAGGATAATAATTTGTACGTTCCAGAAATTACCAATAAGACAAGCAGCAATTTCCCCAGCTCCCTACAGAAGTGTACTCGCTCTACATCCAGCGGATGTCAGCAATAACACACCACAGACACCAGTTCACTGGGTAGCCATAAGACCTTGGAATGACGTCCAGGTCTCCTACAACATTCAGCTAATAGCAGTGTGATGACATGAGGGCCATTGCGGTTTTGTAATCCATTGCACATGACTTACAGAACCTCCCGTTTGTACAGTTCCTTATTGACATGCAGCTAGTTCAACGTGCAGCTCGATGTATGCAAACATCAGATTCGAATTAAGATAGAATTTAAGAAAAGTCCTCTGAGCATTTGTCTAATATAATGAATGTTCATTTCCACATAATAAACCCTTTATGTTATGAGAATAAATACTGCGTATGGGAGCCATGAGTACATTCTGCAGCAATCATAGTGAGGCCATATACACTACTAGATCATTTATACAGTGTAAACATCTAAACTCTGGGGCTTTCTCGCTTCCACGGACAGATTCCTTTCTACCCACTTCTCATTGACTCTTATTAACTGTTTCACTTGTGAGTAATGTGAATGTAAACAGGTTAGCTCAGGGTCAGCGCTAATGAAGATTAGAGTGAAGACTATGGCGGAGCTTTATCATGCGTAGGATTCTGCCTTTCCATGATTTCTGCCAAATTTATACTCCATTTGAATTTTTATTTTTTTGGGCTAGTTTTTACGCTTGACATTTAACGTCTGCATTTTTTTAACCCAGTGTTGATTGCTAGAGTTGGCCAGGGGTGGACTGAACATTCGTCCACTAGGACTGTGCCCCAAAGCTTCATGTATAGTGCCTTGTGAACAGTGGCGTAGCTAGAACTGACTGGGCCCCACAGCAAATTTTTGTACGGGCCCCCCCCCCATGACCCTCCTGGCATCGCATTTGTGCATATGTAACAGTGGGTTCACATCACGTTTTTCCTATCCGTTTGAAGTATACATAGATAAAAAAGGTATCATATACAAATATGCAGCTCACCACGTTTTTGTACCCTGCAGAGTCCAGTAAAAGAAATGCATACGTTAACGTATATGTTTTTTTTCAATGGAACTGTATGGCGAACGGACGCCACCGTATGGATCAGTCTGAGGCATCTGTTAATGTATACATTAGGCTCCATTCACATGTCCTGTTTTTCTTTCCTGATCCGATCCTGATTTTTTCAGGACCCATTGAAATGAATGGATCCAGATCAGGATCGAATCAGGAAAGAAAAACAGGACGTGTGAAAGGAGCCTTAAACTGATGGCAAAAATGTGATGTGAACCCAGCCGTAGTGCCAGAATAAGTACCAGTACACAGCGGACAAGAATAGGCATATAGAATGTGACGGGCCATGTGTTATGCAAATTGTGGGAACACACACTGGTCAGCATCCGTGGTATTGCAGATCCACATTTTTTGCAGATCCGCAATACCATGGCCGTCTGAACGGCTCTTACTGGGTAACACTTCCATACAGTGACTGGATGGTACTGTCATACAGGGACTGGCTAATGCCGCCATACACTAGATAACACCTCCATACAGCGACCGAATAAAAGGGTATAAAAGGGCACATTACAGGGAATGACTAGGAGCACTTTACGGGGTATGGTAAGAGGGCACGGTACAGTGAATGACTAAGAGCACAGTACAAGGTATGTTAAGAGGGCACAATGCAGGGTATAATGGAGCAGAGTACGGGGTGGGGGGCACAGTCACATGACCCTAAGACATTAGAAGGACACCACCATTATGAGAGGCAGAGGAGTGAGACAGGGGCCAGGGCTCTGGATGGACAGGGTGGGCATAGCAAGTAGGTGGAAGGGGCTCTGAGGGGGATTTATACTAGAAGTAGGGGCTGGAGGTCTGTGCAGGGCAGCAATAGGAGAAAGGAAGGTGGAACAGGAGCTCTCCATACATGATGGAGGAAAGGAGACAGCAGGGGCTCCATGAGGATGAGATAAGAGAAGGACAGGATATGGGGGGGGGGTGCAGGTGTTATGGAGGAAGACTGCTTTATGAAGCAGTAAAACAACAATAGCATGAAGCTGCTGATCTACTACAGCACCCAGCAGCAGCTGGAAGACTTCTCTGACATTCTCCCTCCTGCCCCACACAGCAGACTCACTCACCCACTGTCTGCATCTCTTCACACTTCTCCAGCCCCGCCTTCTCTCTCTTCCTCCAGCAACACCTCCTGTGTAGAGGGGGCGTGTCTAAGGCTGGTAAGCCAGGTCCTGCTCTGCTGGAGAGAAGAGGGGGCGTGTCTGAAGCTCGCAGCACAGGAGCTTGTAAGAAGGATAGTGGCAGCCGGCCTCTGTGTGCTGTATCCTGCTACTGCTCCTGGGCCCCTTCTGCCCTCGGGCCCCGAAGCAGTGGCTTCCCCTGCTTCCCCGATAGCTACGCCGCTGCTTGTGAAAGTATTCGGCCCCCTGGAACTTTTCAACCTTTTGCCACATTTCAGGCTTCAAACAAATAGATATAACATTTTAAATTTTTGGTGAAGAATCAACAACAAGTAGGTCACAATTGTGAAGTGGAACGAAATTTATTGGATCATTTAAACTTTTTTTGTAATAATAAAACTGAAAAGTGGGGCTTGCAAAATTATTCGGCCCATTTATTTTCAGTTCAGAAAACTCACTCCAGAAGTTCATTGAGGATCTCTGAATGATCCAATGTTGTCCTAAATGACTGATGAAGATAAATAGAATCCACCTGTGTGTAATCAAGTCTCCGTATAAATGCACCTGCTCTGTGATAGTCTCAGGGTTCTGCATCATGAAGACCAAGGAACACACCAGACAGGTCCATGATACTGTTGTGGAGAAGTTTAAAGCTGGATTTGGATACCAAAAGATTTCCCAAGCTTTAAACATCCCAAGGAGCACTGTGCAAGCGATCATATTGAAATGGAAGGAGTATCAGACCACTGCAAATCTACCAAGACTCAGCTGTCCCTCTAAATTCTCATCTCAAACAAGGAGAAGACTGATCAGAGATGTAGCCAAGAGGCCCATGATCACTCTGGATGAACTGCAGAGATCTACAGCTGAGGTGGGAGAGTCTGTCCATAGGACAACAATCAGTCCAACACTTCACAAATCTGGCCTTTATGGAAGAGTGGCAAGAAGAAAGCCATTTCTCAAAGATATCCATAAAAAGTCTTGTTTACAGTTTGCCACAAGCCACCTGGGAGACACCAAACATGTGGAAGAAGGTTCTCTGGTCAGATGAAACCAAAATCGAACTTTTTGGAAACAATGCAAAATGATATGTTTGGAGTAAAAGCAACACAGCTCATCACCCTGAACACACCATCCCCACTGTCAAACATGGTGGTGGCAGCATCATGGTTTGGGCCTGCTTTTCATCAGCAGGGACAGGGAAGATGGTTAAAATTGATGAGAAGATGGATGGAGCCAAATACAGGACCATTCTGGATGAAAACCTGTTAGAGTCTGCAAAAGACCTGAGACTAGGACGGAGATTTATCTTCCAAGAAGACAATGATCCCAAACATAAAGCAAAATCTACAATGGAATGGTTCAAAAATAAACGTATCCAGGTCTTAGAATGGCCAAGTCAAAGTCCAGACCTGAATCCAATTGAGAATATGTGGAAAGAGCTGAAAACTGCTGTTCACAAAGGCTCTCCATCCAACCTCAAAGAGCTCGAGCTGTTTTGGAAGGAAGAATGGGCAATAATTTCAGTCTCTAGATGTGCAAAACTGATAGAGACATACCCCAAGTGACTTGCAGCTGTAATCGCAGCAAAAGGTGGCGCAACAAAGTATTAATGCAAGGGGGCCGAATAATTTTGCACGCCCCACTTTTTAGTTTTATTGTTACATAAAAAGTTTAAATGATCCAATAAATTTCATTCCACTTCACAATTGTGACCCACTTGTTGTTGATTCTTCACCAAAAATTTAAAATGTTATGTCTTTTTGTTTAAAGCCTAAAATGTGGCAAAAGGTTGAAAAGTTCCAGGGGGCTGAATACTTTCGCAAGGCACTGTACATGGGTGTCTATATTTCAGACCCCAAACAATGGATTCTCAAAATACAGTTATCTTCTGTGTGCACTCAACATTTTTCTCACTCCCACAAGCAGTGTTGGACTGGGGTGTCTAGGGCCCACCAGTAAAATTTATTTTGGGGACCCACCGTACGGATACATTCAAATATTACCTGCTCACACAGCTGCAAGATGCTACCAGATGATTGAAATGGGGGTCCCTGCAGTGACTTTGAGAAGGTAGGTCCTGGGGAGAAGAGGACTCTGGCAGCTTTCCTCTATACCTAGAAGTCATCTCAGCTCTGATCGTGTCTATAATAATAAATGGGGAGTTTTTTTATACTCTATCAAGTTTTTTTATATGAACATAGGCTGGTTGAGGTGCTGTACACTGAATATATATATATAGTGCAGTAAGTCTACTGTGTTATGTGTCACTTGTGCAGGGGGTGGGAGACTAGGGACTCCCTGGGGGATTCACCTGTACCTCTTGTTCTAGTCCGAGCCTGCCCACAAATAGAAAGGACTATTCTTGTCCACTATATAACAGCCACGTGCATCCACATCACTTATTGTGCCTTTTTTTTAACATATGATAAGAGCAGAGCTAGTACCTTCTGTTTTAGGCTCTGTTCACATCAGCATTGTGGCTTCCGTTTTATAACATAAACCACAAGGCTGTGCTGGATATGTCACATTTTGAACTCTGACAGCACCTATTACTTATGATATATAGTCATTTACTAATTACTATACATTGAGAATGGAGCTGACACGAGATGGCTCTGACCATTTCTCAGCAGTCATCTCAAGATCATCACAGGCAAGATGACAGCTGGAGGCAAATAACACAAAATAGACTATTATTAAAAGGCCATGGTCACAGCTTCTTCCCTCTCCCTGCACAATGACCTTTGTGCAGGTCACAGATTTTGTGCTCTACATAGAAGTCAATTATTGGAATTTATTAACAGCTTTGTTGCATTGTTTTTTGTTTTAAAAAGCTGCAATTTTGAACAGAAAAATTTGCCAAAAGTCAGAAGTTGTGCAAAGCCAATCAGACACCACTGATCACATTTATTGCTGGGTGGCACTGAAGTGAAAAAAGTGTGGTCCCTCCCCACAGGGTCCATCCAGCATTAACATCCTGGTGCTCCATCAGGATGGAGAACTGGACCCCTGTATTCAGGATTGGTGGATCGGAACTGCACCTATATGTTATTAATCCCCGTTCTGTGGATAACGGTTCTGTCTTTTCTGTCTTTTAGATCATGATGCAAACAGTGATAATGTACCAATATCATCAGAAAGAAGTCAGATCAGTGGAAATTCTTTGCGCCTACTTAAGGCTTCGCTCGCAGAACATCTTGAATGAAAGAAAACTGTGTAAATCCTTTTGATTCATAGAAGAGCTTTACAGGGTGTCCTCCGGTACGCCGATGGGGACGATGGTTTGGTAATTGGCATGATGAAAGCATATTCAGGATTTGGGGAGCTTAAAGTTTGAAGCCCAGTGAGATGGGCGGGCACAGACGATGGATTGGCCAGATTACGTCTTCTTCTTTATTCATAGGGAGCTCAGACAATGCCAGGTAGTCGGCAGAGGCAGAGATGCCAACCATAGAAAGCAGGACTGCTAGGTGAGAGCACAGGGCAGCAGGCATGGTGGAGACGTCCCCTCAGCCCTTTTCACGAGGGGCATGCAAGTGAAAAAAGACGAAGGATCTAAAGCAAATCACAGAGGAGAAACAGCAGCTAGCAATAGCAGTCAAAGGGGAGGGGGAGTGAGGTGTCAAGTCCCTCTGTGGCAGAAAAGGAGATATTAGATGATACAAGGAGCTACAAACAGATTGCCAGCAGCAGATCTGTCTTTCCCTGGGCACGTTCCTCCCTCTCTGAGCTCCTGTACTGCATTTGGATGCCATGGGTAACAGTTTGTCCAGCAGCATCCCTACATTCCCCAGAGGAAGCCAGACCAGACTCCACAGGGTCCATCAGCCGCCGCACCACCTTAAAGGTAGGTCATAAGACTGATGATCAAAATTCTTAGTCCTGTGATAACTGCTGGGTTAACTATGTGATGCCACAGAAAACACTAGAATAGCACAGTGACCTTTGGTTAATGATAAACTCAGCACTGCTACATCTGTATGTCTAGATGCACGCTTCCACACACCTTTTCACTGCTCAAATCAATGAAGCCCTACAGGTGTTCTCTCCAGATGTTTCCACAGGAGCAGCCGCTTCCCTCTTCTGCCGCTATATGAATTTCCTTGTCTAAATATAGTGCGTATGGAGGCTGAAAGGTGCTGAGACTTCTTGAGATACTTTGCACAATCTTGGATAAACTCTGTATATATATATATATATATATATATATATATATATATATATTACCATATTTACTATGCTTGCATTGACAACTTCCGGTTTCTTACATGGAGTCAGTTTTAGTAAGGGTACGGCCACACGGTCAGGTTTCCTGATGCAGTTTTGGAAGCCAAAGTCAGGAATGGATCATAAAAGGAGTATAAAGGACAGATATGACTTTTTTTGAATTCTCTCTGATTTTGCTTTCCAAAACAGCGTCAGGACACTGGACCCGTGGCTGTACCCTAAACTTTGTATTTCCTCCTGACAAGGCTTCTGAAACAATCACATGCATGGTGGCATCATCATGAAATGCCTGTGATCTTTTGAGTTTTAGTATTTTTATTTTTTGTGCAAAAATTCCTTAATTCAATGTTTTGAACACTACAGGTACAGTATCACTGTGTTTGCAGCGTTTCCTGGAGGTATAGATTTACCTCAGATGCATACCGCCACTATGGCATTCAGTTGCATATGACGCCTATAGGCTCCAATGTTAAAAAAAAAAAAAAAAGAACATATACGGCATGGTGACATTTTTCTACTGGATGACTTTGTATAGTATAGCCTAGTCCATGTGCCACCATACCATGCAGTCTGTACAGTGATATTATTTCATAGGTAGAATGGGGGAGATTTACTACACTAAAAAAACAACAATTCTGGCTCAATTTGTGCCGGGATACTGCCGTACATGACTTGTGACACATGTATTATGTGTTTTCAATACTTTTTGCACCTTACTTGACAAGGGCCATGTCTTAGGACAAAGGGACATGGCATAAAATGTAACGACATGTGCCAAAATGTTGGCACAAAGTAAGCAAACCAAGAAGTGGTGTGCAAATAGACGAAAGTGTTGACATTTTAGAAGGTTTTATTCTACAAAGTGATCCATTGTGATAAGTTTAGATTTAGACTATGTTCCCTGTCTATTAGATGTGGTCAATTAGTCTATCCCATAGCCTCTTGGGGATTGTAGTTGTCTACGTGCAACATCTAGTTGAGCTATTCATAAAACTGGATGCCATACGTATGCTGCTGTTCTCCCCTAGAGACATATGGAGGTATGGTTGAGGACTATTGCACCTCTATGGGAGCCCTTTACAGCGCCAGAACCATGGTACAGCTGCTCCCCACAGTTTAGGCTAGTTTGACATCTGAGGCACAAATTACGGCAGGCTGTTCCCGCAGAGAACAGCCTTGAGGAGGTCTCCTAGTCAGGCTTTACCGGATGCTTTGCCGGAGTCCAGTGAGTTAATGGCTGGTGGTCACGAATACACGGTGCCGCTTTATTAAACCCTATGGGACTGCTGAAGAGAAGGCGAGTACAGCCCTCTGCTATGTCTGTCCTCCATCGATCCTGTGGATAGGGGATAGGTTCTTATGATGAGACAATCCCTTTAAGGCGTTGTCAAGTATAAATCGTACAGGTTCTTTTATCATTTCTCACAGACTAGAGCGATCCTGTCAGGTAATTTTTGTTCTGCGATATCTGAGAACAGGTTACAAACGCTGTCTGTCTGCCTAGAACTATAATGGGGTCTGTGGGGGAGATCCAGCAAAAATGCAGAGAATAGGCCAGACAGAAAGCGTTGCACTCTGAAGCTTGTGTCCGGCCAATTCCTGGTATTCTCTGTTGGAACTGGTGGCCGGATCACCCTGCCACAGATGTGAGACTAGCCTAACGCAGCCGAAATCGTCTGACAGGTTCACCTCAAGTAACAGCCCATTCAGATGGCCGTAGTGCTTTGCGGATTCACAAAGCACGGAAACCGACCATGTGCATTCCGCAATTTGTGGACCGCACATGGCCACAACCCTAATAGAAAATGCCTTTTCTTGTCTGGATTGCGGACAAGAATAGGACAAGCTCTATCTTTTCCGCGGAGGCGCGGAACGGAACCACGGTGTGCTGTCCTGCATTGAAATGAATGGGTCCACAGACTCATTCATACAGCCGTCTGAATAAGCCCTAAGGGCTCCTGCACACGAATGTGTGCGGTCAGTGCCCGTGCTGTGGACCTCACTTTGCGATCCACAATGCACGGGCACTGACAGTGGGGCTGCCGCATTTAAGTGAATGGGTCCGCGATCCGCATCCCACGGTCCGCACAGCAAAAAAAGTAGTGCATGCACTACTTTTTTGCGGTGCGGAGGCACGGCCAGAAACACCATGGATGTAGTGCTTCCGTGGTGTTCCGATCCGTGCCTCTGTTCCGCATCTCTGGGATTGTGGACCTATTTAAGTGAATGGGTCCACGATCCGTGATGCGGGGTGCACACGGCCGGTGCCTGTGTATTGCGGAAGTCAAATATGGATCCCTGGATGTTATGCAAACAGAAAATCGTTCTTTAGACGCAGGGTGAGTTGTCGAAATTTTCTGCTAATGAAAAACAATTTTATACATCTGGATGGGGTTGTTTCAGAAGACTGAGAAAGTTGGAGAAATGTCAACAACAAATCTCCAGAATGTGAACAGCGCCTTTTACAGTATTTCCATTTTAGCTAAAAAACTATAACCACCAAGGGTCTACACACAGGACCTTGCTATGTGCACAGTAGGTGCCTCAGTGAGGTACAATAGAGGAGCCTCCAGGCTACAGTATGTGCACCATGTTATAGATCCGTATAACATAAGCCCATATTGCTTCAGACCTAATACTGAAGAGAATTGAATTTACTGTTGAATTGCTCCGATCCATGTATGATTTTTACATGAAATGACTTGGGATATGAAAAGCGTTGTTTAGAAATTCCTGTCCGTCTGGGGAATGACTGCTTCATGCGCAGAATTATAGACCCACAGGATGAAAATCCTGACGAGATTTACAGTAAGTCAAGCTTGACTGGAGCAGAAGTCTCCTCACCAGTAAAATATTCCTTCAGAAAGACAGACGCCATGTCAGAGCTGTGATTTGGAGAATATTTATGATTTTCTCCTGTGTAGGGAATGCTAATTCTGTGTTAGCAGTAGTTCATTCTATAGCTGACGCAACGGCCCAGATTATATTCCTGTTTATGGATCTGAAACATAAATCCTGAGAGCAGAGTGAAATGTGGAAAGAAATATATGTCTACTGTGTAAAGCGGATCTGTCAGCTCTGCGGCCATGCCTGTGTTAATAGGTACTTGTATTCTCTGTAAAATAACAGAACTGGAACATCTACATCTCTTAGAGCTCTGTGTTAGGCTGTTCCTCTGTTATTACTCCTGGAAATGTATGAATGATTTAACAATTGGGTGTTATCAGCTATGTGTCTCTCACTCCATTCTATGTCTCTGTCGAGTCAGTTTACAAGCGGCAGATTTTGCGGAAAATCCTGAGACTGAAAATCAGTTCCATTCACCTGAATGGGGCTTGCAGGGATCCATGTTCTTGCTGCCCCATTCAAATGAATGGAACTGATTTTCAGTTGCTGAATTTTCTACCACAAAATCTGCCGCGTGTGACGGCACCCTTAGACATACTCTCTTGACAAGTGGAAAGGTAACACCCAGTTGTCAATGTATTTATCAATTTCTTGGAGGAATAACAGAGGAAGGACACAATGCACAGTTATAAAGGCACGATGCCAAGGTGTGACTGGCTGCATGCAGCCAAGCCACGTTCACCCACAACAACCAAAGACTTGTGTCAAACTCATGCGCCATTTCATGCTATGAGGGGGCTTGATCACAATTGGACACCCACACCGTGAGGTAAGAGAAGATGCTCCAGAATTCTTACGTTAGTGGAATAGAAGTACTTACTAATATGTCAGGAGTCTTCTTTAATGTAAATGCTTCTTGAACATATTACAGAGATTGGCAAATAGTAATTCACTAACATGGGGCTCATAATCCACAGGAGTGTTTCGGGTATCACTTGCAGGGCGGCATGTAAGCTTGTCTTGATTGCTCAGAGCGTCTGTGACTTGACTTCCATCAGTCTATGAATGTGGCAGGATCAGAGGTTGTTGTTATACAGTCCATGGCCTACACCAGGCTGGCAGGGAAGCTGCTGGTGCTATCCCTCAGTTACTCCTCCTGGAAATTTCTGAATAAATTGACAACTAGTTGTTATCCTTACCATCGTCAATAGGGCATATCCCTAGACAGCAACTCTATTACTAGTGATTGGACGGAGTTTGTAGGGGGAATAGTCAAGAAGACAGTCCTATCCATGATTGACAGCTGTCTCTGTATACACAGCCATAGAGGGAGGGCTGTCAATCACTGACTCCTGGACTTCAAAGCCCAGAATGAGCAGGAATTTAATTGAGTAAAATATAACTTAGGGCTCATGTACACGACCGTAGGCGGCCCGTGCGCAGTCTGCAATATATATACGGGCACTGGCCGTGTGCGCTCACGTTCACTTGATTGGGTCCGCAATCCGGGAGATACAATGTGGAGCGGAATGGAGGCACAGATCAGAATCCCACGGAAGCACTACAGAATTTTCTGTCCGTGCCTCCGCACCCCAAAAAAGTAGTGCATGAATCGGATGCAGATTGGTGACCCCATTCAAATGAATGGCTCTGTGTCCGCAGATATCAGTGCATGAGGCCTTATAAAGAATCATTTCCCATAAAACTATACTGTATATCAGTCTCCTCCTGCTCTATAACATACCGCCTGCATTTTCATGGTGTCAGGTTCCTTTTAAAGCAAGTTTTTTTCCCCCTGTATTATTTTTTTGCCTCCTCCGACCGCAGAGACGCCTGTCCACACGTGGCTACTGGACACCTCATCCCGTGATGTTGACATATGGATAGATGCACGCAAGTATAGCTGGGCACCATTAAACTGTGGTGAACCCGGTCATTTCTGCATGACCCTTGCGATAAACCGAATAGTACATCCTATGAAGTATCAGTGAATATGTATTGACATATATGTTAACACGGTTTGCTAGCTATAGTTCCCCGTACGTATGTGATGTATTGAGAGAAAAAGAGGGGAGAACACACTGAACAGCTGCCATATTGAATATGAATGATGGATTATATAGTACAGTTAAATGAGGTGGACAACTCACCATTTAACATCTGATGTATGTACTTACCTTAGGTCATAATATTGTATTCGATCTTGATGGTCCCCTGATGAGCCATAACCAAACGGCGAAACGCGTTGGGACTGATGGTTGTTGGACCTATGTGACCTTTTTGTTGTTTTCATGTGATATACCTGTTCACTGGTGGGTGATTTCTTGACATTGGTGGTGGTGCTTGGATCAGGGCCAGTTGAGGGCCAATAGGAGGTTCCAGGTACGGGATCGCCCCTATCGGGGCGGCTATTCCGTCTTTAGGCAGGGTGACTGATAGTAGGGCAAGCATTAGGGAGAGATATACCTAGTGTATTATCACAAACATCTGTAACCCTGCTTTCCCTGCTATCTACCCACACCGCTACTGACGTGATAGGGCATCCCACAGTCTTTGTATTTATATTTTGTTAGTATACATGTACCAATTTATACAGTTGGTTTTTTATGAATTGACTAATAAAGGCTACGTTTTAGGAAGTACTTTCTGTGATACTACTTGAGCTTTGGATACTTCCTCTATTATCTAATACAGCTGGGGTAGATATACCAGCACTGTGATTCCTTCCCCCTGTATTAGACAGATTGGACTTCCTTGAGTAAATGTGCTGCTATAAGGGGTAATACACAGTAGAAACCAGCTGATTTAATGTGTGTTCGGTGTCCTGTTCTTCCCTTGTGGACAGATGTCGGTGGGAAGAAGGGTCGGGCATGTTGAATTTCATTGGCCAGTCTTTTTTTCTAGAGGGGAATAAGCTTCTGTCCTCAGTCAACACCTGCATGCTCGGCTGGGCAGGGTGTTTATGTATATTGGGTGGTGGGCCAACAGCTATCTACAGCGTATGGCCAGCTTTACATTATCTGTGCCATTATAGAGAATGATATTTACGGAAAACAGATACAAACATCCTGCACCATGTGATAGTAAAATGTGCGGATGTACAAGGCTAAATTTAGAAATTCACGGAAAAAATGCACTAAAACAATAGATGCAAACAATATATGGACTAAGCCCTCACTCTATAGATAAAATCTGAGACTCTTAGCCAATACATTTTGATCAAAATGAACCTGAACTGAGACCACCGTGGCGCTGGGTAGGTGGGCACAGATGTATTTTGATCAAAATGTATTGGCTAAGAGTCTCAGATTTTATCTATAGAGTGAGGGCTTAGTCCATATATTGTTTGCATCTATTGTTTTAGTGCATTTTTTCCGTGAATTATAGAGAATGACCTGACTTTCCGTGTACAAAAGTAAAGCTGTAATCTAACAATAAGAGGAGGATTTCTGGAGACAGAAGGAAGGTTGTCAACTTAGGTTCACAAGAAGTTCTGCAGCAGTAGTTGTATACTGTAGGTATGTGCAGTGGATATTAGGAGTGATCATTACAGTGTCACTGTCTTCCACGTTCCACCCCTTAGTGTCTGGTGCCCGCTGACGCCTGAGGTTTTACATTTACATGGGAAATAAACAAGGCTGATAAGATCTGACAGGTTTCCTTAGGTTCAGAGGCGGAATATGAAAGCATGAATTTCAAGGGTAAAGGCTGCCATTTAAAGAAATAGAGTGCTGTAGTGCACCCTAATGATCCACACAAAACATCTCTGCATCCCGATAGAGTCAGGGGTGCTTCTACCCCATGTAAGGGCTCATTCAGACGGCCGTATGCTGTCCACAAAAATGCGGATCCCCATTTTTGTGGACAGCACACGGCCATCTGAATGAGCCCTAACAGTGAGGAAATCAGTCAATGACATAGATGTAATACGTATATGCTTGTGTCTAGTGGAGAATTTTGGACTCTGCTCTCTTTTCTCACCTGCTCTGATTTTATATACCAGACTTCTCATTTTTATTGGGTTTTTGTGTTGTTGAGTCATGGATGATGTAGAGAGCCAGCAGCCAGTATCCCACGAACATCCATCTTTAAAGAGGACCTTTCACGACTTTTAAAAAATGAATCTGCACTATCTACCTGATAGTGCGTCCCCCACTGATGCCAGCAGCGTTGTTTTCTTAGCAAATTGTCCCCCGGTGGCTTCACACGGGCCCCCCGTTCTTCGGTCCGGCTTTATGCTAATTAGAAGGCATCGGAACAGGGAGGAGGAGACTCCCTGTTCCTCAATGGGCGTTGCTTCTGCCCTGCTGTGAGCGCTGTCCAATCAGAGCGGACCGCTCACAGCAGGGCCGAAGGAGTTCAACCCTGCTGTGAGCGGTCCGCTCTGATTGGACAGCGCTCACAGCAGGGCAGAAGCAACGCCCATTGAGGAACAGGGAGTCTCCTCCTCCCTGTTCCGATGCCTTCTAATTAGCATAAAGCCGGACCGAAGAACGGGGGGCCCGTGTGAAGCCACCGGGGGACAATTTGCTAAGAAAACAACGCTGCTGGCATCAGTGGGGGACGCACTATCAGGTAGATACTGCAGATTCATTTTTTTAAAGTCATGAAAGGTCCTCTTTAAGACAAATTTAGTGCCCTGGAGCAAGGGTACTTTGGACTATGGCAGGGATCAGCAACTTGCGGCACTCCAGCTGTGTCGAACCTACTACTCCCAGGATGCACACTTGCTTGATTGCTCTTAGACCTCCCATAGAAGTGAATGGAGCATGCTGGGAGTCGTAGTTTCACCACAGTTGGGAGTGCCGGAGGTTGCTGACCCCTCGACTATGGACATTTGTGGACATTTGCCCTTATTGTTACTATACAAAGTAGGGTTGCAGCGGTAACTGGTTCCACGATATACCACGGTATTGGAATGCACGGTTATCAAACCGTGGGTTCCACGATATACCATGATATTGGAGTGCACGGTTATCAAACCATGGGCATTTGCTTATTACCGGTAAAAGGTGACCCTGCTGAGAAACTCATCTGCGCATGCGCAATTCCGCTCCATTTCAGCTAATTAAGCACACAGCGGTAAAAATGGCAGAGCGTGCAGATTTAATAAGTCTCTGTCCTCCTAAAAAAAAGACTAAACTAAAGTCAGCAGTGTGGGACTACTTTGGATACCCACCAAATGCACGTGAGGATGGAAATCCAATTTGTAAGCAATGTGGTCGTAAAGTGGCAGCTAAAGGAGGGAATACCTCAAACCTGTTCTCCCATCTCCGAGAACACCACCCCACTGTGCAGCTTAAAGTAGGTGGGCTTTATCATTTTAACCCCTTGGCGACATGATAGGAGTGGAGTGGACGTACAGGTACATCCTGGGCGAGAGGTAGTTCGCGCTACAGGGCGTACCGGTACGTCCTGCATGTAAACGCCCGCTGCGCAGTGCAGCGGAGTTTACATGCTGCGATGACGGCTGTTAAACACAGCCAGCCATCCACAGTAAAGGCCTCGGGGGGAGCCGTGCTCCCCCATAATGGCGATCTCTGTAATTGGCTAGTCTGTTCAGACTAGCCAATCACAGGATACGGGGGCTGGCTGTAAGGATCTGATCCCCCGCAGTCCGAGACTGCGGGGGATCAGATCCTGTAAAGGTAATCCAAAAGTCCCCCGGCCCGGGTGCCCCCGATCCCCCCCCTCTCCTTCCCCAAACTGTATTTTTCATTTAACCCCCCCCCCCTCAATTTCCAGGATGTCCGAGCGGTTGAAGCAGAGTGTCAGCATACAGCTGACATTCTGCTTCAAACGACCGGCATCGCTGCTGGCAGCGATGTCGGCCGTTTAACCCCTTCCATGCCGCGGTCCATAAGGACCACGGCATGGAAGGGTTAACAGGGAGGGCGCTCCCTCCCTCTCCCATCGGACACTGCAGCAGCGCTCCGATGGTGGGGCCAGTGAGAGGGACAGAGCTCCCTCCCATCGGGACGCTGCTCTGCTGTGGCAGCGTCCCGATGGTTACCATGGCAACCGGACGCTTTCGTCCAGCTTGCCATGGTAGAGGTAAGCCTGTTCAAGCTCCTGCTAAAGGCAGGAGCTTGATCAGTCTTACAATCAGAAAATACACTGCAGTACAGTAGTAATAGTTAATTGAACAAAAAAACTTTGCTTGTATTCTTCTTTAAGTATTAGTGTATCTTTTAATAATATATGTAACAAACTGTGATACCATGATAACCGTAATACCGCGGTATTTACTGAGACGGTTATCATACCGTGAAAATTTCATACCGTTGCAACCCTAATACAAAGTCATCAACTCCCTACGTTATGGCACTTTGAAGGGTTAACTTGCCCTGTGATTTATGCTGTTGTGTGCACTTATACTTACAGTATAAATTGCATTTATATGTTTACTGTAATGTGTTCTGTTCATTTGCACTGTTATTACACTATAGCTGCGCTGTACTGTAGAAAGCATTCATGCACAGCCAGCCAAGGCTAGTTTCACACTAGTGGTAAATTCTTCCGGCAGAGGAACAGCCTGTCAGAAGACATCATATCCGGCATAGCCGGAAAAGGCTGGAGAGCTTCCAGGCCCCATTTACTATAATGGGACTCGGCCGGGATCCCGCCTATTTCTGACATTAGTGACGTGATTTGGTCAGACTAATAGCGCTGCAAACAGATTACAGATTTGTCGGACGTAGCGCTGGATCATGATGTTGTGACGTCATGTCATGCAGCACACTGTGGACATGCTGCCTGCCCCCTGCCATGGAGATACTTAAAGGGACCCTGTAGCCATAAAAAGGAGGACTTTTAGCTTTCTGTCCTGGCCTTGCACCAGACGGAGAACCAAGAGTCTGAAAACTGAACTGTCCGGCTTATAACCGGATGCCTGGGCACCCTACTGCCGAGTTCCATTATAGTTGATGGGCTCCCGCAGGGTCTGGTGGTATCTGGCTATGCCGGATAACATGTTTTCCAGCAGGCTGTTCCTCTGCTAAAACAGCCTGCCAGAAGAATTTACTGCTAATGTGAAACTAACCTTATACTGAGAGACTTAATGTCTTTCTATTTTCTAATGCAAAAAACAGACACACCAACCTTCTGACTCTCTGGTTTATCTCTGTTGTTTATATTTGAAGACTTGTTTATGTCTGGAAAAGTTGCTTAGTCATTCCCATATACTTGCATTGAGGCTCTATAAAAGTCTATGACAGACAAAAATTGTAACAATGTTTCTGTTTAGGCTGTGCTTCTCCACTCCACCCCTCCCACTAGCAGGTTCTAGTTCGGCTAGAAACTGTATATAAGGGGAGTAGTGTTTAGTGGGAGAGGCTCTGCAAGGCTGCAGAAGAAGATGCAGGTTACCAGCCCGTTGACTAGGTAGCCAGCCGGACAACTAAGCCACAGACCCTGAGTCATCAGCCTTTGGCCAGAGTACCCATCTTCTGAGAGAGAGGGGGACAGCTAGCTCAGGCTTTCCTCAGCATCAAACTCTTCTTCTGTCTAGGAGGAGATGGTAAAAGCCAGCTCAGTGCCTTGTCTGTATTGTTTTGTACTTGAGTTCCTCCTGTACAGAAGCACACTGGTTTAATGCAAACCCTGACTGTTTGGACTTACAGTATTTCCCATTGGGGTATACCACGCCTTACCATCCCTTCCAGAGAGCAGCAACATCTGTTGACAACTCAGGGACCAAGTGTAACGTTGGGTTCACCCAAACACAGGCACTGAACAAGGAAACCATGTTTGCTGGATTTTCAACGGTTACATAATTACATAGTGTAATTGATAGGTTGAAAAAAGACAAAGGTCCATCTTATTCATTCTGATGTGATCCAGAGGAAGGCAAAAAGCCCCTAAGAGGTGGTTGTGAATTGCCCATTATTACAGGAAAAATTTCTTACCGACTCCAAAATGAATCTGTGGATTAACACATCTCCAGAAATGTAGTACCCATAACCTGCAATTTTTATAATTTCAGGAAAAGCATTCAGATGGCTCTTGAACATTTTCAGTGAGTCGACCATCACAACCTCCTCTGGCATAGTCTCACTGCTTTCACAGTAATATGATGATGAAGCATTCTTTTCTCTAGATGTAGAATGCGCCCCCTTTTCATGGTCACAGACCTAGGTGTAAAAAGATCAATAGACAGATGTCTGTACTGTCCATTCATTCATTTGTACATTATAATTTTTTCCCCAAAGTTAGACCAATTTGGTACTGCAATCCATACCTAATTACCTTGGTCAGCCTTGTCTGCATCTGCTTTAGTTCAGTTATGTCCAACTTGTACACCGGTGCTGCTCCTTTACAACCAACATTTATTATTGCCCCAATGCATGTAAAATAAAATATGTTACAACTTTTCAATTGTAACGTAAAGTGATTTAGAAAGATTTGAGAATGAATAAGCTAACGCAGGCTATGTGAATAAATATATTTACTAAGTGTGATTAAATATACGATAACACAAACAAATCACATACAGAATAATACAAAGTAAATAAACATCACTAGCCTAAATGGGGTGGAGACTCTGTCAATCATGCTATAACTTGTCTACCCCGTTATAACACATGACCGACACCTCAGGGTGTACAAGAGAAATAGGGCAATCATACTCACATCCTGCCTAGAATGGAGAGCCTGGTGGAGTTTGCTAAGTGAATGTGTGTAAAGTATTACACAAAGTATTAAACAGAATTGAAGGGGAGAACCAATCAGTCCCTTAAAAATATCCTTACAATACACTCCACCCCTGGTTCTTCCACTTGAATTCATTTTCAAAACCCAATATCAGAACTTATTCTACATATATAGCCTAATAATTTGACAGAAAACTACTTTGGGACCATTGGATCTCTCCTCAACATCACAGGAGCTCTGATGCCCACAGTCTGCAAGCTCTAACTTCACAGAGTCTTACAGATTTTCACTAGAATCTGCTCAGTTCTACTTTCAAAATAACTTTGCTAGATTCGACCAAGCCTACTATTACAGTGTTCATTTACCATGTCCTAAAATGAACACTGTATACTACAGCTCCACTCACAGCTCATAGCAGATTTGCACAATATGTGCAATCCTAATAATCTGCCCGCAGATTATTAGTTCCCGCAAAGAGATAGGGCAATCATACTCACATCCTACCTAGAATGGAGAGCCTGGTGGAGTCTGCTAAGTTAAAGGGTTTCTGTCACCAGTTTTGGGCATATAAAACAGGATGACATTTGCAATGTGCAAATGTCACCTGATGCCCAAAGTGTTACTCACTCTCTGATTGCAGTCCTCGTTTTTGTATAAAATTGACTTTAGTAATATGCAAATGAACCATTACTAGGTCCAAGGGGCGGTAACCCTGCACCTAGTATCGCCGTTTCCCCACTTTTAGGTATGCCTACTTTCTTGTGATGGACAGGGCCAGGCAGCTCGCTCTATCTGCTGCCGGCCCTGTCTGCGCTGCAGATCCCGCGCGGCCTTCATTCAGCGCATGCGCAGTGATGAAGTCCGGACCCCGGTGGCCAGTGGCACTCACTGCGCCTGCGCCGAATGAAGGCTGCACGGCACAGGCGCGGGATCTGCAGCGCGGACAGGGCTGGCAGCAGATAGAGCAAGCTGCCTGGCCCTGTCCATCACAAGAAAGTAGGCATACCTAAAGGTGGGGAAACGGCGATACTAGGTGCAGGGTTACCGCCCCTTGCACCTAGTAATGGTTCATTTGCATATTACTAAAGTCGATTTTATACAAAAACGGGGACTGCAACAGTAACACTTTGGGCATCAGGTGACATTTGCTCATTGCAAATGTCATCCTGTTTTATGTGCCCAAAACTGGTGACAGAAACCCTTTAATGTGTGTAGACTATTACACAAAGTATTAAACAGAATTAAAGGGGAGAACCAATCAGTCACTTAAAAATACCCTTACAATTAGAGATGAGCGAATCTATTTGTCGATTCATTGATTCGTATTGAATCTTGGAAATTTTCAGCTGCGAAGCGAATCCGAATATTAGGTGATTCGCTTCGGCTTAGTACGCATTCACTATGTAGTTGCCCTATAAATTATACGCTATTGCGTACGAATTCAATTCGTTAGTGAACTTTTACTGTTAGTTTGTTTATCGTGCGCAAAAGCCCGGGAAGAAAGCGGTCACCTGACCTAGTGGGCAGGGCTTACTCTGATTGGCTCAGGCTCGGTAAGCCAGTGATGCATCACTTCTGCTACGACTGCTGAGATGAGCAGAAGCACTGTGTGTGAAGTTCTGAGACTCTGAGACCTGTTTTGTGAAAATTGGGGTGTAATTGCTCTTGGAATTCATATTACACATATCAAGGATACTGCAGGGCAAGTGCAGGGCCAGTTCAGGGCTAGTAATTAATCAGGCAGGGAGAGAGAGACAGGGAGAGATAGGAAGAGACAGGGAGATACAGGGACAAAGACCAGCTGCAGGGCCACAGAGTGAATTGAAAAATGTCTGGAATGGATAAGCAAAAGGGGTCCAGTTCCAGCCAGACCTCGAGCTCTAAAAAAAAGGAGAAGGAGGCACAGGGCAGAAGTGCTAAAGGACCTGTAGCTGGAGCATCTACTAGTAGTATTTGCAATACTTGGCCGTTTTTCCACCAGGCTAACCCTCCAAGGTGCAAAATTGTAGCGGAGGAGAAAGTGGATGAGGTAGTGGAATGGATGGCACGCTCATCTCAGTCTCAGCCGGATGATCTGCTGTCATCTGCTGATACAGTATCCATATGAAGCCAGGGGTCAGACTCAGAGCGTTCCTCCTGCTCCACCATTCCTCTCCAGCAAAGCCCCTCATTTTCGTATGCAATTTGTACGCTTATGAGTACGTGTTCAAAGAGGTTGCGTACCTTTTTACCTGAACGTTCGTTATTAGTGCGCGAATGTTCGCTAAAAGCCATATAATTACGTATATTTTGTACGCAAATTCAACAAATCTATTCGTCGAATATACGAATCTTAGAAAAAGTTCGGCGAATGTTCGCTGAATAAAATTTTGCATGATTCGCTCATCTCTACTTACAATACATCAATAGATAAAAATTGACAGTTATTTTCTACAGCTTCTATACAGACCTATGTGTCTCCATGGTGACAGACAACAAAATATCCTGTGTAGTCTGATTGTGCAGTCGTACTTTCTGTCCTTTACTTTATGCTAAAATACATGTTTACAGTTTCCTATTGAGATGAAAACCTCCCCAGCAGTTTTTACTGTCTATTAAAACCCTGTAAATGTGTAAAAACACAGAGAGACCCCCTATGGTATCACTACCATAAGACATTGAGTTTTTGGGTACTGTAATAGTGTTTCTACCACAGTGCAGTTGGTCTGGTTTTGGTAGGAGATCTAACACTTCTAAAATGTATCTTTATTACAACGGGGAACTCTACCACCTGTAATGGGACCACTTATGGTATTAGATATATTATTTGGATTGCTACAGATGCAATTCCCTAAAGTAGCTCCAAGGTGGAACTTTACTGTATCAGATATTACAAGGCATTTATTTCTCCCCTGATTGTGTAACTGCCTTGCAGTATAAGCGGAGGAATCATTTTTTTCCTTGCCCCAGGCTACTTTACAGTGTACAAAGACACCGATCATATTAAGCTCTCCCTCAATGCATGTTGTAAGTTCTTTTGAGATCTGCTAAAGGCACAATTGCTTCAATTTATCTCTACAGCTTTTATCATGAATATAAAATCTGATAGAGAACGTAATAGGGAGATAGTCCATAGATGTAATAGAGCAATGAAACTGAGAATATCACATTATTACTTTCTTTATCATGCTGTATTGATCTGAGATCCTAAAAATATAGCAGCATGGCAGTTCCTGACTTCCCATGATAGTTTAAATTAGCATTATGTTATTTTTAAAACTTGGCATAAGCTGCAGTATTAAGTACTGCCATGGTAAAGACTGGTGTTTCTTTTAAAGAAAACCTATACCCTCCCCTGACCTGTCTGTTTTAGCAACTACTTGCATCCCTGAAGCATCTATTCTTATCAAGTTATAAATTAACTACTAGCATTTTGAAATGAAGGTCCAGATGGGTGTTACCAGTTGGGAGTGTGTCCCTGCAGAGTCTGACACTATCCAATCAGTGCTCAATGTCAAACTGTGTAGAGACACACCTCCAGCTGGTAACACCCATCTGGACCTTCACTGCAAACTGCCAGTAATTCATTCAACACTTCTAGCAGGAATAATAAAGAAATGGCACATAGAATTATAAGACTAGATGCTCCAGAATTGCTATTACATGGAGAATGCAACAGTTACCAAGACAACAGACATGTCAAGAGAAGTGATAGGTAATTATTAACATTCTTTTTAGAAATGTGAAATTTGTGAAAGGAAAGGCAAATGGATGTCTTCCGTGACCCAGTGGATCACTGCAAAAGGGTTAATTGGAGTTAACTAAGGAGTTAAATGTTGTGATTTGTTGTTAAAGTACTCTTTTCTATGCACTGTGTATCCCTAATAGCATGTATAGGCAGTAAATAGTTAACACTGGCAGTCCTAATTAGGTTTCCGATAGACAATCTGGACCTATCCTTCCTGGCTTGTAGTCCTGGAAGTGTCTAGTCATCAGAGCTAGAGGGAATACCTGCATGTGTAAGCTCCTGAGAAGTAGGCCTGGAGAGAAGCCTGGTCCAGGGAATCTTCTTCGCTGAGACTGAAAACTGCCAGAGAACTATCTAACAGAAAGACTACCCTTGAGAGTAAGGCCTCTTTCACACGAACGATGCAGATTAGGTCCGGATGCGTTCAGGGTGCGTTCAGGGAAACTCATACCAATCCACACGCAATCGCAGTCAGTTTTGACTGCCATTGCGTACGTTCGTTCAGTTTTTTCCGCGTGGGTGCGATGCGTATGATGCATTTCACACGCGCATGATAAAAAATTGAATGTTTATAAACAACAGTTCTTAGCAACCATCAGTGAATCACGCATTGCATCCGCACGGAAATCTCGCTCGTGTGAAAGGGGCCTAAGAAACAGGACATTCACAGATGGTAGAGAACCACTTTAGAGGCCGTGCCAGGAAGGACAGTGAGATATTGCCTGTTTATGGCAAAAGACTTTACTTCTGTGGTTTAGGTATATTGCTTCGGGGATTGCCACACTTTTGAGACGGACTGGCCAACTGATCTAAGATCTGCACCCCGTAACCTGGGAACTGCAGAAGAGTTAATGAAAACAGAATTGGATGCCTGTGGTTATTTGGAAAGATTGCAAAGTGTACTTGGAGAGAAACAGGGAAGATTACTACCATCATTGCTGCTGCCTACAGCCAGCTATTGGGAAAAGCTTACTCTGTAATATACCTTGAAACTGGTGAGAGACTTATTTATTGAACCAAACGGGCCTGGTCTTTGACTCTATCATCCTTCCAAAGGGCCTGTACATGCCCTCCCGCCTTACACCCCACCATCACACTGATCTAACCTTAAGGGCACCGCAGCCACCATTATGCAGGAGCCCCAATACCAGGGTCAGGGGCGTAGCAATAGGGGAAGCAGGGGAAGCAGCTGCTTTGGGGCCCAGACCCACAAGGGGCCCCCTCAGGAGGGAGACTAAAAGATTTTATTGTCAGGCCCCCCTCAACAGTATTATACAATGACATTATATACAGTGACACTATAGAAAGCAGATGGAGCGGCTGTCAGGCCTTGTCTGGGAGAGCTCAATCTTGACTAGCCACAAGAGTGAGGGTTGCATGTGAGTTCGGGGTTGCGAGGAAGTTTCTGGGTGGGGCCCCATTCAAAAATTTGCTGTGGGGCCCAGTTAGTTGTAGTTACGCCACTGACCAGGGTGTACCCTAGGGTTGTGCCCCTCCATTCACTGCTCTGCCCCAGGGAGCTTTGCAGTGAGGACAGCCAACATGGACCACCACCACTCCTATTAGTGCCACAACTACCACTCCCATCCTCGAGTTCTCCCCCTGTGGGCTTGCTGCACATGTTGGGGGGGGGGGGTGTTGTCCTCCAATTACAGGGATTATCTTATTATTAATGTAAAAAGTGAAAATCACACATCATGCAGTATATGACAACCTCTTTCTAACAAAGTTAGAACCAGCCCTGGGTCCAGAGATCTCCCCATTCGTCACTCTGCTAGATTTATATCAAGCTGCCAACACAAAGGGAGTTTCTTTACTAATGCAGCTCTCTACCTATCACAGCTCAGGGAGCAGTTGAAGGATGAAACTGAGCATGTGCGGCCTTCTCAGTGAGCAGGACAAAGAAATAAAAAACAAAACAAATGGCAGTTGGCGCTATACAGATACATTTTATTGAATAACTCAGTGGCTATACAAAACTTTTAATTACATGCAATTACAAAAGTATTCAGATCCAGGTGCTGGTTTGAAAACTGTCGAATATTTTTTGGGACAACCCCTTTAAGACCCCTTCTAAAATGGAAAATCACATTGTACCACTGCTGTCTTGTAGCACTAGTGCAGTATAATAATGCATTGAAATGCTGAGGCTGTCGTTACTCCGTTCTCCAGATCTCTAGCTAATAATAAGATCTCAGATGTGTCTTAGGACTATATGGGAATTTCACATTTCACTATTGCCCTCTATATGACAGAGTAGCCACATGCTGACGGAAAGTGGCATTTGGCTGGCTGGGAAGCCACATGAGATGATTCAATGTCCTCTGCTGTGTTATTAGATCACTTCTGATTGTGAAGGGAACAATTCTAATTATCAGTGCTCATGCAATTCTCTAATATATTAATGCTTTCATGGAAACCTGTCAGCAGATTCATGCTGTCCTAACCACAGGCAGCATAAAATACAGACACAACTACATCTTACTCTGAAATGCTTCTGCAATAGTTTTAAAAAGAGACAGAAAATAGGGAAATGTTTCCTCTGGCTTCTCCATTTTGCATATAGGGAGAGAGATCTGTCAATCAAACCAAATTGGGTGTGTAGAGACTGGAGGTGAGCCACCTGGTAGATACTTTTCTGTGTGGCCAGTTCTTCTTAAAGGGGTTAACCCACAAGTTTAAATATTTTTTTTACTCACTTTACTTTTACTCATCTTCAGGAATTCTCTTTCTGTGGGTGGGCAGCAGCTCACATGAGAGAATCCAGCTCCTGCCTCTCCCAGGATGCAGTTAGCTCTTGTTACCTCCTTCTTCTCCCACATCGAAAATATCGCCTCACCTATAGCCCCAGAGATGCATATGGTATGTAAGTCCCCCACATTTTTCTTCTCCCCTGTCCAGAGAGAGATATAGCCATATGCTTCTATGAATTCAGAAGTAGGGATGAATGAATTAAAGGTGTCTGGAACGCTCCACCTGCTTCACAATGAGATCAGTACCCCAGCACTGAGGGGAAGATAGCAGGGAAGCTACTGAGCATGTTAGTCCACCTCTGAATGCAGAAGGTGAACAAGAAGTAAAAACAGCAGGAGGCACTACCAGAGAGAAAAAAGTTATGTACATCAAGAACCTACTTAAAATAGCACTCCCAGAAAAAAAAAATTCTCTAAAGGTATGAAGTAAACTGCAGTGAATGTAATCATATTACTGGTGACTGTAGTTGTGAGTTATAACCTCCCTTCTGCTTCTCAGCTGTGTCATGTGACTAGCACTCTGACTTCCTGTCCACACTCTTATGTGTGGACAGGAAGACGGTTTCTCTATGTATTCCTATGGAAGCCTCAATGTCAGTCTCATAGGAATGAACAGAGAAGTAACTTACTTCCTGCCCTGTGTCAGTTAGAGATCAAAATGCTGGTCACATGACACAGCTGAGAAGGGAGGTTATAACTCACAAATACAGTCATTGGTAAGAAAATTACCTTCACTATAGTTTACATCATGTATCTTTGTAACAGGTCAGAAAATACAAATTTTTGTGGGAGTGCTACTTTAACTTGAAAAATGCCCCTACTATGCTTTTCGTGCAATAACCACTTTAAATGATGCAGCATTTCAAAGTAGAACAAAGTGATTTGCAATGAGGATTCCTCTTGCTATTTTATGCCACCTGTAGTCTGCTGACAGCTTCCCTCTAAGGTTGAATTCTCACACGACAGATTTGTTGCAGAAATGTCTGTGACTGGAGATCAGTTCCATTCATGTGATTCTAGAAGGCACATGTGAATTCACCCTAAGGCTACGTCCACATGGCATACCATTTCAATGAAAAAAACAATTGTCAAGGATTTTGCGGAGAAAACTGCTGCAAAAATTTTGCAATGCAAAATCTGAGAGGCAAATTGTCATGCTGCGGGTTTAAAATCCTCTGTAGAGGTCAATTCCTATGTGGGGTTTTTTCCCTCACAGCATGTGGATGAGATGCAGTTAACATTCTAGCTCCCCCTAGTGGTGTCTACAGACATCCAGAATTATATCATTTATTCTTACGTCTATGTAGACCTGATGATAAAAGATGGGGATTCACTTTAAATGTCTTTTTTCCTGTGTAAGTTACTGTTTCATGGGATACTAAATGTGTAATTGTATCTACTGAATTTCCAAATTACTCTTCAGAAAGGGAACACAAGTGGCATCTGATTTCTATATTACTCAATGAGGCTGTCTGCCGCTTTCCTTCATTGTCAGCGTTAGTATTGTTCTCTTTGTGACTCAGTGCTGCAATCCTCAGCATCCCTATTCACTGACACTGTTCTAGCAGAATGGGGTCTGCATTATCCTGAGAAGAATCTCAGCCCCTAGCAGCGTCAGTGGAGTCCCAATGAACATCCCACGGTTTCCTGCTTGTTCTTGTCCTTTTATATTAGACGTAGATTAGATGTAGCTAAACAGTCATCTATGAGTAGTCACTGTTTAGCCATCCTCTGCAAAACTGGAGCATGAATCATAGAAACTGCAAGATGATATCACCAGTTTATCATGTTCTTCCCATCTTCTCATGCACACAAGTGTGCGCCGGCCATTCCATGCATTAGGGACCGCAATTGGCCAGGGCCAGCACATGTTCGTGTACATGAGCCCTTAGTCTAATTGTCTTATATTAAGATCTATCCCTAAGTGACAGTGGAGACAATTGAGAATTTTATTTGCAAGGGTTGCCATTTTCTTGATACCTACAGCTTAGGCTACTTTAACATCCCTTTCCGCTATTGAGATCCGTCATAGGATCTCAATTGTGGGGGAAAATGCTTCAGTTTTGTACCCATTCATTGTCAATGGGGACAAAACTGCACCAGAATGCATTCCATACCGTTTGCTTGTGTTCTCATTGTGGACAGAATAAAGCTGCGGTTTTTCTGTCCGCGATGTGGTGTGCAGCGTCCTGACACACAATGTAAGTCAATGATGCCGGATCCGTTTTCTCGGACATAATAGAAAGCGGATCTGTCCCCCATTGACAGTGGTTTCAAAGACGGATCTGTCTTGGCTATTTTAGAGATAGTACAACCGGATCCGTTCATAACGGATGCAGACGGTTGTATTATTATGACGGAAGCGGTTTTACTAATCCATGACGAATGTCAGATGACAGATGTGAAAGTGGCCTTACCTAATGTACCTCAGTCAGCCCTCTACATGGCAGCATGAATCCAACCTAGGTCCACTGGTAGCAGCAACTCTGCAACAAGTCTGCCACATGTGAATTTATCCTAATTTATCTGCCCTTATTACACCAGTGTGAATTTACTGTTGTCTGACGTTCCATTCCATCTTGGCCACATTTCAGGTGCATTGTCCAATCTCATATAATATATGTGTTTTTTTACGTCACAGTAATAAGTGAGGCTCAGCCTTAGATCCTCTGTCACAGCCTCTATTGGCAGTCTGTTGTGGAAAACCACAACAGAACCTGACTGACTCAATTATAGGTCAATACAATCCACTGGGCATGGGGGTTATGTTATATACAATGGTAGCGTGAACTCAGCCTTAGGATCCTTACCTCCAGTATTGTGAAGAGTCAGTGCAACATCTATTAGGCTGCTTTCACACAGTCAGTGTTTGATCAACGATTTTAATCAGAGATTGTGAGCCAAAACCAGATGCAGGTCTAAAATACAGAACAGGAGCAGATCTTTCCATTACACCTTATCTCTGTGTAGGCTCCACTTCAGGTTTTGGCTCACAATCACTGATTAAAATCACTTACTATACACTGACTGGGTGAAAGTAGTCTTAAAAAGGTTTGTCCCACAATACATATTCTACAGTTTTCAAACCAGCACCTGGATCTAAATACTTTTGTAATTGCATGTAATTAAAAATTTAGCATAGACGCTGAGTTATTCAATGAAATGTATCTGTATAGCACCAACTGCTGTTTGTATTTGTTCTTATTTCTTTGACCTGCTCACTGAGAAGGCTGCACATGCTCAGTTTCATGTTTCAACTGCCTCCTGAGCTGTGATAGGGAAAGCTGAGACACGCCCCCTGAGCTGTGATAGGGAGACCATAGACACGACTCCTGAGCTGTGATAGGGAGAGCTGAGACACGCCCCCTGAGCTGCAGCAGAATAGACACTCCCCTTGAGCTGCCAGCTTGATATAAATCTAGCAGAGCAATGAATGGGGAGATCCCTGGATCCATGTGAGGTACAGGGCTGGTTCTAGCTTTATTAGAAAGAGATTGTCATGTACTATATGATGTCTGTCTATCTATCATCATTCACAGACAGATAGTGAGGCAGATGGCAGGCTTAGAAACAGCAATTACTTCCAAATGCCATTTGCAGCTTAGTTAAGTTCCTTCCTTATTATCTGGGGGTGACGTCAGTTCTCCATCAGCTTACAGAATGGTCCCTCTGTCTGGAACGAAGAAACCTCACACTGACTCCAGATACTGACTGCAAGAAGACTACCATCATATCATTAACATGAAACATATCAGAAAAAATGCACGATCCCCATATTATTTGTACTGCTAATTTACGTTCTAGTACGCCAGATGTTTTTGTTAAAAGAATTTGGCCTATTTATACTACTTATCTCACAATTTTGGCTAAAAAAAAATAAATGAATGCAGAATCCACAACAAATCTGCAGTTTGTGAACACAGACTAAATGTGTATGGATCACATAAGCGAAATCGTTTGTCTCGAGATGTTGTGTTTTCAAGGTCCATTTACTTTTCCATTAAAACAAAGGATTAGCATAGAGGAAATGTGTGATTGGACTGCGTTGCGTTACAATTTTCTTTACTCAGAATTGATCATGTTTTTGTCATTTGGCCTTGAAGGCGTAAAGGTCCCTGAACACATTAGTGTATTGTCTGCCCAACCCGCCGCGACTGCTAGGTTCATCCAAGAGTCTGCTGTGTATGGGGAGCTCCCAACTCTCCCCCGACAGATGATGAATATTCCCCTTATCATTTTGTTCTCCTAGGAGATAATCCTCCCCTAGAAGTGTCTGGTAGCGACTTTCTCCTCTCTCCTCACATAAACGCTTGGCCGAACGGTTTGTGTATACTATGGGGGAGGCCAAGCAATTATTTGGCTGACACCTATTGAATGCACAAGGCCAGTTTTAGGATCTGTCCTAAAACTGCATCTTCATATCACACTTCAGATTTCTTATTCTGGAATCAGGTCAGCTCTACTAATTCTACCTGGTGGCAAAACTATTGTAGCATACACAAAGTTAAAGTGTAGCTGTCATTCTTTTTTTTCTTTTTTTAATTTGTAGGGGCAGTGACGCTGACCATTTTTGCAATATACTTTAATTGCTGAAATCGTACGTTTCTAAAAAAATAGCTGTAAAGTGGTCCATTTTGAGCCTTAGTAACACTCCTCTGTCTTCTGTTTACATAACTGTGGAGACTTGCTCAACACTGACTGTGTTATGTAAACAGAAGACAGAGGAGGGTTGCTAAGGCTCAAAATGGGCCACTTTAGAGCTATTTTTCTAATAGAAATGAATGATTTCAGTAATTAAAATATATTACAAAAATGGTCAGTATCACTGTCCCTATACATTACAAAAATAAAAAAGAATGACAGTCACACTTTAACCACCTAACTGTTCTGCCCGAGTCCAGCTCGAGCAGTGTGAAAAGTAGCTAACTGGAGGGGGAGGGCTGATTTAGATGGTGATATCTCCTCAATGGTAGAAACATGCAATTGGTATGTCTGAAAGCTGACAGTCCAGGCTTTAATAAACTGACGGCTAAAGTCCAAGAAACAGAGGAGAAATCAGTTAGAAATCAAGTCGGGAATAATCGCGAGTGAAACCTGTTTTTACTTTCATTTTCAGCTGCATTCACAGCATCCTGATTTCTATCACTGATATCTTTCTCTGTCCTGAACATATTCCTGTCATTGTGGTATTGTCTGAAAGCTTTGAATTTCTGCTTTCAAACAAGGTAGCAGCATCTAAAGCAGCCCTCCCCCCTCCAGGTAGCTACTTTTCCCACTGCTGAAGCTCCACTCTGACAAAACAGTTAGGGGTTAAATCCATATGGTAATTGTGGATAAGTGTACAACCACACAGTCAGGTTTCTGCTTGCAGTTCTGAAAGCCAAAGTCAGGAGTGGATCTTGAATAGAAAGAAAATTTAATGGCCAGAAATTACGTCTCCCCTTTTTTGAAATCACTCCTAGTTTCGGGTTCCAAAACTGCAGCAAAAAACCTGACTGGGCTGCCGTTCACATAACATTTTTTGGTGCTGTTTTTCATGTGTTCCATGTGGAATCTGAACCATAAAAGCGCCCCTAAAAAAGCAGAACTTGATTTCTCGTGGAAAAAAAGATGCAGCATGCTCTGTCTTGGAGTGAAATCTGCGCTGGTTCTCCAATTGAAATGAGTCGGAAGCTGAAAAAATAGGAAGCTGAAAAAAACGGTCCAAAACTGCGCAGACAATCAGCACAAATGTTTCCAGCGTTTTCAAAATCTGTCGTGTGAGCATCCCCTAACAGTAATGCATAGTACTAAATAGCTACCAAAATAGAACAGTAGAGCTCCCTTAGTCTCTGCTCCCCTTATTTGCTGCTGGGGCTATAGTTATGTCCATGCTTTGGTACCAAAAACTGAAATACTTCAGCATCGTGTGTAATACATTACAGAAAGCTGTCGGATGAGCAGCCCATGAACATGCATGCTTGGCCGAACATGCATGAATTTTGAATGGGTAAAGGGATAAAGATGTTGCTAGACACTTCCAGTGGCCGCTTATCTCCCTGAGAAAAAAAGGATTTGGAATGACGGAATGCAACTGGGGGCAGAGTGGAGAGGCCCCTGTAACCTCTGGATGATATCATTATAATGCGTATGGCCTGTGTAGGCGCTAATTGCAGAGGCAGATATGTTGTTGTTACTGTATTGTGCGGTGTCACAGAGCGGAGTCGTAGTCTTTCACTTGCTACCTCTTAAGAGGAGGAATATGTGGGATGTAAAGGTTGGTAGTGACGCGCATCCTACAGATTTAGCTCGCTGACATCATCTTCATTAGATGTTAACTCCTCTTAAACTTTTCTGCATTTATGTCAAGTCGCGGCTTCTGTCACTGTGACATGGTAATGGTAGGGCAGCAGGCCATACATCTGCACAGTCATAGCAAGGATGAGAAGGAACTGGCTGCATTTATTGTATTATGCCTAAAGAACATCACAGCGTGCAAGCGTGCACTTCTCTCCTTGTTCCAATTCTTGTGCCATATGTGCCAATCCAACTCAAAATTTGACAGCACACCATGCCATCCATGTGCGGTTCTTTTAAAAGTGTCCATTTCTGGCGAGTGGAATACAGACAAGGTTGGAAAGGTTGGTCTGAATAAACCCCAAAACTCTCAGAACCTGATTATTTTTTTAATTTCTCAAAGAAAAAAAAAACAAGCAAACTATATATAAAAACCCCATGCATACAAATCATTTTGCATCTACTTTATTATACGCTCATTAAAGGGATTGGATGAGATTAAATGAAAGGATCGGCTTTTTTCTCAGAAACAGTGCAATGCTTCTTCATGGGCTTTGCCTGGTATTGCAGCTCAGACATATTTACTCATCCACAGGCTGCTCCTGGCATCAGCTTCATTCTCATGAGCATGGGATGTGTCTAGTAGAACAGCTCAGTCTTATTTAATTAGGGATCAGCTGCAATTCCCGACAAAAGCCATGGACGAGCCACCACATCCCACTCGTGTCGTCTTCTATGTTTAGACCTTGTCCAGTATAGTCTCTTTCTTCTTCTTCTCCTAGTACTATAAAGAAGTAAGGGCCCCACAGCAAGGATCAAACCAGACCCCCCTTTTCAATGACCCTTGGGCCATTTTTCAACTGCCTTATTTGCTAAAAGTTGTTCCTTTAGAGGGTAGGGTCCTGACCAAGTGTTTACCTCCAGTTGAAGAGGAGATAATCCCAACTAAGACTGGGCCCCCTCTTGCCCTGGACCCTATAGCAGTCGCATGCTCTGACGCTATGGTAGTTACGGTCCTGTGTTGGCTTTAGAAGTTCAAGAAGTTCAACCAAGAATTTCAAAAGAAAAACCTTTCCTTTGGGAATCTTTTCCTTGTTTCCTTTACTGGGACCTGTTGTCATTTTGGGTAGAGTAGGACATATTGAACAATATATTACACTAATGTAAATGAAGACTATGGCAATATTTCTTGTGTATTTCTTTCCCTACATCGCAGAGAAGGTGTGATGGATCTTGGCACGTTGTGAAGTACTGCTCATGTAGAGCGTCCTCTTTCACCTTGATGGTAATTTGATACCTTTACATACAAGGGGAAAAAAGGTGACTGATTATTTCTTCTGACTGTGATCCTTAGATAATATGAGCAAATATGAAGTCATTTAAAAAGTAAAATAGCCCGAACACTTTACTAGACCCTTCTGCTCCTCATAAAGTCGCGGTGATGTGAATTTCCTGACATAGCATTCTTCATGCTTGTAAAAGTTGGAAAATGGTGCAAGCTTCCAGATCACGAAAGAGCCAGTACAGTAAGTAGTACTCATGGGGAGTTGTGATGCTGTTACATTGTATATTCATTGGCTTATCCTTGTAAAGGTGATCTGCATGACTGTAACACAGCTCTTCTCACCAGTCTTCACAGCGCTCTCTCCAGAGCTACCGCTGTCCTTGGCAGACACGTCTTTCCTCTAGCGACCTGGGGATTCCCTGTTGGAAAGTTCATACCCTCTCATGGAGGTCAAGGGTGAAGAACTCACAATCCCTTAGACTCCTACTCTGTGGTTTAGCCCTAAGCCAGATCCATTGATGACCCAGTAGGTCCATATCTCCATCTCTGTTTGCCTGAAGTCACATATGGACTTCTTTTTTTTTTTAAATTCTGGTGGACAGAAAATCAGGAATCTTACAAAGCAAACAGCAGAACAGAATGCAAAGATAAAAATGAATGAAAAAAGTGTTAGAAGACTTTTTTATCTTAAACTCTAGCCTTACTTAGTATGAGGGTACGGCCACATGGTCAGGTCATGGAGTTGTGGAAGCCAAAACCAGGGCTGTATATTTTCACCCCTTTTATGATAAACTACTGTTTCTGGCTTCCAAAGCAGAAACCTGACTGTGTGATTGTACCCCGATAGTCCAGCCGCTTTCACATCCCATTCTTAGAGGGGTTGTCTGAGTTATGAAAATATATATATATATAGCACTGTAAATCTGATGGGCAGCAATACATAACTAAGTTAAGCAAGTTTTAGGCAATAAAAAGATATATTTCCTCATTTCCCTGGTTCTCTTCTGGCCTTTACTTACATGCAGTAACAACAATCTCTGCCTCTCCCCCTGCTCTGCAAAGGGAGTGAATACAAGTGCTGCCCTGCTAGGATACTCAGCAGCATGTTGTATGCGTATAACTACAAGTCCCAGCTGTACAATGACACTGCTGATACACACAGGATCTTCCCTTTCCCTTTTCTTGTGCAATACTCTGCAGATCTTCTCTAGTCTGTCAGCTCCTGTGCCCAGCATTTGTCTTCTCACTGTCTGCAGCTACTCAGTAAAGCCTTGAGCCCTGAGCTGGCTGAAGGGGTTAAATTATTATCTGAAAGAATCCAGGAAGGGTGCAACAGCAGCTGGCAGTGCAGGGGGCGTGGCCATTACATTGCCATCTGGTGTACAGACTCTTATCTGATTTCTGAGGTTTGTGCACAAAATATCAGCAGAGCAGGGAGATAAGCTGACAACACAGGTCATGTGACCCTGAGTAAAATCTGAGAAAGGAGTCACTACATTACATTTGCCTAGTTAGGAACATACGAAGGACAAAAAAAATAACTTGGACAACCCCTTTAATGAAAATAGAAAATTTGCATAAGTCAGATGCAAGCCTAATATTAAAAAATGCCGGAGATTGACTATATAGCTAGCTAAATAGTGAAGGCAGATATAGAAATAGTGTTAGAGAGTGCAATACAAGGCAATGCAGTACAAATTCAAACTCAAGAAACAGAAATCAGTAAAAATAAAAGTAAAAACTAAAAATAGTATTTGGAGAGAACTGGTAAATAACCTCCAAAAATATAGCGACTAATGGAGACTGGATACAAAGACAAAACTGGGAAATCACTAGACATGAATTGGTAAAATAATAGGAATGGAAATGACTTATAAAGGCCAAACAACGACTTAACTAGGGACCTGCGGTCAGACCGGGTACCCTTGAGCCTGTGGTCCTATCCTCTCTCTATGCAAAATACATGCACACTGCTAATTTAATTGCGATCTTTGTTATCATTGCACACACATATCATTGGCAAGGTCAAGTACTTTATTTGTGAATCAACCCATAGGAACTAGACCCTAGTAGTAAGTGATGGTCTCCAAGGTTGGCTTTGATTGAGGTTGTCTGCAGCTGGAATTTTAAGACGTTGTGTCAGAACATGAGCCTTCTACAGGAGGCCTTAGTCCTCTGGTAAACCAGACAGTCCTTGACTTTACAGGGAGGTGGGGACGTAGCTATAGGGGAAGCAGGGGAAGCGGCTGCTTTGGGGCCCGAACTCAGAAGCGGCCCATCCAGAAGGAAGACCTGTGATTTTATTGTCACAGCCCCCTCAATAGTATTATAAAATGACATATACAGAGGCACTGTAGTAAATGGACAGAGCAAAAGTCTGAAAGCGTGATTTTGACTAGCCTCAGGAGTGGGGGTTGCACAGGAGTCAGGAGTTGTGAAGAAGTTGCTGGTGGAGAGGAGCCCATTCAAAAATTTTCTGTGGGGCCCGGTCATTTCTAGTTACGTCACTGCTAGATAGTAAAAAGATAGTGATGTCATTGAAAAAGACAAGTGCCAAAGAGGCTTTTATAGTTGTTTCCTTATCTTTTATGTATATCTTTCTGATGATCTGTGAGGGTCCAATATCTGAGAATGGGGTTGATTCTGAGAACAACGGGGATGTAGTGCTAGAGTAGCGCTGCATGCTCAGTTTTTCCTGGCACAGCAGTGCTCCCAGCCATAACTGCAGCCTGCCCTATCCACTGAGGAGTGCAGGAGACATAGAGCTACCCCAGGGTTGTATCAGAAAGTGATCCCAGACGTCAGACCTTCAGACCTCATACAGTAGATAAAAAAGGATAGTATATCCTAGTGACATGGCATCACTTTATGAGATGGATAAAACACCCTTAAACTCATTTTCTGGGATATAGATATTGAAGGCTGTTCAGTTGAAGGTCATCAATATCTGACACCCGCACCCCCACCATGTAGCTATTCTAAGAAGCCTCCAGAAACTATAAAGTGAATGGAATCAGAAGCACAAGGTTCTATCCATTTGTGTGAATTGGAGCTGAACTACTGTATGCCGGTGCTGGAAAGTACACGGTGGATGGAACCTTCTGCCCAAAACCCCCCTTCAGCCCCCCACCGATCTGTTATTGATGACCTATCCTTAGGATAAGTCTTCAAAATTTAAGTCTTGGCAAACCCCCTTATAGGAAATCAGGAACTGGAAAGAAGGTACATGGTCAAGACCAGTAGGAAGAAGCAATCACAATCTTGAAGACCAAGAAAGGCAACTCAGGCATGGAGAGACCAAACTGGCACAATGAATGGGAAAGAAGAAGTGGCAGAATATCGGCTACGAATAAAATCATTACCAGTCGTGACTCACAGCTCATGTTTACCGGGCGCTGCCTGCCAGCTCTAATGAGTGTAAGTGAAATTCTAGAACTGACTTGTTTTAGTTGGTTGAGAATGACTAGAATCACAAATTGGGATACACTGTGATTAGAGCGTGATGAGTGCTCAGAACGATATCCTGGATGAAGACTTCATGGTTGACAGCACAGCCTGCAGCGGGCTTAATAGGTTGAATGTAAAGATGTGACAATAATGGAGTATTGCTTTAGTTCGGTATTAAAATCAGCCTAAACGGCGGTGGTAATGGAAAGCAGAGATTGTCTTATATTAAGCTGGAACCGTTACAAAGCGAGAAGGGGTTTTGTGAATGTCAAAATGTATTTCCACAAAGCAAGCAGGAAAAATGCTCCCTGCTAAGAGTATATTATATGTGGTTTAATTAACATAGAGTATGTGGATTAGGATACATTGCACACATGAATTACATTATGACACGGGATAGCGGGCTCCATGATGTCACAGAGGAATGTAAACACATGTCTTCTGACCTCAACCGCAAACTATGCACTCTGCAGGGACTTCCTAAGCGGGGAAATCTTAGACATCACTTTATAACGTGGCCCTACCCTTATACAGGCGTATCTGTGAGCTTCAATTACTATCAAAATAAAGTTCTAAATGTGACATGAGTAAAGGAACCTGGGCTTGTTTGCATATGTTCCCTGCTGAATAGCCAATACTACTCTATGGACATATGTACCTTCATGTGTTGAACATATCCATAATAACGTAATAATGCTTGTGTGCATGTCCAGGGGTACACCTAGCCTTTCTGATGCCTGAGGCGAAAACTGAAACAGCACCCCCCCGTGCCAATTTCTTAACCTAACCCCTTTGCCACAATAAAAGCGCTCATTGCCCATGGCCCATCTGCTGCCCCCCCTTGCACCTACCTGGTGCTGCCTGAGGTAATTGCCTCACCTGGCCTCATTGGTGGTTCACCCCTGTGCATGTCCTCTTATGCTGCTTACTTGTTTAGAGAGCATCTGTCAGTATGATCAACCCTAGTAAACCAGGCATGCTGCCTCATAAGGTTGATCATGCTGAGTGCAACAACCCCTTCTTGCAGCAATTTGATCTATATTTTTGGGAAAATACTACTTTTATTTTTATGCTAATGAGGTACACAGAGCACCAAGGGGTCTAGCCCCTCGAAGCACCAAGTCACCTCCTCCTTTCATCCTTACTCACTCTCTCCCAGGCATGGGATTCAGCCGGTTCCCCCCCGGTTCTCCAGATCCGGTTGTTAAAATTCCAATGTAGAGAGATGAGCGCTTCCACAATGGAAGCGCTCATCTCCTGCTTTTCTCTGAGAAGACAGAGGAGCGGAGCCGCGGTGCAGGAGAGGTAAGAGAGTTTTTTTGTTTTATTCTGATGGGGGCACAGTGGGCTGATCTGAGGTCTGATGGGGGCACAGTGGGCTGATCTGAGGTCTGATGGGGGCACAGTGGGCTGATCTGAGGTCTGATGGGGGCACAATGGGCTGATCTGAGGACTGATGAGGGCACAGTGGGCTGATCTGAGGTCTGATGGAGGCACAAAGGGCTGATCTGAGGTCTTATGGGGCACAATGGGCTGATCTGAGGTCTGATGGGGGCACAGTGGGCTGATCTGAGGTCTGATGGAGGCACAGTGGGCTGATCTGAGGTCTGATGGGGGCACAGTGGGCTTATCTGAGGTCTGATGGGGGCACAGTTGGCTGATCTGAGGTCTGATGGAGACACAGTGGGCTGATACGAGGTCTGATTGGGGCACAGTTGGCTGATCTGAGGTCTGATGGAGACACAGTGTGCTGATATGAGGTCTGATGCGGCACAATGGGCTGATCTGAGGTCTGATGGGGGCACAGTGGGCTGATCTGAGGTCTGATGGGGCACAGTGGGCTGATCAGAGGTCTGATGGGGGCAAAACGGGCTGATCCGAGGTCTGATGGGGCACAATGGGCTGATCTGAGGTCTGATGGGGCACAATGGGCTGATCCGAGGTCTGATGGGGGCACAGTGGGCTGATCTGAGGTCTGATGGGGGCACAGTGGGCTGATCTGAGGTATGATGGGGGCACAGTGGGCTGATCTGAGGTCTGATGGGGGCACAGTGGGCTGATCTGAGGTCTGATGGGGGAACAGTGGGCTGATCTGAGGTCTAATGGGGGCACAGTGTATTGTATTTGTTCCCATTTAGTTTTTTTTACTTTAAAATAAGATATGTGCAGTGTGCATAGGGATTTGTTCATAGGATTTGTTCATAGTTTTTTTTATAGTCCAACGGTCTGAGAGACAGTGAACTAGGGGGCATTGCTGGCATATGGGGACCACTATGGGGGCATCTACTTGGGGAATTGCTGGCACATCATGGGGGTATTACTGGCACATTATGGGGAACACTATTGGGGCATTTTCTGGGGGCATTTATACTGGCACGTCATAGGGGACACTGTGGGGGCATCTTAAACTGGCACATTATGGGCACACTATGGTGTTGGAGGGGGGAAGAACACTATGGGGGCATATTATATAGGCACATTATGAGGACACTAAGAAGGGACATTTATACTGGCACATTCTGGGGAACACTATGGGGGAATCTTGTACTGGCACATTATGGGGCACTGTCGGGAAGAGGAGAGGAGCACTATGTGGGCATTTACTAGGGGCATTATATAGGGGTATTTTATACTTGCACACATTATAGGGGCACTATGGGACATTAGCCTAAGTGGGGGCACTAAGGGGGATTTTTGTTTTGTACTGGCATACATTATAAGGGACATTCTTTGTACTGGTGCTAATTTTAAGCATTAAAGGTGGGAGGATGATGGAAAAGGAACCTAAGATGTCTTTTCGTCAAACTGCAGAGACGAGAGATGGGTGAAAAATCATCATGGCGCCTGGTCTGAAAGGAGATGATGAGAAAAGAGAACGTCTGCATCAGAGGAGAAGTCACTGGATGTAAGAGGTGTGTGGAGCTGTGTGCTGGATAGCACTGAATATAATGTGTATGCAAATATGTCTTTAGTGCTAGGTACAAATGTGTATAAAATGTATATGGAGCAGGTAAATCTACTGTAAGTGTAGCCTAGGTGTAAGTTATATACCGTATGGTGTATATTGTATATGTGATTATGTGAGTGTAGTGTATATAGTCTGTTTATGTATGAGTACCTCCCAACCATCCAAAATCTGGCATAACTACTGTGTGGGGGGCACAATGGAGACTAGGCAGGGTTGGAACATGTACAGATAGACATTGGGTTGGAGTTAGAGGTGTGGGCCAGCGCTTTACAAAAACTCACAGTGCTGGTAGTTTAGCTCCTTAGGCTTTTTAAAAGTTTTGTGGTATGTGTATATATGGTGTATGTATATGTAAACACGTGTCGTGATGCCGCGTGTCCGCTGTTTAGTAGGGAACCTGTTCTTAAAAATTTCAATCCCACCCCTGCTCTCTCCCACTGATTGACAGCGCCAGACATCATCACAGTTGCAATGCAAGATCCTATATTCTCATGAATGTGCAGTTTGACTATAGATATCTAATATTCATCTCACCATTGCTGTTATTGTTATAACCCCTGAAATTAAAGAGGTTGTGCACCTTTGGAGAGGATTTTTGGCAAACCCTCCTTCTTGGGCAGACCTACGAAGGGAAGCCTACCTGCTTCTCAGCTCTGACTCCCTGCTCCTTCTCTCCCTGGCCTTGGCTGCTCTACTGCACTCCCAGGATGTCAACTCCCAATTGCTGGCTGCAGCGGTGACCTGCCTGACTTTTTAGGGAGAAAAAGAGTGGGGAGACAGTGCCAGGATGCAGGTAAGTAGGCTTCCCTTCACAGTTCTGCCAAAAGAGAGTGTTTGCCAATACCCCCCCCCCAAGTGCAACCCCCTTAAGCTCTACATTCATGATGAAAACTGCTCTTACCATAATTGCCATAAAGTTGGCTGTCCACAAAAAAATTGAGCCCACCATCTATCTAATCCATCTATCTAATGTTTATGGGGGCCTCCCGGCTATCTGCCAACAGCAAATCTTGGAGATAAAGATCGGGCTGTTGGATTTCAACATGCCTAATTCTTTTGTTCTTGCAGAAATAAGGCTCCTCCAGAGGTGTCTGGCTGCAGCTGTCTCTCCTCTTCTCATTCAGAACACATGCACCCTTGGCTAAGCCCAGCATATATGTGTATGGAAGTACCAGGAGAGATAGTTGTCAGGTATTAGATGCATGGTGAGCTAAACAGGATTGAGTCATCTGCATTTTTTGATCATTTTCAATGAATACAAATGCCGAATATCTGCATAACCTTCCCCTGGGCAGCACATTTATGGGGGTCAATGTTTAACAACCTGAATACCTGTTGTTTGCAAAACAAAATGAACAAACTTTACCTTGTTCTACCGTTTGAGTACAGAATGTTTCAGCTTTTGTAATCATCAAGACTGGATCAAGGTCAGTTGAGGCTGCCAGCAATAACCACGAATGGGGGCACCATCCTAATTATGTCAAACAGTGCACAACGTACTCCAGCAAAGAGTGATTAAAGAGCATCTGTCAGCATGTTCAACCCTATCAAACCAAGTATGGTAGGGTTCATCATGCTTAATAAAACAAACTTCTTTTCACTATAGGATTAATAGTTGCTGAGATGTATTAATATTTATACTTATATTTATGTAAATGACCTATTTGGAGCACCAAGGGGCTGGCAAGAGCACTAGGAGCACCACTAGAGCAATGCCCCCTGTGCTTTCTGTACTCCCTCCTCCCCTTTGAGTGACAGAACTAGACATCTCTAGGGATGAGTGAACTTGTGTTTTCAAGTTAGGTGTACAAGGTTGGGGTTATCTAAGAATTCCGTTATGGACTCCGCTATTACGGACCATAAGTTATGGTCCGTGGTAGTGGAATCCATAATGGAATTCTTAGATAACCTGAACCTGAACCTGGTACGCTGAACTTGAAAACACAAGTTCGCTCAACACTATACATCTCATCAAGCCCTGTGTTCTCGTGCCAACACAAAGACTCAGTGGATCGGATGCTGCTTCCTGAGCTTGGGAAGCAGCAGAAGATCCATAGCACAAGCACCAAATGGGCTGGTGCTATGGACCCAGGTGCAAATCAATGATGAGATCACTCTGAAACCAGGTGCTGATCAATGGTAGTATTTCTCTAAAACTATAAACCAATCAATGAGGGATCCTTCTGAAACCAAAAAACAATCAACAATGGATATACATTTGATTGGTTTAATTTGGGTTAATTGGAATCTATGTAAATAGAAAAAAATCTACATTAATGGACGGATACTGTACGTGCTCATTGCCGCACATATTGTTCTTACCCGAAGCACACGAGTCATCAAGGAATCCCAGACGGTCATACTAAGTGCTCTATGGATGCTGGGAAACCCTAGCTGATCTTTAGCAGTGTCTGACTGGTATATTTAGGATTTAGGGCACCGTCGATTTAGTTGAGTCATATGTCGTTTTTCATTACTTGCTCTTAAAAGAATTAGACAAAGTGGTAAGCTCCATCAGCGAGGACTGAAGAGGATTAGATACTGATACACAGCCTGGCGTATAAATAGCAGAAACTTGTATCTGTGTTTGGATATCCATATTCTGCATTAAAGGAGTTATCCAAGACCTATAATGTCCCCCAATATGCCTGGGCCCCCCACACAGATTGTACTTACCTTGCTCCCTGGCACCCGTGTTGCTTCTGATGCCCGCACTGTTACAGGCGACAGGGGGGAGGGCAGCTGATAGCAGGCCGGGACGGGAACAAGCCTCCCTAGCATTGCAGGTGACGCTAGGGAGGCTTGTTCCCGTTGTAGCATCAGAAGCAAGATGGGTGCCGAGGTGAGGTAATTATAATCTGTATGACGGGCCCAGGCATATGGGGGGGCATTATAGGTCTTGAATACCCCTTTAATAATAGGAAGACAACTACTATTTAAAATGCACTCAGTGACCCATGGCAATCTGCTGTTTTCACCAGAGGAATCCTCATCTACAGTAGGCACTTGTGTTCTCTGCAGGGGCTGCTGATTGAGAGAAATGGGGTGACCCCTTGTCACCCCTGTTGTTCCTCAGAATCCAGAAGCATAAGCAGGGAGAGTCGGCCAAACCTATTCATGGCACTCACGATTATATTCTCACCTCGGCACCTCGTACCTCCACTCACTAGATTGGTGGAGGTCTTATTGGTGATGGATAAGCCATAAGTGTTGGAATAGCCATCAAAGTCAATTTTCAGCCAAAATTTACAAATGAAGTTTTGCTAGAGATTTAGGTACCAAAATGATGCCACCCAAAGACCCGTCTACAGTTTACATTCAGAGGTGCACCACCAATGAGGCTAGGTGAGGGATCGCCTCAGGACCAGGTAGGGGCAAGAGAGGGGCAGCCGAAAGGCCATGGGCTGAAGATAAGGGATTAGATTAAGAAATTGGCATTGGGGAGGGAGGGGCACATTTCAGTTTTCGCCTCAGGCAGCAGATAGGCTAGTGCACCCCTGTCTGCATTGATATTTTATTATGCATTGAGCAGGACAGGAGCAACGTGGTTGAGATCTGAATTGTCCAGATCACCTGTGGGTAATTCCCGGAAGCATGGCTAACTCCTGGAATAGGTGTGCTAATCTGGAAACAAAAATATGGAGAAATCCAGTTTCCATAAAAATCCTTAGTTTATTTATGAAAAAATGATAACAAGCTAGACATAGACAACAGCGTCTACGCGTTTCAGGTCACTACATACTGACCCTTACTCCTCAGTTTTAGTATGGTATTGTTTATTTTATAGATGGGAGAATAAGTTTTACTCCTGCGTTTTCTACTTTCTGACTAATTACTGGTATAATTTCTCCGACTGCTCTCGTCAGGAGAAAACAAGAAATATTTTTGTGGATTATATGAAAATGATATTAGATGAAAAATCTGACTCATGCTTTCTCTGGGATAGCATCCTCCTACATCATATGTACCCTGCCTCACATATTAGGGCAGATGTAGGAGGTAGAGACTCAGGAGCAAGTATGAGTCAGGGAAACAAATAAATATAACTCCTAGATACGGTTCTTTAGATTCTATTCTGCATAAGACCTGATTCAGACAGGCATATCTTCCATCCATGTGCCATCTGTATGCACAGCAGACTGCACACAGACAGCACTTCAACCCCTTAAAGGGCATCTGTCAGTAGATTTGTACCTATGAAACTGGCTGACCTGTTACGTGTGCGCTTGGCAGCTGAAGACATCTGTGTTGGTCCCATGTTCATATGTGCCCACATTGCTGAGAAAAATGATGTTTTAATATATGAAAATGAGCCTCTAGGAGCAATGGGGGCATTGCCATTACACCTAGAGGCTCTGCACCCTCTCCATTTTAATTGACAGGCAGTGAAAACATCATCACGCTTGGCCCTGTCAATCAGAGTTGAGAGGGCACAGCAGTTGCTGTAATGGCAATGCCCCCATTGCTCCTAGAGGCTCATTTGCATATATTAAAACATAATTTTTTCTTAGTAATGCATGCAAATATGAACATGGAACAGTGTTCTCCAGTTAGCAGCTGTTTTGACGTTCCCCCTATTCTAAACTAACTTTCTCTCTCTTAAGTTTGTGAGAAAGGTATCTTGTGAGCCCAAGATGGGCTGTCTTCTTACTGAAGGATCAGATTACATTATCCTATAGGAGTCTACGGATAGAGGAAATGGAGGAAATATTAAGGAAGTGCAGAGAGGTCAGACAGCAAAGAATTGAATCGGCAGACTCAGCAGCTAATAGTGTTATATCTCCTCCTATTGTAAGTGTTTTATTCACCTCTATACTGCTCAGTACCAACGGATTCTGAGTGAGTAAGAGAGAGGATCTGTTACCTCCATGTGTATTCTGTAGGCAGACATGATGAACAGCTAGTCTCCACCAACCAGCTAAGAGACAATGGAGAATTATAGATGTTTCATACAAAGGAGACAACTGCTAAAAATGCCAGTTACAAGTCATACGATGGCCAGATATTGTGTTATCACTCATGAATATGAGTATGGCAGCGTATTCTGAAAAGTTATCTGAAAGAGTAGGTATGGTTTCATTTGACTGCTTCTAATATTTGCCATCTTTATCATCTAGTGCCTCCAAAAAAACTAAACCAAATTCCTAAAAAATCAAGTTTCAAATTTCACTATGAGCCACCTTTTATGACTGTCCATACAAGTTGTCATTGGTAGCCTCAGTCTCAATTTATGATCTAGCTTCGGACTTTGACACAGTGACCCCGTAAGAGCAGTCTGATCATGTTACAGTAATCCCTTCTAATTTGTCTTGACTTCCTCAGATTTCATCGTCTGCACCTCATTTTATACAACATCTTCATGATACGTTCTCAGGTTTATGGCATTCCAGATCACCTATAGCTTTGTATGCTGATGTCCTGAGTTGTGACCCAACCTTTAGATGGAACATCTGCTGTGAAGTCATGCCCTCCTTACATTCCACATTCCAACACTATTTATCCCAAGATCGCTTCAAAGCTTGGGGAAATCTGATTAATTCAGCATTATGTCATGTTAATCTGGGTTTTACTTATTCTAGCAAGCTGACATCACTTTATATTTGCGGGGCCCTTATGATCGAATACAACAACAGTTGGAGTAGTTATTAATCGTGCACTTTTTTGTGCTTGTAATTATTTCATTCATTTACCGTTTAGGCTCTTCCTTGAACGGTTTTAACTGGGAAGATAAGTAATAAATATACAGTATTACCAAAATTATTACAATGTATCACTCATCTCCTGTTACCTTGGCAACCATTTCTGTTATGCACCAATGCAGCCAAAATAATCAACATACGAATATTTTACCATTTTGTGTGCAAAACTCCCATACAAATCTAACGGTCTTCTTGGTGACAGATTGATCTGGCAGTCATGTGTAATTCCCTTCTCTCTGTCTGAGCCACCCGTGCTCTCCGATTCAGTGGAGCAGCAGACACGAATGCTTGTCTGCTGCTCCATTCAACTCTATGGGACTGCTGGTGTTACAGGTGCTTATCTATCTCTGGCAGCCCTATAGAGCTGAATGGAATGTTAGATCGCATGTGTGGCCTGTGATCTATTGAAACTGAGGAGCATAGGCCCCGTTCTCATCATTGTTGGGGGCCCCAGACACTGATGAGACATCTATCTGCAGTAAGCCTGGTAGGGTTGCCAACCGTCTTTTTTCCTATGTCCATGAAAAACAAATAGATGTGTCAGTGATTTTTTTGAGGTTGGCAGTTCTTGACTAGATTATTCTGGTGGTAATTATCATCATTTTATAGCTCACCGTAAATGCTGAAAATGAGTTCAATATACTGTTCTGTAGACATTGTATCACTTATAATCTTCATCATTCATCATGGTTTTCCAATTTGTCCGTAAAAAATGTTGGCTGTCCGTGATTTTGGCATAAGTTGTCCAGAAAAAAGAAAAATTCTGGTTGGCAACCCTGAAGCCCGGAGGAGCTGGTGCAGAGGATGAGAGTGGTACTGGCCCTGATGAAGTTTTATGTCACAGTGTGAAATGGAGTATTAAAGGGGTTCTGCAGGTTTTAATATCTGATGATCTATCCTCTGGATAGATCATCAGCATCTGATCGTCGGCGGCCCGACACCCGGGGCCCCCGCCGATCAGCTGTTTGAGAAGGCAGCGGCGCTACAGGAGCGCCGCGGCCTTCTCAGTGTTTACCCGCAGGCCAGTGACGTCACGACTAGTATCACTGGCCTGGGCGGGGCTAAGCTCCATTCATGTGCCGCTGCCTTCTCAAACAGCTGATCGGCGGGGGCCCCGGGTGTCGGGCTGCCGCCGATCAGATGCTGATGATCTATCCAGAGGATAGATCATCAGATATTAAAACCTGTAGAACCCCTTTAAGGAATGATGCCAGAATTAAACGTATAACAGTACTTTTTACTAGGTCCAATGTAGAACAGAACTTTAAAGGGAGTCTGTCACCTCATTTTCACCTATATAACTAACAGCAATGCCCCACAGATGATTGCATACACATCTCAGACATACCTGTGTGCACTGTGTGTGTGTATTCCTCGTTCAGAAAAAGCACTTTTATTCTGCAGGAAAACAGCTCCCAAGTGCCGCTCTGCTGCTGCTGCAAACCAGTCTGGAGGGGGGAGGGCAGCTTTAGCTGCTCATATCTTGGGATTAGTAGCAGATAGAACAATGGTTCTGATCTCCATTGAAAGCTGACATTCCAAGCTTTAAAATGATACCAGATATCACAGCATTATATCCAGTATATCAGAAGATATAGCTGTTATAAATCGAGTCGGGAGAGAAAGCTGTTTTTACTTTCACTTTCAGCCGGGCACTTGGGAGCTGTTTTCCTGCAGAATAAAAGTGCTTTTTCTTGACATGTAATACAGACACACAGTGCACACAGGTATGTCTGGGATGTGACATGTAATACAGACACACAGTGCACACAGGTATGTCTGGGATGTGTCATGTAATACAGACACACAGTGCACACAGGTATGTCTGAGATGTGTCTGCAATCTTCTGTGGGGCAGTGCTGTTAGTTATATAGGTGAAAATTAGGTGACAGACTCCCTTTAAATTATCCAATAGCAGCAGATTTCAAGTACAAAACCTCTCTGGCACCAGAGGCAGGTTGGATGGTGCCAATTTAGCACTTAGGTCCTACTGCTCTAGGTGATGGGTGTCTTAGCCGTAGTCCCTCACCTCGCAGCAGTGTCTGTAGATGCTGGTTAAAGTAGTTCATTCATTCTGCTGTCAAACTTCTCAAGACATTAAGCAAAAGAATAAGTGATCTCTCTGGAGATTCCTGTTTTGGAGCAGTAGCTAAGACTTTTGCTGTCCTTCCCCTGTCTCAGCAGGAACTCCCCCTTCTGGCAGGAAGCAGGACCAGCCCTCTCCTATGAAGAGGGGAAGAGCAGGCTGGTTAGCCCTGTTCCTTGGTAACTCTTGTCATCAATTCCTTCTGGTAATTATATAATACAATACTGAATTTATAACATGAGAATATATTATATTATATAAAACTATTTACAAATCTGTTGTGCCCCAAGGTCTGGGGATTACATATGCCCTAACCTGATGTTGTTTTAATTGTTTAAAAAAAAAGTTCTTCATGATTTAATTTCTGTGCATTAAACTAACAAAAAAGGTTTATATACTGTTTAAAATTTGGTTCTGTCATTTCTGATCTCAGAGGCATTGGCTCATTGGGCAGGACTATTTATATACTTTCTACAGGCTCGTACAGACAGGATATATAGACAGATACTCAGGGACGTAATCTCATTTCTTTGACTGACATGTATGTAGGTTGCAGGTGACAGATGCAATCTGTGTATATATCCCTTGCATACGGACAAGCTTGTTTAAAGAAACAGTATCCCATTTGTGGCACAGGAGATCAGTACACTGAGGCTAAACTTTAGCAGAGACTATAGGAGAAAATAGAATAAAACTGATATTCTGTATTTCTGAAACTCTTTACCATATACTGAAGTGCTATTACCGACCCTTGATTCTGCAGTAAGGCACAACATGGGATGTCTTCAAACTATAAAAACTTTATATTAAAGGGGTTGTCCCATGAAAAATATTCTACAGTTTTCAAACCAGCACCTTGATCTAAATACTTTAGTAATTGCATGTAATTAAAAATTTTGCATAGCCAATGAGTTAATCAATAAAATGTATCTGTATAGCGCCAACTGTTTGTTGTTTTTCTTATTTCTCTGTCCTGCTCACTGATAAGGCCGCACATGCTCAGTTTCAACCTTCAACTGCCTCCTGAATTGTGATAGGGAGAGCATGGACACGCCCCTGAGCTGCGGCAGAAAAGACACTCCCCTTGAGCTGTCAGCTTGATATAAATCTAGCAGAGCAATGAATGGGGAGATCTCTGGATCCATGTGAGGTACAGGGCTGGTTCTAGCTTTGTTAGAAAGAGACTGTCACATACTATATGATTGTTTACAATAATCATGGCATAACCCCTTTAAAGGAGAACTGGACTCTCTCTTTTTAACTCATTGGCTTGTCTAGTGTCTGAAAATTAGCTGTTTAGCAACTGACATCACAAACAGTGGATGACTGTCCTGCATCTCCATCACCTCAGAGATGAAGGTAGTCATTTCTGTTCTTCTCCTAGGTATTCAGATGACTGTAATATATATATATATATATATATATATATATATATATATATATATATATAATTTTTTTATTATTTATTTTTTTTATTTTATTTTACTGCAACATTTTGTACCTTTTTATATTTTCAGTGTTTGGCAGCCTGGATTTTCTTTTATTTCAGTTGATTCTGAACACAGGGAAACACAATTGTATTTTAGAGCTAATAATGCATTAAATTTAATTAAAATGCTGTTTTGTAGAATGAGTAAGCAGATGACTATTCTCAATGGTGCTTTAATGCGTTTGTTTTGTATCCTGTTAGATTAGGGAATTTGTGCTGTCTTCAGCTGCCTGGACACAATGCAACGTCAAATTACAACGGGAATAGCTTGTACGGTATGTGTAAAAACAAGTAAATTGTAGAAGAAAAGTCCCCTGTAGTTATCATTTATTTTACAATTTAAAGTGAAGCTTTAAGTTTAATAAGCATTAGATATCTCTTCCAACTCTTGGCACCCTACCAATCAGCTGTCTGAACGGCTTGCTGGTGAGCACCATGTCCCTCCATTGTTTATATTGCCCCGTACAGCACAGCTCCATATTTTTTTAGTGGTCACGCTTGGTATTACAGCTCAGACCCATTCATTTAGATGGGATGAAGCTAATTGTAATACCAAGCACAGCCACTGGTAATCAATATAGGGGATACCCTTCAAACAGATGATCAATGGGGTTGCCATGAGTTAGACTCTTATGATCTAATACAGATGGCTTTTTCAAGGAAAGGTCTAGCCCCTACAATCTGAAGAGCTAGCTAGAGCCTAAGATATGCACCAAGACTGGCACTTAGCTACGGAGGTCTGGGGTTCATTAAAATAAATGCTTTGCTTACATCACTAAAGGAAATTGAGTAGGAACATTGGTGTTCCCCTGGTGACAGCAGCTGGTCATATGGGGCACCCCGCCATACACTTGTCTCAGGGGGGCCATGATATTAAAAAAGAGGTCCTCCAAACCTGACGAATCCATCTAAATCAACAGAGAATAGACATTAGAATGACCAAATGTAAAATAAATTAAGCTTTATTATTGACTTCAATAGAAATCATCTGATGAATGTCTACTTTATATTATATCCATAAATATAATAAAAAGTCCTGAAATTACTATTATTACATCATTACCTTCAGTAACAGAGGTCAGTCTGCACGTTAGCTAGAGCTGTAATTGTATGTCTAGGCTTTGATTAATACTTTTCAGCATTCAAAGGGACATAGAACAGGTCTATTAGCGGCTCCCCGAGGACTAACCTGAGATGTACTGTTCTTTTTTGTGGTCATAGTGGAATATTTATTCGTTGTAGAAAAACATTTTAAAGTGCTGGTTTATTTTTGGCTTGAACTTAGAGAATCATTTCAATATAAATCCCCAATTTTGTCACTCCAATGAGCTGATTTGGGGTGGGGGTTGGTTGCATTCTGTTGCCTGGGACCCATGCCCTGTTAATGTTGAGGAAAGCTGCAGTGGATTATTTATATGCAGTGTGTTGTGTATGGCTGTGCAATGCATGAACAAGCTGTTCCATCAGAGAAATGATCTGTGCACTGGTTTTCTGTAGAATGTACATCCATATGTGCTAGGGCTGGAATGAAGTAATTGCCTAATACTGTATATTTATGTAGATTCACCTTATGCACTGATACTTGGGGTCAAGACTGTACTACTTACATTTTGTAAGCCACATGCCAGTGTGTAGCTGTCCTTGAAAGGCTGCCGTGCTGACCAGACGAGTCTTGCCACCGGGCCTGTCAGGTCTCTCCAGTTTCTTCATTTGTCCATTGTGCTACATTCAACCGACTTTTGCTTGTCTCTTGATTAACCCCTTGTCTACTGGCTCTCACTGACTTTCCTGGCTTGTAGTTCTTTCTTGCTACTCCTTTGCATCTGATAAGTCTCCTACCTGTGAACTCGCACCTGTTTACTGCCATTTTACTTCACAGACAGGGCAGACTGGGAACTTAAAGTGGCCCTGGAAAAAATACTAAAAGTGGCCCCATTTTGTAGTTGGGTCTAAATTGATGGAAGGTAGGGGCAGAAATACCATATTGAGGCACATTATACCACCCCAACAGAGCCAAATACCACAGTCCATCACAAAATACTGCCAGCAGCACAAAATACATCCACAAAAACTTCCACTGGCCGGTGGTGAGGAGGGCTCATGCGGCCCCCTGGTCATCGGCCCACCGGGAAACTTCCCTGTAGGGTCTATGGCCAATCTACCCTTGTTCACAGATGTAACCTGGGTTCCTAGCAGCCAAATGCAACTTGCCATTCTGCGAGCTCTGGTGATCACCTAGGGGTAGCCTTAGATTTACTAACTGGAGTGGCGAAGGAAGATAGGGAGCAGATTAACAATTTGCTAGTGATGGTCTCCCCTCTGTCTCTTACACTTTTACGGCCCAAAATATTCAACATGAAAGATCAACATTTTGCCAAATTTTAATAGAACATAGCAAATTAATGTCAATACTTAAGGAAAATGGTCTAAATAAAATGTTTTCTACAATATTTAGCAGCTATATATGATGACTAAAGGATTGCTTTGTTGGCAGTTGTAAAAAGCTTGATTTAAAATTCATGTACTGTATATATATTTTATTTGGTATGAAAGAATTTCTACGGCTCCTATACATGATGTCTACAGAAAAGACATTAGGTGACAAGGAAACTGAATTTAACCTTTTGCTTAAGGCATCTACTGCCCTTCATGGCTTTTTCACAGTAATATTTTCAGAAACCTAAAGTGATGTGTCAAGACTTTGAGGCTGATGTGATCTTTGTGTCTTTGCTATGGTGACTTTTAATGCATAACTTCTGCAAGTTGCGTATTGTATGTATAATTGCATTGCCATGATGCTGATTCTTTCAGAACAGAATGTAGTTGTGAAAATACAGCTACCAGTGTAAATTGCTACACGAAAACATGTGCTACTCTCCTTTTATCTAAAAAGGGCTCTATTTTATATATATATATACAGTTGCAAAGGAATGGGCAGCACTCCCATGTAAAACAAAAAGATCCTTTATTTACCCATGTAGAGGGACCGCGACGTTTCGGCTCAGCACTAGAGCCTTTCTCAAGGCTCTAGTGCTGAGCCGAAACGTCGCGGTCCCTCTACATGGGTAAATAAAGGATCTTTTTGTTTTACATGGGAGTGCTGCCCATTCCTTTGCAACTGTTTATGGATGGTCTTTGTCGGACCTGGGGCGTGCACCTCGACATTGCTATTTTCTGTGCTGCCGGGTTTTTTTTTTTCTTTATATATATATATATATATATATATATATATATATATATATATACTCTTAGTATGCAGAGGACCAGATTTACTAATATATGTACTTAAAATCTCAGGGCAGGATTTTTACACTTTTTCTCACTTGCTCAAAAGGAGTGTCGTTTAGCGTTAGGGGGAAGCTTCATGGGAAAGGGGTATAGCCTAAAATGAGCTTGTGCCAAAACTGCACTACAATTCTGTGTCAAAGTAAGCCAACCAATAGTTGGGGTAGTGTTAGACAAAAGTGTCTACCCCTGCCCAAACTCAGAAAGGGCCTAACCGAGAGGAGGACTGAAAGCTATACAGTGACATGACGTACAGTATATAGGTATGGGAAATGGATGAAGCAGTTTCCCGGTCTGGTCTGAAAGAGTGATCTTGACTAGCCACTGTAGTAGGAATTGCACGGTAGGAGGGGGTTGCGAAGATGTTGCTGGGGAAGGGGGGGGGAGTCATTCAAAAATTTGCTGTTGGGCCCAGTCAGTTCTAGTTACGCCACTGATTTATAAGATTATTAAATCTGGACCAATGTGTTCATTAGCATCCAACAAGTAACTTATATAGAGCTGCTACATACAACCGTTTCCAGACAGTTCTAGGTAGACTTTACCATTTAAGATCAGGTCTGTAAAAGAACATTACTAAATCTACAATCTACAGCTTGTAAAATATTAATGTTTATTTGCAGAGATTCTAGAGTTTAGTAACCCATTTTCATAAACCGTACTCTATTACGACATTCTGAGTAAAATATTAACAGTCTCTAATTGTATAGTACCTTCATGAATTTGCTGGAGCAGGGAGTGGCGATGCTTCTATCTCTATAGGATCACTATACGGCGAGTGTATTCATTTCCAAAAGTAGTGCTTGTGTAGTACCCCAGAGTGGTACTACTGTTCCTACTCTTGCTACTGTCTCTAATGGCTAACCAATGGTGTCATCTGTGTATTTATTCCAGGTCCTCCTACACTGTGCATTTATATTATTGCTATTAAACTGTTATGTTCATGTAATGTACCTGGTTCACCAGCAGATGGTGTGTGTATCTGGCAGAGACTGATCTTTGGATAGAATGGAAGTTATCTTTCCATTCTCCCCCCTGTTGGGCAGAAGTGGACTAGTCCTGCTTCCTACCAAGGGAGGGGCTGCAGTAATTTCTAGTTAGTTCTAGTTTATTCCAGTTTTGGATTCGACTGTGGAGCTGAGAAGACATGATAGATGGAGCAGTGAGGGGAAGGGCCCCCTCCTGCAGCAGGAGTTTCCCAGGGAAGCAGCTCATAGAGCACTATGATTCCTTACAGATTAAGAGACAGAGTATCACAAAGGGGTCCACAGTCAAAGGCACCCCACTCCAGAGGTACCAGAACCACTACAGAGTCCAGAGGCCTGAGTTTAGCACAGCAGAGAGAAAGTAGAATATTCAAGTTTGGCTGCCAGCTCATCCCAAAACCTGCTGGAACCAAGAGAAAGACCGAATATTGTCTGGATGCAAGTTTATTCTAGTACAGCTGTTGAGCTTTCTCCAAGTCTGGACTTAACTTATTCTCTACCTCCTACAACTTTCCCCTTTATTGCTCCGGAGTTTAAGTATGGAGATCGACTATATCCAGGAGCACAGTGACACACACAGAAACTATTAAGGCTGCACCAAACCACTCATCATTCTTAGAAACCTGGGACATGATCGGCCCTGGGGGGCGGCACGTTGTAATTGCTGCAGAAATTGCCTATACTGTATATATCTTACTGCTGATCATTTAGGGTCCCAGCAACAGTTCCATCTCTGAGTGGGTTATTTATTGGGACACTTTTCGAAGAGCTTTTTAGAGATTGTGACAGCGAAAGTAGGACATTTTTCGGAACTTCCTGGCTATGGTTGAATTTTGCTATTTTCTAGTTTGTGTTGTGCAACTTTAAAATCAAGATACAGTTACAGTATGGAGCCATGGCAGGCCGAACAGTAGAGATCCCTATGGCCTTGTCCTTGAGATCCTGTGACACTGTGACAACTGACAATTCACCTGTATTTCCAAGTGAAGCAAAGTTCCAAAAATGTTCTGTAAATTACATGGCTTTGCATAACTATACAGAAGTTTGATGCACAGGCCCATAAAATACTGGGCTCTATGCAGCATGAAAATCTAATCTAATCAGTCAATGATTATATATTTCCTTTGTACACCCCAGGCAGTACAAACAGAAAGTCTTTGAGGGGGATGCATGCTTATGGATTTTGCTTATGCGTGTACAGGGAGCCTATGGATGCACAAACACACATCCATAGAGCATTGTGTCTCACCATATTTCAGCAGATGTTTCAGTGCTGAAACAAATAAGAGGCATTAATAACATGCCTGGAGAACTGTTTTATGAATCAGAGAAGCTGGTTCTCCACCACTGGTACAGTAGTGCCCACACGTCCCCCTCCTAAATCATCCCTTCTAAACTTGGATAAGGCTCCCAGAGCATCAAAAGCTTGAGAATGTAATTTTGCCTGACAGTCCCTGAATAATTTTGTGCTGAGCAAAATGTCCTGCAATATATGCCTTTTCCAGAGGTCATTCTCAAGATACACACGCATTTAGTCTGCTCAATGCAGTACCGCAGAAAATAGTTTAAAATTATTTCCATTTTTTTCTGTATATTAAATATTTAGTCACATTTATTTAAAAAAATGCATAATAAGGACAATGTACTAACAGAGACAGAGATGAATAGATTGATAGATTAACTTTTATGGGATCCATTCAGTTTCTGCTTGGAAGAATAATTTTTTAGTGGCGAAAAAGTCCTGCTTCCAATGCAGATGTGAACAGTCGACCAAAATGGGCCATTTTGACCACTTGGCTGACTGTTGTGTAAAAATATTGGAGGAGATTTATTAAACTGGTGTAAAGGAAAACTGGCTTAGTTGACCAAAGTAACTAAGCAACGTCAGATTCCATCTTTCATTTTTCAGAGTTCCGTTAAAAGTCGGTGGATCTGTACGATTATCAAATGTGTAGGAGGGTCTCTCAGGAGACACTGTGGGAAAAAAGGATTGGATTTCAACATGCCTGTTCCTTTGTTACTGTGGGAGATGTTTGCAGGCAGATTATTGTCCTCTCTCCATTAACCAAAAAAAAAGCTCATGTATGCTTTGAGTAGCAGGCACATAGTATACCTGAGTTTTCAAAAAATGTTTGTATAATGGCTATGCTTCTTCTTCACAATCATAACTGGAACAAGGTTTTTTTGAACTTCACTTATGTCTCTTTCAGCCATATTAGTCTCTGTTTTAGCTGCACAGCTTGATGCATTTCACTCAGAAGCAGGAGATGTCTCGTCTCCTTTCTGTGGAATCTTCCAGTGCTGTATTGCTGCCACATCCTTTCCCTTACTTTCCACTATGTTTGTTTTCAGCTCCAGGGCTCACAGAACAGATAAGGAGGGGGAAATCAGACTTACAGAAAGACAGGAGGCTCCTGCAATGTTCAAAAGCAGTTTAGAAGCAGTTGTTTTATCAGGCTCAAGAACTCAGCTAGCTCTGACACTCCTGTAAGCCATGTTCTCAGTCTCTGTTAACTTGTGTGAAAGTGCAGTCACTCTTTAAGTGTATGGCCAAATTTAACGTCCTATAAGTCCACACAATTTTCAGACAAGTTATTGGAAACAAAGTGTTCCAGCTTGTTCCCGACAATTGGCCCTTAAAATCAGGCAGCCGATCAGCTGATAAGCCAGCAAACATTGTCAGTTTTCCCTGTCAATCTTGCACACAGCCACTAGTAACAGTCAGTGGCGTGCCTAAGGTGCTTGGCACCCGGGGCAGGTCCTTTCTCTGGCACCCACCTATACTTTAAAAAATTCTTCTCCCTCACAGTAGTTATGCACACATTGTGCCCCCTCACAGTAGTAATGCCCACATTGTGCCACTCTCACAGTAGTTATACCCTCACTGTGCCCCCTTCACAGTAGTTATGCCCTCATTGCAACCCTTCACAGTAGTTATGCCCTCTCTGTGCCCCTTTCACAGTATTCATGCCCTATCTGTGTCCCCTTCACAGTAGTAATGCCCTGTCTGTGCCCCTTTCACAGTATACAAAAAAGAAAATACCACTGCACACTCAGAATTTTTCAAATGCAAGTAAAAAATCTATTAATAGAGTAATAAATGTAGAGGTCCATGAGAACTAGAAAATTGTGGAGTGGCCGGAACTGTACAAAATAAGCTGAATGAGCTGGTCAATCCTGGTCAATCAAGATAGGGTAGGAGGGAAGCCTCATGAGCCCATCACTGCTCAAGAACTCTGTTTGAGGAGCGAATCGACTTGCTCATCTTTACTTCCACATTCAGTTTGCATCATCCTGCGTGACCCGGCTGGTGCAAATGAGCACCCATGGATGTGAAAATTGTGCAGTGTAACCCAGCCCTTAGTTTTCCCTTTATATTTTCAGCTTTTCGGAAGAAACTGTTTTAGGCCTTCGGCACATGGCAGAGCAGAGTGTAGCTGGGTATATGAGGTACGTGGAGTCCCTGTGGTCCTGTACTAATGAGCCGTAGCTTCTTTATGAATTGATTTATGGTTCCCCATGTATCAACTTATTAGGCAACTGATGGAGCATGCCATGATTTTCTTCTTCATATGAGTCCAAGGCAACTGGAGATACAGTAGGGCTATATAGAGGGGATGCCACATTATGGCTCTTTATATCTTGGAGGCTTCGTGAAGCCAATACACTTTCAAGCCCCTTTAATGGTTTTTTTTGGTCGTAAGAAATGCAGCAGATGTCTGTTACCAGTCCATAGGAAAATATTAGGTTCTGCACACAATTCACTTTTACAGCTGCGACATTTTCATAAATCTTCCCCATTTCATCTGAATTTTAGTGCCTTTGTATCTGCTTTTCCTATTTTAGAGTTCTTGGATGGTAACGCAGGGTAATTCCACAAACAAAATCCCCGTCGAGCCTCTAATTGAAGTGGCAGTGATCTCATACATCTCAGATGAGTCACTGGTACAGCGGCAATTTGCTTCGATAAATTATTATTCACCAGATCATCTGCCTGGATTGTGTTTGCTTTGGATGACTGGCACCTGTGACAATCTTGGAACTATCTTCTCCTGACATCTCGAGCAACGCGTACCTGCTGCGTCCTTTCTTAATTCTCCTCTTTATGTTCTTATCACACTGTTGATTCTAGATGACATCCAGTCAATTTACTTTCCATCGAAGACAAATGCATTTTTTTTAATTAGCTCCCAGTCGTCACTAAACAACATGTGAACATCTGAGCAATGTGAAAAAAAAGGGAAAAAAAAATCAAACGCAAATTAAATTAACTAAATGAGCAGCCGTATGCATTACGCTCCGTCTAATAACATGGATAAGTGTTGGCTGCAAAAGAAAACTGCCAAGTATTATTCTCTGATGTACGACTTCAACGACTTTATTTTTGGGATCTGTAATAATCTTATTTCCTAAGAAATGCAAATTTAGTAGCAGAGCCCAATAGCAATGCATCTAATTTGTCCCGGTTGCCTTGACAACAGTCTGCAGAATGCATACAGTTTCCTTGGCAACGCATCCCAGAGGTTTGGGATAAAAAGCCCATATTACAGGTGGAGGGAGATTACAATAAGTGCCAATTAGAGCTTCCTTTCATATGGCGAATTACTGATTAGGAATATAATTGGAGAAAAAGGAGGAATTGGCACTTTAAAGTGCATTTTTTTGCATTGCATCTTTTGCCACGGTCTATTACTGAAGTAAAACGGTGCCATGGGGTGTGCTTTTGTTTGTGTGGACAGTTACAGTATGCAACAGTCAGTGGAGAAGCAGAATATTCCCGCATTTAGAAATGATAGTAAACTGGAACAGGGGAGTTAAAGGGAACCTGTCAGCTGTCTTCAGGCTGCTCGAACCATGGGCATAATGACGTTCTGGCATGTTCCCTTGTTGCAGAGAGCCATATTACACTGAAAGGCTGTAGATTTTCAGAGAAACATAGTTTTAACAGCAAATTGGGCACAGGGAGAAGAGTGCGGGGATAGGCAGAAGAGTCCAGACATGTGAGAAGAGTCAAGGCATTGGGAGAAGAATCTAAACATGAGAGGAAGAGTTTAGACATGGAGAGAAGAGTCCATGCATGGGGAGAAGAGGCCAGTCATGTGGAGGAGAGTCCAGACATGAGAAGAGGAGTTGAGACATGAGGAAAAGAGTCGAGTTATGGGGAGAAGAGTTCAAACATGAGAAGAAGAGTTTCGACATGGGGAGACGAGTCCAGGTATGGGTAGAAGAGTTGATATATGGGGAGATGAATCCAGGCATGAGAGGAAGAGTCCCAGCATTAGGAGAAGCGTTTAGATATGTGGAGAGGAATCCAGGCATGAGAGGAAGTCTAGGTATGTGGTGAAGGGTCAAGGAACAGAGAGAAGAGTCCAGGAGTCCTGTCATGGAGAGAAGAGTTCAGATATGGGAAGAAGAGTCCAGACAGGTTGAGGGGAGTGTGGGCACAGAGAAAAGGGTCCAAGCATGAAGAGAAGGGTCCAGGAATGAGGAGAAGATTCCAGGAAAAGGGAAAAGAGTCCAGTCACGGGGAGAAGAGTCCAGGCATGAAAAGAAAAGTCTAGGCATAGGGAAAAGAGTCCAGTCATGGGGAGAAGAGTCTAGGCACAGGGAGAAGAGACAAGGTACGGGGAGAAGAGGACTGGAATGTGGAGAAGAGTCTAAACATATACTGTAGAGACAGCTATCAGACTGTCAGTCAAGTCAAGCACACAGCAGACTCTTCTCCCTGTACCCAACTCATTTTATAGCTATGAAATAATTAAAGCCTTCTTCCGTAGCCCTGGAAGAAGCAGTAGTGAAACTCGAGTTGTGTTTTATTGTGATATGCCATTTTAATTCTATTTTTGTGAATCTAATAAATTCCGTGAGTTGAGCCTATAACACTGCATTAGTTCACTATTTTGGGTTGCCATCCTATTTCCTTCATGTAGGGATTTTTGGAATGACAAACCCAGAAAAGAAGTATGTAAACTCTCTGCAGCAATGATAAATAACCACATCGCCTCAATGATTTGAGAACCATCTAAGGATACCTGAAAGTGAGACCTTTCTTTACCAGTTCTCTTTTCACTGTTTTTGCAAAAGTATTGGAGTAGCGCATACCTGACTTTAATTATTTGACTGAGGAGACTGATCTCTTTGGGTGGTGCAGTGCTCAGTTTGAATTGACTCCAAGACTTACTTCTTTAGTTTTTCATTTTATAACTATGCTCTCTCTGAATGGTGGCAGCGCTTCAGATTAAAACATATCTCTCAGTAATGAGGGAGCCCGTTGAGATTTCATGCTGCCCGTAGTTCGGGCAGCATAAAACAAATTTTTTTAAACAGTATTTTTCTTTCATGCAATTTTTTGGGGGGGCCAAAGCATGATTTTTTTTTTTATAACTCTTTTTATTGAATTTTACATTTTCAAAAAGAACATAGGATACAGAAAGGAAGGGAGGAGGGGTGACAACATCATACAACACAATTCACAAAATCGCCCCTTGGGCGAAACTTACAAGTATAATGAAGAAAAAAAAAAAAAAAGGGGGGGGGAGAAGGGTTCCCGGGTAGGACAAGACCCGCCATATCAGTGTGGGTCTCAATGTGTGTCAAACGCACTTAGAGCTGGAGAGCACCCAGGGTACCTTTCAGGGAAGCTGTGAGGTACCAAGAGGTGTATTGAAACGGTCGCACTATCTCTGCTACCTCATGTGTACTATAATGAGAGAGCAAAAAAGTCTTCCATTTTCGGAAGAAACTTAGCCACCGAGCCTTCCTTATGTCTTTCCGCCTCAATCCTGTCGTGTCTCAAAAGCACCTTCAAGTGAGATATCACAGTGGAAATCGATGGCATCAAGTCTGATAGCCAATGTTCCCAATAGGACCCTTTTAGCTACCAATAGTATTGAGTGAAGGAAGAGAGGAACATTCTGAGAACGACTGGATCGAGAAGGTGATAAGCGAATATATTGAAACACCAGGACCTGAGGCTCCATCGGCAGCTGAACTAGCCAGTGTGATTTGATGTACCTTATCAGGTCAGACCAAAACTGCTGGACTTATGAGCATGTCCACATACTATGCCAAAAATCAGTAGCGGCCATCTTGCATTTTGGGCAGTGAGTAATGCGATCTGGAAAGGCGGGGGTAGCCGGAAAATTAAACCCGTAGATTGCGTTATGTATCATCTTGAAATACGTTTCTCTCCATCTTTCATTGATCACACAGGCCCGTATTTTCCCCCAACCTTCCAAAATTTTCTCCCGTATGTCAGCATCCTGCAACTTATCCACCCACTTATCAAAAAAGCGTTGAGGAACTGATTTTGATGAAGTTGCCCGACATCGCCCTGTAAAGACCCGATAAAGATACCAGGCGCGGGGTGGAACCCACTATGTCATCAAAAGAGGTTCTCAAGGCCTCCTTAGAGAGGTCCCTAACTCTGTGTCTGCAGAACGCCAATCCCTGAAGAATGTAGAGAAAGTGTGAGTCAGGTAAGTTATAGCTATCTTTCAACTCCTGAGGTGTTAGCCACCTCTTTCTCCTCCACATGCATCAGATGTTCCGCCCTTACTATTCCCCGTGCTTTCCAATCTGCCGCAATTTGAGCATGACCCCCTTGGGGAAATTCCGGATGCCCCACAACAGCATCCCCTTCGATATTGAGTAAGGAAGACCAAAAGCTTTCCTAATTTCTTTCCATGCAACCACAGTGTCTCGCACCAGAATAGATCCCTTGATCTCCAGGGGAAGAGAAGGCAGTTTAGAATGTAAGCAAGACACCAGATCCCAAGGGGCCACCAAATTCCTTTCCAGATCACAATTCGAGAAGTGATTAGTCCCATGAAACCAATCCACTATATGTCTCATCAAGCATGTCAGGTTATAACCCCGCAAGTTGGGAAACTTTAACCCACCCTCAGGCTTCCACAGCATCAATTTTTTTCCAAAGCATCCTAGGGCGTCTGCCTGACCACAGAAATTTGGTAAAGGCCCTATTGAGGACAGTGACATCTGTATGTTTCAGTAAGAGAGGAAGAGTCTGGAGGGATAGAGCATACTTTGAAAAGCTCATCATTTTAATCAGATGACAGCGTCCCATAAAGGTTAAACGGAAGTGTATGCCATCTTTTCAATTCTGCCACTATTTTACCAATAAGGGTTGGATAATTTAAAGTGTAAAGGGAGCTGGGAAGCTTTCCCACCTTCAGCCCCAGGTAAGTTATGTATGGTTTTACTGAGGTCAAAGTAAAACCGTTTATCCTCCCATAACTTAGGAGGGTTATGGACACCCAATTCCAAAATTTCACTTTTGGTGGAGTTAATGGAATAGCCCGAGAAAGACCCAAATTGATGTAGTTGGCTCATCAAGGGAGCGAGATGTTGTTGTGGGTTGGACATGAAGATTAGAAGGTCATCCGCATATTAGGGCGGCTTTTACCTCTACCTGGCCCACCCTAATACCCGAATAAATGTCCGAATCCTCCAATAAACGGGCCAGGGTTCCAGGGCTAAGTCAAACAACAGTGGCGACAAGGGGCACCCCTGTCGCGTACCTCGGTGAAGGGAGAAGACAGGGGACAGAAAGCCCGCAGTGTGCACCCTTGCCTGAGGGTTGGAGTATAAACCCTGCAAAAAGGTGCGGAAATGGCCTGAGACACCAAATTTTTCCAAGACCGCAATCAGCCATGACCAGCGAACTGTGTCAAAGGCCTTTTCAGCGTCTAAGGCCAGCAAGATGGGAGCAGCATTTGGCCCTGAACGGTGCCTGACCCAGTCCAAGGTGGCCAGCACTTTCCTGATGTTGGCCACCGCTGATCTGCCTTTGACAAAGCCCACCTGTGACGGTCCTACCAAAGAAGGCATCATGTCCCCTAGTCTTACTGCCAAAATTTTAGTTAGGATTTTCAAATCCTGGTTAATTAAGGAGATGGGGCGATAAGAATCTGGGAGGTTAGGGTCCTTACCCGGTTTCAGTATTAACTTGATATACGCTACATTGGTGTGATTCGGAAAGATACCTGTGCGTAGTAAATGGTTGAAGTAATCAATTAACGTGGAGGAGATCTGTCCCATCAATATTTTGTAAAATTCCCCTGTGAACCCGTCGAGACCTGGTGCCTTGCCATTATGAAGTGCCTTAATTGTGCGCAATAGCTCGCCCTCAGAAATAGCAGCATTCAGACTATCTAGTTGGTCTGTGGTCAGTCGCCGGCATTTTAATAGAAGCTAAAAATCTGGGGTCTATCTGTTGAGCTCCCATCGGTTCCTCATACAACTTAGCATAGAAGTCTCCCAACATTTTATTGATGGACTTAGGGTCCGTATGCAGGGACCCACGGGCGTCCTTCAGGGAAGCTATGATCGTAGGAGGCAATCTGCCTCTGGCCAAATTGGCTAACATTCGACCAGACTTGTTACCAAACCGGAACAGATCTGTTTGAAAGGCTGATCTATGCATCGCCTCCCGTCTATCAAGCCAAAAATCATAGTCACTTTTCGCCTTGAACCATGCCTCCTTGTTGGCACTAGAAGGGGACTGCAAAAACAGCGTATAAGCTGCTCGGAGGGAAGCACTGACTGTTGCGTACTGTTGGGAGACCTTTTTCCGTAGGTTGCTAAGGTAACCGATGATTTTACCTCTAAGAACCGCCTTTGCAGCTTCCCATTGAACGGAGACATCTGATGCATGCGGAGGATTGTCACCTTGAAACTCCACCACCATCCCCGAAGGATGTCGGTAAAGTTGTCATCCTTTGCCAGGAAGGAGGGGAAACGCCAAAGATAGTCTGTTCCTCTGGGATAGGCATCCTGCAAACAAATGGAGACAGGTGAGTGATCCGAAATGACCATATCCTGAATGTCTGCCCTTAAGAGCTTTCCAACCAACGGCACACTGATAAACATATAATCAATGCGAGACCAAGTCTGGTGGGAGTGTGAGAAATGGGTATATTCTCTCTCATCCGGGCGTAATATACGCCATGCATCCTGTAACTGAGTGGACAAAAGAAAGGGAGACAACACCTTGTCCCTACGTCTGGGTAAGCTCACATTCCGGACCTGTCGCTGGCGATCTTCCAGTACTGCAGATACTGTATTAAAATCCCCCCCTACTACCTTATGAGGAATCGCATCACTCAGCACCTTACGTTCCAGCCAGGCAAAGAACCTCTCATTTTCCCCATTAGGTGCATAGACATTATGTATGCTGTATTTGACATCTCCCAATGCTATGGTCATTTGGTGCCATCTGCCTTCCTCATCATAGACCTCCGATAGAACCCTCCCAGAGAAGTTCTTGTGTATCAACGTGAGCACTCCAGCTTTATTATCCCTGGCCGGGGAACCCAATACCTGTCCCCAACCAGAACTTGCGCAACCTAAAGAAGTCAGCTTCCACCAAATGGGTTTCTTGCAGCAGAGCTATGTCTGGCTTCAGTTTTTTCAAATGTCGGAGTATTTTAGAGCGTTTGTGAGGGGATTTCATCCCCTTAACATTCCAGGAAATGATGCGCATGGTAGTTCTGAGTGGGACAAGCAGAGGGGAGAGGAAAAGGAAAGGAAGAGGGTTGGAAGGGGGACACTAAATCAAAAAGGACCCGGTATGTAACCAAGTCCGTAAACTTAACTGACTACAATACAGAAAATGAAAACCTAAGTGCTTGGAAGTCTAGATGACAATAGTACTTCCTCTTAAGCTATGAACTTCACTTTTTTCTGCCATGGAGTACTCCCTGCCATTCCCTAACCTAGTAAGCTTATCCACCCCCACCCGAATAGCGGGAAAGTCAATAGCAAGAGACCCCCCATAAATCCTCAACAGAGAAAACTTAGAAGAGAGAAGAAACTAGCAAAATACTGTCAGGTAAACAGGACATCCAAATTGCCGACTGTCCCTAGCGCCCTTTCACCGCCGGGAGAACCTGCCAGATGAATCAGAGGACCAGCGTCTTGAACTTCTAGAACGTCCCATAGATCTCCTGTTCGAGCGTCCTCGTCGCTGCCGTCCTGACATCTTCCTACTGTGCTGTTCCAATGACCCTCTAGGTGAAGATGTCGGTGGCAGAGTAGTTGGAGACAAAATGGAGGCCAGGGCTGGTTCCGCCTCCGCAAGAGAGTCAAAGGTGGAGACACCCCCCTGGGGTAAGAACACCTTTAAAATAGCTGGGTACAGTAACTGAAAGCGAATGTTCCTATGGTACAGCTGGGTGCATAGGGGGCTGAAGACCTTGCGTCGTCTGGCAATATCTGCTGAGTAATCCTCAAACAGCATGATGCGGAAGCCTCTGATGGTAACAGGGTGCTGTCGCCGTCTGAAGTTGCGTAGCATAGCCGCCTTGTCATTGAAATCCAGTAAGCGCATAATGACCTGGCGTGGTCTGCCCCTTTGCGAAGATGGCGAAGCTGCTGTGGCCTGGCGTCTCTGTTGCTGTGAAGGATCAGGGCCTACCCGGTGAGCACGCTCCACACGGCAAAAGAAATTCAGGCCCAAAGCTTCAGGTAACTCCCGCTCACATAAGTCCAGCAACTCCGCAGGCCTGATGGATTCCGGTAAGCCCACTAACCTTAGGTTATTGCGTCGGGACCTATTTTCTAGGTCATCCAACTTGGCTCTAAGTTGGTCAAAGGCCCGGTGGTGATCCTCCAGAGTATCCTTCAGTCCTTTCGCATTAGAGTGAAGCGTGTGCACCTCTTGCTCCAAAGAGTCCACTCTATGGCTAGTATGACTCATCTCCGCCTGGAGAGCCGCTAAAGAGGACTGAATTGTGGTTTCAAGCGTTTTCTGGATATCCGGAGTTATCCGGAATGCCACTTCAATAGCTAACCTCTTGTAATCAATGGTCCCCGGGTCTGTAATAGGCGGCAAAGAGTCCAGCAAGCAGCTATCTTGAGACTCCGTTGGCGCGGCTCGCCGCCATCTTTGGGAGGCTGCGCGGCGGGAATGATGTCCGAGTTCTGCGATCCCGGGATTTCTGGCCACTCCGAAGTAAGTACCGTTCCATAGGAGAGTCCAATGCCTTGAGGATCGATCAGGAGACCAGTACTGAAACAGCGGGGCGGTGTTCCGACGCTTCTAAATGGCGCTTAGCGAGGGTGTATTGCAGAGAGCTCCGCGTACTGCGACTTCACATGGCAGCGCCGGAACCGGAAGTCCAAAGCATGATTTTGATGACCTTTCTGTATTCTCCGCAGACGAAACCATGCGGAATTCCACACATACTCTACAATAAATTGTCACAGGTTTCGGCTGTGCTGGGTTTGCAGTTAAAACATGGTAAAAATACTGTGTCACCTCTAAAAATGTGCGGTTAAAAAAACAGCACAAAACTGCGATAGTTTGTTGTACAATGTGTGGTTTTTAAGTGGTGTTTGACCATGTAGGTCCCTAATGGATTACTTAAACTTACCCAAATGGAAGAATTCAGCTATGGTGTGCTGGGATCATGACTGAGACAAATGCTCTTAGAGATATATCTATGGAGAACATGTAGTAGCACATGTAGTAGCACATGTAGTAGCACACAATTTTAATGCAGTGGTTATCCAGCTGAAATCAATAGGTAAAAAGTGCGGAAACTGTAATGTATAGAAAGCCAATCAATATAAGACCATGCAAATAACACATTTTTTGTGCCTTTTGTGAACTATATTTTTAAAATCTTATTTTAACCTTCCATTCAGTTGTGTTGTGTGGTGTAGCATCTTATATTCTCAACTGGTACTCCATATAATTTATCCACACCATGGAGGTTGTGCAGAGTAGTGGAGTCTGGGGTGTTCTGTGCTTTCAACTGTGGGAGTCCAAGTGATGCCTCCCATCTATCCAGAGATTAGAGAAGAGTAATACATGAGAAAAACTCATTAAATAATGCAAATTTAATTAAATCTGATCAGCAAAGCAGTGCTGCACATGAACAGCCAACCATCCCAACAAGTCCTGCTTTCTGGTTCAATCATTTTTATTGGGTTTTTTAATACAATACACATGTGCGTTCATTATATGGTATACGTGTCCACTAATTCCTTTCATTGCCGCAAAAGACATACAAAAGTATAAGTTCAACAGTAATATGAACAAGTACAAATCAAGTCCTGCTTTCTAATCCATAAGGTCAGGACTCAGGAATGGCAGCCTGGCAGGTAGGATGGTACAGCTCAGTGGCTTTGTAAGGCTTGGGCCTGCCACTGCTGGCTATTAAACTATTGCAAGGTAGCCATAACATAAAGCTAGCCATGGACATGAGCTAATTGACCACACAGTGGCTGCATCAAAAGATAATGTTTTAGTTTCATCCTTGTTGCATCTTTGGGAAGAAATGAGCAACCACAACAAATATATCAGGAAAACAAAGTACTGCAAAGGTAACAATCCAATGTGTCTGTTTCTCATGAATGGAGACTTTGGGAGGTGGCCAGGCACAAACCTCATATCTTTGGGCAGTTTTACAATGCATCAGTTTATAGACCAAGGATCGGCAATCTTCGGAACTCCAGCTGCTGTGAAACTACAACTCCCAGCATGCACACTTACTCAGCTATTCTTGTAACTCCCATAGAAGTGAAAGGAGGATTCTGGGAGTTACAGTTTAAAAACATCTGGAGCACCGGAGGTTGCTAATCCCTGTTATAGACCTTAAAGGGGGTTTCCAGTTTGCATCAGCATCCTTTAATTGTCAGGGCTGGGATACACAGATAAGGGGTAAGTGATCCCTAAGCTTAATCCCAACCCCTTTCCCTGCCTATTGCCCGCTCAGGCTAACCCCTGAGCCGACAACCTGAAGACTGGAAATACACTAGCAAAAGTGCGGGGGATGGGAAGACAAACAAGACAGACAAACAAGAACCAACACGCCAAGGGTCAAAGAACATCAAGAGTCAAAACTGCAGAGCAAAAAATAGCAAACCAGGTAGTAGCAAGGAACTCCAAACACTGGCAGCTAGGTAAAAACCAGAGGGCCTTAAATACCTAGCAGACCCCACCCAACCAGCTGACTGGGAGGAGAAAGCAAGAACCAAAACTTAACTCCTGAGATACCAAATAAACAGAAAATAAACAAACACTATATTGCTCGCGTTTTCCGGCGACCAGTAACAGGCCGCGAGCGAGAGTGCGCACCAGCCACGTCCCTGGCCCCTATGACCGTCGCGCGTCCCCTGCCTGGGACGCGCATCTACAGCCAGAGACCGCCGGCTGGAGGAGGAACCTGCCGAAATAGCGGACGAAGCCTGACCCCGGGCAACCACCTCGCCACCAGAGTCAGGGGCAGGACCAGCAGAATGGTTGCAATGACTGACGGTCCTGACATTAAAATTATCATTTGTGAAGGTATCTGTAATTTTGTAATGTATTTTTTTAACTCTATTGCTCCTATCTCCCGTTCTGGGCTGTGGTCACATGACCATGTCCATGCTGCTCTTTGTTATTTCCTGTGATCTTACGTCCGTGGGCATGTCAGTGATAGGGGAGTGTCTATGTAACTATCTGGGCGGGATGAGCTATAAACTAGCTGAGCGGTGCTAGGGGTGGTGCTGAAACTGAGGCAGAGAAAGAAGTGCATCATGGGTTTGGTTGGATACACAAACAGGAAGTGCTACCTACAGGATGTGACAAACCAGAGGGATTGGTTTAAATAGTAAAAACGGGTGAATGGAGTCCAAATTGTGTCCCCATTGACAGATGTTGATCTCAGAGTCGAAGGGAGATGAAGAGCCATTCAGGGAACATCAGACACCAAACCCAGCAGCAGGGACAAGGTAAGTATGATCTTCATCGCAGGTCGGCCACTCTGAGAGGTCTGAATTACTATTGGATAACCCCTTTAAGTGAAATCTTCCGATACTTTCTTATTGATTCAAATGCTGAAACAACTAATAATAACTCATGGACCAATAATGTATACGTCTGTGGTAAAAAGGCATAAGTGTTAAAATGATGACATGGTGCTGCCTAGCAGCTCAAGACCTCAAGAAGGATCTTCTCTTGCTGACACAAGTTCTCTAATGGTGATAAATGACATCTCTTGTCCAGCAAGCTACTTCTAATGTATTGATCTGGATAAAGGAGGATGCAGTTTGCTGACAGGCTAAAATTGATCTCCTATGATTGGCATATTTTGGTACACCCTCCATACAAAAAAAAAAGAAAAAGCTAATTGGTAGGAAAGTTTTTCAAAGCTGTTTCCAGACAAAAGTTTGCAGCCTGGGTGGATCCAAGGTGTTGATTAAAAACTTCAATCACATCCAGTTTTCCTATGAGACCAGTGTGAATGACTGAATGACATTCCACATCGCAATCTTGGAGAATATTTCTCTAAAATGTAATTATTGTTATCATAGGCCTGGAGATCACCTCAGTCATGTAACCTACTATGACATTTGGATAATCGCCAGCACGCATCGTTGAAGTTTCAGCAAAAAATAATTAGTTTGGAATGTATTCAGCCCTATCTTATCTGTATATTATTTCCGGTACTTTGTATGTCAGCAACAATGTATTTAAATGTGTCCTTCAGCTTAGACCAAGGAGAGAATTTTCTTAGGTATGTTACTGGATCCATGTGGATTGTGACTAGAGATGAGCGAATCATTCAAAATTTGCTTCGCCGAATATTCACCGAATTTCTGACAAGATTCGTATTTAAACAAACTTATTCGTCGAATCTGCGTAAAAAAAAATACATGTTTTTTGCGAACATTTCTGCCCAAATCACATACGTACAGTCAGCGTACGTATATACCTAAGCATTAGTGTACAAAAGTGTGTACGAATCCTTAGCGTACTATTGACATGCGATTGCGTCATACGCACGAGGCTAGGCCGCGGCGTACAATCTTTAGAGGCAGTCCATATGAACTAGAAAAATAAGTTGCTCACTGCTGCTAGCTATCAATAAGTGAATAATTTACCGTGCAATAAGTGCATAATAGGACACATTGCAGTACCAGAAAAAGAATACACACAATGGGCTAAAGTGCTGAACCATTAAAAACAGTGTAGCTAAAATACAGCAAAGACATAAGTATGCAAACATTTTAGTGCAATTAATTTCACATTTGCAAGCATAAAAGGCTCAGATATACGTTTGAGTCTCTCCTTATGGATCCTGGAACACATATTCCAAATTTCAATTGTAAATTAATCCACGTGAGGTTAAATTGTAATCCAAACAGGTAATGTGTAATCCACATGGATAATAGAGAATAGCAGCAAATAGAGAACCTTTTTGGAAAAGGGGGCTCCCAAATAACCTGAGAGGAGGGGTAAAAAGGAAAATAGGCGCACTTCAGCGCAACAGGGAAATTTCTGCAGAATGGGGGAGTCCTGACACCCATGCCCATCTGGGTGAGAGTCAAACGGGGGCAACACAAACTAAACAAAAACAACTGCCAACTAGCATCTCACCCGTCAGGTGCAGTCCATGGTGTGGCTCCCATAGGACCTCCTGCAGTGTCCTTGACACTGCCAGTAGTTGGGTTCCTCATATGAGGGACCTAAAGTCCTCCTCACTCGATCTGCTGCTGAAGCTCATCAGAGGACGCTCTTGCTTCTTGTAGGCCATGCTCACTGCGGTGGTGGAACTCCAGTGCCCTCTTCTTCCTGAAGTTGGACGGGGGTCTGAAGTTGGATGGGGTCTGGGTGGTGGTGACGCACGCTACAGCCATTTTCGCTTTTCCGGATGCTCCTGCCGTGACAGCAGGGGTAAGGACTTCCGACTTCAGTGGTTCCAGAAAGGTTGTATCCTGGAAAGAAGCCCCAGCTTCCCCGGCTGCTGGCTTCATCTTCCACGGCAGCTGGTATTGGTGGACCACTGTGGATTGGAAGGTGAACCATAATGTGGTCAGCTGACCCAGCTGTAAGGACTGTGGTGGTGGTGGTGCTGGCAGTCCAGGAATCAGAGGCTCCGGCTGAGGCTGCGGCTTTTCCCTGAACCAGAGGACGCCATCTGGGCACTCCTGCAAGCAACGCAAGGACCTGGTGGTTCATCCGGCCACCCTTCTGGTTGTGTTGTAGGCACCAGAGGCTTTGAAAGGAGGGTAACCCCAGTCACAAATGGGCCTTTCAGGGACGCCATGGGGGTGTACTCCACCTGATCCCCCACGAACAGGCTATGCCGATGTTGTGGCAGGTACGGACATTTCACCGACCTGCAGCCCACAAAATACTCCTTTCCTTCCTCATCATACTGCAGGAAGCCAGACCCTCTCCCAACGGAAAACCAAATCACAGTTCCCTTTCTCCGTTCCAATGAAGGATCTCCCGGCCTAGGGTAGTCAAGTAACTGTATGACCCAGTCCTCCACTGCGGTTTTATAGTCCCAGAGGGTCTGTGCATGGGCCGTCACAGATGGTGGAACAATTGGGTTCTGGTGTATGGAAGGAGTGGATCTCCTCCTGGGCAGCGAAGTGGATGCTCCAGCCGCCTCCACCACACGAGCCAAAGCAGACTTTCCAGCCCAGGAGCCAAAGCAGACATTCCTGCCGCAGGAGCCGAAGCAGATGTTCCAGCCACAGGAGCCAAAGCAGACGTTCCAGCCGCAGGAACCAAAGCAGACTCTCCAGCCGCACAAGCCAAAGCAGACGCTCCAGCCTCCTCACAAGTCACAGCAACAGCAACCTCAGCAAGTGGTAAGGAACACACAGGCACTGAAGCTGTGTTTCTCTGGCAGACTTGTAACACCCTGATGTCTTGAGGGGGTGGTGGTTCAGGTAAGTCGTCTCCAAAATACATCTCATTCCAATTTGGACGCAGCTGTTTTTTAGCCATGATGCTTGCCACTTGCTCTGAGGTCAGCACTGGTCTAAACTGGTTCAGACTTCAGAGGAGGGTGGAGCACTAAGGGAGGAGTCTTCACTCCCTATACGTGCAAAACAGTTAGATCCCGGTGGGCCAGGCAGTTTTTTTCCAGTTCGGAGGGGGGGCATATCTTCACTTTCCAGCTCTTGCGTGAGCGTATCATCATTGTCCCATCTCACGCAGAATGCATACTTTTCTTACATTTCATACATATCGTACGTATAGTTAGCATGTGAAATTTTGCGAAGATTTACGAATAATACGAAGCGAATCCAAAGAAATTCGGATTCGCTTCGCAGCTGAAAATTTCCAAGATTCGATACGAATCGGCGAATAGATTCGCTCATCTCTAATTGTGACCATTTTTTTGGTAGTATGAACTAATCAGATGTAACCTTTTTTCATCATACATAACATAAACTTACATAATTGGTTCTGAAACCAGTCATACAGAGTATAGTCTCATGATTTCTAGAGGTTAAAACTAGGCTGTTCATAAATTACTAACACTCATGTCGACATATTAGACTACACTGTCTGTTGATAATGTCGTAGAAACATGAACCTGTGCTTTTTGCAATGGTCTGGCCTTTGTGATACCCAGAGATGGATGGCACAATTCACCATATCGTTGCCCCATGTCCCATTTATGTAAGAAGGAAGGAAGATAGTATGAGATGGAACAACGTTGTAGTTCCAGTGGATCCACAAGGTCAACTGGATCCAAGTCTACAGTTGATGAAAACACAGACAATTTACCACTTATGGTGCATTGTTGGAGGTGAGATACCTTTAGACAGAACATTTGGACTGCTTGGTCTCTGAGCGGTATTAAATTGACCTATAGTACCACTCCCACAAATTCTGTTAGGGTAAAGGTACTTGGCTGGCCCCAGGACTTTGGTGGCCTGTGGTCAGTAATGGACTAAGCGTAATGGATGCAGCAGACTTGAGTGTAGTCAGATCAGCTGAGGGTTACGTGATGGTAGTCAGATGGAATCAAGTACCGTATACAGTATTATGGAGTGGACATGAAAGTATTAAGGAAGGAAAGTACATTATACTATCCTGAGGCCAATGGAAAGACAATTTTGCGATTTTGGTAGTCCCCTTACTTTGTTAGTGCCAGGAAGTAGTGTTGAGCGATGCAAAGCATTCGAAGCGGAATTCGGCCTGAAGTTTAGGAAAACTTAGATTCTAAACGAATACGAATTTCCTCACGCTTCGTAGTAACAAATCAGTTTTCCTAAAATGCGGCTGCATGTGTTAGAAAGTGTAGCGAAGGCAAGCCTCGGAGCTCGAGATCACCCATAATGCCGTGCAGCCAGCCAATCTGCAGGTAGCCATCCCCCTGTGATGTCACAGGTAGGCAAGAGCCCTATCAAACTCTGATCCCACGCAGTCGTCGCCATTTTCCTGTGAGCTGAGCATAGGGAGAGACATGACAAGATGCTCCTGCACTAGGGACACTGTTGCTGCAAAATGTTAACAGAAAGGGTAGGACAATATTGGAGAGGAAGAGTGCAGGAAGGGTGGAGGGAGAGCATAGGAGACTGCTGAACTATAGACTCTGCTACAATTTATCGCTGTGTCCATAACTATTCAGTCTATAGCTAATCCATTCTGCTAGTTACAGTGCTGTCTGTATTACAAGCAGGTCTAATTTATCGCTGTGTACATCAGTGTGCAGTGCACCAATATTCATAGCTAATCCATTCTGCTATCTGTAGAGTTACAGTGCCATCTGTATTACAGGCAGGTCTAATTTATTGCTGTATACATAAGTGTGCAGTGCACCAATTTTCATAGATAATCCGTTCTGTTAGTGATACAGTTGTTATACACTATGGTCAACAGACAGTTGCCTGGGCCCTTCAAAGGAATGGGCAGTGACAAAAATTATGCTTCAAGTAGCAGCAGAAGAAGGGGGGGTAGCAGCTGCAGCAACAGGCCAAAGCTGCCAGTGTCATCCAGTGGTTGTGTTTTGACCTACAATCCAGCTGTACTGGAATGGTTGACTCGCTCTTCACATTGATCTCAAGTTACAACAAATACACACAGTTTTAGAATGTATTGGCTCAGATAAGCCAAAGTTATTACTTTGCAAAGTCGTGTGAGACTTTGTGTAATAACGTTGGAAATTAATTATTACTGTAAAAAATCTTGATACCGAACTCGGGTTCGGTTCCAAAGTACAAACATTTCTGGAGTGTCTAATTTGAGCCTGCCTTTCCTCAAATACCACCATTTATCAAAACTGCCTTACAGGAGTATTCCAGTTAACATAAATATAGCTTATGTTTTAGACTAATTCATCATCAATAATTACCTATTATAATGTCGATTTCACATATTTACTGTTCAGTACAGTAGTTATAAAAGTAGTTTTCTTCCTCTGCTCCCACTGTGTTTCCTCATAAATTACTATGGCATCAACCTGTAGTTCTGAACCTTTGTCAGGTCGAGCATGCTCAGTGTGTTGCTATCAGTTCTCTCTGCTGATTACTGAGAAGAGTGGGCGTGACCACACTGTGATATCAGGCAGCCAGTCAGTAAAAGGCAACATTCATGAACAAGCAGAAACTCACAGCAGGAAAGCTAGGAATTGTGGGGATTGTAGTTTTGTGAGGGAAGATCAGGAGCCATGATACTGTCAGTGTATTGCAGGCTCACACAGGAGGTAGACTAGTGGATTGCAAGGTAAAATGAAGCTTTGGTTATATGTATAGGTATGGGTTCTGGTTGGGTTACAGCTTGCAGCCTTAATGCAGTTTTTGAAAAATTAAGTTACTTTATCAGAATACCTCTTTAATCTAGTTATTAGCCTACCATTGCGCCCTATGGCAAACCTGTTTTGATATTTAGTTGCTGTAGGTTACGTCCTGCATTGGAGCCTTACAATGTGTCATTGTTAAGAACAAGGGGCGTGGTTAGTGTCACATGATCTGCTGATGTCAGGACACAGCTCACTGCCCTAGTGCATGACAGCAGACACATGACAATTAAGGAAGCAGGATTCAAGCATGGGGGGAAAGAGAAGATGGCAAATGAGGTAAATTTCAATGCCTTTTGTTACAGGATATCATGATGAGTTAAGAAATTTGAATTAAGCTGAAGTAGTGCTGAGTTGCAGTGCGCTACACATTGCCTGGCCCCACTTGGTAATTGGTGAGTATCCCTGTACTCCAAACAATCAGCAAGTAATGTTATGATATTTCCTATCACTATGCCGTCACTTGCTATGGTTGTAATACCCCTAAGCATATTTAGAAGTTATTGGAATTTATTGAAGATATTGTAGGGATTTGCATATAAAGTCTGAATTAAACTACAGCAGATATCTCTGAGCTTTCCAACTTGAGAGTAGCTGGTAGTTTATTAGACACTTGCATACACTATTTACTGTAATATAGGCAGTTACACAGGAGTCTGTCCAAGCAAGCCCAGTCCACTCTGTTAGGATAGTTTTACACTAGCTCTAAAATGATGTGGTAGAGGAATAGCCTGCCGGAGTTCATTGTATATGGCATTGCCAGATACCACCTTTCCCCGCCGGAGCCCATTGACTATACCAAGCGGGGATCCGGTCTGTTTCCAGTATTAGTGCCGGGATTTGGTTGTTAATTAAACACTGCATGCAGCAGGTATTTGGTCAAACCTCGGCACTAATGCCGGAAACAGGCCTGATCTCTGCTGGGTCCCATTATAGTCGATGGGGCCTGGCGGTGCTGGCCCCTTCCGCCTATGCTGGATGCAATGAATTCCTCTTCCGTAACAGCCTGCCAGATCATTTTAGTGTAAAAGTAGCCTTACCTGGGGAACCAGTTTACTACCGACTGTTTCGTAAAATGAGTTCTTACACCTGGTATTATCTCCTCGTGCAAGCTTTTGGGACTGCAGAAGCTTCCCGTCTGTAATCATTTATCATCATCATTTGGAAATAATAAACCATCCGTGTTTATACTGGCTGTTCTACGTTACTGCTCTCTCGATAGCAATCTGCAGAGTGATAAAGGAATTCCAGAATCTGACTCACAGCGCGCAGAACAATAAATAATTAATATTCTCATCTGTCCGTTTCGCAATTAGTTACATACTGTGCGGAGTAAACGCTAGGAATCCCTCGCCTCCATCTCTAGTGGCGAGACGGCTCTACAATAAGAAAAACAAACAGTAATGCAAATATGTAAGGGGCTTACGTAATGTACATAAGCAGGCGAGCATCTCACAAGTTACATAGCTGTACTTTCTGGATCCTCTAAGCTGTATATGCTTAACACTCTTTTTGTTTCTACAATTTTAGACCCAGATTCATAATGGTGGAGAATCTGGTGTCAGGGTGTCCAGCTGAATTTAACCCCAGTCTGTGCCATAGGGAATGATCTATGATTGTAGATAATGGGGAAAACGTGTTTTAATTGCAAAATGTGAATCAGAAATTACAGTATAAAACTGTGCATTATTCATATATTGTCATCACTGTACTTGTACTATGTCAATTTTGTGACATCACTGTCTGTGTACATTATTCCCATATTGTGACATCACTGTAATGAGGGGGGAGTAGCAGAGAGCGATGAGGAGAAAGCGAAGCTACTAAATAACTTTTTCTCCACTGTATTCACTGAGGAAAATAAAATGTCAGATGAAATGCAGAGTATAAAAGTAAATTCCCCTTTAAAAGTGTCCTCTCTGACCCAGGAAGAGGTACAGCAACATCTTAAAAATATTAAAATAGACAAATCACCAGGACCGGATGGCATACACCCCCGTATCCTAAGAGAATTAAGTAATGTAATCGACAGACCCTTATTTCTGATATTTAAGGACTCTATACTGACAGGGAGTGTTCCACAGGATTGGCGCATAGCAAATATGGTGCCAATATTCAAAAAGGGTCCAAAAACAGAGCCTGGAAACTATAGGCCGGTAAGTTTAACTTCTGTTGTGGGTAAACTGTTTGAAGGTTTTCTGAGAGATGCTATCTTGGAGTACCTCAATGAAAATAAGCAAATAACTCCATATCAGCATGGCTTCATGAGGGATCGGTCATGTCAAACCAATTTAATCAGTTTCTATGAGGAGGTAAGTTCTAGACTTGACCGCGGCGACTCAATGGATGTCGTATATTTGGACTTCTCCAAAGCGTTTGACACGGTACCACATAAAAGGTTAGTATACAAAATGAGAATGCTTGGCCTGGGAGAAAATGTCTGTATGTGGGTAAGTAACTGGCTTAGTGATAGAAAACAGAGGGTGGTTATTAACGGTACATACTCAGATTGGGTCACTGTCACTAGTGGGGTACCACAGGGGTCTGTATTGGGTCCTATTCTCTTCAATATATTTATTAATGATCTTGTAGAAAGCTTGCACAGTAAAATATCAATTTTTGCAGATGACACTAAACTGTATAAAGTAATTAACACAGAGGAGGACAGTACACTGCTACAGCAGGATCTGGATAGACTGGAGGCTTGGGCAGAAAAGTGGCAGATGAGGTTTAACACTGACAAATGTAAGGTTATGCATATGGGAAGGAATAATGCAAGTCACCAGTACATACTAAATGGTAAAGCATTGGGTAACTCTGACATGGAAAAGGACCTAGGAATTTTAGTGAATAGCAAACTAAGCTGCAGAAACCAGTGTCAGACAGCTGCTGCCAAGGCCAATAAGATAATGGGTTGCATCAAAAGAGGCATAGATGCCCGTGATGAGAACATAGTCCTGCCACTTTACAAATCACTAGTCAGACCACATATGGAGTACTGTGTACAGTTCTGGGCTCCTGTGAACAAGGCAAACATAGCAGAGCTGGAGAGGGTTCAGAGGAGGGCAACTAAAGTAATAACTGGAATGGGTGGACTACAGTACCCAGAAAGATTATCAAAATTAGGGTTATTCACTTTAGAAAAAAGACGACTGAGGGGAGATCTAATAACTATGTATAAATATATCAGAGGTCAGTACAGAGATCTCTCCCATCATCTTTTTATCCCGAGGACTGTAACTGTGACGAGGGGACATCCTCTGCGTCTTCAGGAAAGAAGGTTTGTACATAAACATAGAAGAGGATTCTTTACGGTAAGAGCAGTGAGACTATGGAACTCTCTGCCTGAGGAGGTGGTGATAGTAAGTTCACTAAGAGAGTTCAAGAAGGGCCTGGATGTATTTCTGGAGGGTAATAATATTACAGGTTATAGTTACTAGAGATGGGTCGTTGATCCAGGGAGTTATTCTGATTGCCTGACTGGAGTCGGGAAGGAATTTTTCCCCCTAAAGTGAGGAAAATTGGCTTCTACCTCACAGGGGTTTTTTTGCCTTCCCCTGGATCAACTTGTAGGAAAACAGGCCGAACTGGATGGACAGATGTCTTTTTTCGGCCTTACAAACTATGTTACTATGTTACTGTATACATTATTCCCATATTGTGACATCACTGTGTACATTATTCCCATATTGTGACATCACTGTGTACATTATTCCCATATTGTGACATCACTGTGTACATTATTCCCATATTGTGACATCACTGCGTACATTATTCCCATATTGTGACATCACTGCGTACATTATTCCCATATTGTGACATCACTGTGTACATTATTCCCATATTGTGACATCACTGTGTACATTATTCCCATATTGTGACATCACTGTGTACATTATTCCCATATTGTGACATCACTGCGTACATTATTCCCATATTGTGACATCACTGCGTACATTATTCCCATATTGTGACATCACTGCGTACATTATTCCCATATTGTGACATCACTGCGTACATTATTCCCATATTGTCACATCACTGCGTACATTATTCCCATATTGTCACATCACTGCGTACATTATTCCCATATTGTCACATCACTGTGTACATTATTCCCATATTGTGACATCACTGCGTACATTATTCCCACATTGTGACATCACTGCGTACAGTATTTCCATATTGTGACATCACTGTGTACATTATTCCCATATTGTGACATCACTGCGTACATTATTCCCATATTGTGACATCACTGCGTACATTATTCCCACATTGTGACATCACTGCGTACATTATTCCCACATTGTGACATCACTGTGTACATTATTCCCATATTGTGACATCACTGTGTACATTATTCCATATTATAAAAGAAATGTATATAAGGGGTGTTCCCTGGTGTAATACTTTAGTGTGCATCCTAGCAGGAGCGTAACTACCATAGCGGCAGACCATGCAACTGCTATGGGGCCCAGGGCAAGAGGGGCCCCAGTCTTAGTTGGGATCATCTCCTCCTCTACTGGGGGTGAAAACTTAGTCAGGACTCTACCCTCTAAAGAAACAACTTTTAGCCAATGCGTCAGTGTAAAAAATGGCCCAAGGGTCATTCAAAGGAGTTTTGGTGGAAACCCTTCTGTCCTGTGTGGGGGGACTGGTTTGAGCCTTGCTACGGGGCCCTTACTTCTCTATGTACGCCACTGCATCCTAGGCATAACACTAGATGAAGACAAAAGCATTCCCATACACGAGGGATCCCGGGCTGCTGCCCTCCTCTGCCAGGTGGGCCTCTCCGGACGCCAGAATAACCTTGTGGAAGACAAGTTTGGTCAAGGAGCAAGAAGAAAATAAAGTATGCTGCACTAAGGGATTCTACTAAAAATATTTATTTACATTAAAAATCAATAAAATAAGGACAAAGCTATGTTCGGTGATGTTCCGTCACCTTCATCAGGTTCTTCAACAGAGGAGATTTCTGAGGAACTTAGATGAAGAGTTCTGGTTGCTCATCAGGCTGGAAAAGGTTACAAAACCATCTCTGAAGAGTTTTGACTCAGATCCACATTCAGACAGATTGTGTATACATGACCATTATTCAAGACCATTATTAGCCTACTATGATTAGCCTACCCAGAAGTATTAGAAATGTCCTATCCTTGCCCGCAAGACGGACAAGAATAGGACATGTTTTATCTTTTGCACTGCCACGGAACAGGCATGTGGATGCGGACAGCGCACGATGTGCTGTCTTCATCTTTTGCAGCCTCATTGAAATTAATGGGGCCGCATCCGATCTGCAAAATATGCATCAGATGGAGACCAAAACTACAGTCATGTGCATGAGCACTAACAAAGATCAAATCAAGAGCAAGATGTGTAATAGTCCATGAAGTCACAAAGGAACCCAAGGAAACCTCAGAGCAACTAAAGACCTTGCTTACATTATTTAATGTTAATGTTCATGAGTCCACCATGAGGAGGACACTGACCAACAGTGGTGTGCATGGCAGAAGTTGCTGCTTGCCAAAAGGAACATTGCTGCCTGTCTGCAGTTTGCTAAAGATCACCTGGACAAGCAAGAAGGACCTGGAACAATGTTTTGTGGATGGATGAGACCAAAATTTAACTTTTTGGTTTAAATAAGAAGCCTTATGGGGGGGTCATTTATTAAGACTGGCATTTTAGATGCCGGTCTTAAAAGGGTAGTCCCATGAAAAAATATTGTACAGTTTACAAACCAGCACCTAGATCTGAATACTTTTGTAATTGCATGTTATTAAAAATTTAGCATAGCCACTGAGTTATTCAATAAAATGTATCTGCAGAGCGCCACCTGCTGTTTGTTTTTTTTTTATTTCTTTGACCTGCTCACTGAAAAGAGCACACATGCTCAATTTCATCCTTCAACTGCCTCCTCAGTTGTGATAGGGAGAGCTGAGACACGCCTCCATAGCTGCAGCAGAAAGGACACTCCCCTTGAGCTGTCAGCTTGACATAAATCTAGCAAAGCAACAAATGAGGAGATCTCTGGGTCCATGTGAGGTACAGGGCTGGTTCTAGCTTTGTTAGAAAGAGGTTGTCATGTACAGTCATGGCCACAAGTTTTGAGAATGATACAAATATTAATTTTTACAAAGTCTACTGCTTCAGTTTTTATAATGGCAATTTGCATATACTCCAGAATGTTATAAAGAGTGATCAGCTTAACAGCAATTACTTGCAAAGTCAATATTTGCCTAGAAAATGAACTTTATCCTCCAAAACACATTTCAACATCATTGCAGCCCTGCCTTAAAAGGACCAGCTAACATCGTTTCTGTGATTGCTCCATTAACACAGGTGTGGGTGTTGATGAGGACAGAGTTGGAGATCAATCTGTCATGATTAAGTAAGAATGACACCACTGGACACTTTAAAAGGAGGCTGGTGCTTGGCATCATTGTTTCTCTTCTGTTAACCATGGTTATCTCTAAAGAAACACGTGCAGTCATCATTGCACTGCACAAAAATGGCCTAACAGGGAAGAGTATCGCAGCTAGAAAGACTGCACCTCAGTCAACAATCTATTGCATCATCAAGAACTTCAAGGAGAGAGGTTCCATTGTTGCCAAAAAGGCTCCGGGGCGCCCAAGAAAGGCCGGCAAGCGCCAGGACCGTCTCTTAAAAGTGTTTCAGCTGCGGGATCGGGCTACCAGCAGTGCAGAGCTTGCTCAGGAATGGCAGCAGGCAGGTGTGAGTGCATCTGCACGCACTGTGAGGAGGAGACTCTTGGAGCGAGGCCTGGTCTCAAGGAGGGCAGCAAAGAAGCCACTTCTCTCCAGAAAAAACATCAGGGACAGACTGATATTCTGCAAAAGGTACAGGGAGTGGACTGCTGAGGACTGGGGTAAAGTCATTTTCTCTGATTAATCCCCTTTTCGATTGTTTGGGACATCTGGAAAACAGCTTATTCGGAGAAGACGAGGTGAGCGCTACCACCAGTCTTGTCTCATGCCAACTGTAAAGCATCCTGAAACCATTCATGTGTGGGGTTGCTTCTCAGCCAAGGGAATCGGCTCTCTCTCTCAAAACTTTTGGCCATGACTGTACTATATGATGTCTGATTTTAATTTTTTACATTAGTTATGGGATAACCCCTTGCGGTGGATCTGCAGAAGTTATGTAGTGGTCCCGGCCTGTACATAACTTTTAAATGTAAAACAGCTTCCTTGTTGTCTTACATTTAGACCATTTTCTATGCCTAAAACAGGCGTAAAAAATGATAAATGAGATGGGCCTGACAGCCTGTACCCTTCCCTGCCCACTTTTTTAGACCTGGAGTGAGCAGGAAAAAGTTGCAGACTGTGGTGCAAAAAAACCTTTGCGCCGCAATCTGCTCCAGAAATGCTTCCAATATTGGAGAAAGGAAAACATAACTATTAAACATATCACTTGATTAATAGGTTAAAATAAGCCGACAGAGGCCCTTTAATTTAATTTTTTATATGCTGTGATTGGATATTTACAACACAATAAAATGATTTTGATCTCCACGGATCATACTAATGTAAATGTATAATTGCAGAGTTTTGCATTCCTATCATAGCAGCAGGATGACCCAGTTTATAGTATTTCACTGTTGGCTGTAATGCAGATTTTCTTTAAAAATCTACATGACGTTAGTAATTTCACTGTATATTATTAGCACTGATTCGCACTGGGAAATCAATGGTTAGTATTGTGACTGCACCATTACAAATACTATCCATGCGTTCATTAATATTAGCTTTTGTGCCACCTAGTGGTAGAATGTGGTAAGTAGATCGGTTGCATTTGAGGGCTTGTTCACATATCAGTTATTTGATCAGTTATTTCCATCAGTTATTGTGAGCCAAAACCAGGTGCGGGTCAAAAACACAGAACAGGTGCAGATCTTTCCATTATACCTGATCTCTGTGTAGGCTTCACTACTGGTTTTGGCTCACAATAACTGATGGAAATAACTGACCAAATAACTGATGTGTGACCAAGCCCTTAGTTGTTTTTTAATTTCCAGATTAAATATACTGATGTTTACATTAAGCATATGTATATCCTTTTTTTTACCAATGATTTCTTTTACATTAGGATTTTCCTGAAATGTTATGATGTTTTAATCACATTTTGGCTGAACAAGTAATATTAAAGGACATAAATAAACATAAACATCTTTATTTTAAGCATTTTTTAAAACATTTATTACATTGGTATTTTTACTTTTCCGTATCACTTTTTATGCTATAATTAATCCTGAAATTGTCACAATGGCCTCTGAGTATCACAATAAGCTAGGGTTGTATTTTTTTTTTAAAGGATTTGAACACGAGACTGTGACACACAGAAAAACTGTAAAAAAAAAAAGTACATTACAACTTTACAAAACCCCATTCAAAATTGTGTGTGTCCTATTGCCTATTTTATCTGGATTTTGCTGCAGATTTTTTTGCTGCCATTTTCAAAGTTCAAATTTTCCATTCTGTTTTGGGTATTTGACTTTTCAGCTTGTTCTGTGTACACTGGGGGCACACTCAGCAGGAGGAATTTGTACATTTTTTTTAAAATGGAGACAGAGAACATGGGATCACACCATTGTCAATGGTTTATGAAGACAACTCAGCTCCACCTCACTCTTCCCTCTCCCTGCACAGGGAGTATTGCATTTGTCACAAAGCATGCCCACAACATGCCCATAGAAGTCAATTAGTTGTTTTCTGTCTTTAGAAAGACATATTCAAATATAACTAATCACGTGCTTTTATTCTGTTCTGTGCTCTAAGATTGGAAAATGCAGGTGTAGATGTAGCAGGCAACCTGCATGCTAGAGTGCCATGAGGAGGATGGGCGTGGTAGCTGTGGCACTAAAAGGAGTGGTAGTGGTTCACGGTGGCTGTACTCACTCTGGTGCTCTCTGGGGTTGTGCAGCAGTGAATGGACAGACAGCACACCCTTTCTTATCTTGGGGCACACCTTTTTGGGGACTCCCCTCTGGTGGTAGTTGGGGTGCCCTTGATGGTGAACGGTTGGCAGGGTTCAAGGCAGGAAGGCAGATGCAGCGCCGGATAACAGTAGCAGGGGAATGGTGGTGTAAGGCAATAATAAGGCCAGTGTATGGGGTAGTTTAGGCAGTTAATAACCCCAGACACTGGTAGCCTTCAGGTCAGACTCTCCAGAGCATATACACAATACTTCTAAGGCTGATCATGGGATGACCTGCAGTAATATGGCTGACTCTGAGCCTCTCTCTATTAGATCTAAAACTATTTTCAAAATCAACCAAATGGGTGCACATTCGCAATAAGTACTACAATTCCCACAGTGGGGTGTAGATCCTCCAATGGGTAAAAGCATGTCTGGCACCTGAGATAATGTGCCCTTAGCATTAAGGCTTGTTGCTGTATAAAAGTGCACTTACTGTATGTTTTTTGTACCAGTCCTTTACATTGCCCCTCAACAATCTGTATCTTCTGTCCTTCTTTCGTTCTGAGAGGATAGTGGTAGTAGTTAGGATGCAAGAATGGGGTTCCTTACACCAGGTCTCACTTGTGCACAGGCACTTGCAGACGCTACCTGGTAGGCTACTTGAACTAACCACAAAGGGTAGCATAACTAAAAGTTGTTCCCCATTCTAGCTCTTGGATCATACGGCATATTCTGTCCATTAGTGTAACTACATCTCTAGAAACTGCTATGGGGCCCATTGGCTGCAGAGGTCCAATTAGATGGGTAGTTCTTTTGGTGGATGAAAACAAGATGTTAGTGTCTGGTGGGAAAATGGACAAGATGGCGCTAAATATTGAGAAATGTGTTGTTTGTTGTTGTTCTTCACCCTGACTCTCAAGGGCTCTCTCTCAGTTTTACAGTGCACACTACAACTGATTCATATTGGCCACACTTCAGGCCTCCATCCAACCAGACCCACCCTGCAGAATCTTCCCTGTCCTAGCAGAACTTGTATATGTCATAACCCTGACCGGACCCACCAATAGCCTTCCCTGGCTTAGAACACCTCACTGCGGGCGCCTCTCTGGTTTCCTCAAGGCTGACATCACCCAACAACCACAGCAGACTACACCAACCCCAGAGCTAACCTCCTCCAGGCCAGCAATGCTCTCGGCACTCGGCACTTCAGCAGTGCCCTGCACTGTACTCTTGCTAACCTCCTTCCTCCACAGTTCCTACCAAGCTCCTAGCCTCACAGCACAAATTTTAGGCCTAACCAGGTTCTAAGTATAGTACACCATGCCCCTCAATGGTGGTTAGTTCCCTGGCCTAATTAGTTATACAGGCATATAGTAGGCACCAAATGACCATACACATTCTTTTCCCAAACGTCCCACTTTAGCTATACCTCTCTACTTCTCTCAGCGTGATGGCGCAATGTGCTGGTGTCATCATGCACATCTTCCTCATTAGGGCCAGAACCTACAAGGCATGAGCATACAATACAACATACAGTATCTATAATTTACATCTATCTGTCTATCTTTCTCATATCTATGTATCCTATCTATCTATCTATCTATCTATCTATCTCAAACTACTGAGCCGTCTCTCACCTAACTGGCCAGTTCATTTAAAGAAACAGAACACCAAAAAAAGGGTTCAGCGGCAGTCTATGTGCTGTAAGAATAGGAAGTACAAGCGTACGAGCTGGAAAGAGACATCTATCTGCATCCATACAATAGAATAAAAAATGATAGCATTAGTTTGCTCCATCCTCCAGAAGCTGCTGTATTTCAGAGACCTCTCCCTCCTCTAGGAGAGTAAACAATCAATTTTTCATTTTTAGTAGTTAATACTGAAAATATGAAGGTCTGTTTAGTCTTTGTCCTACTAACATAAAACAGTCCAAACCAAGCGGCTCAAGAAACCAAGCAATAAACTTCCTTTTTAGGAATAACGTTCATTGTTTTCAATCCGTCCGAGAGCAATCCTTTTTTTCCTGGATGATTATGTGGGGCTGTGTATATCTTCAGTTTCATTAATGAGCGCCCTGTGCCGTGTGTTGTTAATTAACCACACCCCATGACACCCCAACTCAAGGAACAGCTGCTCGGAGATTTCAAAGGGCTCCTCAAGTGAGAAAAAAGTGTTTGACAGTCGCAAACTGTTAATACTAGAGACTGTGCCAGACTAGGGCTTTAGGGATTGTATGTGATTTTAGGCAGCCATATGCTAGTCTAGTGCCTCACCAGCTTCATAGCAACTAGAGGCAATGGAAAGGTAAAGGTGCAAGAAATATGTGCTAAGTAAATGTAACACAAACTAAATTCTATATAAAAATCATTTACTCTGTTCATCATTCGTTGCTGACCAGGGGAAAGAAAAAAAAAACAACTTTACAGAATACTGGAGTTTAAAAATTTTTTTTTGCATTATGGCTGTGATTATTTGTACAATCATAACTGTGAAGGAACAATTATGTTTAGGCATATTATTCCACTTTTCAGATGCGCAGCTAGATGCATTTCTCTAACAAGCAGGGGCGTATCCCTTCTATGCAAGTCCGCCAGCACTGTACTGCTGTGTCAGCCTTTCCCTTACTTCCCACTATGTTTGTTTTCTTCTAGGGAGCTCATTAAGCTGATAAGGAGAAATAAATCACACTTACAGAAAAGCAGGCACTCCTGAGATGTTCAGAAGCAGTGTAGAAGCACTTCTTTTATCAGACTCCCATCTCCGCTATCTCTGACATGCCCCCACTTCCTCTCACCTGTCTTCAGTGTCTCTGTTACCAGGGATGATTCTTGCCTGACAATAGGAAGTGGACTGCAAATTAGGTGAAAGTGAGACCTAGTGGCCTTTACAGCTTTTTTCAGGTGAATACAGGCAGATTTTGTAAATTACAGTAAGTGATTTAGAAACTTGCTAATTACACCATTCTCTATTAAATTAAATTGTGTGAAAGTGACGTGACTCTTTAAAGAAGCACGTCCACATTTTTTTAATTTAGATGAAGAATCAATGGCATTTCACAGAAAAGTTGCTCTTTCAATGTTAGTTTTTGATGGCGAGATTAGTAAAGAATCCAAATACAAACCACAATAGTATGGCTTAAGCGATGTAATGGTATGCTTACCGTACTAAATGTTTCAGTCGCATTCTGACCTTTCTCAATGGTAAGAAAAAAATAAGAAATCATATAAACAGTAATTAGTATCCTAGTTGTGCGTGTAAAAAAGGGAGAAAGGAAGATATTTTATTTATTTTATTTTCTGGCTCATTAGATGGACACATGATGTAAATTGCAGTGAAGGGAATAGTCTTGCTGGTTGTATAAAGAGGTTGTTCAGCCCCAATATCAATTTTTAACCCCCTCACCTTTCGAGACCTCTCAGACGAAGCATACTTACCTGCTCCTTGACGCTCACTTTCATCTGGTAGGGTCCACCTCTGTCTTTGACAGATCCAGTGATATACCATATGGGGGGCACATCACTGCAGCAGCCTGATATGTGACACTGCAGCCAATGTGACCTTCGTCCATACCCAATATTTGACTTCCTGTGGCACTGGAAGTCTGAAGAGTTGGACCCTAGGAAACAGAACCAAGTATCAGGGAGCAGGAAAGTATACTACACCTGACAGGTGATATGGGGCTGGATAACCCCTATAATATATGGCATGCAAGGGGCGTGTGCCAGAGAAACTGGTGCAATGGTCAATAATTCTAGATGCATGTGTTTTTATATATCTGCCCTATTGTTTCTTGATATGGGTAGCATGGTGGTTCAATGGTTAGCACTGGTGCCTTAAGCGATTGAGTCCTAGGTTCACATTCGACCAAGGACAACATCTGCATGGAGTTTGTATGTTCTCCCCGTGTTTGCGTGGGTTTCCTCCGGGTTCTCTGGTTTCCTCCACACTCCAAAGACATACTGATAGGGACCTTAGATTGTGAGTCCCATGGGGGACAGTGTGATCCTAATGTCTGTAAAGCGCTGCGGAATATAACAGCGCTTTATAAGTGCATAAAATTAATAATGCCAAAAATAATTTTAGTCAACCAGTTGCAGCTTCACAAGTTCCTTGCTGCTCAGTGCTGTCCTGATTCACATCCCACCCTAAATCACATTTCATATTATAAATGGGGGCAGACGGGTAAACTGTTACTCTCACTGCCGCTCTGCCTTGACCCTGTCCTGTTTTCTTCTGCCAGTAATAAACTCAGCTAGCTTTCTATCAGCTCTGCGCCCATAGTCCTAAGTAGCCTCTGACACCCCCAACTCCTCGTTGTGTCCAGCTACCATGTCTTCCATGAGCAGGAGTCCTCACGATGTGCCACCAGATATGGATCTGTAATATTGCTACTACTCGCCCACTATACCTCTGTGTGCCTCTGATTTTATGGAGGTACGTGGAGGATTTTTTTCCTACTTTATAGGTCTATATATTTTGTGACAAGATCAATCATCACATAGATTGACCTTAGAGAATAAGGTATCTCATGGCATGCCTATGTGCAGGGGGGTAACAGAGGCAAAACTACTGGGTCCAATGTCAGTAAAATTAATACAAACATCATACAAAATATAAAAAATGCATGTCTTATAAGAGTAGGCTCCAGCGTGTTTTCTCACATGTTATCTCCCTTTTTAAAGTGATAGAAAGGGCAGAACTTTTCACCCAGGATCTCATGTGATCCCTTCTTTTGATGTCTGCCCTTTAGCAATATTAGACTTAGTCCCCTCTTCTGCTCATGCATGATTATTAGTACAGGGACAGCTGGCAAATGCATAAAACATGAGGTTGAATGAAAACATTAGCGTAAGGTGTATTGGTGGCTGAAAAGAGCCCTTGTGTTGTGCAAAGCTTGTAGAGGAAGGTTAAATGGCCAATAAATCTTGTCAAGGTGAACCGTGAACTTCAAATATTACAGTAGGCCATAACTCACCTAATCCAGTGAGTGGTCACAGCCATAATCTGGGTCACTGGTGAAAAATGATGTCCTCCAACAGATCAGAAATCCAGGTCATCAGTCAAAATGTTTAGTGGACCCAAACATCTATCAGACCTGCTTGATTTTCATTTTTTTGCAATTTCTAAACCCAATTGTAAAGTCTAGATGATCTTTAGTATTCCAGGGGAAGGATTTTCCCAAAATGCTAATTGTTTAGTTCAGGTCTTTAAGCCAATCCAATTGCAAAAAGATGCATAAAGGCACGCACACAGCCATGCAATCTCCATAGAAAAACATTGGTAGTAGTATGGGTCATACTGAAGAGTGCCAAGGTGGTGCTCCGTGTCCGCCCTTGCAGGGTGGACAGGGGCGCCGCATCACTCACCATGTCACTGCCCAGTGGCTGTGCCCAGTGATCCTTCCCTGTCTTTCAGTGGCAGGGCCAGCTGTTGGAGTTCTGTTTCCCTCTTTGGAGGCCGCAGCTTGTGCCTGGCTGCTAGACCTCTTTCCCTGACCTGTCGGGTGTGCACGTGCTTGCTTCCTGGCTTGTAAAGGGCCAGTGCACCTGCACACCAACCTTCACTAGCTAATGGTTGTATAACTTTGAGGAGAAATAGGTTTCTCTAGCTTGTTTGTTTACCATAATCTGTTTGTCTGCCTGTCTACTGACCTGTGCCTGATTCCAGGATTCTGACTCTCTGCCACTTGACTTGAGTTATGCCTGTTCTCCTTTCTGACCCCGTGCTGACTGCCCTGACCTTTGGACTAATTTTTCGATTTACATGGACTTTGCTTGTCCTGCCTTTGGCCTGCCACTGATCATAAGCTTTTCTTGATCCTTCAGTGCTTCTCACCAGTGTCTCTGACCTCCTTGGGTCCGCAACCAATCACACCTGGACTATTCCAAGAGGTAGCAGCCGGATGGCTCCCCTGCAGCACAGATCCCTGTGTAGGGGTTAAAGAGTGAAAACCAGACAAGACACCAACCCTCAGACAAGACACCATCATCAGTTTGTGAGATGTCTTATCTGCTAGATCTGCACCTGACAACTGTTAATGTTATTTTCTGGAAGTAGCCACGCTATGCATTTTCTGAATCATCACTCACTACAGTGTTTAAAATTGCCCCTGAAGGTGACACCAGAACAATAACTGGGCTTCAGGAGCTTTATGAAATGGGTTTTGATGGTCAAGAAGCTGCACACAAGCTGAAGATCATTATATGCAATGCCAGCTGTTGGCTGGAGTGATGTCAAGTACGCTGCCACTGGACTATGGAGCAGTGGAAACTGGAGTGATGAATCATGTTTCACTATCTGACAGTGTGATGGAGGAATCTGGGTTTGGCGGATGCCTTGAGAAAGCTTCCTAATGGAATGTATAGTGTCTACTGTAACATTTGGTGGAAGAGAGATGGCATGAAATTGTTTTTTAGGTCTTGGGCTGGGCGCTTTATTTGTAGTGAAGGGTAATGTTAATGCTATGCCATGCAAAAATATTTTTGGACAAATGAATGCTTCAAACATTTTGACAACATTTTTTGGAAGGCCTTTATATCTGCATGACTATATACCTGTTGACAACATGAGGTCCATAAAGATATGGATTGACAAGTTTAGTGTGGAGGAACTCAATCCCACTGAACACCTTTGGGGTGAATTGGAACACTGATGGTGAGCCAGACCTTCTCATCCAATATCAATTTCTGACCTCACAAATGCTCTTATGGCTGAATTGGCACACATTTCCACAGACAAACTTTGAAGTCTTAAAGAAAGTCTTTCCAGAAGAGTGGACGCTGTTAAAGTCACAAAAGGTGGTCCCATCAGCTCTCATGATCTTGGAATGGGATATCCACCAAATTCATTTAAAGAGACACTTGTGTCAAAAATTAGTATTTTTTTTTTTAAAAAACCTCAATATTCATAGAAAACAATTTTTAAAGAATTTTAAATGTTTTTATTTTCATTTCAGCAGTGCTATACCACTGAAAATGAACTACAAAATATTGTCCTTCTGTAGCAGTCAGCACTGAAAGATGAAACTGCAATATATAGGTAACCCAAATTTAGTTTATTGCTACTGTGAGGGAAAGATTATCTGTTAGTAAAACAGTAAATTAGTAGAATTAGGATAAAAGTATGGTTCCTCTGTTCTTCTCTTCAGAGGCCTAGATAAAGATACTCACAGAAGAACACTGCCCTTACAGTGTAATATGTGATGCTCCAATTGAGTCACACACAGGGGGAGGGGCCCCCTTTCCCTCTCTGGTCGCAATGAATGGTCTGACTGAGAGAGGTAAGCCAGGCTGGTTTCCATTCTAAAAGTCCAAACAAAAGAAGAAGCTAAAAAGAGTCAGGACAGGAAGTAGAATACATGGAGTGACTTCAAAAAATTATATCTAGAAAATTACACAAAGATTATTATTATTATTATTATTACTATCGTTTTTGTTAAAAAAAAAATTCAGGGGTTATTCACATACAGTATCAGCAGTAAAAAAAGAAATTAATGTGTGCCTTTAAGTGTGATGGTCAAGTGTCACAGATTGTATCTATAGATATATTTGTAAAGGTTTCAGGAATAAATGATGCAATCTTTTATGAGTGACTGCGAATTCTATTACATCAGATTCATAGAATAGAGAGTTAATCTCCCGTACAGAACTACAACCTCTCACAGAAGAGGATTAGGCATTTGTATTCTGTATTTTCTATTTAAGCCACACATGGTGGGGCTAGCGCAGCCATCTGTCACACATTGGATGTGAACGTGAAGGGCTCTTTCTGTGTACGGTATCCATGTTTACATAAGCAGCATACGTCTCGGCCACATGGACCAGACATGCAATAACCTGCACCAGTTGTTGCGCAAAACTATCACAATCAATGTAATTGAAGTGTCAACAGAAGCTCTGTCGTTCCACAAAAGACACATGAAAAATTACAAGTGACATGATTAACCACTATATTACCGAACAATTTTCCGATTTTCCATTTTTTCACTTCCTGCCTTCCCAGAGCTATAACTTTTTAGTTTTTTTTTTAATTCACATAGAAGTATGGGGGCTTGTTTTATGGGTTTTGTTTTTATGGCGTCTCCTATGCAGTAAAAATGATCTATTCATTCCATTCTGCTGCTGAGTATGATTACAGTGATACCACATTTTTTTAGATTTTCCTGTGTTTTAATACTTTAAAAAAATAAAAACATTTTTGACCTCCCATAAGTTTTTTATATTTATGTCTACGGACCTGTTCGAGGGCTCATTTTTTGTAGGGCAATCTATCGTTTTTATTGATACCTTTTTGGAGTGTGTATTCCTTTTTTTTTTTGGAGGAGTGAAGCGGCAAAAAAATGCTGAATCTACCATTTTGTGTTTTTTCGTTACGGCGTTCACCGTGCGGGATAAATACATTTATTATTTTAATAGTACTGGCGTTTTGGATGATCTTTATTTTTTCCTTGTTTATTTTTATTTTTAAAATGGAGAAAGGGCAGTAATATGAATTTTTATATTTTAGTTTTTATTTTTTTTTTATTTTACGGACTTTTTTTTTTTAGGGACTTGAACCTGCAATCATGAGATCGCTTCTCCCATAGACTGCAATGAATTAACATTGCGGTCTATGGCAGGGTCACTGTGTTCCTATGGAGCCCTGTCACAGGCAGGCTTCTATAGGAACCACTGCTATAACCATGAATCCTTCAGAGGGACAGGAGCTACCAGAGAAATGAACAGCTTCCCCGATTGTCGTAGAGGGGAGACATTTAGGTCCCAGGAGCACAGTGGTCCCAGGAAAAGCCTCTCAAATTCTGTGGTTCTAATTGGCCATGGCATCTAAGGGGCTACATGTCTGCTACTGGCATTATCTCTGATCACAGAGATTAGCTCCGGGTGTCTGCTGTGGAAAACAAGCAGGTACCCATCTTTTATTGTAGTTTTTATAATTGTCTAAAGTAAATACAGTTGGCACACAACTCAGGTGACCCATTAGTAACATAACTAAGTTTAGCAGAAACCAGTGACATTTCTCCCCCTCTATGTTTCAGCAGTCATAACTCTTCAATTTGCCTATATGAGACCCTGAATTTTGCAGGATGAGTTGCAGTGTTTTTTTAACATTTTAACCACTTTGGGATACATATAGTATATTAAATAAATTTTATTGTTTTATTTTTTAAGGGAGAGATAAAAAAACAGCAATTTTAACATTATTTTGTGGGATTTATTTTTTCAGCGTTCTCTATGTTGTATAAATAACATGGTAACTTCATTCTGTGGGTCCGTACGATTATGATGTTGCCAAATTTATGCAGTTTTTTTTATCATGTTATACTACTTGCACAATAAAAACTGTTGTTTTTAAAAAATAAGGCTACATGCACACACTGTTTTGCTGTCCACGAATCTCGCATCCGCAAAATCCGGATGTGGTTTGTGTGCTGTCTGCGTTTGGTTAGTGGACCCATTGACTTCAAAGATCCATGTGCTTTCCTCATCTGCATGTCCGTTCTGCAAAATGATATGATAGGTGTATAGGACATAACTTTCTATAACCGGAACATCCCTTTAGGGCTCATGCACACAACCGTGTGTGCCTCATGCCCGCATACAGCGGGTCTACAATCTACAGGCTTCGGCCCTGTGCATTCCATTTCACGGATGTGGACCCATTGACTTGTATGGGTCTGCAATCTGCAAGATACGGAGCGGAGGCACAGATCGGATCAGTTCCGTGGAAGCGAATGCACTGGGCACACATGTTCGTGTGCATAAGTCCTTACTACAGGTATTTCTTCTCTTTTCTTTAATCCGGTCCTGGTTTTGACTTTAAAAACTTCATCAAAAACCCTGAACATGTGGCCATACCCTAAGAATGAACTTTAAAGCTTGACTGATATATGTTGTAAGTCCAGACATCCTCCAGGTGGTCCTCAGATGACCCAAAGCCTTCTGATTTGGGACTGCATTCTTTTCAGCTAGGACCAAGGACAACGTGTTCAGGTGTAGTGGAAAAGTAAAAGAAATCTGAGGAGTTTAAGAGATTAACCATCTCAAAAGACTATCTTACGTTCTTTGCAGGGAGACAATGCAATTTTGTTTTGAGCCTTTACCAGAGATGCTTAAACTATCACTACTTAGGTTTCTATATAGTAGTCACATTGGGGGACATTTATCATTTCAGATTGTTTTCATGTAGTTTTTAGGTCTGGTTTTGCATTGTGTGGTTGCACCCAATTTATGACATGGTGCATAGTTTTCATGTATTTTGTGCAACTGCATTGTGTTGTATGACTTAAGTCTTAAAAAATACACCAGGGACTGCCTGGGGTAAGATACGACATTTCTGCAACATTTCAAGCGTCACAGATAATAAATGAGCCATAGTCCAGGTCTAATCTCACTTTTCTGTGTTAAACATAGACCACTTTGAAAAGGGGCTTGTCTACTAAATGTTGCAAAAAAGTCGTAATTGGCATGTCATGCAACATTTTTACATCAAAAATTTGACGTATCTGGTTTAATAAACGTCCTCCATTGTTTTGTACTAATCAAATTTTCATCATTTAATGAGCAAAACGTAAACTGTTCTTCAGATCTATGAATGTAAAAAAATTCTCTTTGGTTCATAAAACCCATTTTCAATGATTCTATAACAGAATTCCTCAAAAACTTCCTAAAAATGGACCTTGTCAATTAGCCAAGGTGGTTATGAAGAGTGTTTCTCATTGTAGAGGAGCTATCGTGTCCCATTGATATCAGTGGGAACCGTGCAATGCTTCATATCCACTGTGGTGGCGCTGCAGTATAATTGTATAATTGCCCTTAGGTGCCCCCAATGATTACAGCTGATCACAAAGGGTCACAGCAGCAGGACGTTCTGTGATCAGTTTATTGTTTGGAACTATTGTTGAGCGAATTTTAGTCCACAATCTGAATTTTAGGGAAAATTCAATTTGCCACAAAGCCGAATTTCCTTGTGCTTCATGGTAGCGGATTGATTTTCCCTGAATGGTGGTAAAAAAAAAAAAAAAAAAAAAAAACATACTTAGGGCTCATTCACATCACCGTTAGGGATTCCGATCAGGCTTTCCGTTATAACATCGTTATGACGGAAAGAAACGGAATCCCTAGGACGGACATCAAAATGGACACCTTTAAGAAGCATTCCATTTTGATCCGTCATAATAGAAGCCTATGGGAAAGTATAACGGATCCGTCTGGATGCCGTTATGCTGGACGGAAACCAAAGTCCTGTCGACAGAACTTTGGTTTCCGTCCAGCATAACGGCATCCAGATTTTGGAATCCCTAACGGTGATGTGAATGCACCCTTACCGTTTGTGTGAGAAGAGCTGGCCGATGCCATCTTGATTGAAGATCTCGTACAAAATCCTGTGTACAGTGACATCACCGCGCTGACCGATGTGATGACGTCATCATGGGACACATGAGAGCTAGATCTTCAATCAAGATGGCGGCGGCTGGCTGTTGATTTTTTAATTTGATTTTTTAATTTTTTAATTTTTTACACTACATTATTAATGTCAGATGCCATGATCAGCTATGAATGCAGCATCTGATGAGTACAATCTCTGCTCCCTGTCATTGTATTCACTACCTTACAAAGAATTATGCCTTATGACGAAGTCATTGGTCACAAAGTGTATTTTTAAAAAAAATTCGGTGAAGCAGCTGAATCGAATTTTTCAATACTTCACTCATCTCTATTTGGCATTTATGGCAGTTTGGGAAAACCACAATTTTTTGTCACAGCTTTGGAAAAACATAGAAATTTTTGCTACGTTTTCGCATAAATTGTGGCTAAAAAGCCAACATTCCAGCATGTGAACATGTCTTTATCATGCTCAGAAGGGAGTGGACTCTAGGAGATGCCCATCTCTAGACATGGCATGCCCAGTTTGCAGATGCAAATCAAGGTAACTGGAGTGAGACATAAAAATGGCTGATGTGAACTTAAAGGGTTGTCTCATCACAGGTAATGGGGGCATATCGCTAGGATATGCCCCTATTGTCTTATAGGTGTGGGTCCTACCTCTAGGAGCCACGCCTATATTGGGAACAGAGCCCCGCAAGGTAATGGCTGGAGGACTCCGGTCCAGCCACCATCAAGCGCTCTCCCCATAGAAGGGAATGGGAGCACATTGCCCATGACCGGGCACTTTTCCCATTCACTTCTATGGGCCCAATGGAAATATTTTCAGCAGCCCAATATAGAAAATTAATGGAGGGCGGCTGCGCAGGAGCAGTGCTCACCTATAAGACAATGGGGGTATATCCTAGCGATATGCCCCCATTGTCTGTGATGAGACAACCCCTTTAATGTCAGGTGCACTATTCATCTTTTATTGTAGAAATCAGTATACAATTCACAGAAAATAAGCGGATAAACTGTGACTTTCCAGGTTTTGTAGTAATTACCCGCTGAAATGCTAGCAACCCAATGATCTCCAATCTATGGGTCTCCAGTCGGTGGCGTACCTTCAATGGGGTTAGACCTTGCAACTGCCACTGGTCCCAATTCTGTACTCCTCTTTCCTATGTGAATACATTGCATTTTCATTAAGTCACCATTAGGGGGAGCTAGGTGTACACAGATTATTACAGTTTCCATTTCAGTCGATTGTAACTGCATAGTGTACATTTCTGGCTGCAGGCAGCCAGCTTTGTAATGGATGTGAAGCAGGAGATTTATCAGTGTATTAATGCCAGTTGTGTTAAGTTTTGCTATAGGGCCCTATGAGATCTGTGTACACCCTTGTCTCCACTCCCAGCCTGCGGCTATTGGGACACACTGGGAATTGTAGTTGTGCATCTGCCGGTGATCTACAAGTTGGACACTATGTACTGCCATAGAGCATGCTGGATCTTGTAGTTTAACAGCTGGAGAGTCGCTAATTGTACAAAGGGTTCAGTGAAAGTTCAGCAAGTTAATGCATAAACATTTAATGAATAGTTTGAAATTCTTATGGAAAAAAATGACTTTATTTGACAGCCATGGAATTGAAGTCAACTTTCCATGTTATTTACTATAAATTACAGAAATGATTGGTTTTTGGCACTGGCCTGCTTAATGTTAATCCAATGTATTTCTCCACAAACGCTGCTTTGTATTTATGGAGCTGCTTTACTGCATTTATAATATCCTGCATATGGCTATAAGGAGCAATGCCAATTTCATTTTTTTAAGATGGCTATGGTAGTGGTTTAAACTCAGGGTAGACTGTCATGTGTCAGATTTAAGGGGTTCTGCACATATGCATAAACAAGTTGCAGTATCCCGGCATTACACTGCATTAGAGGTTAATGTGCTTGGCTTATGAATTTCCTTCCCAAAGGCGGTATACAGGGGTAAGGAGCTAATTACTTGGCACTATAGATAGTTGCCAGGTGTGGGCTGGACCCAAGCAGTTTGGAGTTAGAAGCTGCTTGGTGGAAGTGTATGTGTAGACTGCAAGGACTCCAGCTTTGTTGAAGATGACCTTTCACCTCTCCTGACATGCCTGTTTTAATAGCTTCATGCATTCCCCATGTAATAACAATTCTGGAACATCTATTTTTATGGCTCTATGTTGTGCCATTCCTTTATTATTTCAACTAGAAGTTATGAAAGACTTTGCTAGCAGCTTGTAGTAAGGGTACAGGGGGTGGTAACCAGTTGGGGGTGTGTACCTGCACAGTCTGAAATGACAGCGCTGATTGGATAGAGTGAGTCAGTGCAAGTGTTTACCACCCCTCTGTACCCTTACTGCAGACTGCTAGCAACTCATTCATAACTTTTAGCAGAAATAATAAAGGAATGGCACAACATAGAGACATAAAAATAGATGTTGCAGAATTGTTAATACATGGCAAATGCATGAAGCTTTTAAAACAGGCACGTCAGGAGTGGTGACAGTTCTTCTTTAACCTAGAGCAGCCAGCAAAGTGATGATATATGTACCAGCTCCGAGAGAAAGCACAGGTGGGTATTATAGAAGGTTTTCTGGCCATACAAGGGAGAGTACTGAATTGATGTCAGGGAAGGTAATGCATGTACTTTGACTGTAGGCTTCCCTCATTTTGGTTGGGGCAATAAACCTCAGGTCCCTGACCATATTAAAGACACAGACTGGCCATCTACCAGAGAACTGCACCCCACTGAAGGTATTGTGGAAATACTGATAAAAAGCAAGAGAGAAAGCTTACACCCTTTGGGCAAATTGGGAGGATTGTGGAGGTTATCTAGAGAGAAACTTAGAAGGGGCTTTTATACTGTTTGTGCCCCCTGTACGCAGCCTTGGGAAAGCTATCTATACAACATGTATGATAAGAACTGTGTGTACCTCTGCCAGCACGTGTTGTTCTGAACTGACGAAGTTGCTAGTAAATTGGTTCATCTGTTACCTCCAAAATCGGCCTTGTCATTACATGAACTAACACCAGCATTACCAAGGTATTATGCTTTGCTAACTTCTCAGGATAGAACCGTTACCAGGCAAGATACCCCAGACCAGGGTGTGTCCCTAAGGGAAGAAAGGGCGCACTGCTCCCTTCACTGTGCACTGGCCCAGGGGAAGCTGGAGAGGGATCGCCACCAGGAGTATTATTGCCACCATTCTCGTCACAGCCACCACTCCCATCCTCTCCACCTCCCCTTCAGGCTGCTGCATACAAAAAATGGTGACACAAACAGGATCAATCCTTTGTGCCTTAGACCACCTATGGAATAAATAGATTGCTTATAGTCAGAGGGAGGAGAAAGACATAAGCTGGGCCCTCGCAGAAGTAAGAGGGCACCACCATTTTGTGGAAACCAGTGATCCAATGCATCTTCATCCCCAAAGTCAGAAAAAGAAAAGACGATTCTGGACCCAGAATAGTGAGTGCCACTGGGGAAGCAGCACCCCTGAACTGAGAGCTGTTCACTAGGGTGGTCTTAAGTTAGAAAACACAGAGATATAATTGTATAAATTACAAGTTCTACTGAATCTTTTCCCACAAAAACTATACATCACTCTGCTCAGCACCTCCTGCTCTATAATATGCTGCCACAGATTACACTGCATTTTCCAGAGACGGGTCCTCTTTAAAAATTTTGCGGAATAGATATCCAGCGCAGGTTGTAATGTACAATGGGTCTCGAAGGGCTTGCGTGAATTGTTAGAGGCATCCAGTATTGTCCCTGCAGAGATATCAAGATCCAGAAAGGTGAAAATTTTCTACAAAGAATCTACATATTTTTCTACATATCCCAGTGGGGAAGTTCACAAGCATGGCATTGCATCGGTTCGAGGATCTCAATTTGGTTCTAAGGCAGTGTACAGTGGCAGACTTCACCACCAAGCAAACCCAGCAAATGCTTGGGGACCCAGAGATCGGGGGTCCCCTGCTGGCAACAAGCAGTTGGCTGAGAAGAACAACCAGTGGGAGGACATACTGCTGGTTTTGTCGGTTAAGCTGCATAGGGGCCCAGGGTAGTCTTCCCAGCTGTAGAGCAGAAGTACCCAGGCTGCACAAGGGAAGGCTGGGCCTCATAGCAAGCTTTTGAATAGCTCTCCCCAACTCCATTGAAGTGGTTTTCCAAGATTTTAATATTGATGACCTATCCAGATGATACACCATCAATATTAAAATGCTTGAAAAATATCTTTAACATTATCCAATGAAAATGCACACATAAGGCCTACATTTTTGCTATTAAAATCGGTTTTAAAAAGTAGCACTGCCTGATCCAACAGTTCCAGGTATCTTAGGAAGAAGAGGACTGCGGAGGATGTGCTGCATACACTGTAAGTAATGCAGCACATCCTCTACTCTTTATATTTATTGTGATTGATTGATTGAGTCCCATATCTCCCAACTTTGGAAAGGCCGCTGCAAATTTTTTTTTTCGCCACTAGGCCACACCTCTAACTCCACCCAAAACATAACTGGGTGTCCCCAGTAATATGACCACATTATGCCCCCCAGTAATATGCCCACATTGTGCCCCCCTGAAATATGCCCACATTGTGCCCCCTGTGATATGCCCACATTGTGCTCCCCTGTAATACGCCCACATTGTGCTCCCCAGTAATGTTGTGCTCCCACTAATGTGCCCACATTGTGCTCTGCAGTTTATGTTGTGCCCCCAGTAATATGCCCACATTTGTGCTCCCCAGTAATGTTGTGCCCCCAGTAACTTGTCCACATTGTGCCCCAGTAGCTTGTCCACATTGTGTCCCCAGTAATATATTGTCCACCAGTCATATGCCCACATTTGTGCTCCCCAGTAATGTTGTGCCCCCAGTAACTTGTCCACATTGTGCCCCCAGTAATATATTGTCCCCCGGTAATATGCCCACATTGTGCTCTGCAGTTTATGTTGTACCCCCATTAATATGCCCACATTTGTGCTCCCCAGTAATGTTGTGCCCACAGTAACATGTCCACATTGTGCCCCCAGTAATATATTGTCCCCCAGTAATATGCCCACCTTGTGCCATTCACAGAAAGTTGAAAAAAATAAACACCATAATACTTACCTTCTTCCTAGCAGCATCACCAGCAGGACATCTTCATTAGTCTGTAGGGGGCGGAGACAAGGATGACTGATGGACGGCCCCGCTCCCCGCCCAGACCAAATGTGTGGAGAACCGCCTGGAGGTACGGAGAGCCTGCAGGGAGGATGGGAGGGAGAATGGATGAAGCAGCGAGCCGATGCTGGCTCTCTGCTTCATCACCATTCAGGCAACTGTCTCTGCATCCTATGGACACAGGGACAGCTGCCAGAAACCGGGACATACCTCCCCCGTACCGGGACAGGGGGACAGCCACTGTAATCCGGGACAGTCCCGCTGGATCCAGGGACAATTGGGAGGTATGGAGTCCTGTAGCAGCCATTATGGCTGCTATAGTGGTAATTACGCCCCTGGCCTCATTGCCAAGCTGAGAGTGGGGTCTCTTGGACCGACGGGTTGCTTGGGGCTCCAGAAATGCCAAATCCTTCAGCATCCTTCCAAAAAGAACAGCAGCCCTCCCATATGGTCAGGAGCAGACCCAGTAGCCCAGTGGACAGACCCACAGCTTTGGTAGATGCTTGTAGCTTTTTTCTATCTGAAATGGATATGGCTACTCCATAATGGACATGGGAATGTACAAGGCTGGACTGGATATCTGCTAAAATGTTGCCCTTTAGACATTAAGGGGAAGATCACTGAGGCCTCGTGCACATGGTCGTAGCCATTATTGAGCTCCAAAAATTGAGGATCAGCAAAACACCGGCCACGTGCGTTCCGCATTTTGCAGATTGCTACGTCATGCCAACTGTTAGAACTTGTCCCGGACAAGAATAGGACATGTTCTATTTTTTTGAGGGGCCGCAGAATGGACATGGATCTGTCCATCTGTCATGTGCTGTCCACATTTTTTGCAGCTCCATTGAAAGGAACGGGTCCACATCAATACACAAAAAATGCTGATCGGATGCGGACCAAAACCATGGTCCTGTACATGAGGCCTGAGGCTTGTACCCAGATCTTTCTGAATTCTTGTCTAGGTCATATTCTTAATTTCAGAACTGAAGTCAGTAGTCGGGTGTGAAACTCCTGAGAAATGTGCCTGATCCACGGTTTATGGACTCTCTATCCAGATGCAAATTGTATTTTGTGTTATATTTCTTTATTATTGACGACTGTCCTCTGAACAGAAATGATAATGAACCTATTAGCCTAGACCTGAATAACCTGGGAGCCTTTTATTCCATATGAACCATGGCTATATATCAATCACACAATAGATGTATAAGGACATGATTACACAACAAAGCCTTGCAGCCACTGAGTGCCTTGCGCGGTGGTCGTCACCCGTTTGCATGAATGAGTTTGCTAATGGCTTATTCACTGTTAAATTGAATATCTGGAGATTACATGTCCCCAGAGAAATCTTTCGTAGGAGATTATCTGTACAGGGAAATCAGCCGACAGTAACACAAAGGAGCCCTGTGTTGTAGATATTAAATATAGTAGGATAAAAATACAACCTATTCAGTAGTGTTATAGTTAGGGGACTGAACTATATTTAATTGTACAGGAATAAAAACAATAAAAACATACCAAATATTGACTCCTTTTGGTTATCACCTTTGATCCCTTAGCTCTTTATGCTGTATTAGCTGTCCATCAGATTGTATCTAGTACTTTCATCACAATCCATAGGAGCCCTACTTACAAGGCAGACAACCCCTGTCATGAAATTAGTCCCAGGCAGAACTGATAGGGCTTTATTAAAACCCAGCAGCTCTGCCATGCTGAAGGAGCAAGGGACAAGCTACCTGCTGACCTTCCTTTGCCCTCCGGTCAAAGCCCTAATTCCCTCTCTGGAGGTGGAAACCTGCGCCAAGCTGCTAGGCCTCTTCCTGTCTCCCATAGGGAACACGCATGCATGGTCCGACTCAGTACACAATTACTCCATTTTCTGCCAGCCAATGGCTGGATGCATGTGGTTACTTAAAGGGACACTATCGCGAAAAAAAAATTTTGATATGTTTTACAACATAACAAAAGCAGGTTTTAACATAATGTATTTTTCAAATTGTATAACAGTTTTTTTTTTTATTCAGTTTTCTTGCCTTACATGGGGGCTGCCATGTTGGAAGTAAAGTGTGACAGTCTGGGTTTACAACACAATGGCACCTCACTTACGGCAGGCATGTACATAGGTTTCCTCAGTCGCTGCCGACCCTATAGAGAATGAATGGAAGACGTGAGCCCGCCCCTGTGATGACACCAGTAACACACAGCCAGGTCCTCCCTCCTTGCTGCTGGGGAAGCCCACTGTGCCTGCTCCTCACTCCTGCAGCAGCGTCCTTGTCTTCATTAGGCTGCCTGTTCTAAATTCTATGGTCAGCTCACCCCAGCACTGCAGACAATTTTTGCTGAGTGTACTGCTGGGGTGAGGGGCCCAGGACTCAGAAACAGAGTAGATGGAGGTTCTTGGGGCTGTAGGACCTTAGTGATGTAATCGGCCATGTGACCAGTGGGGGAGGAGCCTGAGGAGCAGAGATCTGTGTTTTTGTAATGAAGCCATTGTCTCATCTTATCTTGCTGAAGCAGTGATGTCACCGCTGAAGGTGTGAATTGGTGATGTCATTGGTACCACCCACTTTTTTGCAGCATGCCTACTTACAGGTTGCTCAAAGCCTCATTTGGCCAGCAGAGCTCCCCCTGGTGACCAAAGATGGTAAATATGGTAAAATCTAATATTTATTTATAATATTTCACACATTGGAATTTTTATTTATTTATTTGTTATTTCTTACAAATATATAATAAACTTTTTTAGTATAAATAAAATATAGAACAGGTTTTTGTGATAGATTCCCTTTAAGGCGACTTTCTCAGGGGAGAGGTGCCTGAGCTTAGTAAAGGTGTGCTTTTCTGTTTGCCTGCCTGTGTACCGTACTCTTCATGTTTACCTTATTGACCCTCCACAGCCTGTCCTGACTTCTGCCTGTTTACCTTATTGACCTTGGCCTGTTTCTTCACTATAAGTATTGGCTGTTCCCTTGGTGCTTTTCACTAGTGTCTCTGACCCCCATGGGTCAGCTGCCAACTACACTGGGACTATTCCAAAAGGTAGCAGCCTGGTGGATCTCCAGCAGCGAAGGTCAGATCTCTGTATAGGAGTTAAATGGTGAATACCAGGGGAGCACCAGGATAATGCCCTTACAGTCGAAGTCCTAAGTCCCTCTCTGGGGGTCGAAACCTGCACAAGCTGCTAGGTGTAGGCCAAAGTCAAACCAGTTAGTTAGCATTAGTATGCACAGTGTTTCACACCCGCTGTCCGCTACTGTGACATGCCTGTTTTTGTGACTGTTTTTGCTCCTGTAATAGCAATTCTAGAGCATCTGTTCTCATGACTCTATGTTGTATCAGTCCTTAATTATTCCTGCTGGAAATTGTGAATGAATTGCTAGCAGTTTGAATTGGTGCAGATGGATTTTACCAGTTGGGGGGTGTGTACCTGCACCGTCTGACACTAGCCAGTCAGTTCTGCCTGTATCAGATTGTGCAGGAAAAGCCCCTCACACAGACTGGTAATTCATTCATAACTTCAGGCAGGAATAATAAAGGAATTGCTTATCAGAGAGCCATAAGAATAGATGCTCTGGAATTGTTATTACACGGGGAATGCAAGAAGTTGCTAGAACAGACATGACAGGAGAGGGGACAGGTCCTCTTTAAGTGTACAGTACATACAGTGAAGACTGTCTATCACTGATAAGGCCACTCTCTGGACTCCTACACACACAATGAACAGAGATTTAAATGAATAAAATGCAAGTTATTCGCCCACAAAATAATATATCAATCTGTTCTGCTCTGCCTGGTCTTACATGCTGCATTCAGATAGGACACCGTGATCAATCTGAAAATTTCCGTTTAAAAACAACTAGGAGAGATTTACATTTTTATTTATTTATTTACATGGTACTATGTGATTCTGGACCATATTAAATGTAGGTGTCAATAATCCAAATTAAAAAGAGGGGAAATTGAATAACTGCATTGTAATCCACATCTAAAAAAATTTCCCCAAAACAGGATTTCTTTTGGAAATATGCCAAGTCATAAAAAAAAATCTATGAAAACAAGCTGCAGAAACTTACCTAATCTAGACTGGCAGGAACCTGGCAACATGAAACTCTTTATTAAGAGATATCACCGATGAAAAAACAACGTAAGTGCTCATGCACATGGCCCGTGCTGGCCCGTGCCCGTATCGCGGCCCGCATACGCCGGGTCCGCAATACACAGGCACCGGCCGTGTGCAGCCCGCATCACGGATCGCGGACTTATTCACTTCAACGGGTCCGCAATCTGGGAGATGCGGAGCGGAGGCACGGATCGGAACACCACGGAAGTACTATGGTGTGCTTCCGTGGTGTTTCTTGCCGTGCCTCCGCACTGCAAAAAAGTAGCGCAAGCACTACTTTTTTGGGGTGCAGACCCTCGGATGTGGATCGCGGACCCCATTAAAATGAATGGGTCCACGATCCGCATGCATCGGCCCCAATGTCAGTGCCCGTGCGTTGTGGACCGCGGTCCACAGCACGAGCACTGACTGCACGCGCTCGTGTGTATTAGCCCTAAGGCTACTTTCATGCTAGCGGCATAGTTCTCCGGCAGGCTGTTCCGGCGGGTGAACAGCCTGCTGGATCCATGCTGTTGCTAGTGCACGCGTGTGCCTGGAACTGCGCTCCGGCCCCATTCACTATAATGGCAAACATGCCAAGAGGCGGCTGGAATAAAACTACGACACTAGCGGCAGCATGGATTCGGCAGGCTGTTCACCCGCTGGAACAGCCTGCCAGAGAAGGCTGCCACTAGTCTGAAAATAGCCTAATACCTGTGAATATGAGGAATCACATGCCGAGGGGCATGTGAGGGGCAACAAAGAAATTAATACACAGAATTAAAGTATATAAAAACGTTACACTTTATTCATCCAAAATACAGTATAAAATGGTATCATCATCATCATCAGCAGACATATAGAGATATCCGGGGACAGAACTGGTGGTCCTAATAGTATAGCATGAACAATGCCCTCTCCCTATAACAACATCAATTCACATCCATATACAAGCGCCATATGCACTGTGTTATCGGCAGGCAAACCACCCGCTCTGTAAATACATAATGGCACTTTTATATACTCTAATTCTGTGTATTCATTTCTTTGTTGGCAGGAAATCTTTATGAAGAGATTTACATTCAGCAGAGTTTGGAAAGAACAATGTATCATTATGTTTACCATCATTTCTGCTCTTTCAAAAATACCAAACTTGGACGTGATCCATGGATGCGATATTCTAGGCAAAAAAAAAAATCCTTTAAATGACTCCCAAAGAGTAATGAGCAAAATCCGAATAGTTTGCAAAATTCAGTTTTGCCTACCAGCACAATCTTCCTTGCTGTTTCAGCGAGTTTCTTGTAAGGAGATCCACAGATCTAGGGGTGTTTTGCATATATTGACTAATTGCTGTCCGTACTTGTTTGTGTGTTTCATACTGAATCCTGGCAGACCTGAGGCCATGTTTTCTATAACATATTTAACAGCATCACAAGCCTCCAATGCAGATTACTAACTGGGAGATCCAGGACATACTTGATGTGCCTTCATGGATTTTATCAGTCTGTGTCATTCCTTGGCTCAAAGATTTGTCTTTCGCTAAACAGGAGATCAAAGAAAATGTAACATTTCCAAAGAAAGATGCATCACTCACAATACTGTAATCCCACTTTCAAGCTGCCGTATACAATTTATCTAACAGAAGCCGAAAAAAATCACATTTTTATAAACATGGGACGAGGAGGATTTATATGGATTGTCACCTAATTTGAAACAAAGAGCAGCTAGCAGCCATTTTTTCCGACACCACTAGTTGTAGTGCTATATATATACTATGAAATATCATACTAGTTGTCTGATGATGAGACTGTTCACACTGACATCATGAGTTTTGTTTTTATAGGATTTAAGGATGGATATGATGGATTCCAATGTTTTTAAAGGGTTTTCTGGGAGTTCAATATTGAGGACATATTTTCAGTAGAAGGTCATAAATATCTGATCGGTGGAGGTCCTACTCTTGGCACCCCCGCTGATCAGCTGTTTGAAAAAGCTGTGGCCAAAGCAGTCTACCAGGCACAGCGCTGTACATTGTATTATGGCTCTGCATAGTATCATGTATACATAGGCCATGTGGCCAATGGCTATGACATCCCTGGCCTAGGAAGAGGCCGCATTGCTCACCGGCCTCTTCAAACAGCTGATAAGTAGGGGAGCCGGGAATTGGAACCTGATCAGATACTGAAGACCTATCTTAAAGAGGACCGCTCACCACTCCTGAAAAGACTGTTTTAATAACTTCATGCATTCCCCATGTAATAACAATCCTGGATCATTTATTATTATGGCTCAGTGTTCTGTCATTCCTTTATTATTTCTACTAGAAGTTATGAATGAATTGCTAGCAGTCTGCAGTAAGGGTACAGAGGGGTGGTAAACACTTGGGGGTGTGTACCTGCACAGTCTCACTCTATCCAATCAGTGCTGCCATTGTCAGGCTGTGCAGGTACACACCCCAACTGGTTACCACCCCTCTGTACCCTTACTGCAGACTGCTAGCAATTCATTTATAACTTCTAGTAGAACTAATAAAGGAATGACACAGGTCCTCTTTAAGGATGTCATAAATATTGAACTCCTGGAAACCCCCTTTAATGGTTTTGTTAGGGTTCCAATTTTTAACATCATTCTATTTATCAGCTTCTGGACAAGGTTCAACCCCTTTTCCATTTTTGTTTTTTACTCCCTGCCTTCCCGGAGCCATATATTTTTTAATTTTCTGTTCACATAGCCATATAAGGGCTTGTTGTTTGTGGGACACGTTTTATTTTGTAATGGTACCATTTAATATTGCATGTGATGTAGTGGGAAGCTGGAAAAATAATTTAAATGGGGTGGAACTGGGCAAAAAAATGCAATTCCACTGCAGGTTTATAGGTTTTGTTTTAACAGCGTTCCATGTGGTATAACTGACCTGTTCCCTTCATACTCTGGGTCAGTACAATTACAGCAATACCACATTTATACAGCTTTTCTGTTGTTTTAATAAAATACAAAACATAACTTTGGAAAAAAATTTCTTTGCATCACAATATTCTGAACCCCATACATTTTTTATAGTTACGTGTACGGAGCTGAGTCAGGGTTCATTTCTTTGAGGGGCAAACTGTAGTTTTTAAAATATACCATTTTGGAGTGTGTATGACTTTTTGACCACCTTTTACTTTTGGGAGGTGAAGCTTTGAAAAAACAGGAAATCGGCCTTTTTGTCTGTTATGACATTTACCATATGAGATAAATACATTTATATTTTAATAGTTTTGGGACATGGTGGTGCCTATGATCTTTATTCGTTTTTTCATGAATAACGGAAAAAAACAGAACTGTTATATGTGCCCATAGACATGTATTAGGACGAGCAAAACGAAATGCCTCTTAAAGGTTTCTGTTTTGACTTCCTCCTAAAATTCTTTTATATTCCGTTATTCCTTTAACGGAATTTATAATGCGAATGCGAACCCGCCCTAAGTGAGTATGCCGGGTCACCAAGTTTTCGGGAAACCAGTGTGCTCACCTCTAATCTAGAGAACTTCTGCCCATTGCATTTCGCAGGCCTCACTGCTAGAGGTGAGATTATTGGATCATAGTTTTTAGCTTTTTAGTTGTATTATGTTAATTTTACTACATATAATGTTCGTTGTAATGTGTAAGACACAATTTAAGGACATATTTTAGGCACTGCAGAAAAATGTTAAAAACAATATGCCACAAACAAATTTTATTTTTTGTACAGAAACAATTAGAATAAAATGAATTTTACCTTTGGCGATATACAAGCAAACATTGTATTGTGTTGTTACCTGGAACTCTATGTGCTTCTACTGACAGGCCGCATATCACCAAGTTTAAAAAAATGTAATAGAATTTCCATACTGCCGAAAGGTCTGTTCTCTCTCCCCAGCTTGGACTGTGCTTACACAATCACTGCTTACCTCCTTCTTCATTATAACGCAATATCTGCCATTAGCTGAAGGGCCCCGTTCTACCCCAGAGCCGTACATCTCCACAGCTCTTTTATCCACAACCTGTACGATTTCAGACCCTCAAAGGTAAATTAGAAAATGCTTTCCTACTGAATTTATAACAGGAACAGCTGATGAAAAATCAACGAAGTCCTGCGCTCGTGGAAGATTTTATAAATTCCAAGTTAGGTTCTGCTAAGGATATATCCATTAGGAATTCAAATGAAATCCAGATAAACAAATGGAATGCTCTTGGCAGCTCGGACATGTATTGTATGCAGCACTGGATTCAGAAAGAACACATGCACACGTTTTACCAAGAATATATTTGCATTGTAAAATAATTAGTAACATTTCATCTGTGGAGCGATCAAATATCATTCGTTCTCTGCGACAAACATCAAAACGAGCCGCGCAAGCGACGCCTGATCAGGAGTTTGGGCAGCGGAATATTAAAATTGTGTTCCATAAGAGCCCACGGCAATGAGCAGTCTTAACCTGTGGAAATACGTTTGGCTCTAGGCACTATTTTCCAAGAAGGATCCATGAAGCTGGAAACAGAGAAAGGCAATGTTAGTGACAGTGGACATGGGGAACCTTAAAGGGACTTTGTTATTGATGGTCTATGCTCAGTACTCCTGAGCAGGGATTGACAGGGATGCAGGCATCAGACCCCCACAGATCTGATATCTATTGCCTGACCTGGGGATAGGCCATCAATATTAACATAAAGTGCTGGAAGGGGTGTATATTTCATCCAGAGTCCTCAGCTGGGTGAGATTAGAGAATCCAGAAAGCTATGTTGCCTCAGCAAAGCATAGTTTACTGAGACAGGTTATTTAAGCCTTTGTTCTGGGCTGGATTTTTTTTGGACTGGTGGGTAGGTTGGTAGTGGGACCTACCAGTCCACACTCTTGCTCCAGTATGGCTATTCACCCTAGCCTGAAGAGATCCTAGGTGTAGCTACTGGGATCATAAGGCAATGGCTACATGACGACACTGGGTGGCCAGGATCGTTGGGTGGCGGTGATCCCATAGCAATAAATGGGACTGCCGCAACAGTTGAAAGAAATCCAGCTATGTTGGATTTCTTGCGACTGCTGCGGTGATCCTATTTGCTTCTATGGGATCACCGCTACTAAGTGATCCTGTCCATGACAGCTGTCTCGTTTTGTCTTGTAGCCGTAGCCTCAATATAGGTGATGTCACAGCTTATCTACTCCCCCTCTCTGTACAGTGACCTCTGCACAGATCACAGAGCTTGTCCAATAAACTCTCCCGTAGAAGTCAACGAGTTCCTTCCAGATTAATGTGTCTACGGCTCACATGTGACTATTGTGTCTACTTCAGAAATGCTGTAAGGCATATCTTTAAATTCCCTTAACAGCTCAGGCAAGATGGCTGCCCCCATAATTGTGAATAAAAATAAAATCACAAAAATATACAATCAGAAAATATTAACAGATTAGAAAAATCTGGTTTTAATGAATAAAAAAAAATAGGTGACACATCCCCTTTAAGTTTTCTCATGTGCAGTTAGTAATGCCTGGACTTGCGGTGCAGTCACACTGTACACACATGCCACTCACACGCTCAACGTACACTTCCGTGGGATCCAATCCATATTGTTCCAATCTCCACTGTATATCCAGCGTGTTTACACTTACATTATAGTATTACTCTGTAATTTTTCACACATGGCTCGGAGGAAGCTGGCCCAATTACTTCATGAATAGCTGCTTGTCCTCTTGCAGAATGTTTTATAGCAGAGTTCTTTGCAAAGAAGGCTCACATAATGCAGCCCATTAACATGAATTGTATGAAGATAGAGATCTGCTGGAGGTACAGGCTAACCTGATAAATATGGTACAATAACATTGTAAATTGTATGACTCCCAACCATTAATCCTGCTTTTTATTAGCCATGGACATGTACTGCTCACATTAAGTAATGCTTCCGAGCTTCCAGAGGAGGCCTGACTTGGATTTTATGGATTATCATCTCTTATCTGTTATCTTGACCCCCCTCACTGGAGCAAACAAGTTTCTGCTTGAAAATCACATGTAAGGGCCCCATTACCGCTTTCAGTATACAGCCTATTTTTATTTTTTCATTTTCATTTTACCCCTACCCCCATTCCAAAAGCATAATTTTTTCCTATTTTCTTTTCACATGTTTATTGCGACAAGTTTTTTAAATGGCACAGTTTAGTTCATCACAGCTTGTATTAGAAAATGGGAAAATTTTGCCAAGTTTTTTTTTGTTTTTACAACATTCATTGTGCACTGAAAATGAAATGAAAACCCTTATTCTGCAGGTCAGTGCGATTACAGCAATACCAAATTTATGGTTGTTATTGTGTTTTACTACTTTTTAAAAAGTTAAAACCTTTGAAGAATATTTTTTCTAGGCATTGCCTCATTCTGACGCCCATAACTTTTCGATATTTGTGTCTTAAAGGGTTATTCCCATCTTAGACAATGTGGGCATATCGCTTGGATATGCCCTTATTGTCTTATAGTTGCTGGTCCCACACCTATTTCAAGAACAGAGCCCCAAAATTGAAGGAGGGCGCACTGCATTCATTTCTATGGGGCCACTATGGGGGGGGGGGGGGGGGCTTGTTTTCTTGTAACTGTAGTTTTGAAAAGTTTAGAAAAGATTCTACTGAATCGATCTGTCCAATCAGCATCACTGTTAGAATCGATTTGTCCAATCAGCAGGGCTTATGCAAATGAAGAATCCCTGCTGATTGGACAAATCAATTCTAATAGTCCTACTGATTGGACAAAGTTGATGTTGTAGAATCTTTTCACTCATATTACTTTTGATCACTTTTTATTCAATTTTCTTGGGGGGAGGGGCAAGATGATGAAAATATAGCAAATTATCATTTTTTATATTTTTCTTTTATGGTTTACACCGCAGAAGAAAAATATTTTTACATTTGAATAGATTGTACACTTTCTGATGCAACGATTTGTGTTATGCTTACTTTTTATTGTTTATTTATTTTTATATGTAAAATTGGGTGATTTGAATTTGTGTTAATTTTTTTTACTTTTTTACTGTAATGGTTAGTCAGCTTTGGGGACTTGAACTTGCAATCTTCTGATTGCTTGTCCTATAGACCGTCATAGTGCATGTAAGGGTTAAAGCAATGTTGTCTGAACCCACCATTTCAGCTGGACCGTCAGTATTAAAGGGGTTCTGCAGTTGTTTAAAATTGATGATCTATCAATTTCGTTTTATAAGACACAGTTTTTCCCCAAAAGTGGGGGAAAATGGCAGTGAGAACCTCCATTATTGAAGCACTCATTAGTATGCAAGAGGCGTAGGATCAGTGACTGTAGCACTGCTACCGGTGGCTGTACTCACTTCTCCCTACTCTTCCTCTGGGCCCCGTGCTATGACGTGTCCTGACATAGTGTACATAAGTGTGCACTATCACCTGACGCTGTGTTAAAATTTTGAATCCCACCCCTGGGGAGAGGCAAGTACATTTATTTATTTCAATTCTTATCTCAATTCTTATCTGATGAGGATTGGGGGTCTGATCTGAGGTCTGATACAGATTGGGGGTATAATTGTAGGGTCTGATCTGAGGTCTGGTAAAGATTGGGGAGTCTGATACAGATTGGGGAGTCTAATTGTGGGGTCTGATCTGAGGTCTTATGAAGATTTCAGGGGTTTGATCTGAGGTCTGATGAAGACTGTGGGCCTGATCTGAGGTTTGATGAAAAATATTTTTGAAAAACCTGTAAATTTGTCGGAAATCTGGGGAGTCGTGCTTTGTGTTCTGCGTTACCTGGGATTATTTGAGTCACGTGAGCAGCTTGTTCGGGCAGGAAGAGCCCATGCTAAGTTTTGCTATGGGGCCCTATCAGATTTGTGTATGTCCCTTCCAAGAACATTCATAAAATAGTCTATGTTAAAATATTAGGAAACTGAAAAGTATCTAGAATCTACATCAATTGTGAGCAATCTAATTAAATGAACACATCTGATGTCCATAAGCTGTAGTGGTCGGTCAGGATGACTTCATATTCTTTAACTGCAATGTCTTTAATATTACCACTTGTTTCAGAACTGCCCAATGAATAGAATTCTAGAATGTACCCACCCCCATGTGGTATGGCAGCTGGCACATTCCACACTCATCTCGTATATGTTATATTAATCTACTTAACTTTAGTGTTTATTGTCATCCCAGATATTTCCTGGCCTGATACATCATCTCTATTCTTTGGGGACCTCAGAGCTTGTAGATAATTGCTGTAATATTGGCTAGATAGAAGCAGCCTTCACCATTCCTAAAAATGTAGGAAATGTTGAGATAAACCTGGCTTTAGCAACCCTAAGATATTTTCTCTGTCGGATACTAATCTGGATTTCTGTATGACTTTACAGACCTGATGATGCTTAAAGGGCATCTGTCTGTACCTATGACGCTGGCTGACCTGTTACATGTGCACTTGGCAGCTGAAGACATCTGTGTTGGTCCCATGTTCATATGTGCCCACATTGCTGAGAAAAATTATGTTTTAACATATGCAAATGAGACTCAAGGAGCAATGGGGGTGTTGCCGTTACACCTAGAGGCTCTACTCTCTCTACAACTGCCACGCCCTCTCTACTTTGATTGACAGGACCAGACAGTGTAACCATCATCACACCTGGCCCTGTCAATCAAAGTGGAGAGTATTTGGCAGTTTTTAAGGAAAGCAGAGCCTCTAGGTATAACTGCAACGCCCATGTTGCTCCTAGAGGCTCATTTGCATGTATTAAACCATCATTTTTTTCACACTATACTGCTCTGTAATATGTTGCCTGCTCATAGTGACAAATTTGGTTTAATAACCACAGTCCTAGATTAATAAAATAAAACAAAATAAAATGGCTTCATGTTATGGTCTTGGTCCTATTTGCAAGGTCTTGGTGGTCTCCTGGAGCTGCTCAGTTCTTCTTCTAAATAATTGACAATGTCCATAAGTGTCCCATATTTGCATGAAATAAAGCAGGAGCAAAGGAAAGCCTAGAGATGGGAAAGCCCAACAGAACCTTCTATGGGTATTCCCCAAAACATCGAGAAGGGCCAATAACTGTGGTACTAGTGGAGCCCCCTATATCACCACCATGTCATTATACAGATGGGGTTTTAGGTTTCTAAGCATACCCCTTTAAACTGTTCACTTCAGCATTAGGTATTAAAAGAACTTAGAAATTACCAGAAAAACGTAATTAAAAAAAAGTTCCGCTCTCAAGTGGTGAAGGTGCTCTGACCTGCTCTGCACAGATCCAGGCTGTGTTTACACCCAACATAGACGTAGCAAAAAAGTCCAATTGGATCCAGGGAGTAAAATCAATGATTCGTTATTTCTTTATTTAACAATTTTTATAAAGTAATCCTACTGCATAAAATCAATGCGTTTCAACCGTAAGACAGGTCTTCTTCATGGATTCATAATATAAAGTATACAGTACAGACCAAAAGTTTGGACACACCTTCTCATTCAAAGAGTTTTCTGTATTTTCATGACTATGAAAATTGTAGATTCACACTGAAGGCATCAAAACTATGAATTAACACATGTGGAATTATATACTTAACAAAAAAGTGTGAAACAACTGTAAATATGTCTTATATTCTAGGTTCTTCAAAGTAGCCACCTTTTGCTTTGATTACTGCTTTGCACACTCTTGGTATTCTCTTGATGAGCTTCAAGAGGTAGTCACCTGAAATGGTATTCCAACAGTCTTGAAGGAGTTCCCAGAGATGCTTAGCACTTGTTGGCCCTTTTGCCTTCACTCTGCGCTCCATCTCACCCCAAACCATCTCGATTGGGTTCAGGTCTGGTGACTGTGGAGGCCAGGTCATCTTGCGTAGCACCCATCACTCTCCTTCTTGGTCAAATAGCCCTTACACAGTCTGGAGGTGTGTTTGGGGTCATTGTCCTGTTGATAAATAAATGATGGTCCAACTAAACGCAAACCGGATGGAATAGCATGCCGCTGCAAGATGCTGTGGTAGCCATGCTGGTTCAGTATGCCTTCAATTTTGAATAAATCCCCAACAGTGTAACCAGCAAAGCACCCCCACACCATCACACCTCCTCCTCCATGCTTCAAGGTTCGAACCAGGCATGTGGAGTCCATCCGTTCACCTTTTCTGCATCGCACAAAGACACGGTGGTTGGAACCAAAGATCTCAAATTTGGAATCATCAGACCAAAGCACAGATTTCCACTGGTCTAATGTCCATTCCTTGTGTTCTTTAGCCCAAACAAGTCTCTTCTGCTTGTTGCCTGTCCTTAGCAGTGGTTTCCTAGCAGCTATTTTACCATGAAGGCCTGCTGCACACAGTCTCCTCTTAACAGTTGTTGTAGAGATGTGTCTGCTGCTAGAAATCTGTGTGGCATTGGCCTGGTCTCTAATCTGAGCTGCTGTTAACCTGCGATTTCTGAGGCTGGTGACTCGGATGAACTTATCCTCCGCAGCAGAGGTGACTCTTGGTCTTCCTTTCCTGGGGCGGTCCTCATGTGAGCCAGTTTCTTTGTAGCGCTTGATGGTTTTTGCGACTGCACTTGGGGACACTTTCAAAGTTTTCCCAATTTTTCGGACTGACTGACCTTCATTTCTTAAAGTAATGATGGCCACTCATTTTTCTTTACTTAGCTGCATTTTTCTTGCCATAATACAAATTCTAACAGTCTATTCAGTAGGACTGAGTATCCCCGACTTCTGCCCAACACAACTCATGGTCCCAACCCCATTTGTAAGGCAAGAAATCCCACTTATTAAACCTGACAGGGCACACCTGTGAAGTGAAAACCATTTCAGGTGACTACCTCTTGAAGCTCATCAAGAGAATGCCAAGAGTGTGCAAAGCAGTAATCAATGCAAAAGGTCGCTACTTTAAAGAACCTAGAATATAAGACATATTTTCAGTTGTTTCACACTTTTTTGTTAAGTATATAATTCCACATGTGTAATTCATAGTTTTGATGCCTTCAGTGTGAATCTACAATTTTCATAGTCATGAAAATACAGAAAACTCTTTGAATGAGAAGGTGTGTCCAAACTTTTGGTCTGTACTGTATATATATATATACTTTATAATATGAATCCATGAAGAAGATCTGACTTACGGTTGAAATGCATTGATTTTATGCAGGAGGATAACTTGTTTAGAAATTTTTTTAAATGAAGAAATAAAGAATCAAGAATTTTTTGCTGCAGTCTACTCAATTCGCATGCACTGGATGCTGCTAGATTCATCTCTGGACTCCTTTCTGGTCAAGTTCTTTCAATACCTAATGCTGAAACGAACAGTTTTGAAAGTGGCATGTTTAGAAAGCTGAACCCAAGCTGTATAACAACATGCAGCTAATTTAGTGGTTCCAATGGTTCCCTTTAAAGGGGTCGTCCCACCAAAAATATTCTACAGCACCTGGATCTAAATACTTTTGTTACTGCAACCACCTGCTGTTTGTTTTTGCTGCTCCCACTTGTTTCTTTGTCCTGCACACTCAGAAGGCCGTTACACATGCTCATTTTCATCCTTCAACCTGCCTCTTGAGCTGTGATAGGCAGAAAGCTGAGACACTCCCCAGAGCTGCAGCAGAAAAAGGACACTCTCCTCTTGAGCAGTCAGCTTGATATAAATCTAGCAGAGTAATGAATGTGGAGATCTCAAGATCCATGTGCGGTACAGGGCTGGTTCTAGCTTTGTTAGAAAGAGATTGTTGTCTGTATGATGTCTGTTCTATATGGTAGTAAAACTGTTCATTTTTTGAGAACGAGATCCCAATCTGTGTGAAGACGCTTGTCTTTCTGCGTTAATGCAGCCTTTCATTTTAAGTCAGCAACATATAACGATATCAATGGCTGGAAGCAGAAGCGACAATTGAACACCAGTTTAGAGGGGTTCTAACCAGCTCAAAATTGCTTTCTCGCTTTGAATGCACAATGGGCCAGGATTGCTTAACACAATTGTTTGGCTGCTGTACAATTTATTAGAGGTTTGGCTCCATAATAACTGTTCCTAGCAACCCAGGGGTTTACATAAAATGAAGGCTGACCATTCGAGATGACAGCTGCTTTAAGCTGTGACCTCTCAACAATCCTCCCCTGGTATGTGATGGAAGGGGGTCTGTAGAGCAGAAATCCCAGTCGTTTTCCCTGCCTCAATGCAATAGTACAGTAAGCTGTAATGGTGCACAGAGTTTTGCTGGTTAGAACCCCTCTAAACTGGTGTTCATTGTTTGCTCTTGATATCATATGTTGCACTTAAAGGGGCCATGCCATGATTGATGTAAAAAATGAACCAGCTACCACATAGAACACGACAACCTCTTTCTAACAAAGCTAGAACCAGCCCTTTACCGCACATGGATCTTGAGATCTCCACATTCATTGCTCTGCTAGATTTATATCAAGCTGGCTGCTCAAGAGGAGTGTCCTTTCTGCTGCAGCTCTGGGGAGTGTTCTTTCTGCAGCACAGCTGAAGAGGCAGGTGAAGGATGAAAATGAGCATGTGTAACCGCCTCAGTGAGCAGGACAAAGAAACAAGAGCAAAAACAAACAGCAGGTGGTGCAGTAACAAAAGTATTTAGATCCAGGTGCTGTAGAATATTTTTCGTGGGACGACCCCTTTAAAGGGAACCATTGGAACCACTAAATTAGCTGCATGTTGTTATACAGCTTGGGTTCAGCTTTCTAAACATGCCACTTTCAAAACTGTTCGTTTCAGCATTAGGTATTGAAAGAACTTGACCAGAAAGGAGTCCAGAGATGAATCTAGCAGCATCCAGTGCATGCGAATTGAGTAGACTGCAGCAAAAAATTCTTGATTCTTTATTTCTTCATTTAAAAAAATTTCTAAACAAGTTATCCTCCTGCATAAAATCAATACATTTCAACCGTAAGTCAGATCTTCTTCATGGATTCATAGTATAAAGTATATATATATATATATATATACAGTACAGACCAAAAGTTTGGACACACCTTCTCATTCAAAGAGTTTTCTGTATTTTCATGACTATGAAAATTGTAGATTCACACTGAAGGCATCAAAACTATGAATTACACATGTGGAATTATATACTTAAAGGGGTTATCCCATGAATAATGTAAAAAATGAAAATCAGACATCGTAAAGTACATGACAACCTCTTTCTAACAAAGCTAGAACCAGCCCTGTACCTCACATGGATCCAGAGATCTCCTCATTCATTACTCTGCTAGATTTATATCAAGCTGACAGCTCAAGGGGAGTGTCTTTTCTGCTGCAGCTAAGGGGGCGTGTCTCAGCTCTACCTATCACAGCTCAGGAGGCAGTTGAAGGATGAAACTGAGCATGTGCGGCCTTCTGAGTGTGCAGGACAAAGAAATATGAAATTAAGTGGGAGTATACAGATACATTTTACTGAATAACTCAGTGGCTATGCAAATGTTTTAATTACATGCAATTACAAAAGTATTCAGACCCGGGTGCTGGTTTGAAAACTGTAGAATATTTTTCGTGGGACAACCCCTTTAATCGACATAAAAATGTATTTCGTTGCTGGTTAAAGGGGTTTGGTGCTATTTTTCAGGGCATCTCTCACATGCTTGAATAGTCCATTTTTTCAGTAAAATATCACACTGTGCAAGAATAAAGTGGACCTTTTTCACATGTAAAACCCTCTGGATCAGGGGCAGATTGGTCATAGAAGCTACTGTATTCTGTGCTGCACTACAGTATTACAGGCCCCACCTACTACTGTTGTCCCTGCCTACTTGTTTTGGCCTGTCTTCTGTCAATTTGGACACTTTTAGCTTTTTTCAGGGCCACTTTAAGTTCCCAATCTGCCCCTGCTCTGGATGCTATGGCCTTCCATAGTTTTGTCCCTTGTTTGAGCTTTATGGATGTTTACATAAAGGGGTTTGCTAAGATATTTTTACTGATGACCTATCTGATCAGTGAGAATCCGACACCCAGGACCCCTGCCAATCGGCTGTTTGAGAAGACAATGGCGCTCACAGTACCTCCACGGCTTTCTTGCTCCTTTCCCCTAGACCATGTGATGACGCGTTCTTTGGTCACATGGCCTAGGTGCAGCTTAACCCCATTGAAGTGAATGGGGCTGAGTTGCGATACTAAGCAAGGCACTATCAAATAGACGACTTTGTGGCTGGTCCACAGGACTGCTGATTGGTGATGGTCCAGGGTGTCAGAACCCCACGATTAGATACTGATGATCTATCCAGAAGATAGGCCATGAGTAAAAATATCTCGAAAAACTCTTTTAATTCCCATAGAGTTTGAATGAAGCAACAGTGCATATGCTTAAAGGGTTGTCCCATTAAGACAACGTATCCCATATCCCTAAGGTAGGCAATATGTGTCTGATCAGCAGGGGTTTGACACCCGGGGTACCCGCTGTTCATGAAAATGGGGTCCAGTCAGAGACGGACTGGGAATTTAAAGTGGCCCTGGAAAAAATACTAAAAGTGGCCCCGTTTTGTAGTTGGGTCCAAATTGATGGAAGGCAGGGTCAGAAATACCATATTGTGGTACATTATACCATCCCAACAGAGCCAAATACCACAGTCCATCACAAAATACTGCCAACAGCACCAAATACATTCCCAAAAAACTTCCACTGGTCGGCTGTGAAGAGGGCTCAGGCGGCCTCCTTGGCTTCGAGCCACTGGTAAAATTCCCTGTAAGGTCTATGGCCAATCTGACCTTGGGTCCAGTTATACTCCATTGAACGGTGTGGCAATCACGCATGCGTCTAGCAGATACAAGCGCTTGGCAATCTTCAGCAGCCCCACAGAGCTGATTGAAGCAATGAATATGTCTGCATATCTATCACTCCATTCAAACAGGGAGCACAAGCCTGAGTTCTTGTGATCGGTGAGGGCCCCAGCGATTGAACCCTCACTTATCAGACACTTAGGGGGATATTTATCAGACTGGTGTATAGTAGAACTGGCTTAGTTGCCCATAGCAACCAATCAGATTCCACCTTTCATTTGTGAAAGCTCCTTTGGAAAATGAAAGGTAGAATCTGATTGGTTGCTATGGGCAACTAAGCCAGTTCTACTTTCACCAGTTTGATAAATGACCCCATTATTTTCTATTCTGTGATTCTGTGGATAGGGTTAAAAGTTGTATTCATGGGACAAACCCTTTAACCACTGCTTCTTTAAGTACTACACGACAATCTTTGGTTGCGCGATGGGTCATAGCTGAGATCACCATGTAGCCCCAGCCTAACCCTAAACAAGATCATATTGTGAGGTCCAGGGGACGGATGCTACGTCTTTATAGATTAAATCTCTCTTCAGGGTACAGCCACATGGGATGTAATTTACAGAGGAAGAATCTGCAGCAAATTCTGAACACGTCGTGCTATTTTGTTCTGGCTGAATCTGCAATGGAGCCTCCAACGGAGATGTAAGCAGAGACTATAAAGAACTTTCATGTAGCTACTCGGCAGTAACATGTGGTGCGTGCTTTCTTCTCATCTGGCCTGTTTTTCTTTAGCTTCTACAGTATGATTGGTTTGTGTAAATTACTAACAACCTGTTTCCTATAAATATAGTAAATGTGGCAATATTTATATGTACACCTGGGTTTACTGGTCTCCAGTCATTATGTATACATGTCTATATTTGTGATCTGAAAGACGTGATGTTTCCTCGTATAAATCCTAGGAGAACACGATGATCTTCCGTCAGCAGAACTATTGCTGGTTTTTTAAACACATATTCACCGCTTAGGGTCTTCATTTTCTGTAGACTGTGTTGTAAGGGTTGTCAGGGGTGGACTGGCATTAGACCCTACAGGGAAATTTCTCGGTAGGCTGATGCCCAGAGGCCGGTAACTGGGTACATAATCATCTGATGCTCTCAGCATTAATTAATGTAGGAGAATCATGTACTAATGTACTTGACCAACAGGCGTGGGTGCACTTCTGATTTCAACTGTACCGCCATTCTCAGGATGGTCATACAGTTCAGTACTGTGGCAAGGGCGACAGTATTTTGTGGTGCTGGGGCAGTATTTTGTGCTGCATTGTGGTATTGGGATCTGCTGGGGCAGTATTTTGTGCTGCATTGTGATATTGGGTTCTGCTGGGGCGGTATTTTGTGCTGCATTGTGGTATTGGGTTCTGCAGGGGCAGTATTTTGTGCTGCTGGGGCAGTCTTGCTGGCCTCACCTACTTCTGTTACCCCTGCCTACTTATGCTGGGCCCTATCTACTTGTGTTGAACCAACTTCTGTCAGGGGCCACTTTTAGTTTTTCTCCAGGACCTTTGTAAATTCTCATTCTGTCTCTGGCTCACCCTAACCCTAGGCCAGTAACGTTGCGTTCATCAGTCACGTGGCTTAGGCGCAGCTCAGTCCCATTCAAGTAAATGAGCATGATACCAAGCACAGCCACTATACAATGTACGGCACTGTGCTTGGTAGACCCTGAAGCGGCAGCGGTCCTCACTGGAACATTGCCTATTCAAACATCTGATCAACAGGAATCCTGGGTGTCAGACCCCCGCAATCTGATACTGATAACCTATCCTGAGGATAGGTCAACAGTATAAAAAAGCCAGAAAGGCCCTTTATAGTTAACATGCTGGTTACCTGTAGCCACTGCTAGGAAGACTCTACTACATACTGCCTTAAAGAGGTTGTCCCATGACAAATCCCCTGTCCACGAGGGATGGGAAGAGCCTGATCGGGTGGTCTGATTTCTTGGGTCCCCACTAGTCATGAGAAAGGGGGACTAGTTTTGCCTCACTTGAAAAGAGTAGGGGACACAGGTATACCGCCACTCAGCTCTATCGGTCTGCTGGAGATAGCTGAGCACTACATTGTTTTTTCATGCCATACGTAGAGTAATTAAACTGAAAATGTCAGGAAAGCTTGTTATTGTAGATTTCTATCATTTCAGCAGACCAGAAACATCAAGCCTGCTGTATTATTTTACTGCAGTGTTATCTGTTCCTGAGAATTAAGGGGTTGCTTTGCACCCCTTCTAAGTATACCCTGCATGGTAGTTCTTCCAACTATGTGGCTGCAGAGAGAGATCCATTCACTCAAAGAATGTCCGGGGCACTACTTTGTAGAGCAAAACTAGTCTGACCAGTGATCCCTCAAGTCACAATGGCCTCAGGATACATTATTTTCAGCATACAATGGTCTCCTGGGGCATCGTAACTTGAAATCAGACTCAACATACACTGTCAAAGATACTGCTGATCTGTGGCTCGTGTGATTGGCTGGGTGATCCAACCAATCAACGAGGCCATCTGAATATTTAGACTTCTGTACTGACTGTAGAGTAGCGCCTCTCCACAGTGAAGTATAGTACTACAGGTACTCAACCTGCCCTGATTTTGGACTGTACTGAGAATACATCTTTTGCCATCCCATGGTGCTTTGCATGTATCTCTGATCCCTGTGGGTCAGCTGCCAACTACATCAGGACTTCTCCAGGAGGTAGCAGCCTGTACTGGGGTTAAAGGATGAAAATCAGGGAACTGCCTGAACAACGCCCTTAGGTTTACTCCAAAGTCAAACTGGTTAGTTGGCACAGTGGGTCCACTCCCATTGTCCATTACCACTGCTGTTAACATTGGAAGTGATTTTCAGCTTCCAGCATCTATTCCTATTCCTTGCTTGATCTGAAGTATTTAGCATCTTAACTTCCTATTTTATCTTATTTTGGGATGACATTTTGGTGCTTTGGAACCAGTTTTCCATAGAGTCATGGTCTCATGTCAACAATTTCAACTTCCAATGGCTGTCACCAAAAAAGGGGTACTCTGGTAGGTAAAAGTTATCCCCTATCTACAGGATAGGGGATAACGATCAGATCAGTGACAGTCCTATTGCTGGGACCCCCTCCAATCAGGAGAAGGGGGGCCCCAAACCCCCTACTTCTCCCCTGAAAGTTATTGTACTCAGCTATCTCTGGAACTACCATAGTAATGAATAGAGCAGTCGCGCACACGTGCGACATGCCGCTCTGATCATTTCAGTGGAGCAGCCTGTCCTCGTGATGGGTAGGGGTCCCAGCGGTAGGACCCCCGCCAATCTGATAGTTGTCATCTATCCTATGGACAGGGGATACCTTTTACCTACGGGGATACCCCTTTAATATTGTATCTTGTATCATAAAGTGATAGCATATCCTAGTGATATGGAAATAGGAATAACCTTCATAAAGAAAGGCCATCAATATGAATTTCTTGAAAAACCCTATAATGTTTGTTCTCAGTGATTACTTATCCCTACAATAAGCCCCACAGCCATGTAATGTGGCATACATTGTAAGGTGATATTAAACCCAATACTGTCAGAAAGAAGACCAATACATTTCACCTGAAGGAACAGCTATTGTATAATAATCTATGTGATGGATATAAGCGCGCTCCTTATTACCCCCTAACCATAGTCACTGTAATACCTAATTTATATGAATAAATAATTCAATACATATATGTGGATGCTTTTCCCTCTATATGTCCACGAGGCGCAAACCGTAAACTCTGTGGGATTATTATGCTCTGATTTCATTTCACATTTGAATCAATATTTCAGAAAATCTCTTATTGAAACCCATTGTTCTGCAGCGGATGAGTCACCGTATAAACCCAGTTTAAATTCCATTTTTCTTTCTTTTTATATTGTGTCAGATTTTACCTTTACTGATCCTATTCATACACAAGAAGTCTGTAAATCTACTGCCGTTATCAGAAAATGTCACTTTACAAGTAGGAGCAATTCTGATAATAGAGCAAGACATTAGTGAAATGCAAGACACTATGTGCAGAAGCTGGTGCTCCCTATATGGGGCGGCATGTCACGGCTGTCATGAGATTCTGTATGTTAGGAAATTGCCGTAAATGTAATGCCTCAGTCAAACGTCAGTGTTCAGTCAGTGATTTCCATCAGTGATTGTGAGCCAAAACCAGGTGCAGATCTTTCCCTTAGACCTTATCTCTGTGGAGGCTCCAATCCTGGTTTTGGCTCACAATCACTGATGGAAATCACTGACCAAAACACTGATGTGTGATTGAGGCTTAATCCTCTGACATATAAGCAGCAGTTTCAGTTTTTGCAGGACTCTCCCATGAAAGGGAAAGCAAACAGGGGCAGGTGCATATCGATTCGGCATTAAAGGGGTTTTCTGAGATTCTGATATTGATGACCTACCCTTAGGATAGGTCACCCATTTTAGATCTGCGGGGGTCCGACACCCGGGACCCCTGCTAATCAGCTGTTTGAGGAGACTGCGGCACTCCTCACAACTTACCAAGCACAGCACCAACCATTGGATAGCAGCTATGCTTGATATTGCAGCTCAGGCCCATTCACTGAAAGGGACTGAGCTGTGCCTAGCCACGTGACCGATGAATGTGACATCACTGACCTGAGGAAGAGGCCACGACAAAAAAGAGCAAAAAGATGAAATTAAATTTGACACTTAAGGTTTTGTTGTCTTAGTCTGGATTTAGAATCTCTTATCATTGTGTGTCTACAGCTCCTATGACTCACAGACTAGCAGCAGTTGTTGCGTTTGAAGAGACAATATGGCCGTGCTTGTCTGTATGGAAGAGTTCTTCTCACTCCTGAAATCTTCTCAGACAGGTCAACTCAACTGTTCAGGCATATATGAAGGATTCAGTTGAGGTTTATTCCAGGCTGAATCCTTGTAATTATGCACAAAACAGTAGACAAAAAGATATTTTTTTGCCAAGGTTCAGAAGAATATGTTCACAGTGCTAGCATATATGTATATTGGCTGCCACCGTAGGGAGAAGGAAGGAGCTGATTACACCCAAGTCTGCCTGCTGGGAGACTGCATGGACAACCTTAAACAGCAAATACAGTGCAAAAAAATCAATATGATACGATGCATAGAAACCATGAAAAAATGGGACATGACAGTTTGTATCAAACAGTATCAAAATTGACAACCGACCAAGAATAATTTAAAGAGGTTATCCCATCGCCCCTTCTCACCTCCTCTCCACCGCCACAGATCACTTCCTTCTTCTTCTGTAGGTACAATGGAAATTACAGATACGGTAAGCAGTGCTTTACTGACATCATTGCGCCTTTGTATGATTGTGTGCACTCCCACTCCTTCCTATTGAGGAGCCCGCGCACTCCAGTAATCTTGGCCACCAGAAGGAGAAAAAAAAGATACATTGAGTAAGCGCAGCCACCGCAGATGGGTGTGACTCCTGTCATGCGCAATAAACAAGTGTTGGCTAACCACATCCAGTGTGTAATATTGAGTTTATAAACGGAACAAAAGGGCTTTAAACAGATATGAATACCCCTGTAATTCAGGTCGTATGCTGAGCAGATGTTCATGGATTAGAACGGATCATTTAAAAATATATAATGAAATAGTGCATGCTTCAACTCCATATGGAGATCTGGACTTCACTGTAGAGAATTCCTATGTCACTATTACTGGAGTAGTCTCTGTCTTCTACCACTGATACATGGTGACAAGGCAGCAGTCAACAATTGTGGTCAGGCTGGTGGTGGTCAGAGCAAGTGGAGTACTCTCATACCAGTATTCAGGAGGATAGACTGGGCAGATGGCAGACAAAGTCTGATAAGTGTCAGGATATCCCAAAACAGATGATCACCTTAGGAAAATGCAAGAACCAAAAGGAACTTATTGCTTAGACCCAAGGGTGGACACAGACAGCAATAACCATACATGGACTCTTTGACCTCCAATAGTTCCTCTTAAATTCAGTCCCTTAAAACCAATCTAACAAAAGCAGGAAGATGTTTTTACAGTGTAATAGGCCACCCCTTACCTACTAGACCCCTGTGTGGATTTCACATTTGGTAAGTCGACCACTGCATAGAGCAATGGTGGAAGTCCGTTATGAAACCGATGACATCAGTGGATTGGAGAAAGACAGGCTGTTTTGGTCCTTTAAGAGCTGCACATATAACCTTCTAAGGAAGGACATGGGTATGAGTGGAGGCCTTGGAAAAAGTGTACAGCAAGAGATTGGTCCAGCAAAGACACCACAGAAAGGAGCAGCGGGAGCGCGACGTACTGTACCAGAAGAGAACGCTGCATCGTAAGCTAGTGCAAGTTACAGTAGTAGAATGGCTTTTGGTTAAAGCTTTAATTTTCCCCTGTATTGTTTGACAGTAGGTGGATGTGGGGTCCATCTACCTGGATTCCTGGTGATCTATTATCGCTAGAAAATTGGCAGCCATTATAAAAAATGGGCATCCATATAATAGTTGGACAGACTTTTTCTAGTGGGATTTCATTCTGGCAAATAGAGGAGACAGAGCCCCTCCATCCACCCTAAAAGATGATATAGAAATCCCACACTCCCCAACAAACATAAACGTTGAGTTTGAATCAGTGACCAGGTTCACTTGCATTCGACAGGTGATGTCCATCTGTTTTCCACATTGTTTCTTCAGTTTGCGGAAATGTTAAGAACAAAGACCTAATTAGACTGCAGATTGTAGCACAGATAAGGGCCCACCCAGGGCTGAATCACTGGTAATACACCTGTACTACACCTGTGTATGGACAACCAATGCACGGGAAGAGATCAAAGGGTGATATTTAGATCCGTTCTAAAGATAACATAAGGGTATGACCTCATGTTCAGGTTTTGATGCAGTTTTTGAAGCCACAACCGGGAGAAATCATAAAAATTTTGGCCAGAGGATGGAAATGGCATAAAATACTTACCTGTTAATCCCCTGCCACTCCAGTGGAGCACGAGACGGCTGAGGGCAGTTATTGGCTGCAGCAGTTGCATCGGTAGAAGGTCATGTCTTTGCTGCAGCAAAGTAACAAAGACCAGTGGAAACCATCAAAATGGCTGGATCGGTAGGAGATTTAACAGTTATTGGTTCTTTTGTTATTTTATGTCATTGCCTTCATTTTGCCAATTTTTTACAATCTCGGAAACCCCCTTTAATAATTTTGCCTGTTTTATTGAAATTGATTACCAGCTTCAGTCACTTATTAGGTGATGTTCTACCACGTGTTAACTTGTTTCTTCTGGAAAATACAAAACTTCTAAAAAGTAGTCCATACATCCAGCTCTGGGTATAATATTTTACCTTATCAGTAGTACCAAAGTCCTCTCTCTCTTTTACACGGTATTGTGGAAACATTGTAAAAAGCTGCCCATAAACACAGAACATCTGGCAGGGGGTATGATGAATGGCAGCAGCTATCTACAGTGTGTACACAAACGTCATGGTGGAGTTCCTCAAATGGACTTCCTCTTTTACCAACAGATACAGCTCAATAATGTATAAAACGCAGCATATGTCAGACGGCACTGCTTCCTAGTACAATGCCCTGGTCGAAGCGATTGACTCTAAGTATCCACAAAAACATTTTCAAAAAAATAAAATTGCCTTAAAATTGCTTTAATTACTAAAATATCACTTTTTTATTAATGTATTTATTTATATATTTATCCTTGCTAATTGATATGAACGGGGCTATTGTAGGAGTTACTATAGTTAGAACTTGCGTATAGGGAAAGCAAAAGGGGTAAATACCCCAGGTCTTTCATCACCCCCCTTCTAGGGTGACTCATAGCATCTACAAGTGACAAGAGCACTGTTACCTGGGCTTAGTTGGTTAGGCAGTATTAATAGTACACTATATTTCAGGACTTATCATATGTACAGTGCCATGGAATGGGTGGCGCTTTAATAATAACTAATAATAATGATTATCGAGGCACTAAATAGCTCTGTTATTTAGGCAATGTGGTGGCGCTATTTCGTGCATTGTATGGTGGTGTTATTTGCACGCCGTTTGTGCACTTTATGGCAATTTTGAAAGACTATAGTTTTGACTGTGCTGTTGTTGGTAATGTTTTAGTTTATTGTATAATCTCTTAATAATATAAAAATGAATTTCTGTCTGTCTGTCTGTCTGTCTGTCTGTCTGTTCTCTATGCGCGACCAAACTACTGGACTGATTTTCACCAAATTCGGCACACAGGTACATCAGGTGTCCGGGAAGGTTTTAGACCAGGTCTCATCTCTCTAGGACGTACCGTTCCCGAGATATTCCCAAAATATGATCTCCATTAGCCAACATTACAACTGGGAGCTTTGGTTTTAAACTCCAACTGCCATTCTCTGCAAAGCCACACAGGGAGGGCAGGTTTCCATAACAACCAGGTAATTATCAGCAGCTGAGGATCTCATCCATTTCTATTTACCGACACTGTTAAAGGTATTCCGGTTACCATAAATATAACTTATGTGTTTTTCTATTACTACAGTTCAGTAGTAATAAAAGATGTTTTCCTCCACTGCTGCCTATTGCGTGGGCTCATAAATAAGCATGGTATTGACCTTTAATTCAGGCCACCCTAAAAGAAGTACTTAAAACCCCCGCCCCAGGTCTCACTAAGCCACACCCCCGACTCCATCAGGCCACACCCCCTTTCACTCCGCAGCCAACAGAGATTGAAAAAATAAAGGTAAAAATCAACTTCTGTCAGCTGCAGGGATGGGTGGGAGGTTGACTTTCTTTCTGCAACAACACACACAAACATTAAATAAAATAGATTAAATACACCCATGCGAAGCGTCTTGCTAATCCACGCCCCCGACTCTGTCAGGTCACGCCCCCTCCCACTCCGCAGCCAACGGGAATTGAAAAAATGAAGGTAAAAATAAACTTCTGTTTGCTGCAGGGGTGGGAGGGTGAATTTCTCTCTGTAACGACACACAAAAATTTTAGATGAAATAGACTAATTATAGACTACAACCGTTCGAAGCCTTTTGCTAAGCCACGCCCCGTCCCTGTCAGGCCACGCCCCCTCTCACTCCGCAGCCATTCTGCAACGACATACAGAAACATTAAATGAAATAGATTAAATGCACCTATGCGAAGCGCTTTGCTAAGCCACGCCCCGACTCTGTAAGGCCACGCCCCCTCCCACTCCGCAGACAACAGGGATTGAAAAAATAAAGGTAAAAATCACCTTCTGTCAGCTGCAGGGATGGGTGGGAGGTTGACTTTCTTTCTGCAACGACACACAGAAACATTAAATGAAATAGATTAAATACACCCATGTGAAGCATCTTGCTAATCCACGCCCCCCGACTCTGTCAGGTTACGCCCCCTCCCACTCCGCAGCCAACGGGGATTGAAAAAATAAAGGTAAAAATAAACTTCAGTTTGCTGCAGGGGTGGGAGGGTGAATTTCTCTCTGCAACGACACACAAAAATTTTAGATAAAATAGACTAATTATAGACTACAACTGTTCGAATCGTCTTGCTAAGTCACGCCCCCAACTCTGTCAGACCACGCCCCCTCTCACTCTGCAGCCATTCTGCAGCGACACACAGAAACATTAAATGAAATAGATTAAATCACCTATGCAAAGCGCTTTGTTAAGCCACGCCCCCAACGGTGTCAGGTCACGCCCCCTCCTACTCCGCAGCCAACAGGGATTGAAAAAATGAAGGGAAAAATAAACTTCTGTCAGCTGCAGGGGTGGGAGGGTGAATTTCTCTCTGCAATGACACACAAAAATCGTAGATGAAATTGACTAATTTTAGACTACGACAATTCAGTACTAATAAAAGATGTTTTTTTCCACTGCTACCCATTGCGGGTCCCCATAAATTACCATGTCATCGACCTGTAATTCATGCCACTCTGACCCCCGCCCCAGATCTCGCGAAACCACGCTCCGACTCTGTCAGGCCACGCCCCCTCCCACTCCGCAGCCAATGGGGATTGAAAAAATGAAGGTAAAAATCAACTTCTGTCAGCTGCAGGGGTGGGAGGGAAGTTGGATTTCTTTCTGCAACAACACACAGAAACATTAAATGAAATAGATTAAATATACCCATGCAAAGCAATGTTTTCTTCCACTGTTTCCCATGGCGTGTCCTCATAAATTACCATGGCATCGACCTGTAATTCTGGCCACCATCAAAAGAAGGACTTAAAACCCTGCCCTAGGTCTTTCAATGTCACGCCCCCGACTCAGTCAGGCCATGACCCCTCCCACTCCGCAGCCAATGGAGATTGAACAATTGAAGGTAAAAATCAACATCTGTCAGCTGCAGGGATGGGAGGGAGGATGACTTTCTCTCTGCAACGACACACAGAAACATTAAATAAAATACATTAAATATACCCGCGCAAAGCAATGTTTTCTTCCACTGCTACCCATTGTGTTTCTTCAAATTACCATGGCATTAACCTATAATTCAGGCCACCCTGAAATGAAGGACTTGACCCCCCCCCGTGTCCCATTAAACCACACCCCCTCCCACTCCGCAGCCAATAGGGATTGAAAAAATGAAGGTAAAAATCTATTTCTGTCAGCTGCATTGACTTTCTCTCTGCAACGACACACAGAAACATTAAATAAATAGATGAAATATACCCAGGCGAAGCCGGGTCTTTCTGCTAGTTTTGTATAATTTTGATATTTTGATTTCTGAGTCTCCAATATTAAATTTTGTCCACTAAGTAACAACGTAAAGACTCACGCACCTGCAAACCATTGTCATCTGAGCAGCACACAGTTCCATATTACAGAGCTATAGACTCTTTTTAAGGGAGAATACGTAAATGATATAGTATGTGATGGAGTATGTCACAATAGGAAATCATAGACAGGATTTCCTCACACCAGTAACACCAAACATGCTCATCAGAAGAACAGTTTTGCCTCTATGCAAACCACTAGTCAGACCCCACCTTATATTGTGTACAACAGAAAGCTTAGAAGACGGAGACCAAGATTAAAATTAAAAGGATTGTATACTGCTGCAGCCAGTCACTGGCCTCCGCAGTTTCTTGTTCAGGCCAGTGATTGGCTGCAGCAGTATATAGGACATTCCTGCTGCAGCTGCAACAATGTGGATGACTACAACCTGCAGTATAGAGGAAAGAATAGTGGCTCTGGATCAGAGGAGGCTGGTGAAGGTGAGTTCAATTTTTTAAATTATTTTACAAGCCTCACAAGAGCTTGCCACAAAATATATTAAACTGGGCAGTCCCTTTAAGGGTATGGGTGGTTTCAGTACCAAGACAGGTTATCAAATTTAAGGTGATTCAATGTGGAAATGAGACGGCTTAAGGGCCCTTTACGTGGGCCAACAACTGAACAGATCATCGTTAACCAATGTTACTCATAGCACTCGTTAGCCATGATCTGGCAGTGTAAATACACAGCAGATTACCCATTAGATGAGCAAAAAACACTATAGTCAGGTGACAGTGCAGCGCTGCCCAAAGAAGATCAGGGAACGAAGAATAAAAGGGAGACCGCAGGACCTTGAGAGAAGCAGCGGAGAAGGAGAGGTACAGTGCCTTGCGAAAGTATTCAGCCCCCTGGAACTTTTCAACCTTTTGCCACATTTCAGGCTTCAAACAAAAAGATATAACATTTTACATTTTTGGTGAAGAATCAACAACAAGTGGGTCACAATTGTGAAGTGGAACCAAATTTATTGGATCATTTAAACTTTTTTTGTAATAATAAAACTGAAAAGTGGGGCGTGCAAAATTATTCGGCCCCCTTGCATTAATACTTTGTTGCGCCTTTTTTTACTGCGATTACAGCTGCAAGTCACTTGGGGTATGTCTCTATCAGTTTTGCACATCTAGAGACTGAAATTCTTGCCCATTCTTCCTTGCAAAACAGCTCGAGCTCTTTAAGGTTGGATGGAGAGCGTTTGTGAACAGCAGTTTTCAGCTCTTTCCACATTTTCTCATTTGGATTCAGGTCTGGACTTTTACTTGGCCATTCTAAGACCTGGATACGTTTATTTTTGAACCATTCCATTGTAGATTTTGCTTTATGTTTGGGATCATTGTCTTGTTGGGAGATAAATCTCCGTCCTAGTCTCAGGTCTTTTGCAGACTCCAACAGGTTTTCATCCAGAATGGTCCTGTATTTGGCTCCATCCATCTTCCCATCAATTTTAACCATCTTCCCTGTCCCTGCTGATGACAAACAGGCCCAAACCATGATGCTGCCACCACCATGTTTGACAGTGGGGATGGTGTGTTCAGGGTGATGAGCTGTGTTGCTTTTGCGCCAAACATATCGTTTTGCATTGTTTCCAAAAAGTTGGATTTTGGTTTCATCTGACCAGAGCACCTTCTTCCACATGTTTGGTGTCTCCCAGGGGCTTGTGGCAAACTGTAAACGAGACTTTTTATGGATATCTTTGAGAAATGGCTTTCTTCTTGCCACTCTTCCATAAAGGCCAGATTTGTGAAGTGTTAGACTGATTGTTGTCCTATGGACAGACTCTCCCACCTCAGCTGTAGATCTCTGCAGTTCATCCAGAGTGATCATGGGCCTCTTGGCTGCATCTCTGATCAGTCTTCTCCTTGTTTGAGATGAAAGTTTAGAGGGACGGCCGGGTCTTGGTAGATTTGCAGTGGTCTGATACTCCTTCCATTTCAATATGATCGCTTGCACAGTGCTCCTTGGGATGTTTAAAGCTTGGGAAATCTTTTAGTATCCAAATCCAGCTTTAAACTTCTCCACAACAGTATCACGGACCTGCCTGGTGTGTTCCTTGGTCTTCATGATGCAGAACCCTGAGACTATCACAGAGCAGGTGCATTTATACGGAGACTTGATTACACACAGGTGGATTCTATTTATCTTCATCAGTCATTTAGGACAACATTGGATCATTCAGAGATGTGTGATACATTGTTGCCTTATGCCCTTTGTATGTTGTCATATTATGATACACTGGCTATCGATTTCATAAACTGTGCTGTTCCTCCTGGTCTCTGCTCTGCCTGTATTGCTACATATCACTGTATGCAAGATGTATGTGGTGTGTGTATGTAATGTTTTCTAAGTATGTCTTTAACAGTAGGACTGGAGAGAAGGGGTTAGGTTGAGAATTTGGCATGGGGGGTGCAGTTTCAATTTTTACCTCAGGCAGCGGAAAGGTTAGGTGCAACCCTGCCCTTGCCACAAAGCACTGATGGAAGGGGAACTCAAGTTGAACTCTTGCACCAGGGCCCATGAGCCTGTAGCTACACCCCTGGACAGGGTTTCCCATTGATTTCAATGTGCTTGGAAGGACACCCAAGTGACCCATTTCAAGTGACTGGAAGTTGGAAAGGTAATGAAAACACAAAAGCATAGCCCTCTTGATATTCCTATATCTGCAAAGTGGTTACTACAGCTCCAATGTGTGTCCTCCTGCCATAGTTATGGTAAAACACTGCTACTTGTCATGGAAAGGTGATCAGTTTTGTTTGCTCTCCAACAAAGGTCTAGTACCTGCGATAATGTGGTGACACGGATTTAACAGGATGTTGGGTAAATAAGTAGCTCAGGACTATTATGTTCCAGTGATATGAACCAGTCATTTCAGTATACTGGGAAAATCCAACACTGAATAAACACAGCTAATGAGATGCGCTCAGTGCTCTTATAATATTGCGCTATCATTTTTAAAGGGCATAAATCACCAGTTGCTTCTATTCAGGGAATCTATAACATATCACTATACAGAAGAGCTTGTGCCCTCATCTATCACCAACACTGAACAGCCCCCCGTCCTCTGATGATGACTGCATGCGCCGCAGATTGATTACTATTAATAATCTTTTTCGCCTAATCTAAGTAAACTATATACTGTAGCTCACGTGTCAGCTCCTTGTGGCTGAGTGGACTCCACTGGACAGTGTGTGCAGATCCCTGCAGCTAATTGTCATAGACTACAATAGACACACAGCGCATACATTCAAGAACTATCGGCTAATCACTGGGTGCAAATGACCCACAAATGCTGTGGTTGTCTGGTGATAGAGATTTAAATTAACGGCGTGTCCCATGAAAAATATTTTGCAGTTTTCAATAAATTGTATCTGTATAGCGCCACCTGCTGTTTGTTCTTTTCCTTATTTCTTTGACCTGCTCACTGAGAAGGCCGCACATGCTCAGTTTCATACTTCAACTGCCTCCTGAGCTGTGATAGGGAGAGCTGAGACACGCCTCCTTAGCTGTGATGGGGAGAACTGAGACACGCCTCCTTAGCTGCAGCAGAATAGACACTCCCCTTGAGCTGTCAACTTGATATAAATCTAGTACAGCAATGAATCGGGAGATCTCTGGATCCATGTGAGGTACAGGGCTGGTTCTAGCTTTATTAGAAAAAGATTGTCATGTATTATATGATGGCTGATTTTCATTTTTTGCAATAATCATGGGATAACCCCTTTAAAGAGAATATGTAATCAGAAAATGACCTATTGTTTAACTCATGTTTTTATGGTATGCACTGCAGACAATATACTGTACAGTACAGCATCACAATATATTAAATACATATTATACACTATTCAGATACATATAGTAAATGTTCCCTATACACCCCTGAAATATACTGTAGCAGCAGAGCAAAAATATAAAATACAGCACAGAACCACAACATTTCAAATATACATAGTTATAGCTTGTAGTACACTGTAGCAATGCATCAGATACATATGATACAGTGCAGAAGCAAAACATTTTAGATACATATAGTGCAGCATAACACTGTAGACAATGTACAGTACACATCACATTTCCTATACATATATTACAGTATAGTCACATAACACTGCAGACAATGTACAGTACACATCACTATATTTCCCATACAGTACAGTATAGTCACATAACACTGCAGACAATGTACAGTACACATCACTATATTTCCCATACAGTACAGTATAGTCACATAACACTGCAGACAATGTACATTACAGCATCACTATATTTCACATACATATAGTACAGTATAGTCACATAACACTGTAGACAATGTACAGTACTCATCACTATATTTCACATACATATAGTACAGTATAGTCACATAACACTGTAGACAATGTACAGTACTCATCACTATATTTCCTATACATATAGTACAGTATAGTCACATAACACTGCAGACAATGTACAGTACAGCCTCACTATATTTCCTATACATACAGTACACTATAGCAGCACAGCACTGCAGACAATGTACAGTACACATCACTATATTTCCTATACATATAGTACAGTATAGTCACATAACACTGCAGACAATGTACAGTACTCATCACTATATTTCCTATACATATAGTACAGTATAGTCACATAACACTGTAGACAATGTACAGTACTCATCACTATATTTCCTATACATATAGTACAGTATAGTCACATAACACTGCAGACAATGTACAGTACTCATCACTATATTTCCTATACATATAGTACAGTATAGTCACATAACACTGCAGACAATGTACAGTACAGCCTCACTATATTTCCTATACATACAGTACACTATAGCAGCACAGCACTGCAGACAATGTACAGTACACATCACTATATTTCCTATACATATAGTACAGTATAGTCACATAACACTGCAGACAATGTACAGTACTCATCACTACATTTCCTATACATATAGTACAGTATAGTCACATAACACTGCAGATAATGTACAGTACACATCACTATATTTCCCATACATAGAGTACACTATAGTGACATAACACTGTAGACAATGTACAGTACACATCACTATATTTCCTATACATATAGTACAGTATAGTGACATAACACTGCAGACAATGTACAGTACACATCACTATATTTCCTATACATATAGTACACTATAGCACAACACTGCAGACAATGTACAGTACACATCACTATATTTCCTATACATATAGTACACTATAGCACAGCACTGCAGACAATGTACAGTACACATCACTATATTTCCTATACATATAGTACCGTATAGTCACATAACACTGCAGACATTCACTATATTTCACATACACATAGCACACTATAGCAGCATTGCTCAGCACAGCTCTCTAGGGCAGGAGCATGCATTGGGAGATCCCCAGCATTACTACTAAGCCTGTGCTATCTGCTATTTCAGGCAGGCAGGCAGGCAGCAGTCCCCTCCCTCTTATGTAAATATACATGACATTGCTGCCTGGAGAGGAAGGGCTTGGGGTGGGTGTCAGCTCCTTGGAGCATCGCTGCTTGTATGAGTATTATTAGTAATCACTCAGCTGGGTGCATGTCCATGTGCAACATGATCCAGGCTGCTGTGTGTGTGCAGTGCCCCTGCCCTGTGATGTGACAGCACCCACTGCTCTGGCCACTATGGGAGGACAGGTCACCAGGAGCACACTGTATGGTAAGGACTGAGCCACAGGGCTGCAGGGAGCCATTGCTGCTAACATCACTGCTTGTCCATGCATGATCGACTGTATGTGTAGAGGAAAGGTGAGGGGAGCATCTTTGTGTTGTGCAGCTGCTGCTGTGATACATTGTTGCCTTATGCCCTTTGTATGTTGTCATATTATGATACACTGGCTATCGATTTCATAAACTGTGCTGTTCCTCCTGGTCTCTGCTCTGCCTGTATTGCTGCATTTCACCATTGAAGTGCTTTAAATAATTGATTATTCACAGGAGTCAAACATGTGTGAGGAGATATAGATGCATTTTGCATTGCAAGGGCTGCACATTTTCCTTATAAATGATTTCCCTTTGATTATTGCACAAGCCTTTTTTTTTATTACAAGACCATTAAGATGGGACATAGGCTAAAAATGTCTCCAGAGGTGTTTAAAATGCAATCACAATGAATGGAGGATTACACTTTTACAATATTCCTATGGTTTAAAGGAGTTTAATTGATGTCATCTAATCATTTTATCACAATAGATGATGTAATAATTGTTATACTCTGTGACAATGCTTACATTGATGGGTAGGTTTAGTCATCTGGAAAGGTGCTGTATACTGCTTTGTACCTGTAATCATTAGGACTGGAAGGTACTCTGAGGTCAGGCATTAAACACTCGCCTTTTCCTTGCACTGGGTTTCCTTTGTGGTGCTTTTTGATTGCCTCGTATGTCATATGGTACCTGGTTTCTGAAAATACACTGTTCCGTCTCCTCCAGTGAGTCTTAGCCAACTGATTTCTCCTTCCAGGGGTGCACCACCAATGACTCCAGGTGAGGCGATCACCTCAGGCAGCACCATGTAGGGTCAAGAGGGGAGGCAACCAAAGAACCATGGGCTGAAGGGAAGGGGTTAGGTGAAGAAATTGGCATTGAGGAGTGGGGGCACCCTTTCAGTTTTTGCCTCAGGCAGCAGAAAGGCTAGGTCCACCTCTGACTTCTTCTGAGTATAGCTAGCGGGTATTATGCAATGCATGGCGTTCTAATTGTTATTTGTATGGGTTCGGAGTTAGGGCTCATGCACAAACTGTAGTTTCTGTCCACATCCGATGTTCCTCATATGTCATATGGTACCTGGCTTCTGAAAATGCACTGTGCCATCTCCTCCAGTGAGTTTTAGCCAACTCATTACCCCTTCTGAGTATAGTTAGTGGGTATTATGCGATGCATGGCATTCTAATTGTTATATGTATAGGTCCTGGGTTACGGGTCATGCACAAGCCATAGTTTCTGTTCGCATTTTTTGCAGATTGGATGTAGAACCATTCCTTTCATTGGGGCCACAAAAGATGCGGACAGCACACCGTCTGCTGTCCGCATCTGCAACTCCATTCAGCGACCTGCAAAAAAAAAAAAAATAAAGAATGTCCTATTCTTGTCCGTTTTGCAGACAAGAATAGGACATTTCTACAGAAATGGCTTGTACTCAGCCGGGATCCGTGTTTTGCGGACTGCAAAACCCTTACGGCCGCGTGCATGAGCCCTTATCCGGAGATCCTGCTTACAAATAAATTATGCAGTTTTAATGGAAATTAAAGAACTTGAGAACCAGTCTCATTTCTGGGAACCAGTCGGGGGGTCAGTTTCATGTCTGTTTTACACAAGCAGTCCATTTTCACTTTTTATATTCTGAGATTCTGTTTTGGTTGTCACTATAAATGTCTACTTTATATCTGTCCAGGAGGCAATAACACGCGATTAAATGAACAGTGCTGCTTCCTTTGGGCGATTTAGGTGAGACCATCCAGCCATCTATAAAATATATTTATGGAGGCCTCCAGACTCTCACCAGATAGCAGATGTCACAAGAGATAAGGATCGGGCATGTTGAATTTCAACTGTCCAATCCTTTTGTTCTCGAGAAACTAAGCCGCTGCCAGGGGTGTCTGAAAGCGGTTTTCTCCCCATTCAGGACACATGCACGTTCGGCCGATTCTTTATCCTTTTGTTATTTGTGAGGTCATTTTTGGTACTTAAGGCTCTCATCGGGCCTTTAATTAACTTTTTTGTTGTGGTGTCATTTTTTGACATTTTGTGGTCTCAGATGTCAGTTCACTTGTAACTTGTAGGGTGTTTTATTATCATAAGCTTATCTTATCATTTGGCAAGTAGCCAGAGGATAATATAAAAAATGCATCAGTAACAATCCAATCCCCTAATAAATGCGTTATGAGAGTAGAGGGAGGACACGTTCCAGTAAAAAGCTTATATTCAAGTTGACCTTTAATTCCAATAAGTAGAATAAAGGAGGCCGTATTAAAGTCTATCCCCTTGACTCCTCATAAACCTGCAGCGGAGCAGGTTCATCCAATATTTAATGTATATCTCCAGCCATTTGTGGAAGACTGTGCCTTCTGAAAAGCCAACAGGGAAACTGTAGAAAATATAATTCCGTAATACTGTATAGTTAGAAATTGCTGTTTTTTGCAAATCCCTAACATATTTGCACAGTTATAGCTATATGGTGGGCAGCCGTAACAATTGCACCCAGGCCCTGGTGCCTGAGGAACCTGGAGACCCTCTGCCCCATGGGAAGACACCAGTATTATAAATGATATGTGGTAGATGGGGGCCTTGTTCCAGAATTTGGCCCAGGAGCTTCGGCCTCTGCATGGGCAATGACTGCAGTCTACTTGTATGGTTGAAATATATTAAAACATCCAGACTGACCAGATCAAGAAGAACTATGATTTCCATGTATTACCAGAGAATGGGATCATCACTGGTCCATAGATTTTAGCAATTGATGTTCCAGTGCATGAATAGTTCCCAGTGGAAACCTCATAGACCAGGGATGGCCAACCTGCGCCTCTCCAGCTGTAGCAAAACTACAACTTCCAGCATGACCACACTGCCTACAGCTATCAACTTACAACAGGGTATGGTGGGAGTTGTAGTTTTACAACAGCTGGAGAGCCACAGCTTGGCCATCCCTGTCATAGACGGTTATCTTTGTAAGGCTAGGTCGACATCTGCCTTACAGTATTCCGGTACTTTGTTCCAGCAGAGGAGCAGAGTACTGTAATTACTGTATCAGGCATAGCTGAACACTGCCAGGGCCTGCTGGATACCCATTCACTATAATGGGATCCGTCAGTTTTCAGGCATAAATGTTGACGTGCAGCAGAAAGTTGTCATTGTTGCCAGACACCTGACGGATCCCATTATAGTGAATAAGGATCTGGTGGACCACGGCGGTGTTCATCTACCCCTGATAGGGTAATTCCGGTTCCTCTGCTCCTCTGCCTGAACAGAATACCGGAATATAGTAATGCAGATGTGAACCTAACCTAAAACGCATGCTCATGATGGTCTTTAATTGCATATTATTAGAATTACTTTATTATGTATCATAGATCTATCTATACATACAGGCATGTGTGGCTATACAACAGTCAGATCTGTTAGAGGTTTCCTTAGGCTGAGAGGGCAGCCGTCACATGCATATCTCATGTGGGAAGTAAAGAGAGAGAGAGAGGACCCTGTGTAAGGACGTGCAGAGATTAATGATTAAAATGTGCAAATCTCCTCAGGGGGCTTTGTGCTAGCTGGAATATAGAGACAGCATTAATTTAGATTGGTAGAGGGGCAGCAAAGCAGTGTTCAATATCACCAGATTGCTTTAACCCTGTCACTCATGTCTACGTTTAGCCTTGAAATGGTTAATCACACAGGCGAAGAGACAAAATTGATAGTAAGGTAGTGTTATATAATGTCCCTGGAATTAGCTGTGAAGCTGCATCCCGTTTTGCATTGCAGACATCCATAAAGAGTCTTTTGTGCGAAAGGTGAGGAAATCAAATAGTTCCCACTATCTGTAATAAATTTGCTATTGTTCTTAGACATTGTTCTTAGATGAACTTCTAATTCAATGGAGGTTTGTTCTATAGGTAATAGAACAACAACAATTATTGGACCTGTAGAAGAGCGGCTGGTCCTGGACATGGCAAAGATTTGATTGTTTGCTTGGGTTTTCAAAGTTCTTGAGATGTTGCCGTATATGCAGTTGGTATGACGATGACTTGTGTTCGTTGTCATTTGGTATATGTGGCTGACCAGAACAATTGAGGTCATTAGGTTGTTTTCAGAGCGTTTCATGGTGGTTTAGAGTACATTTTTTACACTTCGAAACTTTTTGGAGCTTATGGGATGTTGGCTTCATCGACTGGTTTAGCTTTCATCATCTTATAAATACAATAGTGACATTAGCCTCTAGTTTTACTTGGTTGTTACCCGATTTGGATCCCCTCCAGAAATTACCTGTAGACCAATAATATGGACATCTCACAAGCTATCTTGGCCTTGAATTGAATACTTTCCTGATCAGCTCTACTTAGCTCTTTTTGGAGGACTCATAGACTCTCTATGAACCTCTACTGTTTGCCCTGCTTTCCAAGAAAAGGCCGCCAGAAATGAAGGAGCACAATGTTCAATCTTTTAACAATTGTGGAGGTCTCAGCACCCAGGCCCCAAATGACTAAAATTTCTGACTTGTCACCATGGCATGTCAAAATTTTAAGACACATTTACATGTATAGATGTAGGCCATCAGTCAGCGATCAGAACAATGGATGGTTGACCTGACTTGACCATTTACATTAATACATATTTTTCTAAAACAACCCTTAATGTTTGCTCATCTTATGAAATAAAAACTTTATATTCACCAAGGGCTTTCTCAGATGATTGTTCACACACAAAAATAGTATTCTAAAAAATTTCTAGTAATTCAACTACAGTTCTTCAAGAAAAATATAGAAATAGGGGCAGTGGGTACATAGTCATCGTGTGTGTTATCAGGTGGTACATAGTCACCTTGTGTGTTATCAGGTGGTACATAGTAGTCACCATGTAGATTTGTCAGGTGGTACATAGTCACCATATGTTTTATAGGGTGGTACATAGTTATCATATGTTTTATCAGGTGGTACATAGTCACCATGTGTGCTATCAGGTGGTACATAGTAGTCACCATGTGTGCTATAAGGTGGTATATAGTCATCATGTGTGCTGTTGGGTGGTACATAGTCATCATATGTTTTATGTGGTGGTACATGGTTATCATGTGTGCTATCAGGTGGTACATAGTCATCATGTGTATTGTCAGGTGGTACATAGTCATCATATATTTTATCGGGTGGTGCATAGTCACCATGTGTGCTATCAGGTGGTACATAGTCACCATGTGTATTATCAGGTGGTACATAGTCACCATGTGTATTATCAGGTGGGACATAGTCATCGAGTGTTATGAGGTGGTACATAGTCACCTTGTATATTTTAAGGTGGTACATAGTCACCTTGTATATTATCAGGTGGTACATAGTCATCGAGTGTTATGAGGTGGGACATAGTCACCATGTGTATTATCAGATGGTACATAGTCACCATGTGTATTATCAGGTGGTACATAGTCACCATGTGTATTATCAGGTGGGACATAGTCACCATGTGTATTATCAGGTGGGACATAGTCACCATGTGTATTATCAGGTGGGACATAGTCATCTTGTATATTATCAGGTGATACATAGTAATCGTGTGTTATGAGGTGGGACATAGTCACCGTGTGTATTATCAGATGGTACATAGTCACCATGTGTATTATCAGGTGGTACATAGTCACCATGTGTATTATCAGGTGGTACATAGTCACCATGTGTATTATCAGGTGGTACATAGTCACCATGTGTATATCAGGTGGGACATAGTCACCATGTGTATTATCAGGTGGTACATAGTCACCATGTGTATAATCAGGTGGGACATAGTCACCATGTGTATTATCAGGTGGTACATAGTCACCATGTGTATTATCAGGTGGGACATAGTCACCTTGTATATTATCAGGTGGGACATAGTCACCATGTGTATTATCAGGTGGGACATAGTCACCATGTGTATTATCAGGTGGGACATAGTCACCATGTGTATTATCAGGTGGGACATAGTCACCATGTGTATTATCAGGTGGGACATAGTCACCCATGTGTATTATCAGGTGGGACATAGTCACCTTGATATTATCAGGTGGTACATAGTCACCATGTGTATTATCAGGTGGGACATAGTCATTGTGTGTTATGAGGTGGTACATAGTCATCATGTGTATTATCAGGTGGTACATAGTCACATGTGTATTATCAGGTGGTACATAGTCATCATGTGTATTATCAGGTGGGTACATAGTCACCATGTGTATTATCAAACAAGTTGAAAGTTTCCATGGACTCAGAAGAGGCAGATCACACTGGTATCTGACTTGTAGACATGCTGTTAGAACCGGCCTAACGTTTACACAAACACAATGGAAATAATTGTTTTATGTTTCTTACTTCAATAACTTGAACTAAGGTAATATTTTGGAACATGTCGATTGTTTTCCAAGAATCGCCTGCTCTAGTTTTCTACTAGTTGAGACTTTGTTGGGTACAACGTTCTTAGCAAATGTAGATCTTAGGAATTTTGAAGCAGAACTGAGACCAGTGTGGAAGTGTCTTCATGTAGTGGTGTAACAGAGGATACAGAAACTGTGATTAACCATATCCGACCATTTTGTATTTGCAATTCCTATTAAAACCAAGGTCTCCAAGGTTGCAGACTACAAAGTCTGTGTAGTCTGATCCTGCAGTCATATGTCTTTCCGTAGGGAGTAAATGAGAAGACCGTCTAAGGGCCGATGATCAACGATGGGAATAGCTCGTTGCCCTATGTACTGTAAACAAGTCAGTAGTGATGAGGGAAGTTATGAAAAATGTAATTTGGCAGCTTTGCCGAATTTCACAAAGAATTTAAATTCATGCCGAATTATTTCATCACAAAGTGCATTCCTTTGTATGTAGCGGGCGCAATGACATGGAATAGCGATTGCGCCGGCCCTGTCATTGAACCCCTCAGATGCCGCATTCATCGCTGATCGTGGTATCTGATGCTACAATTGTGGACTTTCAGGGATTAATCCGGTTAAAAAGCATACTCACCTTACCCAACATACTCACCCACCACTATACGCGGAGAGGCCATCGCGGCCATTTTGATTGAAGACACCGCTCAAAATCTTGCTCAATGACGTGATGACATGATCACGCTGGCCAGGCATGGTGACATCATCACTGATGATGTCACTGCGCCTGCCTAGCACACTGGCGTGGTGACGTCACCCTGCGTGAAATTTCACATGGTATCTTCAATAAAGATGGCCGCAACGACCTCTCTGTAAGCAAATGGATGAGATGAGTATGGGGGTTTTTTTTGCCGCCATTTTGGTGGTGAATCTAATTATTTCTGAAATTCTGATATTTTGTATTTGCAATTATGATTGTTGCAGCATGGAAACTGCGCTTAATGAGCGTTCATCCACATGTTTGCTCATTGATGGGCTATCGTTAATGGACAGATATCTGCCAGTACAAAACAACCCTTAGATGACATCCACACAGAAGTGTAGTTTATTCCATGTGCCTCACCATCCATGCGGCCACAAAAGATATGATATGTCCTATACTTAACTGCAACATGTGGGCCCTGGACCCTTGAACTCAGAGTCCACTGCATGATGATGCGTGCACACGGCCTGTATCCATGTTTTCTGGATCACAAAACATTTACGGTTATGTGAATACACCCAAGACTGTTGATCATATCCGCTGGTGAAGAGCACCAAAAATGTTTCACAGAAGTACCAGATATGGGAACATGCCTCCATAGTAGTAGTATCATAAAGCTATGGGGATCATAAACATTCATTGAATACGGAGACAGGTCACCCTAACTGTTATTAGCTGTTAGACATGGTGACACCATGAAGTGAATTTTTTAATCCTAGCATGTGGGTTCTGCACTCGTCCTTGTATTAAAGGGGCTGTTTCATTTCATGAAGTGGCATTTATCATGTAGAGAAAGTCAATACAAGGACCTTACTAATGTATTGTGATTGTCCATATTGCCTCCTTCACTGGCTGGATTCATTTTTCCATCTCATTATACACTGCTCATGTCCTGGGGTTAGGGCCACTGCTGCAGCACAGATACACGGTAGCTAGGACGGGAGCTGCTGCGCATGCGTGCCTATGCGTGCTCCTAAGATAACTGCCATCAGAGAGGCCAGCTTTTTTTCCTATAGTGTGCAAGCATGACCACCTGCTGGATTGTAGGGTGGTCGTAACTCTTGGATATGAACAGTGTATAATGTGATGGAAAATTGAATCAAACCAGCTAAGGAGGCAATGTGGAGAATCACAATATATTAGTAAGGGCCTTGTATTAACTTTCTCTACATTATAAATGCCATTTGCTGAAGTGAGACAACCCCTTGAAAGTTTTTTTTCTGCACATTTACATATATCCCAAAAGATATACAGGTATGCTTAGAATGCTGTTAACATGCATTGTTGGGTATCGCTAGTACTTCTATTAGTAAAATGTGCCGACACTCTCCTTTTAAAACTTGACCTGATCCTGACTGAAACACAGTTTTGATGCCACAGGAGCTTCCCTGTCTGAAATATAGCTGTGATGTCACAGGAGGTTACTTATCCACTTTCCCTACATAATAAATGCCATTTGCTCAAGTAAGACAACCCCTTTAAAGGTAGAGAAGAGATAGAATTGTAGGTTGCTGAAGGGAATATCAAGGTCTTATTCGGTCAGTCACTCAATAATCACCTAGTGGAGTTCTAATGAAGTAATAAGATCTACTGACAGCGAAGGCAAAAATTTGGCATCAGCACGAGGCCGGGGATCATCTTTCTACAAGCTGCTTTTAATCTGATTGAATGTCAGTTTTTATTCTGTAAAAGTTCTGCTGCTCACACATTGCACAAATTGTTTTGTTACAGCAGAGACGTCTCATTCATTAGAAATACTTGCGTGAAAGAGCAAAAGGGAATGTTAATTTGGCACTTAGTCTGCAAGTGAGACATTTTTATTATTTACATGATACAGGAAGACAACACTTTTACACAATGCACTATATGACGCTTCTGCTCTTCATTAGCACAGTATAAAAGAGAGTCTGTCATGACTAAACCACTAACGCCACTTCACAGGTCATATAAAACAAGTTTAAACATACCTACTGTGGCATTGCAATGCTACTTAACACTAGACCCTAAACAAATTGTGGCACACACTTTTTTGGCGCAATGTTGACGCTGGAATTGCCCAGTCAGTGGATAGATGAAAAAAATGGAGAACACATCCATATTTGCTCCTTTTTTATGGATAAATGCTAGGAGACATTGAAAAGAAGTGAAAGCTGTTTTTTTTTTCGGATGTGAAAAATAAAACGGATGATGCATGGATGGAAAAAACATACGGGATGCAGTTGGTGATGTAAAGTCACTGCTGTAGCGGAAGCAAAGTCTCTGAGCTTGTACCGCTACTCGAAGCAGCGGCACAGGCACAAGATTGTCACGGCCAGCCGAGATGTCCGGCCCAGTAAATCAAGCAGCAGGGGGCCTCAACTTTGGGGACACCCTGTCGCAGCTGCAGAACTATGCTTGATGAGACAAGTCGATTCTTACACATCGATTCGCTCATCTATTCTTGTAACTGTATGAACAGTATGTCTTCTTTTAGCTCAGCTTTTTGTGTTTATACTGGTTTAAAGAGGTTTTTCTGTTTTGCATCCTTTGAAATAATCATTTATAAAGGTAGCTGTAATATTTTAATGTGTTTCTTTTTCCTCTATTGCTTCTATCTCCGATTGTGATCACATGACCATGTCCGTGCATGTTATGTCCATGGGCGGGGCAGTGATAGGGGAGTGTCTATGTAACTAGCTGGGTGGATGGAGTCATAGACTAGCTGGGCGTTAGGGGCAGTGATAGGGAGGTGTCTATGTAACTAGCTGGGTGGGGTGAGCTATAAACTAGCTGGGCATTCTTAGGGGCAGTGATAGCAGAGTGTCTATGTAACTAGCTGGTGGAGAGCTAAACTAGCTGGGTTGTAGGGCAGGAAGGGAGTCTATTAACTAGCTGGGTGGGAGGAGCTATAAACTAGCTGGGTGTCGTTAGGGGCAGTGCTGGACATGTGACAGAGAAAGGAGAAGTGCATCATGGGTTTGGTTGGATGCAGGAACAGGAAGTGCTACATACAGGATGGAAATAAACCAGAGGGATTGGTTTACATAGTGAAAACAGGTGAGTCCAAATTGAAAAAAAAGCATGGGGAAGAAGTAGCCACATGATAAAAAAAAAAACATACAAGTAGTAATCCCTTTAAGATTCTGGCCCAGGAGGTTGATCTGTGACAGCTATCATTTTCAACCCCATCAACTGTCATCTGACTGGTTTTGTTGCCACCCAGTCACCCAGAGGGCACACCCACTATTATGGAATGAATGGCGCTTTAATAATAAATAGTGATATCCTTCTCCCTTGCGGCAAGAGAACATAAAAGGCTATAAAATCCGGAATAAATAATTAATATAGTAAAATCACATACAACCTATTGGAGGACTATTCGCATGGCTTCTGTCATAATTAGTGACATTTTTGCTATTCCGGGAGCACAGTTTGCTTTTTCATTTCCCATGAAAGTCAGTAAGATGGCGTGCTCATATCTCTTTCTTTCTGCTGATTTTTATGCAAAATAATTGTTGATTCCGATAAATGTTGTTGTCAACTTTAATATGTAACGTATTGTATAACAGCCTCCTGCCACAGTGCAGCTGTTATCATGGGGCATTTTTACACGCACATGGTGGATGGAAGTACATTTAACTCATGTTCCCCTAAAGCCCCTCTTTTTTTTAAACATTGGTATCATTGCTGGCAAGTCATTCAGTAGTATCTAACACATTTGGTCAAGGTCTCATGCACATAACCATTGTCTGGATGGGTGTCATCCATTTTACATGCAACGAATGGCAGTTTTATTAGGAAAATGCGGCATGTATGTGGCTGGTATCCGTATTTTGTGGATCACTGGTTTGTGGACCGCAAAATACATACAGTCATTCTCATATAGCCTAAAGGAATTTTCCAGGAGTACAATATTGATAACCTATCCTCAAGATAGCAGAAAATAGAATGGTTGGCACTCCACAGATGAGGTGTACTGGTGCTCCGTGGTAGAGTGGTTGACTCAATCCAGTCTAGAACAGGGTTTCTCAACTCCAGTCCTCAGGGCCCACCTACTGGTCATGATTTGAGAATATCCCACAGAATGCATATCTGTGGTAAGTCCTGATGCACTGACACTAATTCTATCACCTGCTCAATACCAAAGAAATCCTGAAAACATGACTGGCAGGTGGGCCCTGAGGACTGGAGTTGAGGAACCCTGGTCTAGAAGATACCACTGCACTCAATATAAATGCATAACCATTAAATATTTATTTACATCCAGTTACAAAATTAAGATGAGGCCAACGTTTCCTCTAGGACCTTGTTCATGGCCTGTGAGCCAAAGAGAAATTGTGGGATTGCGGGATGTCAGCGTTCCCACAATCCCACATCTTGTCTTTGGCTCACAGGCTGTGAACAAGGTCCTAGTCATCTTAATTTTGTAACTGGATGTAAATAAATATTTAATGATTTTGCATTTATATTGAGAGTCATGGTATTTTATAGACTTTCCTCAACCAATATCTGATTGGTGGAGGTCTGACTCTGGTGAGCGCTGCAGCCTCCTCAAAGCCTTACCAAGCACAGTGCCATATAGTGGCTGTACTTGGTATTGCATCCCAATCCTATGCATTTTGAATAGGACTGAGCTGCACATAGGCCATGTGACGAAAGGACATGACATCACTGGCCTAGAAAGAATCTGTGGCTCTGACTGGACAACTGCAGCCTCTCTTCAAACAGCCGATCAGTTTGGATTACCAGGAATCGGACCCTCACTGATCAGATATTGATGACCTATCTTGAGGATAGGCCATCAATTTAAAACTTCCAGGAAACCTCTTTAATCAGGGATGGGCACAGATCTCAGGGGACCTCATTCAAGAACAGTATAGGGGTCACTAGTTCGGCATAAGACATCTCCATTTGGTCTCTACAGTCATTCTAGTTAGTTCTGAATTCTCAGATGTTGAGTGAAGTAAGAAATTGGAGAGACATTGATGGCAGCTATGTCTTAACATCAAAATACCCAAGGAAACACCTTAGTTGCCTCCTGTTGGTCCTACTTGGCTTTTACTAGAGGCCACATGGTTGAGCTATTTTAGTAAAGATCTGTCTATGTGACACCTGGCCATTTCAGCCATCAGTGCGAATCACGGTAATAGTAACTACCGCAAATTGGATGTTGACATCTTAGATATATGCCTTCAATGGTTAGGGCTCGTTCACATCAGCGTTATGCTTTCCGTTTGTGTTTTCCGTTATAACATGGTTATAACGGAAAATAACGGAAACCATAAGACGGAAGTCCGTCATAATAGAAGCCTATGAGAATCATAACGGATCCGTCTGAGTTCCGTTATGCTGAACGGAAAACAAAGTCCTGTCGACAGGACTTTGTTTTCCGTTTTGCATAACGGGAACCAAATGGATCCGTTATGATTCTCATAGGCTTCTATTATGACGGATTAAAACGGAATGCCTCTAAAGGCTTCCGTTTTGACTTCCGTCTTATGGTTTCCGTTATTTTCCGTTATAACCATGTTATAACGGAAAACACAAACGGAAAGCATAACGCTGATGTGAACGAGCCCTTACCTTTACAAGTCTACTAGACATACAATCTGTACATGCGTACAACCTTGTATTTGATCTACAAATCATGTTGTCAATACTCAAAGTAATTATCAATAGGTTGTAACTCCAATCTAACGCTATCTAGGAAGATATCAAGGGAGACAATTAGGGAAAGATGTAGAAAAAAAAATTCTTAGTGAAAAATCTTAGTGAAAAAAAATTAACAAAAATTGTGTCACATCCTGACTTTCCCAGCAGACAATCAGTCATTGCCGCTGGCAGATTGCATACCTACTTGTGGACATGGCATATCAAGGGAATGTGCAGTGACGTCCAATGCAGCCGCTCAGTGAGAAATCACAATGCACCAGGACAGCTGTCTCTCTATTAATGATTATGGTAGCGCTGCACAGGAAATGGTCATCTGGGTTTAGAAGAAGACTAGGACCTAATTACATGCACTGAATGTAATCCTTTCAACATATTGTATTGATGTTCACCTTCTGTGACATGCCTGTGATATATTATCAGCTCATTAATATGACGATGGCCTAGACCTGTGATGGATAATCTCCGGGACCCCAGCTGTGATAAAACTACAACTCCCAAGATGTACACTTGCTTAGCTGTTCTCAGAACTCCATAGAAATGAATGGAGCATGCTGGGAGTCGTAGTTTCACCACAGCTGGTGTGCCGGAGGTTAGCCATCACTGTAGACCTACAGATATCCCCCCAGTCGTATAAAACATCAGGCCATTCGGCTAACGCCATACAAGAAAGTTGTTTTGCAAAACTTACCAATCAACGTGACATTGATCAGCGATTTAGGATTATCATTGATAAAGTTTATGTTTCGATTGTACGCAGTTTCCAAGATCTTAGCTTTCAGTCATTGAATAGAACTCTTTATTGTTTACTTCTGGAGGAGAAGAAGGTGCCCTGACCATCACTAGATGGAGAACGGGTAATTGTAATGTGACTGTAAGGAGTTGTCCATCTGTGTGACTGTGGCATAACCAGGGCAGATTCTCCTGCCTTGCAAGTAATTAATAAAGAAGCCAAGTCTACAGCAGAGATTTGTGAAATGGTGACGAATCAAGACACAAAGTATAAGCTTGATTTTGATGAATTTGTACTACCCTTTAAGTTGAGTAATACAATTCTTTTCCTTCAGACGCCCTGTCCTTGGTTTGTTTCATTCCTTTATATGAATACGCTGGTGGACCTGAAGGTAAATCCGGGTTGAACTGGAACTACCTGCAATGCAGAGGCTTTGGCAGATCTTACGTAATCTGCAAAGCACCAGCATCTCTCACTTTGGCTGGAGTGTAAGGATAAGGTTGTAGTTGGAGATCAGAGTCATATTGTCTTTTTATCATACTATATGTACATGCACCGTTTTTTTAGTATATGTATGTCATTATATACATATGGTTAGAAGCATATTGAATGCCGTCAGAGTCCTGGGTATTACCCACTACACCCTGTACTCCGGAATGGTGTTTAGATATAGAATAAGTGGTGCTGCTTCCATAACCAGTTATTATTATTAATAATTATTTACACTTTTCATTACACTTTTACACATTATTTTCTTACTGTACATAGCAAAAAAAAGACAAGACGGACAGCAGGGAGGAAAGATTGCATTCAGCACAAGACAGAAAGCATATGAAATCCATGCTAATTGTAAAGGGTTAATATACTGGGTTAATCTAGTACTGCAGAGAGTACCCACAGTGATGCTTATTGGCCCTGAGATGCTTGGCTCCCTCAGGGTGGACAATGCAGTGGCTTAAAGGGGTTCTCCAAGTTATATATATTGATGACCTATCCTCAGGATCAATATCAGATCGGCGGAGGTCCGACACCCGGCACCCCTGCCGATCAGCTGTTTAAGGAGGAGGCGCGCACAGTACCAGCACTGCCTCCTCTTCATTGTTTACCTGCTTGCCGTAACATGCGCAGCGGTGAGCAGGCGTAATTACACCTAACCGTCCCATTCATTTCAATGGGACAGCTCGTTTCCATACACTTGTATAGGAGCGATCCGTCCCATTGAAATGAATGGGATGGCTAGGTGTAATTATACCTGCTCACTGCTGCGGTTGTACTCATGAGGCCTCATTCTGTTCTCAAGAAAACTTATTGAATTGTCCGCTAGATTTTGGGTGCTGAAAGTGCCTACTTTCTAAAACTCTTATAGGCAAGTACACTTAAAGGGAATCTGTGACCGGGAAGTTTACTGGTAAACAGGCATAACATCTTGTAGGGCTAGCTCTGCTGAGCGATCCATTGCTTCATTCTGTAGAAAAAGGGCTTTTAATTCATATGCAAATTATCAGTTTAGTGCACTGAGGATGGGCCCAATCCACTCTGTTCACCCTTGCTCCTCCCATTTCCTCTGTCAGCCCCACCTTCCTGATTGACAGGTCAGGGTTCCTGCATAGTCATAGTCAGGATTCCCTCATCTTTACTCCTGACATGTCTGTTTTAGTAAGTATGTGTTGTCCCCAAGAAAGGACTGCCCTTGAGCATCATTTTCTTAAAACTCTGTGTTGTGCCATTCATTTTCTATTCTTCATGAATAACTTAAAGGGGTTGTCCTACGAAAAATATTCTACAGTTTTCAAACAAGTACCTGGATCTGAATACTATTGTAATTGCCTGTAATTCAAATTTTTGTATAGCTACTGAGTAATTCAATTAAATAGTACCACTGTATAGTACCACTTCATTTCTTTTTTCTTTGTCCTGCTCACTGAGATGGCCACACATGCTCAGTTTCATCTGTCACCTGGCTCCTGAGCTGTGATAGGGAGAGCATGGACACGCCCCCTTAGCTGCAGCAGAAAAGACACTCCCCCTGAGCTGTCAGCTCGATATAAATCTAGCAGAGCAATGAATGGGGAGATCTCTGGATCCATGTGAGGCACAGGGCTGGTTCTAGCTTTGTTAGAAAGAGATTGTTATGTACTATATGATGTCTGATTTTCATTTTTTACATCAGTCATGGGATAACCCCTTTAATAAAAACTGACAACTGGGCATTACCATTACCCTACAAAGTAGTATGTTCCTACACAGTCTGACACTGTCAGCACACCCCCTACTGATGGTACTCAGTTGTCATTCTATTCATAAATTTCGAGGATCAATAATAAAGGAGCGGCACAAGGTAAAGTTCTAAGTAAAGGAGCTCCAGCATCAGCATTGTTCTGTTATGGGGAATGCAAGTATTTACTAAAGCGACATGTCACTGAAAGATCCTCTTTCATATTGACTAAATTCACATCTGCAGTTTCACTCCCCTCTATTTGGGATTTTTAAGGAACTCTCATGTATCGAGAACATAATATATTGTGTAATAATGGTAACATTTACTGACTGCGAAAGAATGGAAACTGCTGATTTTTGAAAATATTTTATTAGAAACTGATAAAGGAAGTAAAAGTGAATCCCGCTGTCGTATGCCATAGATCGCAATACACAAATCTACACTCTTCAACATTGAACATGCAACACCAAAAAGGACAAGGTTAAGCAAGGTTATACAAATCTAAGAAGAAGCAGGTGTCACTAAGATCTGCAGACGATCAAAGTTTCAAGCACCTAGCTCCAATCTGTGGCATGCGGGAGGGGCATAAAAGCAACATTGAAAGCAAAGTTTTTTTAGTAACATGAAGCCTCAGAGTCATGTGAGATTCCTTCTGTTCATCCACGTACCAGCTATAGCCACTTGTCGCAAACTGAGAGGGACAGAATCCTTGAACTGAGAGATCTTGGGTTATCGCTCTGGCAGATCGCTCCTAGGCCGAGATGTTCAACGTTGTGTTTTCCGATGGTTGGAAGAACATCGATGAACCGGGAAGAAAGCAAGAGGTGCACAGAGATGAATTTCTGCATGGACGGATCGCCTGATTAGAAGAATGACACGTAGGTATCACAAAGGAACATCAGACCAGTCCTACTCCTGGGATTATGGTGTGGAGTGGCATAATGTATAGTGAACAAACCCCTCTAGTCTTCAGACTAACAGCTGTGCATTACATTGACTTGGTTGTGGAACCAGTGGTATGGCCATTTCTCAAAAATTTCCCAGGAGCTGTGTTTTTTAACAGGACAACGCCAGACTATGTGTTGCTTGGGATGATGTCAGTAAACCTTACAAAGCTCATTTAGGTCATCCCTAGTATCTACATCAACAGGTTAAAATTAATTAAACCAACCACCCTACTATCTGGGGGAGGTATTGGAAGGAACACTCCCCAAAATTGGGGTATATAGCAGACACTCGCAGTGAGGCACTGTGTACATTTATTGTTCAAAAATCCCTTAAAAACCATCTCTTTGAAACTGCCTAACCACCATCTTCCCGCTCCTAAAATCCCATTAAAGGGATTTTCCGAGTTATATATATTGATGACCTATCCTCACGATCAGCTGTTTGAAGAGGAGGTGGTCGCCGTATCAGCGCTGCCTCCTCTTCACTGTTTACATGCTGGCCATAACGGGAAGAATCGCTCCCATAGATTTGTAATTACACCTCACCGCCCCATTCATTTCAGTGGGAAGAATCGCTCCCATACAAGTCTATGGGAGCGATTCTTCCCATAGAAATGAATGGGGCCGTGAGGTGTAATTACAAGTCTATGGGAGCGATTCTTCCCGTTATGGCCAGCATGTAAACAGTGAAGAGGAGGCAGCGCTGATACGACACGCGCCTCCTCTTCAAACAGCTGATCGGCGGATAGGTCATCAATATATTTAACTCGGAAAACCCCTTTAACCATCACTCCTGACGTCTAGTCATCTAGCATATCCCACACTCTTTTAATGTGTTTATAAAAGCAAGTAAACGTATTTAATGCCACGTGTAATGCCTCATATAATTGACATGGAGCAGCTTCTTAATATCTTCTACTGTTGTAGTATAGAGACATCAAAAAAACTACTCTGAAATGCCCTTGAGCTGAATAGGCTTTCCTCGCCGTCGTGGAGATGTAAACCGATCCCTGTACGTGTAAATTACATTGTGATGTCGATTTGTCTTCCATGTCTAGGGTGTTGCTTAAGGGTGTTGCTTAAGGTAAACTAAAATCTCCTCTGTGAATAAACAATATGTAAGAAAAGGTAAATGTTATATCTTACTTGTGGGTTTTTGCACACTGTAATGGCTCTACAAGATTTATATTCAGTTTAGCAACAGAGCGGGTGGCCAAATTGATTGGTCTTCAGACCTGTGTCCTACAAAAAAGAAGTAATCCTCCTGAGTGGGTGTGGGAGTGTGGTGGGACAACCGTCCCTTTAAAGGAAAAATTGATGAACTTATTACGTAGACCTGAGGGTGGCAGCACGACTCAAAAAAAAACCCCCACCAAAAACATAGGTCATACACCTCTCCATTAGGCCCTGCAGTGCTTATAACACAGTCTATCAGTTCTTTTAAATCACAAGAAGAATATTCATCAGCTATATACAGGATAGGCAGAAAATGTCAGATTGTTGGGGATCAAACTGATAGGACCCCCTGTGATCCAGTGAATGAAGGTCTCAAAGTGCACATGTTGGTCCACCATTCCATTCATTTCTGTTCAACTGATGTGTACAGTCCTCCTCCAGTCATAGATGTGAATGGGGTGGTGGATTAACTACTGTTTCTTTCAGAGAGGAGACTGGGATCCCCATTTTTGGGATTGCTTTGGGAGGTCAGACCCTCAGGGATCTGATATGGGCAGCATGGTGGCAGCACGGTGGTGCCTTGCAGAACTTGGGTCCTAGGTTTAAATACGACCAAGGACAACATCTGCATGGAATTTGTATGTTTGTGTGGATTTCCTCCTACACTCCAAAGACATATTGATTGGGAACTTAGATTTTGAGCTCCATTGGGGAAAGCAAGCAATGATAATGTCTGTAAAGGGCTGTGGAAAATGTCAGCGCTATATGTGAGTGAGTAAAATTGAAAAAATACCACCTATCTCGTGGGTAGGTGATAATGGTTGTTTGTGGGTTAACACCTTTAAGGGTGAGTTATACATGGATACTTTAGTACAAGTAAGGTACTTTTCACTGGGACCACATCTAAGACTGTTATTACATTTATGGGGTCATTTATCAGAACTGGTGTAAAGTAGAACTGGCTTTAAATCAGTTAAGGGCACTGAGGGCGGGCCCAAGCCAAACTGTGCACCCTTGCTCCTGCTGCTTCCTCTGCCAGCCCCTCCCTCTCCTTCTTGATTCATAGGGCAAAGCAAGATGACTCTGCAGGAACCTGGCTCCGTTAATCAGAGAGCATACATTGTGTGGTTTTTACACAAGAAGAACCCCATAGAAATTAGTGGGTCTGAATGAAAAACACCACCAAACACGGAGCATGCATTTCATTTTTTATGTAGGACTTGCCCATTCAAGTCAGTGGGTTGGTGAAAAAGAACTGAACCACACTGAAGGTCTGTCCATTTTTCACTGATGTGTGTCATTATTCTGTTTTTAAAACGTATGAAAACTGATGACATCTGTGCGGAAAAAACTTAACAGCTGAAATCACGTAGGTAAAATTGCAGGAAAGATTATTTTTAATATTTGCACTTATATAGCGCTACTATATTCCACACCACTTTACATTAGCATCACTCTGTCCCCAATAGGACTCCCAATGTAAGTTCCCTACCAATATGTCTTTGGAGTGTGGGAGGAAACCAGAGAACCCCATACAAACTGTATGCAGATGTCCTTGGTCGGATTTGAACCCAGAATCCCAGCGCTGCAAGGCAACAGTGCTAACCACTGAGCCACAGTTTTTCACTGTGGCTCAGTGACAGAACTCGCACAAGTTCACTGACAAAACTCGCACAAGTTTAAAGGGGGTCTCCGGGGGGCTCCTATAATGATAACCTATTCTTAGAACAGGTCATCAATAGCTGATCGGTAGAGGTCCGACACCTGGCACCAGATCAGCTGTCCGGTGAGTGCTGCGGCCTGCACAGTGCAGTCCATTGCATAGCAGCCGAGCTTGACGGTACAGCCCAATCCTTTCACGTGAATAGGACTGAGCTGCACATAGTCCATGTAACCAATAAATGTGACGTCACTGGCCTAGGAATAGGCTGCAGCACTCAATGGAGCGCTCAATGGAGCGCTGCGCCCTCTTCAGACAGTAGATCTGTCCATGATCTGTCCTGAGAAGAGGTCATCAATATCAAAATCCTGGAATTAAACCTTTGTGTGCATCAGTCCTAAGAAATTCGGCTTTTATTGATTAGTTAATTCAGATTTTTATTCATAGATTGTAAGCTCTTGTGAGCAGGGCCCTGACTCCTAGTGTTTCAGTTGTATATTAGGCTACTTTCACATTTGTGTTTGCAGGATCCGTTTGTGAGATCCCTCACAGTCTCTCACAAACGGTCCTGAACTGATCAGTTTTGTCCTAAGGCATTCTGAATGGAAAAGGATCCGTTCAGAATGCATCAGTTTTGCTTCAGTTCAGTCTCCATTCCGTTTTGGAGGTGGACAATAAAACTCTGCTTGCTGTTTTTTGGTGTCCGCATGAAGAAACTGATGCAAACGGATCCGTCATGACTCACAATGTAAGTCAATGGGGACGGATCCGTTTTGTGTGGCACAATAGAAAACGGATCAGTCCTCCATTGACTTTCAATGGAGTTCAAGATGGATCCGTCTTTGCTATGTAAAAGATAATACAAACGGATCCGTCCAGAATGAATGCAGACAGTTGTATTATCATGACGGATCCATTTGTGAGAGCCTCACAAACGGATCCTGCAAACGCAAGTGTGCAAGTAGCTTTAGCCAGTTATGTTGTGATGTCTTTTGCTTTGTACATGAACCCTCTGAATTTGTAAAGCACTGCGGAATATGGTGGCGCTATCTAAATATTATTATTATTATTATTATTATTATACATGAAGTATAAAAAAGGTCATTACCGTGGTCGTATATCTCAGTGCAGTATCAACATTTTGTTGCATAAATTAAGAATTTTTTACAGAATTTTTTTGGGCCAGAAATGGTAAATGAAGTAATAAAAAACCAGGCCATCATCGTACATTATTGACCCATATTGTCACAAAATAAACAAAATTAGTAGTAACCTTGACTTCCAAGTCTTCACGTGTCGCCTCGTTGGGATGTTTACATTGTACTTTATTTAGCTTTTATCCCTATTATAATCTCGGTTTGTTTTCTAAATATTGCCCTCCTCTCATTGTTTATTTACACTGCCTGTTACCTGCTGATCACATGACCCGGGCGACGGACACAGGGTGTAACTGTGTACATTGTGTAGGAGCTGCAGAGTGTGATGTTTTGGAATATTTACATGTGTTCACTAGACACACGGCGATTACATGTGTTTACTAGACACACCACACATATTTCTTTTTTTTTTTTTTTTTTTGTAATGTTGTGTTTCGGGAAAATCCAAAAACAGATGGAAGGAAGTACTTGGACTGGGGAAAAACATCTCAGATATGCAAGAAAAGCTGCCCTGACATTGTGTATTACATTATCTCATATACACAGCTGTACCGAAAACCAGATGAGCCACTGTAATGTATTTCATCACAGTGAAAGATTTAAACTCTTTTTTTCATGTTAAATTATTTATGTTGTTTTTTGGTTTTTTTTTGTATTAAGAGAACTGAGATAGGGATTTATCATCATAGACAATGAACCCTGTCTGTTTCATGGGATGGAGATAGTTTAGTGGTGTGATCTGGAATAAACCGGTATGCGTCCATTATGGCTAATCAGACATTAAGCAGCATGTAATAAACACATTAAAGGGGTTGTCCTCCAGGAGTTAAAGTAGAGAGAGGCTAATGAGCTATTGCTGCTGCTCTGGCAGGCGTCATGATGCATTATACTAAGAGGAGCAATATCCATATGATTCATGCGTAAAGGGGTTTTCCGAGATTTTAATATTGATGAGCTATCCTCTGGATAGGTCATCAGTATCTAATCGATGGAGGTCCGACCCCCCCACGATCAGCTGTTTTGAGAAGGCAGCGGCGCTCCTGTAGGTGCCCCCGCCTTCTCGGCGCTCACCCAGCACAGCGCCATACATTATATAGCAGCTGCTTGGTATCGCCATCAGCCCCATTCACTTCAATGGGGCTGAGCTGCACCTAGGCCACGTGACCAATGAATGTGTATCATATGGCCTAGGAAAAGCTGCGAGAAGTCTGTGGTGCTACTGTGATCGCTGGTGCCTTCTCAGATGATCGGTGGGGGTCCCAGGTGTCAGACCCCACGATCAGATATTGATGATCTATTCAGAGAATACATCATCAGTATAAAAGTCTCAGAACTCCCTTTAAAAAATAGACAGCCCTTTTAAGCCAGATGGATGACAATGTTCCTCAGAGGCTGCCTAAAGGGATTATCCCATGACTGATGTAAAAAATGTAAATCAGACATCATATAGTACATGAGAACCAGCCCTGTACCTCAAATGGGTCCAGATCTCGCCTTTCACTGCTCCAGTTGTCCTGCTACATTATCTTCAGCCTGGCATGTTAGGGGGTGTGTCCTTTCTGCTGCAGCTCTCTCTCTGTAACTGACACAGCTTCTAACAGAACATTTGGCTGGATGCAGTTCAAACTGAGATTTAAACTGAGCATGTTTGATCAGCTCAGTGGGACGGACAAAAAAGTAAGTAAACAAACAGCAGGTGGCGCTATACAGATACATTTTATTGAATAGTTCACTTGCTATAATACATTTTTAATTACATGCGATTACAAAAGTATAAAAGTATTCAGATCCAGGTGATGGTTTGAAAAATGTAGAATATGCTTCATGGGACAAGGGCTTTAAAGGGGGTCATTTATGATTCCTAAGCCTGTGGTTACTGTATGTTTAACTCACTATGAAAGTTTGTGATTATGCATTCTCTGTGTTCTGGCTTATACGCTTTAGCACATTATATTCAATCTATAGTATTTCCCCCTGGGAACTGGAGGCTTAAATTACGCTTTTATCTAAGTGATCGAGTGTTCAGTATTTTTCTAGATGGATTACTCGGCTGCCATTAGTCTGTATTGATGTATCTGCTAAGAGCATGTAACGTTCCTGAATAAACTAGGAGTACATAAACATATAAAAGACGATGGATGAAACTGATGGAAAGACTGTTTTTGTTGTCCATACCAACCAATCACAGCACAGCTTTCATTTTTCACTTTTTCAGTGAGGAAATTATTATTTTATTTTTTAAAAGGCATTCTGGCCCTTTTCTATAAAATATTATTTAGTCAGACAACCCCTTTAAGGGCTACTTATGAGAATAGCTTTTGAGCAGGGGCGTAACTACCATAGCGGCAGTCGCAGACCATGCGACTGCTATGGGGCCCAGGGCAAGAGGGGGCCCAGTCTTAGTTGGGATCATCTCCTCTTCTACTGGAGGTGAAAACTTGGTCAGGACTCTACCCTCTAAAGGAACAACTTTTAGCTAGTGAAGCAGTGGGAAAATGCCCCAAGGGTCATTGAAGGGGGTTTAGGCAGAAACCCTTCTGTCCTGTGTGGGGGGCCTGGTTTGATCCCTGCTATGGGGCCCTAACTTTCTATGTACGCCACTGCTTTTGGGCGTCTGTCCCCAAGACCACATGTTCGGTATGCCCATTGTTATTTTGTGTATTCTAATTATCCTCACCAGTGGCACATTGTGGATGACAGCTCTGGCGCAGAGAACCCTAGAAGATAGAAGGGGTTGTAATGGAGATAAAGGCATGGAACCTTCCAGGTGGTCCATGACATCAGTGGACAATAACTCAGGAGTACATTAATGCTGATTAGATATTGGATTACAATAGATCTAAGTATGTCCCAATGTTCAACCCAATGTTTCTGTCAAGGTTAATTGTTGCTTGGGAATGATAGTTTTATGCTATTTGTGAAATCTTTAATGAGGAATCCTAATGAGGACCAAACGATTTGAGAGGAAGTAGACATCTCATCTCAGAGAATACCTATGTGTGGTTGTAATATGCTTGAAGGGATTTTATTACTGTCTCTAGGATGTATCTAAAAGGATCTTTAAACTGTCAGTATGAATATTACATTCAAATATGCACAGGATAGGGGATAGGATGATCACTAGAGGTCCCACCAAAGGGTTCTCCACCATTTCCAAAAATGGGAGTCTAGATTCCCTCGAATGAATGGAGAAGCAGTTGACTATTTCCAGCCGTTCCATAGATAATGAATAGATTGGTGACATGAAGCTCCATTAATCTGGGGAACCTGTATCTCTTGTTCTTGGGATCAGTGGAGGTTCTAGTGGTGAAGATTCGGCTCAGTTTGAGCTGCAGGGGATCTACACATCCTCTGTGACCAGGGGTGGACTGGGAACTTAAAGTGGCCCTGGAAAAAATACTAAAACTGGCCCGTTTTGTAGGTGGGTCTATATATATGGAAGGCAAGGCCAGCAATACCATATTGTGGTACATTATACCACCCTAACAGAGCCAAATATCACAGGCCATCACAAAATACTGCCAGCAGCATAAAATACATCCCCAAAAATTTCCACTGTATGGCCATAAGGAGGGCTGAGGCGGCCCCCTGGGCATTGGCCCACCAGGAAATTTCCCTGCAAGGTCTATGGCCAATCTGCCCCTGTCTGTGACCTGTACAGAGGTCACAGAGCATGTATAGGTAAGAAGGTGAGCTGTTGTGAATGGTGTGATCCTGTTTATCTATATAGAAAGTTTATCTTCCATTGTAATCCTTTCTGTGATGATAATGACATGACTGCTGACAAATGTGATCTGTACTATTAGAGCACAACGCGCAGTGAGTTAACATTCTGTGCCATAATAGTACGTCATTGCAGTGGTGCTTGGCTTAGGACCTGGGCGCTTGCCAGTGCTTGCGGGTATCAGCCGGTGTGTATATAGCTGATCATTTTGAATCCTTGCCATGAAAATGCATATCATAGGGAGCCTAAAATCCTACCTCGAGGATCCTGAATTAGGCTACTGCTCGAGTTCCCCTTAAATATTTTTCATTTGAATGAATCCAAACCTCATGTTGTATCTACTCAATTTTCTACGAGTTGTTTCTGTTTAATTCTCTATAATGTGATTTTAATTATATTCTGATTATGATCAGCACAGCTATTAGTTCCATATGCGACAGTGATCTATCTGTCCGCCTCACAATGCGCATACATACGGATTTGGGCCAACACAACTCTCTGGGCAGTCACGAGCAGGAAGCCATCCCCAGAGACTGTTTGATTACTATCTGTTTTGGGCACCATCTTCCAGCAAGAAAGAGGAATGAGGGACAGACTTATTAAACCAGCAGATGTTATATGTTAGGAGCACGCGGCCGAGAGTCTCTGTGTAAAGTGATGGTAATAATATGTACGCATTCCACACATGCTGTAATAAAACCTACATAACCAACGTAGTACGTGAAAGGTTAGGCCTGGTGTTTAGGAACATGGAACTTGTATCCAAGATACACCTACGAGCTACAGATAGGGAACACTGTAACTAATGGAATATATATATATATATATATATATATATATATATATATATACACTGTATATTTATATTAGCATCAGTATTTAAGAGTATATATGTATAATTATATAAAAAGATCCTATGGCTTATTTAGCGTCCTATATTTTACATACTGGCAAGGGGTTCTCCATGATTGACTAACTTTCTAAATTACACCCCCACCCTGCCAGACCTGTGAAGGGAAGCACACTTACTGCTGGGTTCTGTCTCTGCGGCTCCCCGCATGTAAACTTCCGACATAGATGGGGTCACGTGCACTGCTGCAGCCAATCACTGGTCTCAGCAGTGGTGGTCCCCAAGCAGTACATGATCCAGTATGCTTGGAGACACCTCATCGCAGACATCAATTATTGGCAAACGTGACCCAGCCGGTATTGGAAGTTGACATGTGGGAACTGAAGTGTAGTAAAGACAGCTGGGGACCAACGGAGCCAGAACCGAGCAGTGGGGAAGAGGTAAGCATGCTTCCCTTCATGGGTCAGGCAGGGTAGGGGTGTAATTTAAAAAGTAAGTCAATCCTCGACAATCCATTTATGGAGAAACTTTCCCCACACTTGAAATGTCTTTTTTTGGTAAATACTTACATTTCCCATGAATTACTGTATAGTAACATTTGTATTTTCCTAGAAATCTACACTGCTCTATAATTCCTCCTGAATAAGTCAATCCTGGACAATCCCTGTAAGGAGAAACTTTCCCCACACCTGAAATGTCTTTTTTTTGTAAATACGTGCATTTCCCATGAATTACTGTCTAGTGACATTTATATTTTCCTAGAAATCTACATTGCTCTATAATTCCTCCTGAATAAGTCAATCCTGGACAATGCCTTTAAGGAGAAACATTCCCCACACCTGAAATGTCTTTTTTTTTTTTTACTAAATACTTGCCTTTCCCATGGATTACTGTCTAGTAACATTTCCGTTTTCCTAGAAATCTATATTGCTCTATTATTCCTAAATATTTGTGAATAAAATGACCACAGGGTTCCTTCACAGGCATCACTGATTGGACAGTATCAGACTATGTAGGGACACAACCCAACTGGTCACACCCATTATATAGTTCTAGTTACTATAAGAATAGATGCTCCAGAATTATTATTGCATGGGGAAAACAAGTAGTTACTAAAACAGACATAACAGGAGAGGTGACCGGTCCTCTTTATGGCTTCAACTGTGGCCCAGTGTGGAGGCAGTCACCCATGCACAAACTGTCACTTAACTATTCCTTGCTGATGCAGACATCTTTGTAATCTTCTTGTATTGGTTGCCTTGAGAGGCAAACAATGTTGTCCAGGAAAGGACTGGTTTGAAAGATGGCATTCCAAGGACTTCTGGCTATGTGGGGAACAATAAAGTGAAGTTTGGGGCAAAAGATGTATTTTCCCCTTCACTTGAATAGAACTGAGCCACGCCTAGGCCATGTGACCAATGAACGTGATGTCACAGACCTAGGAAGAGGCCTACGCGGTCACGGAGCGCCGCAGAGTCTTTGAAAAAGCTGATCGGCAAGGGTGCTGGGACTTAGACCCCTGCCGATCTGATATTCATGACTGGTCCTGGGGATAGGCCATCAATATCAAAATCCGGGACAATGACATCACAATTACTCATACAGTTAGGTTCACATAAGTGGTACGTTTTCCAAATGAAAACAAAGTGCCACATCTGACATATGGCAGACACTAATGGTGCCCATTGACTATAATGGGGTCCATTTGGTTTCCATATTCTTCCAGGCAAACAGTGGCAGAGGGTCTCTTAGGCTTCGTGTCCTAAGGGACGCTCTGCCACAGAGATGAACCTTATGTAACATACATAAATGCGTGGACATTGGCAGGACTAATGAACGGTACATCTTCATGGTGTATTGAGTTGTGATGTGGGATACACCTGCTGCTCTGGAATACAGTATTTCACATTGGTCCTTCTCATTAGACCCACTGATTTGCCTGTGGAACTTTTCCTCTCCTCTCTACACCAGTAAAGTGTAATATCTTCTGTGAGAGAACACAGACAGAGGATTAGAACATCAGCGCTGCAAGCAGAACGTCCATTGAGAAATAATGAGTCACAAGATCCATACAGCTCTTCTCTGGAAGGATCTTCTCAGTTCTCCGAGTCTGTCACAGTGCTCTGGGCCTTCCGCAGTACACCGGCCACAAAACCAGCGTTGGCTGATACCCACCAGTGACATCACTGGAATATTTGCTTGAGATATTATGATAATGAATAACTTCCCTTATTTGTTCTTGGGAAGCGGCATCATCTTTCATGAAGTTCGGTAGAACATGTGAGGTTTACATGAAGTTTGCATTCATAAACAAGTCACGGATGTCAACAGAAAGAACAGAGAGAAAAAAGGAAACCCCAGCGTTCGGGTGTGGACAGAACACACAATTACATTGTCAATGCTTCTATCACTGGTTATTAGACACATACGCTTATTTATGTTGTACATTGTGGTGTGTATTAGTTACTGTTGGCCAGTGTTACTATATGTTATGGGAGTGTAGCCCTATGGATCCATCAGAATACCTATGAGCCCTTCATTCATGGTCCAATTATTGCTGCACCTCCATCTATACTTTTTTTTAATAATTGGTATACATCTCTATCCGTATGTTCGGTGCTGGTGATCAGTGACATTGCCGCTGCCTCTATTCACTACATACACTTCATTACACACTACCTAGACTTCAAATGAGAAGATGATTATAAACTATTTCAATCGTCTCCTCTCCCAGATTGCAGGAGCAGGACCTTTTAAAGGGATTTTCTCTGAAGGAACACCTACTTCCTAACCTCAGGAGAGAGATTACGTGTCTGGTCACTGGAGGATCCACCACTTGAATACAGGGATCTGGATAAAGGGGTTTTGCAGGATACTTACAGTATACTGATGGTTTATCCTGAAGATAAACCCTCAATATCTGATCATTGTGTATCCAATACCCTGATCCCCAGCAGATCAGCTGTTACCTTTAGCCATGGTGCCAAACCTATACAGTTCCATCCAGGGGCGTAGCTACCATGAAAGCAAGGGAAGTGGCTGCTTGGGCCCCAAACTCAGGAAGGGGCCCAGGAGGAGGACAAATGGAGTTATTCTCAGGGTCCATTGAGCGGTGAGTATAGTGCTGCTAGTCCTAGCATTGGTATTACTCACATCTCCCTGGTGTTTTTCTCCTCTGCTGCCCTAAGTCCTGGCAGCGGACTGATTCAGGGCAGGATGTAGTGTGCATAGGAGCGCACTATGTATGACCTGACTTTGTGCAACATCAGGTCACAGTGAAGTGAGTGCCTAGACACAGTGCTGCATGAAGAGCAGAGACGCTCGCAGGAGGAGAAGAGAGGTGAGTATCTTTTTGTCCGGTCTCCGGTCTGCATTAAGGGGACCGACGGGAGGGGGTGTTCCTTTTCAAAAATGTTATATTTGCTAACAATCTATATATGCATGTGTAGTAGTCAAACCCAATTTAAAGGGATATTCCTGCTTTTAAATATTGATGACCTGTCCTCTGGATGAGTCATGAATATCAGATCAGTGGGGTCTGACACAGGGTAACTCCCAGCGATTAGGTTTTTTTGGTAGCTTCTGTGCTGAAGGGGCTTTCTGCTTCTGGTTACAGAAAAGAGCTGTTCATTGGGGGTGCAGCATGTTGGCGTCCTCCACTGATCTGATGTTGATGACCTATACGGTCAATATATAAATGCCGGAGTACCCCTTTTATTTATCCATTTTCTATTGCTTCTCTGATTAAATGGAGCTGAATATCCAAGGCTGAGCCCTGCCATGTGTGGTTATAAATGGCAGAATGTTTGGCTATAGAAGGCAGACGAGGAGATGAGAAGCGTGTGTAGGAAATATTTACATAGTGAGGAGCGTGCGGATGGGGAAACCTGAACAGAACATATTTGGAGGAAGAGAAGGCATCTTCCTGTCATTCTTTCAGAAAGTACAGCACAGGAGATTAATTTTCCATTTTTTTCTAGACTCTGTATGACTTGTATTTTGGAGTGATCTGCATTGTTGGGTTTCCTCTGCTTTGACACATAAATTCGAAAACAAGGATGACCCAGATTTCTGAATATGATATGTAATTGCAGAAAGCTCTTGCCTTGTGATATTGCTCACAATATAAAAAAAACACCTCCCGAATTCCCTGCTGTCCGGCTGGTCTACTGTGGGTCACTTACCATGCCGGAGAGGAACGATGCTAACCAACCTTTTGCTGTAGTTAAGAATAGTGCGATATGTATTAGGGCAGATTTACTAATCCTGTCTAAAATGTAGGCAGTGTAAATGTAGGCAGTCTAAAGATGTGCCAGATTCATCACAGTGGCTCAAGCTGGATGAGAAATTTGGTGCATGGCTGGATACTTTTGTCTAACTTTATACCAGGCATTGGTTGTGGATGAATTTTATATTTATTTATTTACTTTTTCTTGTATTTATTTTGTATTCTTGTAATTTTGGTGCAAAATTGTACATCTTAAAGGGGTTGTCCGAGTTATGAAAAAAAATATATAGCACTTCAAATCTGATGGGCAGCAATATATAACTAAGTTAAGCAAGTTTTAGGCAAAAAAAATCCATATTTCCTCATTTCCCTGGTTCTCTTCTGGTCTTTGTTTACATGCAATAACAACAATCTCAGCCCCTCCCCCTTCTCCCCCCCTCTCTGCAAAGGGAATGAATACAAGTGCTGAGTGACATGTCTGCCTGCTGGAATACTCAGCAGCATGTTGTATGTGTAGGACTACAAGTCCCAGCTGTACAATGACACTGCTGATACACACAGGAAATTCTCCCTACCTGTTCTTGTACAATACAATTCCTCTATAGCTCCTTGCCCAGCATTTGTCTCCTCTCACTGCTGCAGCTACTGTTTGTTCTAAAGCCTTGAGCCCTCAGTGTGTTCTGGCTGAAGGGGTTAATGTTTATCTGAAGGAAACCAGGAAGAAAGCAGATAGCAGGAGCCCGGCAAAGAAAGGGGGCGTGGCCAGTGACGTCTCGTGTACAGACTCTTATCTGAACTGAGGCTTGTACACGAAACATCACAGAGCAGAGAGATAAGGTGACATCACAGGTCATGTGACCCTGAGTCAACTCTGAGAAACCAGCAGCTTTGGAAACACAAAGTATATGGGAAATTTGTTATACCTGACAAGTTAGAAACATATAAAGAACAAAAAAATAACTCGGACAACCCCTTTAACCCCTTCCCGACCGCCGCCGTACATGTACGGCGCGTGGGCGGTGCGGGGACATGACGCCCGCTCGCGGGTGCGGCGGGCGTCATGGCCGGCAAGTCTCTGCTGTTTCTAACAGCAGAGACGTGCCGCATCTTACCTCCGTCTTCGGAGACTTCCAGGGCCTTCTGATGCCGTGATCACACGTGATCACGGCATCAGGATGCGTCTGAACCCGGAAGCCCACGCTTCCGGGTGGTGTACAGACGCCCCGATTGGCCAATCCGGGTGTCTGTACACCATATGAAAACTGTAATCCTCGCTGGTGAGGATTACAGTTTTCAAACTGCAATTCTTATTCTGGCCACTAGATGGCAGGCCAGGATAAGAAATGAGCAATTCATGGTTTTAACTGCATCTAGTAAATCCATGATTGCTCATAAAGAAAAAAAACAAAACACAATAGATCAGATGATATTTGAGCTTTAAAATAATCACAGAAAAATTAAAAAAAAATGTTAAAAAATATATAAAAAATAAAAAAGATATAAAAGTTCAAATCACCCCCCTTTCCGTATAAGTAAAAATAAATACCTAAATAACAATAAATATAGACATCATGGGTATCACCGTGACCGAAAACGCCCGTACTTTTAAAATATAAAAAAAAAATTTCAATACGGCGAATTGTGTGGCGGAAAAAAGCGTCCAAATGGCGATTCGCAGTTTTTTGTCCCTTTTTTTTTCTAAAAAAAATTAAATAAAAAGTGATCAAAAAGTCATACACACCCCAGAATGGTATCAATAAAAACTTCAGACCGCCCCGCAAAAAATGAGCCCCCATACAGCTCTGTACACATAAATACCAAAAAGTTATAGGGGTCAATATATGACAAGGAAAAAAAAAAAAAAAAGGGCAACTTTCTAATTATTTTATCACCATCTAAACGAAGGAAAAACTATACATATTAGGTATTGCCGGATTCGTACTGACCAGTAGAATGAAAGTAACGGATCAGTTTTAATGCACATCGAATGCTGTAAATAAGAAACCCGTAGAACTGTAGCGGAATAGCGTTTTCTTTGCAATTTCACCCGGTTTGGAATTTTTTTCCCGCTTCCCACTACACCGTATGCAATATTAAATGGTGGCGTTGGAAAGTACAACTTGTCCCGCAAACAACAAGCCCTCATACAGCTATGTGAACAGAAAAATAAAAGAGTTATGGCTGTTTGAAGGCAGGGAGCACAAAACGAAAATGCAGAACCGAAAAAAGCTCCGGTCGTGAAAGGGTTAAGCCATGTCACTTTCATGGTAAGCCACGGCCTTTCCTACTAAGGTCTCTTTTACATGTCAGCATATTACAGATGTGTTCTGTCCATGGTCTCCATGGGAAGCACACATACCCATTGACTTTAATGTGTGCAACCACACATCAGTGGTTTTCCATAGACCATGGGTCTGTGGTGACACCACAGAAGCATGCTATATTTTTGCCATGATTAAGAATCCCTCACACACATTATAGTCTATGAGTCCATGAAAACCATGTGTCATCCGTGTTTGGTTTGTGGTTTTCATGGATTGTTGCTAGGAGATGCTCTGGAAACCAATTTTCAGCCTAGCACACACCCAGGAACCAAACAGGGATTTTTTAAGGACATCTTTACGGATGAACCCTTGACCATCTTAACATGGATATCATCATGGACGTGAACGTGTAAGAGTCCTAAGGCATGTCCCTCAGCAGATGAGGTGCAGTGAACTATTCTTTTGGGCTTATGTGCATCATAAATAGGTCTAAAATGAGATGCATCAATTTCGGCACAAATTTGTCAGAATTTAGGCGCAGCTACAATAGTGAATGTTGACCATTGTATGTGTAATTTAAAAGTTCAAAAGAAGTATGTAAAGTTTCAAAAGAGGTATGCAGAGGAGTGTAAGCCGTGTACCGGGGTGGGCTCTCCAGGATACAGCGAAGTCACAGACAAGGAAGGAGACTCCAATTCAGATTGACAAAAACAAGATTTTACTAAGTATTTAACGTTTGTGGGATGGGAATACCCCAAGCATATATACATACACTCAGCTAGAGGCTGAGGCACTTGTGTTACACAGCACGGTGCTCTATCAGTATCGCCCAGGCTTCTCCACAGTTTTGCCTATCTGCAGGTTATAGTAACCCAGCAGCTATACCTTTTAATACCCTAATCTCCACGAACAATTCTGTAAGGGCGGTTCAGGAGCGCCGGCGGTATAACACAAACGCTTACAAACTTAACCAATCAACACTAAACCTCAGAAAGAGTATAACCAGTTGTTTGCCACAGTAAACCCCACTTCTGTAGCAAGGTAGCTTGCAGCCTGCACACCACCTGTCTAATCTTCAGGCTTTTACCCAGTAGCTACTGAATTGGCACCAATACCATAATGCGGTGCGTGCACGGTTACCCACTGTGTCTGCACAGTGGGCCTCAGTTCTTTCACTGACCCGGGTCCGTTGGGTACCTTAACTTTCAGAAGTATCTGATAGAGGATCTCATCCGGCAACCACGCAGTCTCACTGACGCTTCCACTTGTCCTCTCAGCAGGGCTCCTGATGGTAGTTCTTCTAGTCTGTAATACTGCAACAGTCTCTATTCCAGATCTCCTTGCAGAGTCTTGCTCCCTTAGGGAATAGTCTCACTTGTAGATCACATTAGGAGACACAGACAGTAGATCCTTCTCCTCTGCCTCTTTGCAGCACACTCTCAAGATGGCTGCCACACACTTCTCCAGTCTGAAGCTCCACCTCTGCCGAACAGGATCTCTTGGTCATTGCTACAGGGAGCTATAGTCTTTCCTGTGGTAAACAGTGACATCTTGTGGCCAAAAATGAAATGTCAGTTTAATAACAACTATAATTACATGAACAGGTGCATTCACAAAATGGAGGCTGTTTCACCACCTTACAGGAGTTCAAATGTTTGGGAAGAAGTGCGCATGGAGACGCCATCCAATGTAGGAGAGCAACTCTTGTTGGTTTCACCACCAGTAGGGAAGGGGACAAACGGTTGGGAATCTCCTCTTCACAGGTGGCACAGCATCTGCAGCAGGTACCCTATTTGATAGTTGTTATTGAGTGTGCCAAATGTCTCTTATGGGTATACAACCCCTAAGGGAAGACCTCCTGAGCAAAATTTCAAATTTTATTTCCATTGTAGACATAGGGTGTTGCTGGCTGTCAATGAAACATGTATATGAAGTCAGACGTCACTGTATACCATATTGTCATAGTGTATTGTTAGGTAAGCTTTAACTTTCTGAATCATTAAAGGGGTCGCCTCTTTAAGACAACCCCCCTTTACGAGATGAATCTGATGCAGCAACCAGCTGATCACCTCATGCTCAGCTTGGGAAACCCTAAGTCGGGCATCAGCAACCTCTTGCACCCCAGCTGTTGTGACACTACAACTCCCCGAATGCTCAGAACAGCAGAGCAAGTGTGCATGCTGGGGATGTAGTTTCACAACAGCATCCTGCTCTAGCCAATAAGTTTATCACCAGGAGCAGACGCAGCAAGACATTTGGAGTATTAGGCACTAGACATTTCAGTGACTGGATCCATCATACGGAGGGACCTGTACAAACTATGTGAATGAATTATTGTAATTGTTGCTCAATCTTTCTTGTATAATTACATGGTATGGCGTTCCATAAAGAAATATGGGCAGCAACATGGTAAAATACAATATACACTGTATACTGTAGCAGTTATTAGATCACTCTGTACACCATGCTGGGGATATAACAGAACTTGCATGTTACCTCACACATGGCTGCGATACCATGCTAGCTTCTAAAAGGTTCTTCTGTCCCTGCATACATATGGCTTAATAATGCTCTCCATCTGGAAGAAAGATGTGAAGACAACGTGCTGCCTGACAACTTATTCTACTCACAGTGGGGACCTTAATGCCGGGTGCAGAGTCAATTTAGAGTGATTTAGAGTTTTAACTCGATGCCCACTTCATACTTGGAATATGATTGCCTGAAGTAGTTACGGTATATCCATTACAGTAGTTATATACTGTACATTACGCATGCAAAACTTGTAAATTAACCCTGGAAAGGCAATGTTTTGATCCCATGCAGTGACCCTCTGTTCATAACTAGAAACATCCAGAGAAAAAGTGAAAAATATAACTACTTTGGTGATTGCTATTTTATTAATATTATCATAGAATTCTATATATGTAATGTTTACATCGTATAATCTGTATAAGCCATAGATGTATAGCCAATTGTGTACAGCAAATACGGTTTTGCCATATCAGACAATGGGGGCGTATCGCTAGGATATGCCCCCATTGTCTGATAGGTGCAGGTCCCACCTCTGGGACCCACACCTATAACTAGAACAGAGCGGTTAAATGAGCAGAGAGCACACTGCGCATGCGCAGCCGCCCTCCATTCATTTCTATGGGGCTCCTGAAAATAGCCGAGCACATTGTCTGCATCTATCAGACAATGGGGGCCTATCCTAGCGTTATTCCCCCATTGTATATGATGGCAAAAAACTTTAATGAGACCATGAGGCTATCTATCTATCTATCTATCTATCTATCTATCTATCTATCTATCTAATGTATCTAGTCTAGAAATATGTCTTAGTTTTTAGGGCTGTCTGACAATTTGATTTTGTTCCAATATTGTGCATTGTACCTTTGCTGCCAGCAATTCATTCATAACTTCTAGTAGAAAAGACAAAGGAATGGGACAACATAGAGACATAAGAATAGATGCTCCAGAATTGTTATTACATGGGGAATGCAAGTAGCTACTATGACAGATATGTCAGGAGTGGTGACAGGTCCTCTTCAACATGGCCATACCCATTACATAAATATTGTCTGAACTCACCAATTTTGGCACGACTGGCCGACCATCTAATGTGTATGGGGGGGGGGGTGTTGTCTTCTAGGTACTCCACTGATTGAAGACATTCCTTGAATTAAATGTATGAAAAATGTTTGGATATTGTTCTCCTCATACCTGTCTTTTTTTCAGATTCTATAGGTGGGACATTTCCAGCCTCCTCTCACCGATGTCATCACAAGCAGAAGCACTGCATGCCCATGCCACAATGTGGAGGATTAGTAATCAGTCCCCTCCTTTTCCATCCCCATGCCAAGGGATCCCAGATCATGATGGATACCACCCAGAAAGCAGTAAAGAGGCAGGCTAGTTTCTGTAATGCTATCACCTTCAGCAACAGACCAGTGGTCATACATGAACAAGTGCGGCTTAAGGTAGGTGGACATTACTTAGCCAGCGATCTGTGTAGTGCAAATGTCTGTAGTGCACCTAGTCTCATCCCATTGTACCTGTTCTTCAGCCTGGTGTTAGATTTTCCTAAGCCAGTGAGGTCATTTATCATACAAGAATATGCACAATATGTAGTTTTGGAAACTTGAAGCAACCATCGGACTTCTATTATTTTAGAAGCCCAGTAAGACACATTAATCAAACCTGAGCAGAAGGTTCACAATGTAAAAGTGCAGACTCTACAACCTGCTGTGGTGATAAAGAGCATACGGCTCTAATCAGAATGAGGGAATCAAGTGGAATTCCTGCTGCTTGATTTATAATATGACATTTAGATAAAGTACGGGCACAGATTATCAAACTGAGAAATGTGCACAGCATTTTCTTGTCCTGACTGAGACTCACAATGAAGCACTGATGCTCAACTAGTGGCTTACGTACTCTCATTCAACCAGGGGTGCACCAAGCCTTTCTGCTGCCTGAGGTGAAAACTGGAACGGCACCCCCCTCCACCCCCTCCCTGCAAATTTTTTAACCTAACGTCTTTGCCACAGTGAAAGCGCACATTGCCCATGGCCCTTCTGCTGACCCCCTCTTGCCCCTACCTGGTGCTGCCTGAGGCGATTGCCTCATCTGGCCTTTTTGGTGGTGCACCCCTGCACCCAACCACATTGAGGAGGACTCTGGAAGCAGCAGTGTTTTGAATATGCGTGTATCACCAGAGGTCCCATAGACTTTGAATAAAGTGGAGTGAGGAACGCTTGTTCTACTGATCAGGGAGGGTCCAGGCTATCAAACATTTATCACCTATTCCGTCGATAGGTGATAAAATATAGTTAGTGGGAAAACCTGTTAACAATTAAAAATCCCCTTTATATATATTAAAAAGTCATGTAATATACTGATGATCTCTCCATCAATGGCAGATTATAATAGAGACTTTTGGGGCGGTAGCCCCCCGCCCAACGCTTCCAGGGGGCCCATGTGTGGCTGTCTTCATAATCTGTATGCATGTGTTTGTGTAAATGTGTGTATACAATATATGTATCGTTAAAGGCTGGTTCACATCTTCAAGGCCTCATTGCAGAATTCGTCAAAAATACCAGACAAAAAAGTAAAAAACAAGAGACTGAATGGACTCTAATGTAGTCTCTCTCTAATATATAAAGTTGAGTGTATGTATGTGTGTATGTATGTATGTGTGGATTTCGCTAAAGGAATCCGCACCTTCACAGCTGCAATCACAAAATTGTACACAGGTACAAAAGGTGTCCGGGAAGGTTTTAGTCAGGGTCTCAGCTCTCCAGGACGTACCGTTCCTGAGATATTCTCAAAAAATGCATTAGCCAATAGAAGGTCACATAACCCTTATCAGGTTACATGACCCTTATCAGCCAATAGAAGCTCGCAGGCCCTTAGCCTCCACATACAGTCAGTTTCACACCAGGTTTCCATAACAACCCAGCCAGTTTTCTTCACTGCTGTAGGTCTGCTTTAAAGGGGCAGGGCGCTGTGGATGACACTGTTAAAAGGGTACTCTGGTTAATATACCATAAATATACCTTATGTTTTAGCCTAATTCATCATCACTCATTACCTAATATAATGTAAATTTCACATATTTACCGTTCAGTACGAATAAAAGATGTTTTCTTCCACTGCTACCCACTGTGTTCCCTCATAAATTACCATGGCATCGACCTGTAATTCAGGCCACCCTCAAAAGAAGGACTTAAAAGCCCGCCCCCAAGTTCCGCTAAACCACGCCCCTGACCCAGTCAGGCCATGTCCCCTCTCATTCCACAGGCGACAGGGATTGCAAAAATGAAGGTAAAACTCAACTTCTGTCATCTGCAGGGGTGGGAGGGAGGGCAACTTTCTCCCTGCAGCTCATGCTCAGACTGCACAGTGCTGCTGTCTGAGAGTGAGCTGTTTAAAAGGACATCCCTGTGTCCATCCAGGCCCTGTGCCGGATGGAGAACAGGGAGTCTGAAAGCCGGACTGTCCAGCCTAAAAACGGACCTCTGGCTACCCTAGGGACAGGCTGCTGTGGAGGTCACAGTTAAAGGGGAGGGCACTGTGGATGTTACTGTTAAGGGGGCAGGTTGATGTAGAGGTCACTGTTAAAGGGGCAGGCGTGGGACTTGGCGGTTGGTAACATGAGCTTATAACATTATATATTATGTGGTCTTGCATACCTTAGTTATATGTGATTTACGGCACTAGCACTTTAGTAGCATATACTTACTGATATATTCACTGTTTTTGGATCATTGGTCTAAGGTGTGTAATCTATGCTTATGTGAGAAATACATATTCCCAGTAGCTTGTATGAGACGACTTTTAGATATTATACCTTGTTTGTACGTGTATACTACCAATTCTGTGGAATGTTCTATTTAACTTTGCATATATTGTAGAAATTCACTTATTCATGTTGGCCCCTCTTTGTCCCTTTTTAATCATGTACCTATAATTGTCCTCCATCATTATTTTAATGTATATGTTATTTATTGTGATAATAATAAAGAACTATTGAGTGAATACTCTCCCAGTCCTTAATTTTGGGTATATATTGTGGAGATCACTGTTAAGGGAGAAGGGGACTGTGGAGGCCACTATTAAAGGGGCAGCGGGGTACTGTGAGGTCACTGTTAAGGGAGCGGGGTACGGTGACAGTCACTGTTAAAGGGGAAGTCACTCTGGAGGTCTCTGTCAAGGGGGCCAGGAATGGTGGAGGTCAGTTAAGGGTACTGAAACCTATGGTCAGTGTTAAGGGGTGGGTGCTGTAGAGGTCACTTAAGGGGGCGAGCCCCTGTGGAGGTCACTGTCAAGGGGGTGAGGTGCTGTGGAACTCACTGATAAAGGTGCAGGCTGATGTGAAGATCAAAGTTAAGGAGGTGAGCTGCTGTGGAGGTTCCGTTTTAAGTAGACAGGGCACTGTGAGGGGAGTCAGTGTTAAGGGGTGGGGGCTGTGGAGGTTACTGTTAAGGAGGCGGGGTGCTGTAGAGGTCACTCTCGATGTCTTTTGACAACACACACATAAACATTAAATGAAATATACCTGGGCGAAGCCGGATCCTTTTGCTAGTATATTTATATAATGTACAGTCATGGCCAAAAGTTTTGAGAATGACACAAATATTATATTTTCACATGATCTGCTGCCCTCTGGTTTTTATGTGTGTTTGTCAGATGTTTTTATCACATACAGAAATATAATTGCAATCATATTAGGAGTAACAAAAGCTTATATTGACAGTTAGAATGAGTTAATGCAGCAAGTCAATATTTGCAGTGTTGACCCTTCTTCTTCAGGACCTCTGCAATTCTCCCTGGCATGCTCTCAATCAACTTCTGGACCAAATCCTGACTGATAGCAGTCCATTCTTGCACAATCAATGCTTGCATTTTGTCAGAATTTGTAGGTTTTTGTTTGTCCACCTGTCTCTTGATGATTGACCACAAGTTCTCAATGGGATTAAGATCTGGGGAGTTTCCAGGCCATGGACCCAAAATCTCTATGTTTTGTTCCCTGAGCCATTTAGTTATCACCTTTGCTTTATGGCAAGGTGCTCCATCATGCTGGAAAAGGCATTGTTGATCGCCAAACTGCTCTTGGACGGTTGGGAGAAGTTGCTCTCGGAGGACATTCTGGTACCATTCTTTATTCATGGCTGTGTTTTTAGGCAAGACTGTGAGAGAGCCGATTCCCTTGGCTGAGAAGCAACCCCACACATGAATGGTTTCAGGATGCTTTACAGTTGGCATGAGACAAGACTGGTGGTAGCGCTCACCTCGTCTTCTCCGAATAAGCTGTTTTCCAGATGTCCCAAACAATCGAAAAGGGGATTCATCAGAGAAAATGACTTTACCCCAGTCCTCAGCAGTCCACTCCCTGTACCTTTTGCAGAATATCAGTCTGTCCCTGATGTTTTTTTCTGGAGAGAAGTGGCTTCTTTGCTGCCCTCCTTGAGACCAGGCCTTGCTCCAAGAGTCTCCGCCTCACAGTGCGTGCAGATGCACTCACACCTGCCTGCTGCCATTCCTGAGCAAGCTCTGCACTGCTGGTAGCCCGATCCCGCAGCTGAAACACTTTTAAGAGACAGTCCTGGCGCTTGCTGGTCTTTCTTGGGCGCCCTGGAGCCTTTTTGGCAACAATGGAACCTCTCTCCTTGAAGTTCTTGATAGTGCGATAGATTGTTGACTGAGGTGCAATCTTTCTAGCTGCGATACTCTTCCCTGTTAGGCCATTTTTGTGCAGTGCAATGATGACTGCACGTGTTTCTTTAGAGATAACCATGGTTAACAGAAGAGAAACAATGATGCCAAGCACCAGCCTCCTTTTAAAGTGTCCAGTGGTGTCATTCTTACTTAATCATGACAGATTGATCTCCAGCCCTGTCCTCATCAACACCCACACCTGTGTTAATGGAGCAATCACTGAAACGATGTTAGCTGGTCCTTTTAAGGCAGGGCTGCAATGATGTTGAAATGTGTTTTGGGGGATAAAGTTCATTTTCTAGGCAAATATTGACTTTGCAAGTAATTGCTGTTAAGCTGATCACTCTTTATAACATTCTGGAGTATATGCAAATTGCCATTATAAAAACTGAAGCAGTAGACTTTGTAAAAATTAATATTTGTATCATTCTCAAAACTTTTGGCCATGACTGTACATAGGGAGGGATATGTGTGTCTGACTACCGATATGGTGCACACTGGGTGGGGGATGCAAATTATGTGAACAGCCTTGGGCCCATGGTGTATTCAGTCTTGGTCTCCATTCATCACCATTTTCAAGATGTCAGCTTTACATTCAGAGGAAAAAATGTCTCCGTGGCATCGACCTGTAATTCAGGCCACCCTCAAAAGAAGGACTTTTGCCGAACTGACACAGATATTGCCTTAGTACACCTTAGGGCTCAGGTTGGCTTCCCAGCAACATTTCTCACCTATCTACAGGATGGGTGAAAAATTTATGATCACTGGGAGCCTTACTACTGCAATCCCCATTATTAAAGTCCGCTGTGTGATTCAAGTGGTAGTGCACGTGTGACTACTGTTCCATTCACTGCCATAGGACTGCTGGAAATAACTAAGTTCAGTAATCAGCAGTCCCATAAACAGTGACTAGAGTGGTGGTTTTGCAAGTGTGCTACTGCTCCATTCACACAGGGAACTTGGGGACCTCTGTTCTAGTGATTGTTATGGTCAGACTCCCAACAATCATACATTTGCAGGAAATAAAACGCCTTAAGATACACCCATATATATTTGACATTATATGAAACTTATTTTCAGCCCTGAATATAAACAATGTTTCCGTTCTCTGAGACTGTTAACATGAAACTGGAAAATCCATTTAAATGGATTTTCCAGGACTTTAGTATTGATAGTCTATCCTCCGGATAGATCATAAAAATCTGATCGGTGGAGGTCCAACCTCCGGCAGCCCACCAAGCATACCAAATACAGAATTGTACATTCACTTGAATTGGACTGAGCTGCACCTAGAATGTCACTGTCTGAAGAAGAGGCCACTGTGCTCACCAGAACGCTGTGGGCTCTTCAAACAGCTGATTGGTGAGGGTCTTGGGAGTCAGACTACCACTGACCAGATATTGATGACCTATCCTGAGTGCATAGGTCGTCCATATTGAAAACCCTTTTAAGATATTAAATAAAAAAACTTTCCATATCACCTTGAGTGTCATATCTGTGGTGTGCATGGTTGGACTGGGCCATCAGAGCACCAGAGGATCCTCAGATTGGCCCAGGTTCTGATACAATAGTGGGCCAAAAAGGTACAGGAGAAATAATCTCATTTGGAGGCAGTCACTTGCCTCTAGAGTCTATTTCTTTGAATTAAAGCCTATTAGACATTATGGATGAAATAAGGCTTGGGCCCCGAGAACAGTTTCCTCTGGTGGACCCCAGGAACCCCAGCCTAACCTTGGTGGTGTAGCTCTACAATGTTTTTAGTTACTTTGTTGTCAGCAAAGTATGAAGAAAACTTATCAAGAAAAATTTCCCCAGTTCTTACATGCACCTTTCCACCTCATCTAGCAATGACATGGTGTCAAGCCATTACGCAGCCTCCAAGTCAATTACCATTTGCAACAAAAATATTCTGGCAGCTTTCGCTTGTCAGTCGGTTTTGGGATATGTTAATTTTCCGTGCTAAATTGGCAAAAGGAAAGAAAACACATCTGGCCTTTACTGGTTTAAAAGCTTGCAAGTGAGGAGAAAACCAGTGTACCCAATTTATTTTGTGAGAGGAACCGCACTCCTAGGCATCTCGCAGCTCTGAAACGTCACGCCTGGCTTCCTTCATTTAAATTGAAGGAACAGATACATATCGAACAAGCATATTTGGACCAGCCTTGATGACTGCGGCTATAGTCTGTCAAGTCCGATTACACGCAAGCTCTTTGTCTTGGCTGGCCATCCTAGAAAAATAAACTGGATCTCAAAAGTAGAGGATGTCTCTGTGTTGTTATACGTGACATCTTATGGTTTGTGACAATCCAAACATACAGTCGATTGACTTTATATGTATATTTGCCCTTTCTCTATAACATATAGAACAGTGCTTTGCAGGAGGACCTTATACAGCGGTAAAATATCTGGTAATATGAGCAAAAACCACAAGCATGGACTGTTTTCACATGAATCCATAGAGTATACGTGTGTCTTGTATGTGTCAAGGTTATTCCACTCTCATATAACCTGTTTCCCTTTGCACCAACTTTGATAACTCTCCCACAATGGGGGTGATATATCAAAACTGGTGTAAGGTAAACTGGCTTAGTTGCCCATAGCAACCAATCGGATTCCACCTTTTATTTTTCAGAGATTCTTTGGAAAATGAAACTAAACCCATTTCCCTTTGCACCAGTTTTGATAAATCTTCCCCAGGACTTCAAAGATCATCCATCCATATCTTACTAAGGATGGATGTAAACAGTCCTTGGTTGGAAACTTCTACTATACAGATGACTATAGTCTTAAGAAACATCTACATAATGCAGGATTTTCATATATGCTCATTAGTGGTGTTATGTTTTTTGCAGATCACAAAGAAGCAATGTTGCTGGAGTGGAGCTCTCAGACTTGGATTTACATCCAAAGATCCTTCAAGGATTAACCCTGACACGTTACCCAAATATGCTTGTCCTGACCTTGTGTCTCAGAGTGGGTTTTGGGCCAAGGCATTGCCAGAAGAATTTGCAAATGAAGGAAACATCATAGCTTTTTGGGTGGATAAGAAGGGCCGAGTATTTTACAGGGTCAATGATTCTGGTGCAATGTTATTCTTCAGTGGAGTAAGGACCACAGAACCACTCTGGGCTTTGATCGATGTTTATGGGTTGACACGAGGTGTAGAGTTACTAGGTAAGTACAGTTTATGGTAATGTGCTATGGATGCTACACTGTTTTGCTATGATCCTGAGTTGTAGAAGATTGTACTGTATCATCATTTTGCATATAGTAACTACATCCGCATTTAAAGAACTATTTTTTTTTCTCATATAATGTATGTAACCTTGGATGCACAATATTTGCCACAAGCCTGTAGGAAATGCCAAAGGCTTTATATTTAGCAGTCTCCAGATTTACGGTCCTTCATAGACCTGTGGACAGATAAAGTTGCTGGAGGAATGAAAACTCTTCATTCCACTGCGATATTCAGGAAGAGTCAGATAATAACATCTGATGACAATGTCTGTAAAGTGCTGCAGATTATGTCAGTGCTATATACCGTATGTTTCGCTTTATAAGATTCAAATTATATTTTTTTTTTTACCAGACGTCAAAACAGACCCCCAATCTTCATCAGATCCCCAAATTAGACCCCCAATCTTCATCAAACTTCAGATTAGACCCCCATATCAGACCTCAGATTGGACCCCATATAAGACCTCAGATCAGATCCCCATATAAGACCTCAGATCAGATTCCATTTCCCATATCAGACCTCACATCAGATCCCCATATCAAATCTCACATCAGATCCCCATATCAGTCCCTCAGATCAGACCCCCATATTAGACCTCAGTTTAGATCCCCATATCAAACCTCAGATCAGACCCCCATACCAAACCATCAGATCCCCATACCAAACCCCACATCAGACCCCCATATCAGAACATGCCCCCCTGAGTACAGCAAGCGCTAGCAGCAGCTTCACTCACCACTTCCTTGCCCCTGCTTACTAGTAAGTGCTTCCATTAGAAGACGCATTGCCATTTTTCCTCCACCTTTGGGGGAAAAACGTGCTTCTTATAAAGCGTAAAATACGGTAAGTGAGTAAATAAAAAAAAATAGGTAAATGCCATGCCTTCAGAGGTACTGTATATGGAGGACTTACTGGATCTCTAGCCACATTGTAATAATATAAGGTCACTAGCTAAAAGGAAAGCCCAGATTCTGAAAACAAAACAAGTAACCTGCTTTTTTTGATTCTGGCATCTAAAGATAATCTAAGCCAAATCTAAGTAAATTTACATTTTTTATTAAGAGGATTAAATTGATGATAGATTCTATATTCTAGTGGATCTGGGGCAAAGTCCTGTTTGTTTCAACAGTCTTGCTCAGTAATATAATTATAAAGGATTAAGGTAGTAAATATGGTTGACAGACGTCACATTGTGTACTTGAGCTTTACTAAAGTTAAAGGAGAAAGTCCAATCAAAATATGTTATTAGATACATTTGAGAAGATTTGGTCTCAGCCACCTCTGTTTTCAGATTCCCAGCCACCTCTGTTTTCGGTCATGGCCCAGATGTCAGCAGCCGCTCTCTGTTTCCAAAATGGGAAATAACCCTTTAATGCAATGAAAATATATTAGATTTTGACCAATAAATAAATAATGATAAAAAAGCCACTGCAAAAAAAAAATACTTTATACAGGGTGGCCTATGAAAAAGTAGCCCATATCCAATATCTCAAAATCAAACTGCCTAATAGTAAATCTGTCTTAGTTGTCCATAGCAACCAATCAGAACTCAGCTTTCATTTTTTCAGAGCCTTGTAGGAACTGAAAGCTGAGCTCTGATTGGTTGGTATGAGTAACTGATTTAATACTTAGTTTGATAGAAGTGGCCTTTTGCATCAGAAAGATGGTGTTTTCCCTGGAACAGCGAAATGTGATTGTTGAATCGCAGATCGATTAAGGAAACCCAAGAGACCTTTTCCAACAAGTACCCAGGAACAAAACCACCAGCTAATCGATGGGTCTGGTTTGGAAATGGCATCAAACTGGCTCTTTTGCAAACATTAAGAAACTGAGGCCTCCATTGATCAAGACAGTTGAAGTGGTGCATGGAAGTCAGCAAAGGATTGCAAGTAGCCCCAAAAATCAACTGTCTCAGCAAGTTGGTGCATCACACAGGACGTGTCAGCGAGTGCTGAAATCTCTGAACCTGAAACCACACCGAATAACGTGTGTGCAGGAACTGAGAGAGTCTGACAAAGCTAAATGCTTAAATTACTGGACTTGGTTGCTGACTATAATTGCTGACAGACATTTGGACCCATTGCTGTACTTCATGATGGATAAAGCTTGGTTTCATTTATCAGGTCATGTAAATTCCCAGAATACGAGGTACTGGTCAGCTGAAAATCCACATTTGACTCATGAAACACCACTTCACGACCAGAAAATTGGCATTTGGTGCAAAGTGTCAGGAACACAAATTGTGGGCCCAATTTACTTTAAATCAACTGTGAATACCACCATTTACCTGGACATCTATGAACAGTTTTATAATAAACACCAGAAGAAAAAAGGTCCTGCTTTTTCCAACAAGATGGGGAAACATGCTACACCTCATTGAGCTCACTGGACGGGTTCATAAACTGTTTACGGAGGAGTAAACTGTGAGCAAGGGATTATGGCCGCCACATTCCCCAGACTTGTCCACATTTTTTATCTGTGGGGAAATATAAAACAGAAAGTGTCCACTAACAATCCACCTCTCCTGGATGAACTCAAGAAGAACATCAGTAAGACTATCCACAACATCACTGCTGAAGAGCTGTAAACAGTAACCGCCAACATAAGCCGACCTGCCCAAAGATACATTTTCAGCTTCTTTTGTGACTTAAAAAAAATTTTTTTAAAAATCCACTTGTTCATTCATCTTGTCATATTATCGCTGAAGGCAGGAAACTTTTTTGTGGCCCACCCTGTATAAGTTAATCAATATTCTAAAATTCAAGTTAAAAATGAGTTCCATAAAAAGAAATAATCTCCCTGGATCCTACAGCCAATATAATCAGAGGGCACAGGAACTGGTTCAGGATCAAGACAAGAGACCTTGTCAGGGATCAAAAACAATGTCTCATTAAGAGGTTAAAATTACAAATCGTTTTAAGAAATTATTTTAATACCTCCCATTTCGCTCGTCTTTCAAATCTTGAATTAATTCCATTTTTTGTCACTCGTTCTTTGTTGATCGTGTCTCGGCAGAACACTATTCACTGAGAACACCTGCTATGGTCCCAGAGCAGCCAAGGACTGAGGGCATAGCCGCCAGCACCTCACAAAAGCCAAGGCAATTGTGCCAAAATTACATTATGGTGCTGGTGGCCGGCAAAAAAAACCAAACACAATGGGACCCTCTACCGGATTAGGAAAACCTTAAATGGGCTATACAAAGTGTCTTCTGGCCATAGAGAATATCAGTATTAAAAATCATATATGTGACTTGTTGCAGGTTATTACAGTAGAAATTTGCACGCAGAAATGTACATGCGGCGGAGATTTTAAATCGCAGCATGTCAGATCTTTTGTAGATTTTAAAACACAAAGGATGAAATCCACAGACAATGTACAGGAGAATCTGCTACAAAATGTGCATGTGGATTTTGCAGTGGATTTGCCATAGATTTTGCCTCTTTAACCCCTTGTTTGTAGAGCTCTGTATTGAAAGAAGTATAAAAAAAATGTTAAAATTGCTTTAAACTGATCCTCTCGGCTCCTCTTTACTAAGGCTTCTTTTTCAGTAGTTGTGTACTAACTACTTGATAATGATTATTTAGTAATCTGTACTTTATAATCATTCTGCTCTTTCTGTAATAGTAATAAGATCTGTAGACACTGACTTCCTGCTGAGCCTGTGATAGGCTGCAGCCTGAACCAATAGTGAGACAGGGGGTGTATCTCAGACTACCTCAAACTTCCTGTAGGCACTGTAGCTAATCCGTAGTCACCAATCACAGCAGAGCCATCATGGAAATGTAAAGGACAACCCAGCTTAAATAGCTGAGGAAAATACATAGCAGGCAATCATCCCCGGTAGGTACTGACTTACATATCATTTTTAAGCTCCTTTCTGGAGAGTCACTTTAAGTGGTTTTTTTAATTATTATAAATTTATCTTAAAAGGGGTTCTGCAGTTCTATTAAACTGATGATTGGCAGGGGTCCGATACCCGGGACCCCCGCCGATCAGCTGTTTGAGAAGGCAGCGGTGCTCCAGGAGCACCGCGGCCTTCTCTGTGTTTCCCTCAGGCCCAGTGACGTCAGGACTAGTATCACCGGCCTGGGCGGGGCTAAGCTTTGTTCACTTGAATGGAGCTTAGCTCCTGGAGCGCCGCTGCCTTCTCAATCAGCCGATCGGCGAGGGTCCCGGGCAACGGACCCCCGCTAATCATCAGTTTAATAGAACTGCAGAACCAGAGGATAGATTATCAGTTTACTAGAACTGCAGAACCCCTTTAAGAATTTGTCCTGAGGAATGAGATTGTTAACTAGGTGAGAAAATCATCTATCATGTCTATCCTTTGTGTCTGATGTCAGTGACATGGTAACAACGTCATCCATATGTTGAGCGTTGATGTACATTCCTGCTCTGAAGAATTGGTTACATTCCATAAAAATCATCCTCTCAGCAGCTCGATTGTCAGTGAAAATGAGTATTTTTATTATTCCTCTGGAGCTGTGACTTCATCTTTAAGCAAACAGTGCATGAAAATACACGCTTCTATTTGATTGAACTGCTGTTTTACTGCCAAGTCAGACGTGAGCTGGCTTCTTAACCTTCTTGTTGTCAGGAGTGATGGCAGAGAGTCACAAATTGGAGTCTTGCTGCCAAATTAGACATGAATTGGCTTTTAAATTAGAGTCTACTGCTGGCAGTGAGGCTCTCGCCTGATAGGTGAGAATGCATATACTTTGTGCTGGAACAAGCTTTCCTTTTCAAAAGATGGACATTTGCAAGCCGTAAATGTCAGAAGGAAGAAATGTAGAAATGTACGTCATCCACAAAGTCTCCAGAATAATGTGACCCGGATATGACGTAAATTTCTGATAGATGGGGTCCTACTGTGACACTCACCAATCAAGAGAATAGGAAAAGGAAACCTTTAAAGAATGGAAATCAAGGGAATAAGTAAAGTAGAAGTAAGAGTCTATGAGGATCATTTATTAAGACTGGCAGTTTAGACGCCGGTCTTAATATCCTCTATAGCTGGCGGTGGATCCTCTGGAGTTATGCAGAGGCGCCGGCCTCTACATAACTTCGGCAGATCCACCACGCTTCCAAATCTATGCAAGCTCCATTGCCTAAAACAGGTGTTGAAAATGATGAATGAGATGGGCCTACTGGCCCGTCCCCTTTCCCACCCAAGCCATGCCAACTTTTTTAGATCTGGCTTGAGCTGAGAAAAATCGCAGACTGCGATGCAAAGAACCTTTGCACAGCAATCTGTGCCAGAAATACTCCTAATATAGACGTATTTCTGTTAGTAAATAACCCCTTGAGTGTTCACTGTTCCTGCTAGAAAGAGAGTGAAGGGACCTGATCATTGACTTATTGCTATGGTGGCCATTCTCAGTATGCTGTGTAGGGTTGGCCATACACATTCAATAGCTGTTCGGCCGACAACTATCTCTTCTGACTCCCCCATACAGAAACATTCAGCTCAGCCCAACGTATATGTTTATTCAGTGGGGAGCGAAGACAAAGCCGCTGGCAGACTTTTGGTGGAGATTTATCTTTCAGAAGAACAAAAGGATCGGCCAGTGGGAAATATTCACTTTACCCCATCTTGTCGAGGAAGAGTTTGAAGTTCTCCACACACATTAGACTGTGAACCAAACCCACCATTCTCAGCCGGTTTGGCTGACAAAACACTACTGTGTATGGAGGACTTAATGCAGGGGATACATGTCACAAGCAATGAATTACATGGAGAATTCAAAGAGGTTCCTTACTTTTTACTAAAGATCAGATACCTTAACTACCAAAATCAATTGCCCCATATATACAGTAACAATCACCCATTTCCCATTGAGCATATGAATAATAAGCAGGCATGAACCAGAGTGTAGATCTGCTAACAGTCTGGCTGTCACTCTGGTGTTCTGGACCCTTCCAGGTTTTTATGTTTGACTAGTTCTTTGAATGGTCGTTGATTATGCAACATCTCCACCTGCATGACCCAACCGCACCTTCCCTGGGCCTGGAATCTTGTCGTAAAATACGTGTCAGATTTGCAAAATATAAATCTGACATGTGTGACCATACCTTAAGATTGACTGTAGTTACAGAATATTTAATTGTATGAAGATTAGCGTTTTCCAAAATGTAGCTGTTTACTTGCAAGATGTGAATTGTGGCTCTTTTTTATTGTTAGATCAGGCTTCTTTATTAGTCTCATATTTATTGAATGAATTTCTGATTGTTTCTAATAAAATCTCTCAGCCATCAGTCACTGGTTCTTAGAGAGAACTTGTCACCATGAAATGCAGTGCAATCCGCAGGCAGCGTGCTCTAGAGGAGGGGCGCAGAACAGATTGATGTAGTTGTGTAGTTTTATGGGAAAAGATTCAAAATTTGTAATTTATACATTCAAATTCTATGCTCTTTCTGAGCTTAGTTAGCAGTGACTAACATCCAGGGACATAGCCAGACATGGGATCCAGCCAGTTCCCTCCAATTCTCTAGGTCCGGTTGTTAAAATTACAACTGGATAGGAGAACCGTGTTACCAGCTGAGTCCCGATCCGGTGCTCTGGCGGTGGCAGGGCAGCTGGAGATGTTCACTTCCATTGCTTCCCACACCACTGATAGTTTAGCTCCTTAGTTGTGTGGTATGTGTGTGTGGTGTATATATGGTGTATTTATGTATGTGTACTATGTATATGGTACTTATGTGTATGTGGGTTGCATATATTTGGTGTCCGCCATTGAGTAGGGAACCTGTTGTTAGAAATTTGAATCCCACACCTGGGCATAGCTATAGTGGAAGCAGGGGAAGCGGGTGCTTTGGGGCCCAAACTCAGAAGGGGCCCACATAGGAGGAGGACTAAAAGATTTTATTGTCAGGGCCTCCTCTACAGTATTATACAATGACATCATATACAGTGGCATGACATACAATATATACATGTAGGAAATGGATGGAGCGGCTTCCTGGCCTGGTCTGTGAGAGTGATCTTGACTAGCTGCAGGAGTGGGGGTTGTGAAGAAGTTGCTGGGGAAGAAAGAGGGGGCCCATTCAAAAATTTGCTGTGGGGCCCAGTCAGTTCTAGTTATTCCATTGTAATGCTATTGTAAGCACTATCAGTCACCGATAAGACTGATATTTGACTATTGCAGTGATTGGGAGCATTCTGTGTGTACGTGTGTATACAGAGAGCTGTCAGTCACGGATAGGATTGCCCCATGTACAACTGAACTCAGAAAGTGCAGATATATAAATGTATAAATTACAAGTTTTGTTGAATCTTTTCCCACAAAACTATATATCAATGTGCTCAGCACCTTCTGCTCTATAATGCCTCGTTCACACAGTCAGTGTTTGGTCAGTGATTTCCATCAGTGATTTTGAGCCAAAACCAGGTGCGGCTCTAAACACAGAACAGGTGCAGATTATCCCTTATACCTTATGTCTGTGGAGGCTCCAATCCTGGTTTTGGCTCACAATCACTGATGGAAATCACTGACCAAATCACTGAAGTGTGAATGAGGCAGATTGCACTGCACTGGTTATCTACTAGTGAACTCATGGCCCTTGTTGATACAGTGAATAGACTATGGGTGTACGTAAACTTATCACAAACAGGTCCTACTGCCAAATACATTCTGCCCCTGCTTTATGCCTCATGCTTTCATTTAATATGTCACAAGATGGTCTTAAACCCTTCTTTACTAAACATTCACCTAAAATACTGTGCCAAACCAGTGCGGACCACGAGGCAGACAACCGAAACACCATTAGTACTCTGAAATATATTCTGTGTTGACTAAACATGAGAAATTCCTGCAGAGAATTACATAATTTATCTAAAATCAAAATATTATCTGTAGTGCCAGAAAGCATGTTGTAATATACTACACGACAACGGCACATGGCACAACACACCTACATGCCACCATGCCACAGGGTATAGTGCCACACATCGTACTGTATTGTCACATGAGTCACATGTATTGTACCTACATTGGGCAGTAAGTAGCATACATTTGTGGTGTTCTGTACCCCTCATGCTCCATCTTCAGGAACAGCAATGAGTTCTAGTCCACTTATATATCGCCTAATGTGGAAAAGCAGGCTTGAACACGTGGGCCTCTTCTATTATTTCCCAATACTGCCTACAGAATCAGAGCTACATAACCTGTTCTTGCAGTTCAGGTATTTTCAGGGAGGTCAAAAGCGAAAAATACTGCAGAGATTTCACACCCCTCCTGGGGATGACTTCCAGTAGGGTCCATCCACCAGCCTCTAGTGCTTGGCTTGAACACCTAAGACTGGACATTATACTACATTAACAGTATTTTAGGATGCCGATATGGTACTATATAGCTCTGTTATTTGGGCATTGTAGTCACATTTTGGGTGTATTTTATGGTACTGCCACGCATGCTGTTGTGATTATGCTACTGCATGCAATTTAAAGACGACCTGTCATCTCTCCTGATGCCTGAACTGAACTGAACTGAACTGCTTGCATTTCCCACATAATAACAATTCTGGAGCATCTATTCTTATGACTCCATGATGTGTCATTCCTTTATTATTACTGTTAAGTTATGAATTAATTAATAACAGTTTGCAGTGAAGGTTCAGATGGTTGTTACCAGTTGAGGGTGTGTCCCTGCACAGACTGACACTAGCAGCACTGATTGCATAGTGTCAGACTGTACAGGGACACATACAAGGGGAATGCAAGCAGTTCTTAAAACAGGCATATCAGGAGAAGTGGCTGCTTCACATAACATATTTTTCGCCCCATAAGACGCACCCTTTTCCCCACTGTGTCTTATGGGTTGAATATTAATGAGTGCTTCCATTAGTACCAAAGGACTGGGAAGCGGTGAATGCAGCGCTTCCCAAGCTCTGTGCTCACCGCTTCCTGGAAGAAGAGAGAGAGCTGGATCCCGGGAGCCCACAGCTTCCGGAGCAGGAGAGGTAAGTTGATTCTTATCTTTTTTTTGCTCTCCAGTATGGGGAGGCTCATCTGCGGCATGGGGGGCTCCATCTGAGGCATGGATTGGTTGATATGAGGCATGGGGGGCTGATCTGAGGTATGGGGGTCTCATCTGAGGTCTTATTTATATTGGGGCTCTTATCTGAGGTCTGATTGGGGGTCATTCACATTGGAGTCTGAGCTGAGGTCTTATTGGGGTCTTATTAACATTGGGGGTCTGATCTGAGGTCTGATAGAGGATCTTATTAACATTGGGGGTCTAAATGGTGGTTTGATCTGAGATCTAACGAAAAAAGAAACGTTTTCTTATTGCCCTCCTCTAAAACCTAGGTGCGTCTTATGTGCAGGTGCGTCTTATAGGGCAAAAAATACGGTATATAGTTTGATATATTGTAATTTTTATCTTTTACTTATAGCCTGGCTTTCCTTTCCAAAAGAGAGCTGGCACCACACAATATTTTGTCCAAAATCCTTTACAGATTGTGATCCGGCTCTGGGTATCTCTATGTCACTAAGAAGAAGACAAATCCATAAAATTAATTGGTCCTACACTGTATTCACACCTTTGTTTCAAAAGGACCTAGGGTCTACAGAGAAACGTCGAGACAATGAGATTAGAATGTTCTGGTGCAAGTCTCATGGAACCCTGACCTGGAGACCACAGGAGAAAATTGTCTCTGACAGTAGTTAGGTCGATGTCCTCTCGTTCTGCAGGATAGTCCCGGTCTCAGAGTTCTAGGGTCGGGTCAGGGGCAGATTGGCCATAGACTTTACAGGGAAATTTCCCGGTGGGCCGATGCCCAGGGGGCCGCCAGAGCCCTCCTCACAACTGCCCAGTGGAAGTTTTTGGGGATGTATTTTGTGGTCCATGACAATAGCTGAGAACCAGTAATATGTTTGTTCTAGAACAAACCCTTGAATCACAGATATAATGAGAACACAATCCGATCTGGCAAATACACGGGATTGTGCCTTGTTAAAACGGCATAAAGTGCACAGCACAACCATTTATTGGAAATCAGATTACTTTTACAATCTGTTTAATGTGAACATTATAATTCAGGTCTTTCCTTTCTGCAATTCATTTGATTAAATGTGACATTTTGTTCCATTTGGTTATGTAGATCACCGATAGTAGAAAGATTTCAGGGATCACATTTTCACTTCACAACAGGACATTAAGTTTAAAGTCAAAAGTTTTTTTTGATGATCAGTGGGAAGATTGTGAGTCCTGATAATTCAGTGGTTTATTGGGCACCAGGAACGGAACGATTTCTGGATAATTGACTTTGTTAACATTTTATTGCATGCTCAGCTGTAACAAGTTTTTATCAATTAATTCATGTTCTAATTTATTGAATGGTCATTCATATATCAGGTTTATTAGGGCCAGTAGCCCGTTGGGCTTGCATCTAGATTCCTCTTGATTCTGACCTGTAATTTGTAATTTTCCAATTATTGTATATGATATAGTTGTAATGTTGTTTGATATAAAGGAGTAGTCATATTTAGTAGTCAAGTGGTTCTCTGGGAATGATTTCAATTGGCTGCCAGCGACTTGTCCTAGAATATGAGCAGGACTGGTTGTCTAGAGGAGTGAGGGGACAGAGCTGAGACTATAGATGGTGATGATGTGATCCTGCCTACGATATGCCATCACGGCTGAGCAGCCTGACAGGAAAATCCATCAATATGTAGTATAAGTGCCACAGTGCAGTGTGTACTGAGGCCCCAATAGTATATATTTGGCGTATTAACGCCGTTGTACGCATTTTTCATTCTCACCACTTCTAATGGCCCATGATAGCCCATAAAACTTCACCTTTAATATTTACTATCTAAAACACTCCTTTTTAACCCAGTTTATAGTGTATATAGAAATGAAAAAAATGTGAATAATTAAAATTCACAGGGTAAAGAGACACTTAGCCTTTCAATGTCTCTCATATATTGGAGTATCAGGTCTCAGGCTGTGTATGCTGCGCTAGTATAGTTTCAAACTTCTATCTATATTAGCCCACAGAGCCTTAATGATAGTATAATGTCTGGACTCAAGGTGTCCTATTAAAGGTTTTGTAGCAGAGAAATATAACGCTATTGATCACTCCAAGCGCTATCGCAACCAGACGCCTTCCTTACTCTCCCTTCTGCCTCTTAAACTGGCAGCGTCTCTCACCCTGAACTAAAATAATTTACACGCTGCCCCCCGACATGTTTCGCCGTGATCCGGCGTCTTCAGGGGTATGGGCAATTGCTCAGCTGGTAGGGGGGACCCTGTTCTTTTATGTCCTCTGTTTGTGACATCAGTTGGACTATACCTATCACCTCACAGGATTCCCTACTTACATCACACGCTGCTCCTCCATTTGTTCTCAGATATCATCGTCTCCACCTCTCTGCTGACGCTCTCCGTTCGTCAGCCGTGCAAAATCTTGCGAGATCGCGCATGCACCAGGACTTGGTAATATTTCTCATTTCATCTCTTTTACTTCGCATTTCTTGGGACTTAGAAAATTTTATCCACTATTGCCATAGTCCTGCGCATGTCTGTCTAAGTTCTATATTACACTGCAGCTAAATATTAAAGGTGAAGTTTTATGGGCTATCATGGGCCATTAGAAGTGGTGAGAATGAAAAATGCGTACAACGGCGTTAATACGCCAAATATATACTATTGAAGTCAATAACGCTACATTCTCAAACCATAGGGGTATTTAGCATCTTATAGATTCAAATAGTGAGGCCCCGGACCCTCATCACCCCTAGGCAGCTCCATTTTTTTTTATTATATAATGCCCTACAATTGGATTGGCATACATGAACAATTCTATGTCTTATTGTCCTTTAGAGGATTCAAGGAGATGACACAGAGTGGTGGGTCCACCAACACTTTTGTTCTGTAGTAAAGTTTAAATGTCTTATGGATTAAAGTCCTAACATTGTTACAATCGATATGATTGGAAATATATCATATAATTTCCTCATCATCCAAGTAATAATTCTTTTGGCGACGCGGGTGCCGGGGAGCGAGGTAAGTACAACCTCTGTGATGGGCCCGGGCATATGGGGAGCATTATAAATCTTGGATAACCCCTTCATCATATATCCTCTTCACTAGTAACTTTCACAGGTACTGTATACATTTTATAATATTACCAATGTTCTGCTTACATGGCACGATATATTGATTTTAACAAAGTATTTTCCAAGTCTGTGTTTATATGCCAAGTCCTTTAACTATTCAATGACTCTTTCATACTCAAGTTATTCAGACTCACACTCAACATTTATGCTCTGCTTCAGTCTGCCCTGGAGCAGAGCATAAAAGTCCAAATCAAATAAATGTTCAATCAAATGTGCTATCAGATAAAGTGTTCAAATCAAATATAATATGACAAAGTTGATGACAGACTCTATTTTAAGAGGAACCATCATTTCAGTTTTTTTCCCATTTATGAATAGTACACGTGTACTGTAGATAAGAAACTTTGTAACATCTCTTAATCCTAAAAGAAAATACACTTTCCTCCTCGTCCTGGCTACTGCTCTGATCACTTCTGCTCAGTTCCATGGTAAAATCTGTCTTGAGAGAGGAACAAATTATACAGATTTTCAATTGCACTGAGAGATCAGATTACGGTGGCTTCCCATAGAAGTTTATGGAGGGAGGAGAAGGAGGAAGCAAAAGCAGATAGAGAGAGAGAGAGGCACACAGAGACACTGCTTATGGTTCATCTCACTCTAGTGCTGTAATTACAGCTATGCTACTCAGCACAATTAATAAATAGTAAAAGTGGTGATAAGAAACATTAGAATATATCTTATTACAAAAATACCTCTTTCTGCACATATCAGACTCCTCTTTTCCCTAGACTCTTGTGGTGAGCACTCACTCGCAGTTAAGTAGTAAAATCCTAACTGAGTCAGAGCTGAGAAGGATTTTCAAATTCACTGAGAAATCAGGTTACAGCTGCTGTACTTAGAAGTCTATGGAGATAAGAAGAGGAGAGGACGGGATGGAATGAGAGAAACAGAGAGATAAAGGAGAAAGAGAAAAGAGGAGATAGAAAAGAGATAAGAGAGAAACACAGAAAGAGAGAGAGAGGGATATGGATATATGGTAGACATTACGGCAGCTAGTTGCCACCCACCACTTTAGGGAAAACTGACAATTAGACCTCATTCAGACAGCTGTAACGTGGGTGCATTTTAGCATTCATATTATAACCACAATTTCTGACTCGACTGAGTTTCATAACTTGAACTTACATTAACGTAACCATACATGATGCTGTAAGACTATATGGGGGAGATTTATCATTTCGCTATTATACGGTGTTGCTCTATGAAGTGTAGCCTTGCCTTTTTGTGTCTCCTTTGCAGGGCTGCACCACCAATGAGGCCAGGTGAGGCGATCGCCTCAGACAGAACCCGGTAGGGGCAAGAGAGGGACAGCCGAAGGGACATGGGCTTAAGGGAAGCGGGTTATGTTAAGAAATTGGCATTGGGGAGGGAGGGGTGCCATTTCAGTTTTCGCCTCAGGCAGCAGAAAGGCTAGGTGCACCCCTGCTCCTCTGAGATACACTGTTTGTATCTTTGAGCTGCATACACTCAGACCCATGTTTCCTAGCCCATGCATTAGGTTAGTAATGAATGACTAGTCTTACAAAAATATCCCCTGTATTCCATATTATTTTTCCAATCCTAACAATCCCTTTAAGCAATAGGTGACCTCCACTCAAAACTACCGATAAGGCTGAGAAGCAATAAAAATAATAAAAATCCTGCTACTGAATTATGTACCTAATTACACAATTACATAAAATGACATATACAAAAAAGAGTTCCTCCCTTACCTTTTCTTTTGACTAAACAGAACCTGAGATTTGAGGTACGAGATAATTAGAAAACAAAAACATGATTTAGCGATAGTGTGCCACCAGATGTCTAACCTATACGTGTCTATGTGGGACTACCCAGTGGTTGTGTTGTGAATTGCAGCCTGTCAAGGGTTTTGTCTTTAAAGGGGTTTCCCGTTTAAAATGCTGCTAATGGGGTGATTTTAGGAAGAATACATTTTCTTTGTAGTTATCTGCATCTCCTCATGCAATTCTGTTAATATTACATTTACAGTAAAAATATGAGTAGGTGGTGCAGCGCATAACCACTCTCCCACAATTCCCCAGCCACACATGAAAGTAAATTGAAGAGATCCTCGACCCAACTTGCAGAATAGTTGTTAAAACATTTCCTTTTCCCTCTGGACTCATCCTTTGCTCTCTAATTACAATGCACAGGAGCTGTGAGTGCCGTCGGTAATCGCTGCAGACAGTTCCTCCTGATGCACGTAAAATCAGTATAGTAGGATGATTCTGGCGGGGGAGGGGAAGAGGGATCGAGGAAACGTAGATTGTTAACATTTCTACTGTCCACTCTAACAGCATCAGAGTAGATGGTGTGGTAGCAGTGCTTGCACATGCGCAGTGGTATTAGTGGGGGTGCATGCAGGGTTGCACCTAGCCTTTCTGCTGCCTGAGGCAAAAACTAAAACGCCCCCCCATGCCAATTTTTTAACCTAACCCCTTTGACCCAATGAAAGCGCTCATTCCTCATGGCTGCTCCGCTGCCCCCCTCATACCCCTACCTTCTGCTGCCTGAGGCGATTGCCTTACCTGGCCTCATTGGTGGTGCACCCATGAGTGCAAGGTGTTCAACCTCCAACATTCTGATACTGATAACCTATCCTGAGAAAAGGTCATCACTATCTTTAACCCAGACAACCCCTTTAACGGGAAAACTCCTTTACCCAAGTTTCAATTTAAGCAAGGGTGGACACATCTTTATGTCTGGCAACCTTGGCTGTACATATACACCACCTAGCCACTGGCCTCAATGGTGGTGCCTGCATGTATGACACAGGACTGCTGACGGGTGCATGTCATAACTGCAGGACCCCTTTAACAATTCTTAGTAATTAAGTTTAAAGTGTATCTCCAGTTATAAACAAGTTTTCAGAAATAGTACAGGTGAATATAAGAAACTTTGTAATATACTTTATTAAAGAATTATACTTCCTATTGGGCTTCTCAAGCTGCTTTCCTCCTCTTTCCTTTCACTCAGCCTCTAATCTCTGTTGGCTCCAATTTCCCTCTCCAGTGTGGTTTACTGCTGTCATTAAGAGAAACAAAATACGAGTCATAATGACTGGGACTAAGAAACCGCAATATATATATATATATATATATATATATATATATATATATATACACTCACCGGCCACTTTATTAGGTACACCATGCTAGTAACGGGTTGGACCCCCTTTTGCCTTCAGAACTGCCTCAATTCTTCGTGGCATAGATTCAACAAGGTGCTGGAAGCATTCCTCAGAGATTTGGTCCATATTGACATGATGGCATCACACAGTTGCCGCAGATTTGTCGGCTGCACATCCATGATGCGAATCTCCCCGTTCCACCACATCCCAAAGATGCTCTATTGGATTGAGATCTGGTGACTGTGGAGGCCATTTGAGTACAGTGAACTCATTGTCATGTTCAAGAAACCAGTCAGAGATGATTCCAGCTTTATGACATGGCGCATTATCCTGCTGAAAGTAGCCATCAGATGTTGGGTACATTGTGGTCATAAAGGATGGACATGGTCAGCAACAATACTCAGGTAGGCTGTGGCGTTGCAACGATGCTCAATTGGTACCAAGGGGCCCAAAGAGTGCCAAGAAAATATTCCCCACACCATGACACCACCACCACCAGCTTGAACCGTTGATACAAGGCAGGATGGATCCATGCTTTCATGTTGTTGACGCCAAATTCTGACCCTACCATTCGAATGTCGCAGCAGAAATCGAGACTCATCAGACCAGGCAACGTTTTTCCAATCTTCTACTGTCCAATTTCGATGAGCTTGTGCAAATTGTAGCCTCAGTTTCCTGTTCTTAGCTGAAAGGAGTGGCACCCGGTGTGGTCTTCTGCTGCTGTAGCCCATCTGCCTCAAAGTTCGACGTACTGTGCGTTCAGAGATGCTCTTCTGCCTACCTTGGTTGTAACGGGTGGCAATTTGAGTCACTGTTGTCTTTCTATCAGCTCGAACCAGTCTGCCCATTCTCCTCTGACCTCTGGCATCAACAAGGCATTTCCGCCCACAGAACTGCCGCTCACTGGATGTTTTTTCTTTTTTGGACCATTCTCTGTAAACCCTAGAGATGGTTGTGCATGAAAATCCCAGTAGATCAGCAGTTTCTGAAATACTCAGACCAGCCCTTCTGGCACCAACAACCATGCCACGTTCAAAGGCACTCAAATCACCTTTCTTCCCCATACTGATGCTCGGTTTGAACTTCAGGAGATTGTCTTGACCATGTCTACATGCCTAAATGCACTGAGTTGCCGCCATGTGATTGGCTGATTAGAAATTAAGTGTTAACGAGCAGTTGGACAGGTGTACCTAATAAAGTGGCCGGTGAGTGTATATATACAGTACAGACCAAAAGTTTGGACACACCTTCTCATTCAAAGAGTTTTCTGTATTTTCATGACTATGAAAATTGTAGATTCACACTGAACACATCAAAACTATGAATTAACACATGTGGAATTATATACTTAACAAAAAAGTGTGAAACAAATGAAAATATGTCTTATATTCTAGGTTCTTCAAAGTAGCCACCTTTTGCTTTGATTACTGCTTTGCACACTCTTGGCATTCTCTTGATGAGCTTCAAGAGGTAGTCACCTGAAATGATATTCCAACAGTCTTGAAGGAGTTCCCAGATATGCTTAGCACTTGTTGGCCCTTTTGCCTTCACTCTGCGGTCCAGCTCACCCCAAACCATCTCGATTGGGTTCAGGTCTGGTGACTGTGGAGGCCAGGTCATCTGGCGTAGCACCCCATCACTCTCCTTCTTGGTCAAATAGCCCTTACACAGCCTGGAGGTGTGTTTGGGGTCATTGTCCTGTTGATAAATAAATGATGGTCCAACTAAATGCATACCGGATGGAATAGCATGCCGCTGCAAGATGCTGTGGTAGCCATGCTGGTTCAATATGCCTTCAATTTTGAATAAATCCCCAACAGTGTCACCAGCAAAGCACCCCCACACCATCACACCTCCTCCTCCATGCTTCACGGTGGGAACCAGGCATGTAGAGTCCATCCATTCACCTTTTCTGCGTCGCACAAAGACACGATGGTTGGAACCAAAGATCTCAAATTTGGACTCATCAGACCAAAGCACAGATTTCCATTCCTTCCATTCCTTGTGTTCTTTAGCCCAAACAAGTCTCTTCTGCTTGTTGCCTGTCCTTAGCAGTGGTTTCCTAGCAGCTATTTTACCATGAAGGCCTGCTGCACACAGTCTCCTCTTAACAGTCGTTGTAGAGATGTGTCTGCTGCTAGAACTCTGTGTGGCATTGACCTGGTCTCTAATCTGAGCTGCTGTTAACCTGCGATTTCTGAGGCTGGTGACTCGGATGAACTTATCCTCCGCAGCAGAGGTGACTCTTGGTCTTCCTTTCCTGGGGCGGTCCTCATTTGAGCCAGTTTCTTTGTAGCGCTTGATGGTTTTTGCGACTGCACTTGGGGACACTTTCAAAGTTTTCCCAATTTTTCGGACTGATTGACCTTCATTTCTTAAAGTAATGATAGCCACTCGTTTTTCATTACTTAGCTGCTTTTTTCTTGCCATAATACAAATTCTAACAGCCTATTCATTAGGACTATCAGCTGTGTATCCCCCTGACTTGTGCCCAACACAACTCATGGTCCCAACCCCATTTATAAGGCAAGAAATCCCACTTATTAAACCTGACAAGGCACACCTGTGAAGTGAAAACCATTTCAGGTGACTACCTCTTGAAGCTCATCAAGAGAATGCCAAGAGTGTGCAAAGCTGTAATCAAAGCAAAAGGTGGCTACTTTGAAGAACCTAGAATATAAGACATATTTTCAGTTGTTTCACACTTTTTTGTTAAGTATATAATTCCACATGTGTTAATTCATAGTTTTGATGCCTTCAGTGTGAATCTACAATTTTCATAGTCATGAAAATACAGAAAACTATTTGAATGAGAAGGTGTGTCCAAACTTTTGGTCTGTACTGTATATATGTATGTATATATATATATATATATATATATATATATATATATATATATATATCTTTACAAAGAGCAGGGACATTATGTAATAAATGGACATATGAAAAACAACAGCATATCAAAAAGAGCATGAGAATGAGTGTGGGGGGCAGTTTTAACATTTTATAACCCCTTTAGTTATCTTACAGATAAGATGGGTGAAAGTTTTATGAATTGATGTTGGTTCAGAGACCTGGTGCCCTCACTATCCTCACTATCTCGGGAGCAGATTCTTTAAATCTTGTAATATGCCATAAATCCTTGGGACAAATTCAGTCCTGCTTTCAGTATCAGTTTGATAAATATATAGTCCTTAATATTTCTGGCTCTTTGAAATTTTAAATTGCCTTTTAATATGACTACGTTCATGTGTTCTTCATTGTGTCCTGGGCTACAAACATGCTTAGCCACAGGAAAATGTTCATTTTTCTCTTCAGTTGTGTAGCGATGGGACTAGAGTTGAGCGAACGTGCTCGTAACGAGCACTGTACTGCTCGGATCCCCTGCGCTCGCATGGGCGCAGCCATCCGGATCCATCCTCCTCACCCGACGGATCCGGATGCCTGCGCCCATGCGAGCGCAGGGGATCCAAGCAGTACAGTGCTCGTTAGGAGCACGTTCGCTCACCTCTAGATGGGACCTCATCCTTGCTTTAGGTTTTTGTCATGTTTCTCCTAAATAGCAGCCCCAACAGCACACACAGTGCAGACAATATTGGCCGTAGAATATGTGAATGTCCCAGGGATCTTATAGTCCTGCTGTGTGTTGGCAATCAGGATCTTGTCTGTCATCATTACATGCATCTCCTTACATTCAGGGGCAGATTGGTCATAGACCTTACAGGGAAATTTCCTGGTGGGCCCATGCCCAGGGGGACGCCTGAGCCCCCCTCATGGCTGGCCATTGGAAGTTTTTGGGGATGTATCTTGTGCTGCTGGCAGTATTTTGTGATGGACTGTGGTATTTGCCTCTGTTGGGGTGGTATAATGTGCCACAATATGGTATTGCTGGCTTTACCTTGCATCATTTTGGACCCGACTACAAAACGAAGCCACTTTCAGAGCGGTACACTGCATGTTTTCTGGCGCCACGGTTGCTTGAAATGTCTGATCGGTGGGTATGCCAGGTGTCTGACCCCCTACCTGTCTGATACTGATGACCTGTCCTGAGGACAGTGGCGTACATAAAGAGGTAAGGGCCCCATAGCAAGGATCAAACCAGGCCCCCCATACAGGACAGAAGGGTTTCCTCCTAAACCTTTTCATTTTTCCACTGCCTCATTTGCTAAAAGTAGTTCCTTTAGAGGGTAGAGTCCTGACCAAGTTTTCACCTCCAGTAGAAGAGGAGATAATCCCAACTAAGACTAGGCCCCCTCTTGCCCTGGGCCCCATAGCAGTCGCATGATCTGCCACTATCTTAGTTACACCCCTGCCTGAGGATATTCTAATCAATATCTGTAGTCTGGAAAACTCTTTTAACTCTAGCTGACACAATTAAATCTTTACTAGTCATATTGTCTATTATATGAACCAGTACCTAACATAGTGGCCACCAAGAACCATTATGCTAACAAAATGTAAAAAGGTGCCAATTTTACATATGGGTTACTTAATGGGAACCTGTCATCCAGTTGATGCTTTCCTCACTAAGAGCAGTATAAAGTTGTGTTAGATATGCTAAAATCAGTGCTTTGTCACTTACCTCCTATTATAAAGTAGTTTCCAAGAACTTACTGTATAATGTTGGCAACCCACACTGGAGAATAGTCAAGCACTGCCATGGAGGAGTCTGGCTTATTCACGAGCTCCCACCAACCTTCTGCTGCTTGATAGTTTTCTAGTATGGAAAGTCTGCTTTGGGTGGGCAGGGGGAACGAGAGCTCATGAATACGCAGGACTCTTCTAGGGTAGCACCTGACTCTTCTCTGGCATATGGGCAGATTTAAATCAGTTTGCTCTCCCTACTGTAAAATGGATAGGTCTTCTGGGGAACCCAACCCCTCAAGACACCTAGTTGGGAATAGCTCCTACAGATGAGTGTCACCCTCAGATGGTGATGTCACCCTTTGCCCCACTGTGTCTGGTATTAGCCACTTAATCTTTTTTTGGTCTCTTAAATGCCATGGGTGTGTTCCATTGTGTGTTTTTATAGAAATATAACTGATGTTGTGATAAAACATTAAAAAAAAAAGCAAAAGGATTGTAAGTGAACGTTAAGTAAAATCCAGTTTGCACCTGCAAGCCCCTGACGGCAGATGCTGCAGGCGTGGATATTAAAGAGTCGTTTCACGCAGACCAAGCACATGGCTCTGGAGAACGAGAGTGGAAAATTTAGAAGGAGAGATGGGAGGGATGAAAACCTCAATCTCTTCGTGTACGTGCATAGCCATGGAAACAGCCGTCCAAGAGTGTGTGTCATAGTGACAAAGGTGGTGGGAGCCTGTCTCCTAGAAACCACGAAAATGCCAACAAAAGGTACACGTTTATCTCGCCGGCCCGACCCTCAGCTGCCGAGCCTTTGTCTTCTCCTTTAAAGCATTCTCTCTGTTTGTGCGGACACTGGCGAGGAGAACAGATGTTTCCAATGAACAGAAAATAATTTGTATCGCGGGGATTATCTGCAAAGAAACATTTTATATTCTAATTGGTTTCTTCCCTATAAGCAGGGACATTTAAAAATGACTGGACCAGTAGCAGGAAAAATATATAAAAAGGGCTGAAAGCGTGAATGTGCACGGCTCCGACTGCTTATAACATACGATATACACTAAAAACAGCAAACAATTCATACTGTACAATTCAGTTATATTCAATCCAAGGTGTGGGCAAATCCTAATGCGTATCTACAGGCGATATTATATACAATCTTTATGAATATATTACAGCATTGCTACTAAATTTTTCTTTTTATGATTGGAAAGATTTCTTTGAAACCTCGAAATACATGAGAAAAAAATGACAAAATAAAATTGCCTGCACTGTTTCTGTAATATGCAAAAAAAATATTGCAACCTGACAGCAATCGTGCAGTTCATTGTCTGCTGGCGAATGGCTAAGGCCTAACCAATTTTTGTGTCCTACTGAAGACAGACGATGGGGTAGAGGCTGTACATTCCCTTCTGTGGGCCATCGCATCAGGGAGCTGCGATGGGAGCACAATAGAGGGTGCCTGCGCAAGAGTTGTAGAAGCATCCATATGACATCAGGGAGAAGAGAGGAAGCCTGGGGAGGAGCGCTTGAGCACTTTAAAAAGTCTGCCCGGCTGGGCACTTGGCAGCCATTTTCAATGAGAAGTTAAAGGGGTTGTCTCATGTGAGCAAATGGCATTCATCATGTAGAGAAAGTTAATACAAGGCACTAATGTATTGTGATTGTCCATATTGCCTCCTTTGCTGGCTGGTTCATCTTTTCATCACATTATACACTTCAGGGGTTACAACCACCCTGCAATCCATCAGTGGTGGGCATGCTTGCACACTACAGGAAAAGGCGTCGGCCTCTCTTGTGACCAGGACTGAGGGAGTACGCATAGGACAGCACTTTTTCCTGTAGTGTGCAAGCACGACCACCGCTGCTGGATTGCAGGGTGGTCGTAACCCCTGGATACAAGCAGTGTATAATGTGATGAAAAAATGAATCAAACCAGCAAAAAAGGCAATATGGACTATCACAATACATTAGTAAGTGCCTTGTATTACATTTCGCTACATGATAAATGCCATTTGCTGAAGTGAGACAGCCCCTTTAAAGTTTGTTTTCTGCACATTTGCATATATCATAAACAGGTACTGTATGTTTAGAATGCTGTTAGCATTGTTGGGTATTGCTGGTACTACTATTAATGAAAACGCGCTGATGCTGACTGAAACACAGTTTTGATGCCACACGAGCTTACTTGACTGAAGCACAGTTTAGATGCCACTGGAGCTTACCTGGCTGAAATACACTTGTGATATTACAGCAGCTTACCTAAGAGCAGACACTAACAACAGAGGACTCATATTTATATGTAAACTAAACCTAGGTAAGAATAGCGGTAGAGATCCAGAAACCATGAGATGCAAGACATTCTGCTATTCTTCTAAATGTATTTCTAGTAGTAGTGAGGCCATTGAGGTATTTGTATATGTGTGCACATACAGTATTTTGCGAGTTTGCTATTGATATGGATTTTATTGTCAGTCCAGTCCTTAGCTTGATATTCCAAACTGATATAAAAAGTGAGAAGGCAGGTGTATGGTGTAGTAACTGCAGCTTTATTACAGCCATCTGAAACTGGGCTTTGGAGGATTAGGAGACCATGCCACAGCATGTTAAGAGTATATATATTATTTTGGTAAGAGTGATCTGATGGAAATCATTCAAGATTGTGACTGTTGTATTTATGGTTAGTGAAACAGAGGATGACAGCACACATCTTCAGGATTTTGACTATCTTTGGAACAATTTTTGTGGGAAAATCACTACAGTTTTGGTAAAATATCTTTGTATGAAGCTTGGTATGAGATTAAAGGGGTTGTCTGAGATTTTGATATCGAAGGCCTATCCTCAAGACTCCTGCCAATCACCCCAGTGAGCGCTGCAGCCTCTTCCTAGGCCGGTGAGTCACATGAAACCACCAAAAAACATCTGTGGCAATAAGAACAAATTTTCAGCCACAGGTAAGGACAGTAATATAATCACAAAATCACCAAAAAATATGCACATGCTGTCCACTCAAGAATAATCATAAATACGCTTTATTAATAACAGTAAAAAAATTACAAGCAATAGTTCATATAATGGAAAGCAGGGAACAGTGGTAATGAGGAGAAATTAGAGAGCAGGGATCACGTTGTGCGGCAAAATAACCTCTATATATGTGTAGAGTAAGGCAACCCAAGGCTACATGCAAGCAGGTAACATAAGGTATATAGGGCCAACATGTAGCCTAAACCTAAAAAAGGTATCATACATTGCACAAAGGTCCTAGACAAAGTCCCAGACACTTCAGCATATGTGGCCACATGAAGCCCTAAATAACATAATCTGCCGAAAAAATGACGATAAATAAAGTATATATAGCCATAAATTACCAAAACAGAGGAGCTGCCAGGAGAGAGGTAAAATGCCGCACAGCCGTGTCCCAGTCCCGATGCCGTTTCGCCACACAGGCTTCCCCGGAAGAAGCTTGTAATTTTTTTACTGTTATTAATAAAGCGTATTTATGATTATTCTTGAGTGGACAGCATGTGCATATTTTTGGGTGATTCAGTGACGTCACATGGCCTAGTTGCAGCTTTATTTCCATTCAAGTGAATAAGCATGGGCGATACAAAGCACAGCCGCTCTACAGTGTATGGCACTGGACACTGCATCGCTGACTGGAGGACGGTGGGCTCTTCAAGTAGTAGATCAATGGCAGTGGTGGTTGGCCGACCCCCACAAATCCTGAGGATAAGCCATCAATATCAAAATATTGGACAGCCCCTTTAAACAACATTGTTATATTTTTATAGATTTAGATGATTTGCTTAACTGTGCAAAATCATTTTTGTTATATTTGCCCGCCTTAAAGGGGTTGTCTTGTTTATTAAACCCGTTTTAGTAACCTGGTATGGAACTCTGTTAATTACCTGTTCAATCCAGATTCATCAATGCAATTGTTAAAAAGCCGCAAAGAAGGAGGTGAAGTAAAACAACTGGAGTGGAATTTCTAGAAGCGTGTTAGGTTTACAGATGTGCCAAATTTGACAAATAATGCGCAACATTAGATAACAGAGAAGCAAACAAAACGTAAAATCTTGAAATTTTACTCTTATAATAACTTGTCCCCAAAGAATAGCGCTCACTCTAGAGGACTCAACTTGTCCATACATTAGATGGACAGTCCAATGATTTAAAAGGGTTGTCTGGTCTCAGAGCTGAACCCGGACATACCCACATTTTCACCCAGGCAGCCCTCCTAATATGAGCTTCGATGCTCTCCTTTGCCCTGCGCTGAATTGCACAGGACAAAGGCTTTTAATGGTAATCCGGTGACATTTCGGGCTCTCCATAGGGAAAGCTAGGCAGAGATTTCCTCCTAGCAGTGAGCCTAGTGACATCACAAGCACTAATGGGCAGGCTTTAGCGCTGTCCTAGCCTGTAAAATGGCTAGGGCAGCGCAAAAGCCGCCCATCAGAGCCGGTGATGTCACCGAACACACTGCTAGGCAGAAGCCTCCTCCTAGTAGTCTAAAAATATAAACAGAACAACCCCTTAAATCAGGAAAGCTGGGTGCCACGTTGAAGCAAATCATTCATTTCCTTAGTTAAAGGGGATGTGTCACGTCACGAAACATATTCTACAGTTTTCAAACCAGCACCTGGGTCTGAACACTTTTATAATAGTGTACAATTAAAAATATAAACAGAACAGCCCTGCATGATACAGCGCAGGGCAAGGGAGAGATTTCTGGGTGAAAACGGTGGTAAGTCCAGGTTCAGCTCTGAACCAGGACAACCCCTTTAATTGAGAAGGGTGCAATACTCCCTTTCCCCTGTGGTGTTGCTGCAAAGAAATAGAACACCTGCTGCCAGCCTCTGCAGTAGATTACAGCTGATCACTGTGGTTCCCACTTTGATTTTATTGTATGGGGAGCAAATCCATCTATAAAAAAAAGGGTTGTGCAAAGTGGACAACCCCTTAAATCAGGAAAGCTGGGTGCCACGTTGAAGCAAATAATTAATTTCCTTAGTTAAAGGGGATGTGTCACGAAACATATTCTACATTTTTCAAACCAGCACCTGGGTCTGAACACTTTTATAATAGTGTACAATTAAAAATTTAGTAAGCCAGTGAGCTATCCAATAAAATGTATCTGTATAGCGCCACCTGCTGTTTGTTCTTTTTCTTATTTTTTTTCGTCTCATAAGCTGGTCGCACATGCTCAGTTTAAAGCTTCATCAGCCATATGTTCTGTTAGAAGTTGTGGCAGTTGCAGGGAGAGAGTTGCACCAGAAAGAACATACCCCCCTTAGCTGCCAGGCTGAAGATAATTTAGCAGAGCAATTGAAGCAATGAATGTGGAGATCTCTGGATCCATGTGAGGTACAGGGCTGGTTCTAGGTTTGTTAGAAAGAGGTTGTCATGTATTATATGATGTCTGATATTCATTTTTTACATCAGCCATGGGATAACCCCTTTAAATGTTCAGATTCTCATATAAGAAAGATGTATAGACTGACATCATTATTTTTGGCGTTAGTGTCCGTGAATAATATATGAAGGCACCTCAGATGTGTTCTAAATGGCAGTCGGTGGTGTTGATGGATTGTCCACATGACCTTTGTCCCCTTGTCCAAGCAGTGAAGGACCTTCCTCCTAGAGAGGATAAAGGGTGAAATGCTGCACTGACTGTATTTCTTCAGCATGGTGTCTGACATTTCACGGGTAAGAATAGAAGCAGCTCGGAGTAATATAGCTCCATGGATCCGCTCCATGTAATAAATAGCCTCTTTATTCGGCTTTGAAGACACTGCATGATTAAATGAAGTTAAATGGCCCCGACTGAGATCTTTTTATAGAGTCTGTGACTAGAGTTTGCATTCATTCTAGCTAGTAAACAAATTAACAAGACATTTCAGTGTCATTTGGTATCTGTTATACAGCTTGATCCTTCCAGTCTTTGAAAGAACAGATGTAGACATACCTCCCAACTTTGTAAATGAAGAAAGAGGGACACATTGTGCGTCGCGCAAATTTTTTCAGCACTAGGCCACACCTCTAACTCCGCCCAAAACATAACTATACACCTAATCCCACCCAGTTCTCTTACTGCCCCACATAGTAATTATTGCCAAGTTATGTGCCCCCATTAACCCTTAGACTCGGCGGGCGTCTTGGCCCGTCATGGCAAGTGCGGCGGGCGTCATGGTCGGCAAGTCTCTGCTGTTTCTAACAGCAGAGACTTGCGGCTACTTACCCCATCAGCCGCGTCTTGCTGGGCCTTTAGATGCCGTGATCACACGTGATCACGGCATCTAGTTGCGTCTTTACCCGGAAGCGTACGCTTCCGGGTGGTGTACAGACACCCTGTGTGGCCAATCGGGGTGTCTGTACACGATCTGAAAGCTGTAAACCTCGCTGATGAGGTTTACAGCTTTCAAAGTGCAATTCTTATTCTGGCCACTAAATGGCAGGCCAGGATAAGAAATTAGCAATTCTTGGATTTATCTCCATCTAGTAAATCCCTCATTGCTCATAAAGAAAAAAAAACACAATATATTAGCTCATATTTGAGCTTTAAAATAATCACAAAAAATGTAAAAAAAAATGTTTCCGTATAATTAAAAAATAAATACCTAAATAACAATAAATATAGACATCATGGGTATCACCGTGACCGAAAACGCCCATACTTTTAAAATATAAAAAAAATTCCAATATGGCGAATTGTGTGGAGGAAAAAAGCGCCCAAATGGCTAATTTTTGTTGCTTTTTTTCGAAAAAAAATTAAATAAAAAGTGATCAAAAAGTCATACACACCCCAGAATGGTATCAATAAAAACTTCAGATCGCCCCACAAAAATGAGCCCCCATACAGCTCCGTACACATAAATACCAAAAAGTTATAGGGGTCAAGATATGACCAAAAAAAAAAAAAAGGGCAACTTTCTAATTATCAAATCAAAACGCAGGAAAAACTATACATATTAGGTATTGCCGGATTTGTACGGACCAGTAGAATGAAAGTAACTGGTCAGTTTTAATGAACATCGAACGCTGTAAATAAGAAACCCGTAGAATTGCAGTGGAATAGCGTTTTTTTTTGCAATTTCACCCGATTTGGAATTTTTTTCCCGCTTCCCACTACACCATATGCAATATTAAATGGTGGCGTTGGAAAGTACAACTTGTCCCGCAAAAAACAAGCCCTCATACAGCTATGTGAGCAGAAAAATAAAACAGTTATGGCTGCTTGAAGGCAGGGAGCGCAAAACGAAAATGCATAACTGAAAAAACCTCCGGTACTGAAAGGGTTAATATGCCCAGCTGTTCCCCCAGTAATTTGCCCTGTTATGTGCCCAGAGTAATATGCCCAGCTGTGCCCCTGAGTAATATGCCCACATTGTGCCCCTTGTAATATGCCCACACTGTGCCCCCAGTAATAGTCCCACATTGTGCTCCCCAGTAATATGTTGTGCCCCCAATAATATGCCCACATTGTGCCCCCCAGTAATATGTTGTGTCCCCCATAACAATCCCACATTGTGCCCCCCAGTAATATGTTGTGCCCCCAGTAACATGCCCACATTGTGCCCTTCACAGAAAGTTAAAAAAATAAATACCATATACTTACGTTCTTCCTAGCAGCAGGACATCGGCTGCTCTAGTCTGTGGAGTGGCGGAGCCAAGGCTGACTGCCCCCCGCAGAGACCAGAGGTGTGGAGAGCCAGCAGGGGTAAATGGAGGGATGATGAAGCAGGGAGCCGATGCTGGCTGTCTGCTTCATCATAATACAGGCAACTGTCTCTGCGTACTATGGACACAGCGACAGCTGCCAGAAACCGGGACATCCCTCCCCCGTACCAGGACAGCCGCTGGATACAGGACGGTTGGGAGGTATGCAGTTGGGAGGTATGGATGTAGATCTCTGATAAATTATAGTAGAGTAGAGTCTTTACATATAGAGTATAGTTACCTTTTAAAACTTGCAAAGCAATGATTGCCTTCTTCATGTTCTCTTAAAGGGGATATCCCACAAAAATATTCTACATTTTTCAAACCAGCACCTGGATGTGAATACTTTTGTAATTGCATGTAGTTAAACATTTAGTTTAGCCACTGAGTTATTCATTGAAATTTCTCTGTATAGCGCCACCTGCTGTTTGTCCTTTTTCTAAATTCTGTGTCCACCTCACTGAGGTTAACATACATAGTCAGTTCCATCCTTCAACGGCCACCAGTCAGTTGCAGCAGAAAGGACATGTCCCTGAGAAAGGATTCACCCCCTGAGCTGCCAGCTTGAAATACATCTAACAGAGCAATTGGAGCAATGACTGGGGAGATCTCTGGATCCTTGTGAGGTACAGGACTGGTTCTAAGTTTGTTAGAAAGAGACTTTCATGTACAATATGATGTCTGATTTTCACTATTTACATTACTCATGGGATAACCTCTTTAAATAAGCGGCCAACAAAGACTGTGCAGGGATACCTCTTCCCCCCCCAACTGGTAGCACCCATCTGGACCTTTATTGCAAACTACTGGCAGTTCACAATTTCTAGAAGGAATAATAAAGGAATAGTTAATCACAGGGTTGATGCTCCAGAATTGTTTTTACATGGGTAATGTAAGTAGTTACAAAAATAGACATGTCAGGAGAGGGGACGGGTCCTCTTTAAGATGGAGGTGATAATTTGGTGATAGATATGAAAATGTTAGAAAATGAGGTGAGGGAGAAGGTGTAGTCAGAGGTGGTGGTAGTGAGCGTCGCCAGTCTTTCTCTCTCCCCATCCTCCTGTTTTGTACGTTGGGTGGGTTTTAGTAAAGGAATGAAAGGCAAAGCAGCAGTTCTCTTACAGATCGGGGCCCCCCAGAATCCTTATACAAGATTGAGCTTTAGGCACCTGCACACACTGTGGAATACGTGTGGTTTTTCTGTGCAGATTCCCGTGCGGAAAAAAATGTAGTAAAGTGTAAGAGATTACACAACTCAAGTTCACTGCGGATTTTTTCTGTGTGGAAATTGACCTGCCGTGTGGATTCCCAAATCTGCAGCTTGTCAATTAGGTTTGCTGTTTTAGCTGCAGATTCCACCCTTTTCCACCCACAATGGAAGGGTGAGATCTGCTGCAAAATCCGAATCTAATCCGCATCAAAAACCCTAATTAGACATGTTGTAGAAACGCACATAAATACCCATAGAAATTCGTGTGGATCTTATGTGCGTTCACCTGCACCCATTTGTAGGTGGCCTTGAAGGGGTTGGGTCACTTCAGCAAATAGCATTTATTATGTAGAGAAAGTCAATACAAGGCACTGACTAATGTATTGTAATTGTCCATATTGTTTCCTTTGCTTGCTGGAATTATTTTTCCATCAGATTATACACACTGCTTGTTTTCATGGTTACGACCACCCTGCAGTCCATCTGTAGTGGCTGTGCTTTCACACTATAAAAAAAGCATCAGCCCATGTACGCTAACACGGCCACCAAAGAGGTAGACAATTTTTCCTATAGTGTGCAAGCACGAGCACCACTGATGGATTGCAGGGTTGTCGTAACCATGGAAATGAGCAGTGAATAATGTGATGGAAAAATGAATAAAGCCAGCAAAGGAGGCAATATGGACAATCACAATACATTAGTAAGTGGCTTGTATAAACTTTCTCTACATAAAGTCAAAAAAACCCCTTTAAGGGGTGGCTATAGGTGATGATAGAGTTGTGAAACTAATTGTTCTACCAGAGCACGGTGAGAGTTGTCATTTCATGGCAGGAGAAAAGCCACAGACTGCTTATTTCTGTCTTATCCACAGATGACTCCTACATTTCCCACTCTAGGTGGACATATCTGCAAAGGACATTTGACGATGGCTTTGTGCGGAGGTGGACAACTCCCTTCGGTCCATGCTGCAGGCTCCTATAGATGATGGATGTTGTAGTTCAGCATCTGGACACTGTCCATTTCCCCATATGTTTATGTTGCAGTCACTTTACTGCTTAGTCATCAGTAAAAATGTGAGGTCTCAAGTTGAAAATTTAGCAAGGAGGAGATCCCAGGGACAGAGCAAGGAGCCTGCCAGGCACTAATAAAACAGAACATTGTAAGATTTAAGATTACATTCTAGGAACATTCTTACATCCAAGCTGCGAGGCTCATGTTCAGTTCCACATTAAACAGACTTCATTAAATTGAGCGTGTAACATACCTGGCTCTTATCTGGATAGCGTCTCGTTATAAGAGACTAACTTCTAGTCTCCAATTTCAGTTGACTGATTTCCCAGTTTTTTTCAAGGGTAATAATGTAACTTTGGATGAATTCAAGACCGATCAGCAGTTTAGAAGAAGCTCTGAAAACAATGGAGGAGATTTATCAAACTGGTGTAAAGTAGAACTTAGTTGCCCATAGTAACCAATCAGGTTCTACCTTTTATTTTCCAGAGGAGCTGTGAATAACGAAAGGTGAAATCTGATTTGGTTTCTATGGGGTAACTAAGCCAGTTCTTCTTTACCCCAGTTTGAAAAATGACCCAATATATGTATATACGGTATATATGTATATGTGTATGTATAAAATGTCCTACAATTCAGTCATCAGCTCTCCTGACAGGACTGGGATTCCTGGGGCCCACCAGAGGAAATTATTCTTGGGGCCCCATCCCTATATCATCAATAATGTGTATTAGATTTTGATTTAAAGAAACAGACCTTAGTGGCAAGTGACTGGCTCCAAAGGCAGCTCCACATGTCTTTTTTTCTCCTGGACCATTGGGGCCCACAATGGGATCAGAGCCTGGGCCCACCAGAGGATCCTCTGGTACTCTGGTGGGCCAGTTCCAACCCCGCTGACATGTCTGTTTCAGTAATTACTTGTATTCATAATGAAATAAACCTGCCACAATGCCATTTGTGCATCATAATTGGCGACTTTTTAGGCTTCTCGACACTTTTCCACCGCATTTACTATAACTTTTGTCAGAAAGTGCTGAAAGTTATAGATGAAGTCTACCCCAGCCTGTGGCTGGCATAGGCTTCAGTTTCTCGCACGTGGCAGGGCAGAGATGCGCCTAATTTATTAAGAGGCATCGACAATTGAGGTGGTCCCACAGATGATCCATTGGGTTCAAGTCTGGTGAATTAGGGAGTCAGGGTAGTACTTGGAAGTCTTGGTTATGCTCTTCTAACCAATGTCGGACATTTCTAGTCATGTGACTTGTATTGTCTTTCTGGAAGATCCCATCCACCGCAAGGAAGACAATCAGCATGTATGTGTCTACGTGACCTGCAAGGATAGATTCATATCCAAATCGGTTGAGAGCGCCTTCCACATGGATGAGTGGGCCCAGAGAATGCAGTGACCATCCGTCTGCTTCTGGGCACCATATGCAGTAGGGTTCACTGAACTGTCACACGTCTGATAGCCCCCAGGTGATCTTGGAGTTGATGTTCTCCATTGTAGTCCATCGTTCTACCCTAACGCACCCTCATAGCCGACTTTCAACTCTCACATAGATGGCACGTGGTGCTTCAAAACTTTACATACGTTTTCTCTCTAGTACTTGTCTTTGATTTTTTCTACAGATGTTTACAAATCCATAACTTTTACAATATGTGCATTTTTTTGGAAAACAAATTTGATAATTCCAACTTTTGTTTTTTTTCTACAGACAGTGAGATCATCCCACCTGACTGTGTCCGGCCAAGGTCCTTCACTGCCATCCCCCGCCCATCCCTACGAAGAGAAACAGAAGACAGTCGCCTGTCCGTCAGCTTGTGTGACCTGAATTTGCAGGAAGAAAACTTTCAGTCCATGACAGCGATGTGCCCTATTCCACAGAACTCTCTCAACTCACAGCATTCCCACTTACTTCCATCACAGCTGGAGAGTGATCTCCGCTTTCATCAGCTCCGAGGGGCCCATATCAAGACTTTAGATGACCAGACAGTGGCCAGGCTGGAGCATGCCCGAGAGGAACGGACTTTAGTGTTCACCAATAGATCACTTCGAATAAATGAAACCATCTTTGTCAAGATAAACAAATCAAATTCATCAAGGTCCGGTAATCTGTCTTATGGAGTGACGTCGTGTGATCCCAGCACATTGAGACCAAGTGACCTTCCCTATAATCCAGAGTCATTGGTCGACAGGAAGGAATTCTGGGCAGTCTGTCGAGTGCTGGTTCCTCTTCAGAGCGGGGACATCTTGGGGTTTGTGATAAACACAGAAGGAGAATTACATTTGAGTCATAATGGTGTCAGTACTGGAATGCAGGTCTGTGTGGACTGCTCACAGCCTTTGTGGATGTTCTTTGGTCTACATGGAGCCATTATGCAGATACGCATACTGGGTAAGAGATTTATTTTGGTTCCCTCTAATATCTATACAAGCTCTGTCGTAAGCCCCTGTCATATAAGACCTGATCTCTAGTTCAGAAAGACAAGGGGGAAGATTTATCAAAACTGGTTCTTCGATCATTATCGATTAAGGGTATTATTTATCATAGACCAGTACAGGCCTCATCATAAATTAGGCACATCCTCTGGCAGTCAGTGCTCCTAAACTGAAATCTACAGCACCTCCGAACTGCCATAGATTTCAGTTTTTCTTTTATGCCAGAAAACTGGCATTAAAAATAAATATGCCGAGTTTACTGGCACTGTCCCCACCCTTGTTATGGCACTTCTTGGAAACACAGGGTTTGCAAATTTTTTTACACAAGAAAACTTGAGTTTTTTCCATAGGCTGCAAAAGTATTTTATTACAGTCTATAGTATAAGCACTTAAATGATTAAATGTTCAAGCTCCCTAGGAGGAGGGCCAAAAAATAAAGTAAAAAAGCTACAGCATGCAGGTAAACTTGGAAGAGGAAGCACAAGGACTGCTACCCCTTCAAACAGCTGATCCCCACCGATCTAATATTGAGGATAGATCATCATTATTACACCACTGCACAACCTCTTTACAGGTGTTGTCTCTTCTCAGATATTGGAGGCATATCGCTGGGAAGGAGGGCTCAAAGTGAAGGAGGGAGCACTGCGCATTCATCCCTAAAAATGTTGAAGGGCGGCAAAAATAAGCGAGCTGACTCGGTTACCCGAAGTGCCCATAGGAAGGAATGGAGGTCGGCCACGCACGCACGGTGCGCCCTCCATTCTACAGATAGGGGAGGATCGCAGAGGTGGGACCCGCACCTATCAGACATTGGGGTCATATCCTAGCGATATGCTCTCAATGTCTAAGATGAGACAACCCCTTTAAGACAATATGTCACTGCCACTTATCAACAAGCAGCAGTGAGTAGTATGTGAGATCTCCGCAGCATCACTTTAATAATGCAGTTCCCTTCTTATATATTATTTACAGGCAGGGGCGTAGCTAAAGGCTCATGGGCCCTGGTGCAAGAGTTCAGCTTGGGCCCCCCCCCCCCCGCCTAATACAGCGCCCCATACCTCTTATATCCAGTATAATACAGCGCCTCATACCTCTTACATCCAGTGACGTCTCCTCGGATGTAGATCTTCTCTTTCCTCATCTTCTCCTTTCAGACCAGACGCCATTTTTCAGCCATTTCTCATCTCTGCAGTTTGACAGAAAAAAATCTTAGTTTACTACTTTTCCATCATCCTCCCATCTTCTGGACAAATCATCCTACCACCCCCAGTACTGTGCCACTAGTACCACACAGATAGTGCCCTTCAATAATTATTGGCACACAGTGTCCTAAAATAACTGCGCCCAGCAAATAGTGTCCCGTAATAGTGTGAACATAACGTCCCCCAGAAATAACTGCGCTGATACTGTACCAGGGTGCCCCATACAGTAATAGTGCCCCCCACAGTACTAGTGCTCCCACAGTAATAGTGCTCCCACAGTAATAGTGCCCCCCACAGTACTAATGTCCCCACTGTGCCCCAGAAGTAATAATGCTTCCAATGTGCCAGTAAGAAGTGCTCCCCACCCATAGATGCCCCCCAAATTATGTGCCAGTAAGAAATGCCCCAATAATGCGCCAGAAGTTCCCCCATTGATTCCCCCTCAAAATCATGTGCCAGTAAGAAATGCCCCCAGTGCCCCCATGTGCCAGTAAGAAATGCCCCCATGTGCCAGTAAAATGCCCCAGTGCCCCCTTGTGCCAGTAAAAATGCCCCCATGTGCCAGTAAAAATGCCCCCAGTGCCCCCATGTGCCAGTAAAAATGCCCCCATGTGCCAGTAAAATGCCCCCAGTGCCCCCATGTGCCAGTAAAAATGCCCCTCAGTGCCCCCATGTGCCAGTAAAAATGCCCCGTGCCAGTAAATGCCCCCAGTGCCCCATGTGCCAGTAAAAATGCCCCCAGTGCCCCCATGTACCAGTAAAAATGCCCCCAGTGCCCCCATGTGCCAGTAAAATGCCCACAGTGCCCCCATGTGCCAGTAAAAATGCCAACAGTGCCCCCATGTGCCAGTAAAATGCCCACAGTGCCCCATGTGCCAGTAAAAATGCCCACAGTGCCCCCATGTGCCAGTAAAATTCCCACAGTGCCCCCATGTGCCAGTAAAAATGCCCACACTGCCCCCCATGTGCCAGTAAAATGCCCCCAGTGCCCCCATGTGCCAGTAAAATGCCCCCAGCGCCCCCATGTACCAGTAAAAATGCCCCCAGTGCCCCCATGTGCCAGTAAAATGCCCACAGTGCCCCCATGTGCCAGTAAAAATGCCCACAGTGCCCCCATGTGCCAGTAAAATGCCCACAGTGCCCCCATGTGCCAGTAAAAATGCCCACAGTGCCCCCATGTGCCAGTAAAATGCCCACAGTGCCCCCATGTGCCAGTAAAATGCCCACAGTGCCCCCATGTGCCAGTAAAATGCCCACAGTGCCCCCATTGCCAGTAAAATGCCCACAGTGCCCCATGTGCCAGTAAAAATGCCCACAGTGCCCCCATGTGCCAGTAAAAATGCCCACAGTGCCCCTCATGTGCCAGTAAAATGCCCCCAGTGCCCCCATGTGCCAGTAAAAATGACCCCATGTGCCAGTAAAATGCCCCCAGTGCCCCCATGTGCCAGTAAAAATGCCCCCAGTGCCCCCAATTAGGCTACGGTCGGTGACTGCTACAATTAAAAAAAAAAAAATAATAAAAAAAAAAAATAACACTTATACTTACCTCCATGGTGCTGACAGCGATGCGATGCAGGCCTCTTCCGGCCTGTGTCCCGCGATGTACGGCTCAGGCGGCGCGATGACGTCATCGCGCCGCCTGAGCCGGCCTCTGATAGGCTGCAGGCCCAGTGCCTGCAGCCTATCAGAGGAACGGGCAGGGGAGACGCCTCTCCCTCCCCTGCCCCAGTACAATACAGGCATCTGTATCGCCGTCCTGAGGACGGCGATACAGATGACTATGGAGATGAGCGCTTCCACAATGGAAGCGCTCATCTCCCTCTGCCCCTATCTGTGTGCAGGGCCGCGCCGCACCTGGCTAATTGGCGGTGCGGCCCTGCAAGTGGCAAGGGGGGCCCTCGGGGCCCCCCTGGCTTAGGGGCCCGGTCGCAACTGCGACCGCTGCGACCCCTATAGCTACGCCACTGTTTACAGGGTCTGTTACAGGAATTAGTGGATGGTAATGAAGGCTGATAACACCGGGCTGGTCAGAAATTTGTAAAAGGAGAGCTGGGGGGGTAGAAATGACAGGCAGGGAATACACATAATTTTAGCGTGCCATATTGTGGAGGAGACATGTGCATGAGACAGCATGTGACCGCGCTCACCAGGACGGCTACAAAGATCTAGTGTCTCACAGTTTTCACTGACCTCTATATAAACTGGTGCAAACGTTACTGCAAGGACAAATCGATGCTGCCGAGAGCAATAAAAACATATCTGAGTGGTACCTGTGGGCAACAGCAGCTGACACCACCTGTCCCCAATGTCAGAGACATTATAAACTTTACTGGTTTCCTCTTATATATATGGAAACTATCACAGTGGTTACAATGAAGGCATCAGCCCTGTGTGGTGGCGGTATTTATATACGATTATTGTCACCAGCCTCATATACAGCATATGCAAGCATGAGATTGGTCTGAACGTACATGTCGTGGTCTGTTAGGATGCACGAGCCATCATTATCATGTGTTACCCATGTTAGTGATTGATTATTGGGATATGGCGGGCACGGTCTGTGTAGTCATGGCTTTTTTCATGTAAACTGCGATCTATCCACTACTGGAAACACCACTGGAAAGGTTTGCGGGCGACATGACAAAAGACATATTATATTAATGATATACGTGGGTAATGATGAGCTTGAGATACCGCATGGTACTATATGAATAAATACCTTATTTTATGGTGTTTATAGTGGATGTATAAAATCATATTAGCTGATTAATGCAGACAGTATCTTAGGCTGGACTTCAATGCCAATTGTCCGAAAACCTATAATTATGTCTTATATTATAGTATAGGAATTGTACTATGCCTTGTACTGTTTCCCATGTCTGTGTAGAAGGTGCTACAATACCAATTAGATTTTAGAGTTAACTTAGGCCCCTTTCACACAGGCGAGATTTCCGCGCGGGTGCAATGCGTGATGCGAACGCATTGCACCCGCACTGAATCCTGACCCATTCATTTCAATGGGGCTTTTCACATGAGCGATGTTTTTCACGCATCAGTTCGCCGTTGCGTGAAAATCGCAGCATGTTCTATATTCTGCGTTTTTCACGCAGCCCTGGCCCCATTGAAGTGAATGAGACTGCGTGAATAACGCATTGCATCCGCATGCAAGTGCGGATGCAATGCGTGATTCACTGATGGTTGCTAAGAGATGTTGTTTGTAAACATTCAGTTTTTTATCACGCACGTGAAAAACACATTGAAACGCTTCGCACCCGCGCGGAAAAAACTGAACGAACGTACGCAATCGCAGTCAAAACTGACTGCGATTGCGTGCGGATTTTCCGGAACGCATCCGGACCAAATCCGCAACGCCCGTGTGAAAGAGGCCTTAGGGAACCTGTCAGGAGAACCATGCCACCTGAACCATAGGCAACATGAAATCCTGACAGGTTCCATCATTAGACACAGAGGCCTAGCTAAAGGCTCATGGGCCCTTGTGCAAGAGTTCAGCTTGGGCCCCCTTCCCTCAGTGCTTTGTGGCCAGGGGCAGGGAAGCACATTGCCCTCGTGCTGCCTGAGGCAAAAATTGAAACTGCACCCAAATTTTAAATTCTTGACCCAACCCCTTCCCTCCAGCTAGAGGTGTGACTTGCCCAGCATGCACTTTCTGGTGTCTTCTTATGTTGCACAAGGGTCTTTGGGCCCCCTCAGGCTCCTGGGCCCAGTAGCGACTGCTATCTCTGCACCCCCTATAGCTATTCCCCTGATTAGACAGCTGTGTTTTACTCTACATTGCAGAAAAAACATACATAGTTTAAAAACATGGAGAAGAGTTATGGAGCCTTGCTGGCTTCTCCTCGCCTGACTCAGTTTGATAGACAGGTTTCTTCCTATAGAGTATAGACGAAGCTAGAAGGGAGCTTCTGCTCATTTTTAAAATGTGTCCTCTAAAGTGCTTCATCATAGCTGTTTGTAATGAGGGAGCCTGTTGGGTTTTTTCCTCACAGGCTCCTTTGAAGAAATTAGAATTTTTGACTTTAATGGGTATTCTCGTCAAAAATATTTATAGCATATGCACAGGGTTTTTGCGGAAAAAGTATTTAAATAATAATTCTGCTGCTTTTCTTTTCAGGATCCACACTAGCAACTGATCTCAGAGAACCATCAACTCCAAGCTCTCCAACATCAGTACCAAACAGCCCAACAGCCCTGTGCAGTGGCAGCTCCGATCCGGTGCTAAACATTAGTGGCCCGGGAGCCCTGTGTAACTCTATAAATGGTGAGTGCTGACTATAAACTAGAAATATTCTGATGATAAGATGGCACTATAACAGTTCGGTTTTGTGTATCTGGGTCTACATAGTGTTGAGTTTTCTAACGAACCTGTTAATTATGGGAGAAACGCGTTAGAACATTCTGTTGCTGGACTTTGAATAATCCATAACCTTTAATTATTTCACCAATTTGTATATTCTTTTCCCCATACATGTATCTCAGTATACTCCTCTCTCCCCATTGAGTATACATACTCAGGAGAGTAGCTGTAGTGGAAGCAAGGGAAACAGCATCTTTGGGGCCCGAACTCAGAAGGGGTCCACCCCTGAGGAAGACGAAAAGATTTTATTGTCAGGGCCCCTCAACAGTGTTATACAATAACATTATATACAGTGACAGTATTATACAATGACATGATATACAGTATATACGTGTAGGAAATGGACAGAGCGGCTGCCGGGCCTGGTCTGAGAGAATGATCTTTACTAGCCACATGAGTAGGGGTTGCACAGGAGGAAGGGGTTGTGAAAAAGTTGCTGGGAGGGGGGCCAGTCATTTGTAGATATGCCACTGTACATACATGTTTAGCAAGTCTGGGACTCACTCCCCTTTTGAAAAATTCACATCCCCACCAATCGCTTGGATGAGCTTGTTGGACTTACGTCTGTTTTCATCAGTATTAACTATGTAAATATACATCATGTCTAGATCACCCCTGTAGATAAGTGTATGATGTAAAGACAGAGGTTCGGGTTGCCCTTATCAGAGTGGATGCCCTAACTAGGTAGGTTGCAGCTAGGGCATAATAGGGACAGCTCTGTTAATGAGCAAGTTTAGTGTTTTTACAATTTTTTGGAAGCTAATATGTTTTTATTTGCCTTTGATTATGTTTGAGACTAGATGGGACAATTCAGCAAGTGATTGTTGGGAAGGAACCATTCCTTCCCAGCAAGCAGCTGCTCGTCAGTGGAGGAGACCTCTGCATTTACATGCAGCAATCTCCTCCACAGTATGGGGAGGAGCACTTGCTAATGCCATTGCTCTAGCCCTGTGATGGCTAACCTCCGGCACTCCAGCTGTGGTAAAACTACGACTCCCAAGATGCCCCCTTACTTGGCTGTTCTCAGAACTCCATAGAAATGAATGGAGCATGCTGGGAGTCGTAGTTTCACCACAGCTGGAGTGCCGGAGGTTAGCCATCACTGCTCTAGCCTATACAGACTCATTGTTTGCCAGCAGCAGAACGTATTTAGACACCACGGTAATTTAGGTGCCTACACCAACAATTCAATTACCTGACAAACAAGCGTTTTGCTCGTTCATCGGATAATCGGCGGCCCCCCTTACACTGCCAGATAATCGCTAACCAGCATTCCAATGACTGCTTGTTAGCAATTATGTGGCAGATTCTTGGCCCGTGGAAAGGACCCTTAACGCCCCCATACACATTAGAGTATTGAATGACAAGCCAATTTGTATTGGAAGCTCCCAACCCTTTCCTGATAGATGATAGGAAGAAAATGAATATTTTTGCTCAATCCTTTTGTTCTCCCTGGAGATAAGCCACCACCAGAAGGGCCTGGCAGTGGTTTTTTCTTCTCTCTCCACTAAATTGAATGAAATATAAATTAAAAAGTGGTTTCATTTACCTAGATTCAATACAATGCAGTTTAGATAAAAACAATGTTTAAGCCTGTTAAGTTAAGGCCTCTACAATATGATAGTTCACCAATATACATGTTCATATATTAAAGATAAAAAAACTCTATAACTTTGAATTAAAGACAGTAATAGACTTGACTTCTAACGGCTTCCGAAAAATTCTGATTTACGGGTGTAGTTTAATATATTCATGCAGTACTAGAGAAATGTACTATTGACTGAAATAGTAACCTCTGTAATGTTTCTCTACAAAATTCCCATACAGGAACAGCTCCAAACTCCCCAGTGAGCATGCCCGAGTCACCGATCTCACCATCTGTCTCAGGATCCTGGAGCGATGAGTGTACCATCTGCTATGAAAACCTGGTGGACACGGTCATCTACTCTTGTGGACATATGTGTTTGTGCTACACATGTGGCCTGAAACTTAAGAAGATGAACAATGCCTGTTGTCCTATCTGCAGACGTCTCATCAAAGACATCATTAAGACATATCGCAGCAGTTAGGGCAATCAAGAAGCTGTTTTCATCTAAAGCAACCTTTTACAATTTTTTAAGATAATCTTGAAGAATTCAAATGGACTTAAATCTGACAGTGTCCATAATGTTTCAAACACTAAAGTCAGCGATTCTGGAAAACAAGATATCAGGGAAGCATAGTCTTGTGGTCATCCATCATTCTTTTGAATACTTTGTATGGAAGTTTGATACGGATCACTGGAGCTTTTGGATTTTTTCATAATCTGAATTTAGATCTGGCAATCTTATTGAAAGACGTTGGAGATCCAGTTGGAGGCCAATTGTTATAACCAAGAATATTAAAGCAATACCACCAGACGTTCTCAAAAGTTTGTCAGAAGAGACTTTGATCTTTTCATGGTGTGTAGGTGTAGATAATGGAAACTTTTTGTGTTGCAAATTACCGCCTAGAGAGGTTTGAGCCATAGTGGGTTTACCAATGTTTTTTTATGTCAACAAAAATTAGTAAGAGGTACATATTTAGATTAAATATGTGATAGCTTTGGTCCATTACAAAGTGTATTGTGCTGCTCTTGTAACTTGTACTAGCCATTTTCATAAGCAGTGTAAGGTAGATGAACAATAGGGTAATCGCGACTAAACAAATGCTTTGTGCCCCACTTCACCAAGTTACTTATCATCCCTGAAGTGGATATTTTTCCTAATCTAACCAAACAATTGGGGAATTTAAAGGGGTTTTCCAAGAGTTAAACATTGAAGACCTATCCTTTGTGTAGGTCATCAACGTCAGATTGGTTCTGGCTCCGACTCCTTGTACTTGGGCCGATCCAACGTTTGAAGAAGCTAATGTGCTCAGTCAGACGAGTTCTGCAAGCTGTAGTGCTACCAAGAACAGCACCGTCCTTTGTACAGTGGCAATGGTTAGTAATGTAGCTCGGTCTCATTCAGTTGAATGGGACTGAGGTGCAATAAGGCCATGTGACCAATGAATGTGACCATCACAGGCTGAGAAAGAAGCCGAAGATCCACGACCCTCCCAACAGCGGATTGGTGATGGTGCCAGGAGTTGGACCCCCACCAATCTGATATTGATGACCTGTCCTTAGGATACAGTAGCTTGTTGATATTTAAGTCCTGGACAACCCCTTTAATACGAAATAGAAATAAAAAAAACACAAGCTACTTTTCCCAAAAAATTACATTGACCAAATCATTTTAATTAGTAACTGTTTTAATTGCTGTATGAGGATGGCGTAAGTAGCTTTTTATCAATTTTTTGTACATTAAATTTCTAAGTTGTTTTTTTTTGTACTGCAGAGTAGATGTGATTATGTGACAAAAATGTAGTCAGTAATTGATAGGCCAGGATACAAAGATCTGCTCATCTGTGGGAGTATAATTTATACATTTGATAAGTTGGCACTGTGTAAGAATTTATGAATGGCTAAGTAACTCAGCCTGGAAGTTGGGCAGGTTTCAAGGACACATTTTCAAAAAGTCACATATATAAGTCCATCACAAAAAGAAGGTGAGCGGTGAGTACTACTGTAATTCCTCAAGTTAAATTGTGGTAAGGTATATTTTAAGGGTATGGCCACACGAGACTGTACCCTTAAAAACCTGTGGCAAAATCTGCATGTGTTTCATGTGAATTTGGTGCAGGGTTGCCAAAAATTTCACCCTTTGCAATGCATAGGGTGAAAATCATGGCAGCCTTGTAGCAAATTCCCCAACAAATTTGCGGCGGAAATCCACAGCATAATTTAACATACTAAGATTTAAAATCCACACTGCAGGATGATTTATGCATCCCATTTACTGTCACTGCAAAAAGTTGTGGATGTGCCACATGCAAATCCATCCTGTGTGGACATAACCTAAAAGCACAAGTATTTTGGTAGCGATATCTGTGGTTATTGATTTTCTGAAAACCTGATTAATGTAGAATCAAGGTTTTTTGGATTGAATGTCCTTTATGAGGACCAAGTAAAATACATGTGACCTATTGGCAGGGGTGGACTGGCCATAGACCCTACAGGGAAATTTTTTGGTTGGCCAATGCCCAGAGGGCCCCCTGGGCCCTTCTTATGGTAGCTGGCTGGGTACATAATGATCTGATGCTCTTAGACTTAATTAATGTAGGAGCATCAAGTACTTATGCACTTGACTAACGGCCGTGGGTGCACTTCTGAATTCAACTGGATGGTCATACAGTTAAGTACTGTGGCAAGGGCAACAGAATTTTGTGGCGCACTATGGTATTTGTATCTGCTGAGGCAGTATTCTGTGCTGTACTGTGGTATTTGGTTCTGTTGGGGTGGTATTTTATGTTGCACTATGGTATTGCTGGTCCGCCTACTTCTGTTGTCCCGTTCTACTTATGCAGGCCCTGTCTACTTGTGTTGACCCACCTTCTGTATGGGGCCGCTTTTACGTTTTCTTTCTAGGGCCTCTGTAAGTTCCCAGTCTGTCCCTGCCCATTGGGGCATGTTTGCTAAGACTTGTGCTCTGTCCAAGTGGTGCACCACTCTGTGAGAGTAATGTGGCGTGTTTCTTAACATGTCTTCATATGGTTTCACCTTGTACTAAATATTTCGAGTGAGAAAAGGGATGGAAAATCCTACTAAATTTGATGCACTGCATTTGACTATAAAGCACCTTTATGCCATAAAGCTGAGATTAAAGGGGTTTTCTCAGGATAGGTCACCAATATCAGATCAGCGGGCCCAACTTGAGGCAGGTGTCGAAACTTCTTCCTAGGTCGGTGACATCACATTCACCGGTCAGGTGGCCTAGGCGCAGCTCAGTTCCTTTCAAGTGAATGGGGCTGTGCTGCAATACCAAGCACGGCCACTATCCAATGTATGGAGCTGTGCTTGGTAAGCTGTGAGGATGCCACGGCACTCACCGGAGCTCTGCGGCCTCCTCAGACCGATCTGAAGGATAGGTCATAAGTATCAGAATCTCGGAAAAACCCTTTTATGCATTGATAAAGCCCTCCTATTGTTTCATTTCGTAGTTCTTGGCTTTCATGTGGTTACAGTCCTGTGCAAGGTTCAATGGTGTCTCCTGGTTTCCAAAATTGGTAAAAGGAAAGGAGCCATATCTAGACAAGTATAAAAAGGAAAAAAATGTAGTCACTTTAATTCAGACATCATTTTGTAGATTTTTTTTTTGTAGACAGCCATAAGTCTGGAATGTGTAATGGTTTTACTAGACAATTCAAGAAGCTGTTGTCTTGATTTTTTTCCAAAAAGTATTTTTTATTTAAATCTGTGGGTTTATTTGTTCTCTAAGGAGGACACTTTGCCAATAGCCTTGAGCAGAGTAGTTACTGTAATGTATTGTATGCCTGTTTTCATCCCAGATTGCTTTTAAGAAAAGGCTTATTTTAACCCCCGACATCATTCACTATTATCTTCAGAAATTCATTCAGAGAAGCAAAATGTGAATGCACCGTTTCATTTCGATACACTTAGATTGAAATATTATGACCAAACACAAACAGAACTATCTAGTCCTTGCCCTCAAATCCCCCTGAGGTTCCTTATGAAACTGTCTCAAAGTGATAACCTTCTTCCTGTAGACATGGGTTTCAACAGACAATCGCCTCCATTATTTTAATCTTTTCCATCTTTACTATTGAACATGCAAGAAGGCATCTTAAAAATGTAGCTGGTCTGGTTGAGATTTCAAAAGAATTGCCCAATTGATGCCCAGAATACGTATATGAAAATAAGCCAGAACCCTACGATACCTCAGACTAGGACTATAGTAACTAGTGAAGACTAATGTGTGGAAGAATGAAGTGAGGTCATAACACCTAAATAAGAAGGCTTTTTCCTTAAAAATCTCATAGGATAGGGGTAAATTCAAAAATATTTTTCATGGACAATTGTACTCAATGTCTAGAAATCATGTAGTCCACCAATGTGTTGGGGCAATTATTGATTAAATGACTAAGACTACTTTTACATACGCATCAAAAAAAATTTGGCAGAGAACAGCATGCCAGAGTTCTCCAGATCCGATGAAGACGGATCGTGCTACATGCCCACTGGATCCCATTGACTATAATGGGATGCAGTGGAGATTGGGCAAGACAAAAATTGCTCCGCACAACATTTTTTTGTCAGACATTTTGTCCTGGCATATATGGCGGGTAGCAGCCAGATGCCTGCCACTTTCCATTATAGTCAATGTGGCCCGGCAGGCAGATGGCAATATCTGGCTATGCTGGATCCAGAGAATATCCTGCGAAACTAACCTAACAGTAATTTATTTTTTTAAGGCGTGGATAATATATGATTTGGAGGCTCTATCACAGATTTCATCAAAAAATCCAGACAAAGTAGTGCAGCTGTTTTTTCTCCTATAAAAGGACAGCAACCCGACAGTCCCCATTGTACTTAACAGGACCGTTGTTGCCCATCATTTGACAGATCTGACAGTATCTTAATTTTTGTTTTTCTGTTCCATGGATGGAACAGAAAAATGAAAATTCTACGGGAGATGTAAACCTAACCCAAATTGTTTGGCCAACAATCCAATCCAGACTATTGCCTTGTCTCACAAATTGGCTGGTTCCACTATGGGCAGGCGATGTTCATAATAACATCGTCTACGGTCTATGGTAGAGCATGCTGTCCAGTTGACTTTTTACAACAGCTGGGGAGCTACAGTTTGGATAGTACCTGCATGAAGGGTATAACATTATGGATTAAAGTGGATTCTTTTGGGGTAAAATGCACCATCCCACCCATCTTTATATAGACTTTATTGCAGTGGAGATGATAAGTCTGACCTTCACACACTGATATTTGCTAAATAATATCACACTGAAAGCTCTGCAGAGAAGTAATTATCTGAATATCAGAAAATCTTATATCCTGGGAGCGGAACATCCCTCTTTTTCATGTAGCATTTAAAGGAAGTTGGAAACCATTGTCGCTAGAAATCTGCTCAACTAAGTAAGCAGTAGCATAAGATGAGGTGGATTGCCTTACCTGGGCCTTACATAACTCTACAGTACAAAGAGACATTGGATAAATCATGTGGCGTATTACCTGACTGTTCCAGTATAAGCCATTTAGAATTTTAGAAAAACCCAAAAGAGGTTTGAAGTTAACCCCAGAGTGTCATCATGTCAATAATAAGTTAACCACAGAACTTTTTGAATCTGTGTGCATTTTTTAACTGATTGGTGGCTTGTAGTGTAAAGTATGGCTGTAATGTAATATTAGTAAGACTAACTATGGTACACAGATAGCTTGATTCAAAAACTGTCCCAGTGCACCTAGGAACTAAAGGTGTACCATCTGGAACTAGTGACACCATTGACACTGTGTCACATTAATGTCACCAGGTCCAAGTGGTTTGACTGAGGCAAACTATTGTCAAATGACATTATTAATGACATGTTATGAATGGCATAGTCAAGCTTTAAAAGGCTTATTCCATGAAAATTACTACCTAGTCCTAATAGGTTGAGATAGACAATGCTCTGCTAGCCCAATAGAAGGGAATGGACTGGTTGGCCGGTGTGTGCACTACAGTTCCATTCAGAGAGAGGACTGTGGGACTCATCATCCTCATTACGTGGGGGACCCAGCAGTCAGGTCCCCAGCGATTAGTTATCATCTAAGCTTTGGATGATTTTTGAAGGGTAATTCATATACATGTGATGTCACTGGTGACATCACTGACTTGTCATATCAAAAGATCCACATAGGCAAATGTTGATCAGTTCACCCCAATAGTTGCTTGTATCTTTGTCCTGTTCCAAAGCTTGTTGAAACGTTAGACATTGTCTCATAGGGAGCCACATTGAATAAGTGGCACTAGTGAGACAGTCCTCTTTCTCTGGGAGATATCTCTTTACATAAGGTGGAGATAGATGGTAAACTCTGAGATGGACTACAAAACACGGTAAAACAGCAGTTTAGGAGACAAAGATGCGATTTACTAAGTGGTCAAATTCTGCTTTGGCTCATAGCCATTTTCATAAAAACAGAATTGTGACCAATAGGTCCATCCAGTTATTTCTGTGTATTTGCTTTGTGGATTTTTTTTCTTTGTGTGTTATCCTTTGAGTCAACTTCTTTGTCCAACAATGAATTTGTGATTTCTTCCATTAGTTTTGGATTCATTTTATTGATTAGTATATTTGGGTGTGCCTTTCTTATTTGCATAGTCCTTAAATATTTCCTTATGATTCTTTTGGTCATTTTAACATGAATGAGAACTTTTAAAAACAGGTCCATAGTTGGCCAGAACCACCAAACCATCAAAATAAGGTTCTCCTAATAATGACGTTTTGCGAGTTTATATAAATAAGACTAGAGGACATGTGGAGGTACACGTAGACCCGACAGCAACCATAGACACTTTATATGTCATTGTATGATGCTGGGGGAGAAGTGCTCTGTAATATGTAGTATAGTGGGGTGGTGTAGTAGGGCCTCCTAGAATTACACAGGTCTGTATATTGTGCAAGTTGTGGGGACCCTTAATATGCTTGCGTGCATAAGGCCTTATTGATATTAATCCCAAGAGCATGTAGATTTACTTTACATCTCTGTCAAGGAGATCCTGCACAAATGGCAGCTGTTCGCCCAACAAAAAAATGTTGCATGCAACGGTTTTTGTCGGGCCGAAACCCAGCATTCATGCCAGAAAACAGTTGGATCACTGCCAGGGGTCATTGCAGTGAATATGGATCCTGCAGTGAAGGCTGCTCTGACAGATCTCCTTGACGGAGATGTGAATGAGGCCCAAGTACAGTATGTGTATGCAACAGATAGGAAGTTTTATCAAGGTACAAGTATTGTTTAGAGATTGGTGTTCTGGTTTCATGACTTGGTGAGCATATTTCACTTGATTTATTGAACTATCAATGGTGTTCTAATCAAATTCATCTCATTGTAAGTAGGTTAACACGTGTGTGGATGGGGGTCTTCATGTCTGCTTCATGTCTAAGGTTCTTCGAGCTAGTGATATCTCTAAGGCATAGGTCACTTGTTTCATTGTCATGTTAAGAACCACATAAAAGGCCATGCAGAATATATGATATAAGATATGTCCCTTCCTCATATGTTGTTTAACCTCAGTCTATTGGTTCTAGTTTTTGGTGCTGTAGAAAAAAAAAAATACATAAATGAATTAAAATGTAACAAAGTTACTGAGTTTTGAGAAAAATGTTGATACTGTATGGGCCCATTCAGACGGCCGTATTAGGCTACTTTCACACTTGCGTTTGCAGGATCCGTTTGTGAGATCCGTCACAGGCTCTCACAAACGGACCTGAACTGACCAGTTTTGTCCTAATGCATTCTGAATGGAAAAGGATCCGTTCAGAATGCATCAGTTTTGCTTCAGTTCAGTCTCCATTCCGTTTTGGAGGTGGACACTAAAACGCTGCTTGCTGCGTTTTGGTGTCCGCATGAAGAAACTGATGCAAACGGATCCGTCATGACTCACAATGTAAGTCAGTGGGGACGGATCCGTTTTGTCTGACAACAGAAAACAGATCCGTCCTTCATTGACTTACAATGGAGTTCAAGACGGATCCGTCTTTGCTATGTAAAAGATAATACAAACGGATCCGTTTAGAACGGATGCAGACGGTTTTATTATCATGACGGATCCATTTGTGAGAGCCTGGACGGATCTCACAAACGGATCCTGCAAACGCAAGTGTGCAAGTAGCCTTATTGCGGGTCCACAATAATGCGGCCCCGCAATACTACAGGTGCCGCCCGGCGTTTGTTCCGCAACGTTCGGAACACACGGCCGGGCACCCCATTGAAAATGCCTATACTTGTCCGCTGTCCCTGTTTTATTTTTTTATGCGGCGTCGCGGCACAGAACTGGCTCCGTGCCACAGCTGCCTGCTCTCATAGAGATGAATATTGCGGAATATATGTGGACCCATTCACACGGTGCTGTGAATGGGCCCTATGTCAGAGACATATCGAAAGCTTTGATCAGTAGAGGTCTGAGCGCCAAGACCCCCACAGATCACTAGAACAAGGAGAAAGAAGTGCTTACATGTGGTGTTTTCTCTCCTCGCTGCAGGGGACAGAAGTTAGACAGACATATGGACTTTCTATTGAGCCTATCCTCCTGCAGCCAGGAAAGAGGGTGTGATATGCGTGTGCTTATCTCTTCTCATTCTAGCAATCAGAGGAGGTCTCAGCAGCACTCAGCCACCCATCCAATCAAAACTTTTGATATGTCTCTATGACATATCAAAAGTGTTCTCAAAACTTAGTAACCCTTTAAAATTCAAAGTGATGTGTTGATCTTGGGACAACCCCCTTAATCTTCTGTACTCTATGGCTTAGCTAAACTGATAGGTCTTCCTGCTCTCCTGCTTTTGACTGCTTGGTATCCCTATACAATGTTATGTTTCCTTGAATTAAAGCGAGCCTCCAATTCAAGAAAAAAAAATTCACTGATGAAGCAATACGCTGTTGGACTGGGGTTCCTTGGGCCCACCAGAGGATTAACAAGGCCCAACCCCCTACATCATAAATTAAGTCTAACAGGTTTTAATCAACTAAATAGATCCTAGTGGTGAGTGATTGGCTCCAAAGACAGCCAAAAAGGTTATTCCTTCTGGACCTCTGGGGCCATCGGTGGTTCTTCTGGTACTCTAGTGGGCCCTTTCAACTCTGAAGGAACTGAACACTTAGCTGGTGCCCTCCTTTTTATCTATTCAGCTTCGGGGCACTGGGCCCTTCTTTTGCTATCTAAGATGAGTGCCTCACTTGATGCATTCCATGGATTTGGTAGTCCAAGACACTTCCTGCTGCCCTTGAATTGGCCAGCATGCTCACATGAGTAGTGCTGGCCAATCCAAGAGCAGAGCGTGATAAGCAGGAATTGTCTTAGAGTACCAAATGCACAGCGTGCATCAGATAGTCTGAGAAGTGATGTGGCCATCATGGATGACTAAAGAGGAGCTCGGGAATCTGCGGATCTGCTGCTGAAAAGTTAAAAAGAAGGGCACCGGGTAAGTGTTCTATTCATTCCCAAGTTTGTGAATGTTTTTTTTTTTTCTTGAATCAAAGAGCTGATTTTAATAACTTTTGTTCACAGTCACAGGAAATAGGTTCATAAATCAACACTTAAGCATATTGCTGCCGAGGAGCACATCCTGGTGACAGGCGTACTGGCCATAAACCCTTAGAGGTAATTTTTCTGGTGGGCTGACGCACAGGGAGCCACCCAAGCCCTCCTTACACCACCAGTGAGATACATAAAACTCTAATGCCCTCAGCATTAATTGATGCCAAGAGCATCAGGTATTTATGTCCCTGGCCTGAGGCCACAGGTGCCCATCTGAATTCAAGTCCTCAGGACGGTGATACAGTTGAACACTGCAGTGGGGGCAGCAGTATTTTGTGCTGTGCTGTGGTGTGGTATTTGGTTCTGCTGGGGCGGTATTTTGTGCTGACAGTATTGCACGCCCCACTTACTTCTGTTACCCCTCCCTACTTGTGTTGCACCACCTTCTTTGTTTGGGGCTACTTTTAGTTTTTTTCAAGGGCCATGTTAAGTTCCACCCCTGATCCCAGCTCAATAGATATAACATGGAAGGAAGATTAGCAAGGTATATGGCAGATATACAAGTCAAGACGGTATCAGTAGTTGTATACAACAAAATGGAAAACATCCAGAACAACTGTAGATGAACGCAAAAGAAATTTTAATTACTAGTACAGTATAAGAAATTATGTGTTCCCACTGCTTCTCAGTAACCCTATGTTGTCGCCAATCACTTCCAGAGTTGACTCGGTTTAATTATCAGCCATACAGCATTCTCACATCTGGGTCCACTTGTACTGTAGAATTTCATTAACCCCTTCGCGACCAGCGCCGTACATGTACGGCGCTGGGGCGATGCGGGCACATGGCGCCCGCTCGCGGGTGCGGCGGGCGTCATGGCCGGCAAGTCTCTGCTGTTTCTAACAGCAGAGACTTGCCGCTACCTACTCCATCGGCGGCGTCTTCCGGGGTGACTAGATGCCGTGATCACACGTGATCACGGCATCTAGTTGCGTCTAAATCCGGAAGCGTTCGCTTCCGGGTGGTGTACAGACACCCCGTGTGGCCAATCGGGGTGTCTGTACACCATATGAAAACTGTAATCCTCGCTGGTGAGGATTACAGTTTTCAAACTGCAATTCTTATTCTGGCCACTAGATGGCAGGCCAGGATAAGAAATGAGCAATTCATGGTTTTCTGAGTCTATAAAACCCAGAATTGCTCATAAAGAAAAAAAAAAAAAGCCACAATATATAAGCCCATATTTGAGCTTTCTAATAGTACAAAAAAAATTAAAAAAAAATGTTAAAAAATATATAAAAAATAAAAAAGATGTAAAAGTTCAAATCACCCCCCTTTCCGTATAAGTAAAAAATAAATACCTAAATAACAATAAATATAGACATCATGGGTATCACCGTGACCAAAAACGCCCGTACTTTTAAAATATAAAAAAAAAAATTCCAATACGGCGAATTGTGTGGCGGAAAAAAGCGTCCAAATGGCGATTTGCCGTTTTTTGTCGCTTTTTTTTTCTAAAAAAAAATTAAATAAAAAGTGATCAAAAAGTCATACACACCCCAGAATGGTATCAATAAAAACTTCAGATCGTCCGCAAAAATGAGCCCCCATACAGCTCTGTACACATAAATACCAAAAAGTTATAGGGGTCAAGATTTGACAAGGAAAAAAAAAAAAAAAAGGGGCAACTTTCTAATTAGTTTATCACTATGAAAACGCAGGAAAAACTATACATATTAGGTATTGCCGGATTCGTACTGACCAGTAGAATGAAAGTAACGGATCAGTTTTAATGCACATCGAACGCTGTAAATAAGAAACCCGTAGAACTGTAGCGGAATAGCGTTTTCTTTGCAATTTCACCCGGTTTGGAATTTTTTTCCTGCTTCCCACTGCACCGTATGCAATATTAAATGGTGGCGTTGGAAAGTACAACTTGTCCCGCAAAAAACAAGCCCTCATACAGCTATGTGAACAGAAAAATAAAAGAGTTATGGCTGTTTGAAGGCAGGGAGCGCAAAACGAAAATGCAGAACCGAAAAAAGCTCCGGTCGCGAAGGGGTTAATACAGATCTGAGTAATCACATTCTGGGAAAAAAATGGAATAAAAAATGTGCTCAATGAAAACAAGGCTTTACGGCTCCTGACGGAGGTTTATTTTCACAAGGTGATGTATTGAAGTGTACATTAAACCAACATGTGACTTTGTAATGGAACTTTATTATGGAAAGTCAACATTAATGAAATCCAGCATGCTTTAGTCAATGATCTAATCCCTGGAGCGTTCCTTAATCTATAAGGGATGATATAGGATATAACAATTTGGATAGGATATATAAATGGGCAGTTGTATAAAACGAATCAGCGGATGCTTTGATTTAAGGGTAGCACATCTGATCATTTCATGTAAATACGTTGCGATATCGTTTCTAGCCGTGGACCAATCTTTAGTGGATATCCAGTGTTCAGATCTCTTTTACTGTGTGGACTGGACATTCTTTTGTGTGATGTAATTAAAGCGTACAGATTATAGCCATAATCCCAGATGCTTTCTCCCCCCAACCCTTCTTTCTGTTCCTGTTGAATAAATGTATATGAATGTCTTTTTACTTTGTTCCATCTATTTATTACTATTTTTGTGCTTTTTTTGTTTAAGAATTATAATTCATTGTATGGTTTTAGATGAAAACGTGATTGTGAATAAAAATGATTTAAATAATACAAGTTTCTGTATTTTATATTTCTCACAACGCTGTGGGGAAGTAGATATTTTTGGGTGAAATTGTTGTCAAAATTGGGGTGTGAAGTGTTCCCAGCAAGCTAAGTCTATCGTCGGGCAAACCTATTTTCAGTGGGACCGGCCAACGGTCTAATGTTTTATGGGGAGCTAACCAATGCTTCCCAAAAGATTATGCCAGGGAATGGAGGGACTGGGTGAATTTTATTTTCAGAGCCCATCCCCTTTGGATCTCTTAAGAGATAAGCTACAACCAGTGGTGTCTGGTAGAGATTTTCTCCTCTCTCCCCATTGAAAACAGATAAATGATCAACTGAATCGAAATTTGGAGAGTTGAGAAAGAGAGATTTTAGCCCTATGAGTGTGCGAGCTAAAGTTATTATTGGTGTATGGGCACAGTAAAGGCCCCTTTACATAGAACCAAGAATCGGCCAGATAATCTCTTACGAGCATTCATAGGAACGCTCGTTAGCGATTATCTGGCGATGTAATAGTGCCACCGATTACCAACATCGAGCGAAACACTAGTTTGTTGGGTAATATGCTTGTTTGTACAGGCACCTAAATCATTGTTTGCTGGTGGCTGATTGTGCCATCTAAACAGCCTCTGCTGCTGGCAAACAATGGTTCTGTAAGGTGAAGAACGATGGCATTAGTGATCAATCCTCCCCATCACTCATCACCTTCAATGCCGAGCAGGCTCTTACCGGGAAGGAACGGTTCCTTCCCAACAATCTCCTGCTAAATTGTGCTATGTGAAGGGACTTTAAAGTGTAACTGTCATTCTATTTTCATTTGTGTAATGTGTAGGGGCAGTGATACTGACCATTTTTGAAATATATAGTACAGACCAAAAGTTTGGACACACCTTCTCATTCAAAGAGTTTTCTGTATTTTCATGACTATGAAAATTGTAGATTCACACTGAAGGCATCAAAACTATGAATTAACACATGTGGAATTATATACTTAACAAAAAAGTGTGAAACAACTGAAAATATGTCTTATATTCTAGGTTCTTGAAAGTAGCCACCTTTTGCTTTGATTACTTTGCTTTGAGCCCCTCAAAATCACTTTATCTGAATTGGTGCTTAAAAAAAATGGTTTTGGAAATTTTGTTGAAAATTTGAAAAATGGCTTCTAAACTTCTAAGCCTTCTAACGTCCCAAAAAAGTAAAATCACATTTATAAAATGATGCCAACATAAAGAAGAAATATGGGGAATGTAAAGTAATAACTATTTTGGAGGTATTACTATATATTTTGAAAGTAGAGAAATTGAAATTTGGAAATGTAGAAATTTTTCCAAATTTTTGGTAAATTTGGTATTTTTTAATAAATAAAAATGAAATATTTTGCCACAAATTTACTACTGTCGTGAAGCACAATATGTGACGAGAAAATAATCTCAGAATGGCTTGGATAAGTAAAAGCGTTCCAAAGTTATTACCACATAAAGTGACATGTCAGATTAGCAAAAAATGGCCTGGTCAGGAAGGTGAAAACAGGCCCGGGGTTGAAGGGGTTAAGGCTACAAATCCAAAATAATTGCCCCATATCACTGGAGAAGCTGTAGCTAGTAGTGGCACAAACAATCAGAAATATTCATTTGGTAAAGGTGGTAGTTTGTTTTGGAGGGATTTACCATAATAAGCCTTTATAGTGGTAATTAAAGGGGATGTCTGCTTTGGACAATCCCTACTTGTTAGTAAGGTTTATTTATCACAAAGTGCTTGGGGTCTGCAGCGATCAGCCATAATCTGTGGGGAAATCTGGCAGTAAGTGTTCACTTTCCCTACAGTGTATTTTTGTGCACAAATTCTTTTATATTTGCTGAGAAATTTGCTTTGGTGAGGCAGATGGCCTATCAACTATACTTGAGAGAGACGATATGTTGACATTGATTTGTGAAGTCAATGAGCGCTGACGGTAGGACATATATCGTGCATGAATTCCATACTAGGGAGCTATATGGCCTCCGTGTAATGCCATAAATGGTCCTTACACATGGGTGCAATATTCCAGTCTGAATCAGGCTTAAAAGGGTTTTCCAGGATCTTATAACTGATCACCTGTGCTTTGGATAGGTCTGATTGGTGGTGGTCTGACACACGGGACGATCAGCTGTTTGAGAAGGTATTGGCACTCCTGTGAGAGCCGCTGCCTTCTTGCAGCTTACCAAGCACTGCACCATACATTGTATAGTAGTTGTGCTTGGTATCATGCTCAGCCTAATTCACTTGAATGGGGCTGAGCTGGCCCTAGGCAACGTGACTGATGAAAGTGTCGCCACTGGTTGAGGAGAAGGTGTGAGAAGACCACGGCACTCATAGGAGTGCTGTTGCATTCTCAAACAGCATCGTGGAGGGTTGTGGGTGTCAGACCCCTACCAATCAGAAACTAATGACCTATCCTGAGGACTTACAATGTCTTTAGGGGGTCTGGAGGTCTAATGGGGGTCTGATTGAGTGTCTGGAGGTCTAATGAGGATCTGATAGGGGGTCTGGGGGTCTAATGAGGGTCCGATATGGGAGTTTGGAGGTCTAATGGGGGTCTGGAGATGGGGGGGGTCTCATCTGGGGTTTGATATGGGGATCTGATCTGAAAGGTAAGGGGGTACTGTTTTTCTGTGTGGTGCCAGTATTTTCAGGGGGGCTGTTTCTGTAGTATAGTATGGGGGGCGGGCAGGGTGAGATGTGGAGAAGGTGAGAGGATGATGGAAAAGTAGGAAAGTAAGATGTCTGTTTGTTGAACTCTTCAGAGACAAGGCACAGCTGAAAGAAGTCACCATGGCGGTCTGGCCTGACAGAAAAAGAGGAAAGAAAACGTCATCAGAGAAGAGAAGTCACTGGGTGATAGGTCATTAGTAGTAAAAAGAGGACAACACCTTTAACAGTAGGACTGGAGGGAAGGGATTAGGTTGAGAATTTGGCATGGGGGGGCGTTTCAATATTTGCCTTGGGCATCAGAAAAGCTAGGTGCACCAGCGGCAGGTGGGGGGGGGGGCGGCGAGGAGAGGCTACTATAGGGGGTGGGGTAACGAGGAGAGGCTACTATGGGGAGTGGGGTAATGAGGAGAGGCTACTATGAGGTGGGGGGGTGAGAAGAGGCTACTATGGGGGGTGGGGGTAACGAGGCTACTATGGGGTGGAGGGTTCTGAGGAGAGGCTACTATGCTACTGTGGGGTGAGGTGGCTACTATGGGGTGGGAGGGGACTGAGGAGAGGCTACTATGCTACTATTTGGGGGCGTTGGGGAATGGGTCGCGTTGGGGGGCGGGGGGCGTCATCACAGAGAGTGCCTAGGGCAGCATGAACGCTAAATACAGCCCTGAGTGTATAGAGCTGGAAGCAGACAGCTCCATACACTGAGCAGTTGCTTTGCTTGGTTACTCTACCTCAGCTCCCATTTATTATAACGGGGCTTATCTACTGTAACCTAGAGGAGCTGCTACACATAGTATGGAGCTGTCACCTTTTGGTGGTTTTCTTTCAGTTAGTTCTGCTGACTGCGGCTCCTGCCAGCAGCTGATCAGTGGGGATGCCAGGTGTCGGATCCCCACAGATCTGATATTGATCATCTATATCAAAGTCTTGGAAAACCCCTTTAAGCACTGAAAAACTAGAATTCATGTGAACAGTCAAGTACGCCATTCCCTGCACATTGCAAACGAATATGTGACTGCTGTGACTCAACTGCAGAAAACCAGACCGGGGACCTCCACGAAGACGAGAGATGATCATTATCTAAATGATTTCTCATTGTTTTGCTGCATTCATAAAATATATACGTTTAATTTTGTTGAGCGACTGTAAAGAGCAGGTGGGTGGAAGAGAAGCTTTCAGTCCTCTCTATCTACACCCACACACACCAATTACAAGCTGCCAAGCTCAGCACAGAAATCATCAGAAAAGCTAAAATGGGGATAAAGCATGCATTTTTAATGTAGGTTTCTTGAAAATTGTTATAACAGTCTATTTCCAAATCAATATTGCTTCGGTATAAGTTATGTAATAAAATTAATGGCTGAGAAATGATATGAAGAAAGTGTAAAGAAAGCAGAAAACACACACAGCACTAGCTCAGCTACATACATTGTGTAGTTTCTGGCACTGGCAAACAGCAGTTCCGCTCCAAATGGGAGCTGAGCTGCAGTATCCCTGAATGACCACAAGGAAGTATATGGAGTTGTCTGCTTCCAGCTCCATACACCATATAGCTTGCGGTGCTGCCGCTGATTAGGTGTCGAGCACCCTCCAATCTGATATTGATGACCATTTCTGAGAATACGTCATCAGTGTCTGTAGCCTGGACAACCCCTATAAATACAAATGTCTAATATTGAGTAGGTTGCCACATATGGACCAAAACAGCTCTGACCCATCAACGCATGGACACCACAGAACCTTTAAGGTATCCAGTTGTTAGCAATAGATCCTTAAATTTATGAGGTGAGATTTCCATGGATTAGGCTTGTTTTCCAGCACAGGTTGAGATTTAGGATATTTGAAGACCAGAGCAACTCCATGAACTCTTTGTCATGTTCCTCAAACCATTCCTAAACAACTTTTTTGTGTAAAAGGTCATATTATCCTGCTGTAAGAGGCCACTTCCATTAGGGAATACCAGTGTCATGAAGGGGACAGCAAGGTTAAGGTAGGTCGTATGTGTCAAAGTAACATCCATGTGAATGCCAGCACCCAAGATTTCCCTGCAGAACGTTGCCCAGAACATTACACTGCATCCAATGGTTTACGCTCTTCCTATAGTACGTTCTAACTAGTGCCATGTCTTCCGCAGGTGAGAAAGCCACGCACCTAGCCATCCACATAATGTGAAGGAAAATGTGATTCATCAGACCAAACCACATTCTTCCATTGCTCCATGGTTCAGTTAGGTTGATCATGTATCACTGTAGGCACTTATGGCAGAGGAAAGGGGGTCAGCAGGGGCTCTTTGACAGGTCTGCAGCAGTCCCATAGCAAGCTGCAATGCACTGCTTCAAACCGAACGCTAGGTCCAATGTCTTATTACCAAAAAAGACTCTCTTAAAACAAACCCTTACTAGAAACTCTTTAACAAAATCACCCAATACAGTCAAAAACTTCATAGCATATGTGCCTGGTGAAACCAGGTCAAGATATACAACAGTTAAGTCTAATAGAAATATAAACAAAACATTTAAAAAATAATGGTAACTCATATATGTTGTAAGGACACATCTATAATTTGCTCAACTAGTTTGACGCTGTCACACCTTTAGTATGGCAGATACTGAGTAGGAGGTAGCACAGGGCACCTGTGTAGTGACCTGTTGGTTCACTGCTAAAGCTAATAAATGGTTAATGCTCTATGTAACCCCAAGTGTATAGGCAAGAAATAGTTAAACCAGTAATTCTTGGTTGTGGGAGACAAGAAGGCCCTGCCCCTCTGGCTTGTAGGGTAGTCCTAGCAAGAAAAGCTAGAGTAAAAACCTGTTTGGGTGTAATGACGAAAAGTAGGCCAAAACAGAACCTTATCCAGGAAAACACCATTCCTGAGAGTGGAAAACTGCCAGAAAGCAACTTTGCTAAGGATTATCCCCTGAGGAAAGAAAGCTCTGAGTATTTACAGAAGGTTGAGGACCAATTTAAGGCTGTGCTAGACTGAGGTAGTAAGGGAAACATACATTTGTATCTGCATAAAATCAATAGACACAAAACATGAAATGTTCGATAAAGTTTGCAAAGACACAAGTCTCTTAATATTTTTTGCACAGCTGCTAGCAGTCTGTGCTCCAGAAAAGCAAATCTATACCTGTTATGAGCTGGTGTAGATTTGTGCTATAATTTATAAGTCAGCCTCTTGTCTAAATTATAGTAATAAAATGTTGGGCTGCAGGAAGGCACCCGCCTGCTAAGACTAGCTAAGGCTAAGAGTTGCACACCATTTAAAAAAAAGGCATAAAAACAAAAAAAATGTTGCTTCTACAAAAATTAGCTTTTTTTGTATGCTAAATTTCCATTGTGTGTGAATGAAGCCTAATGACTAGTCCTCTAAATGAGGAGGATTATTGTTATACCTGTGGTCCATGTCGCTGATATCTCACTGCAACTCATACGATCGCAGGAACACTCCCATCTTCCTACTCCAGATCTCCGATGGTCCACATCTGCCGGCATCCCTCTACTAATGCACCCCTGTCTGCTGAAGTAGTGCTGCTCTGTCCACTCCATGCAGGCTGTGACCTACTTCTGCCTGCACCTCTCCTCTGTGCCTGTAGGCAGGGCCGTTTTAAGACATTGGTGGGCCCAGTGCAAAGATCAAGAGTGGGCCCCCCCCCCGCTCCACCCCTCTCCCGCCCCCCCGCTCCACCCCTGTCCCGCCCCACACGCTCCACCCCTGTCCCGCCCCACACGCTCCACCCCTGTCCCGCCCCCACACGCTCCACCCCTGCCCCGCCCCCACATGCATTTTGCCTCCTTAAAAAAATAAATAAACACCAAATTTTATTTGTTTTTACCATATTGAGGCAGCAAAAGGCCTTGGTAAGTAACCTTTTTAACCCTATGCTGCTTGTATCTAAACATAGCCCTTAGGCTATATTAGTTATTGATGCAGCATAGGGTTAAATAAGTTACCCAGCAAGGCCTTTGCTGCCTCAATATGGTAAAAACAAAGCATAAGACCTTGCTGGAAACATATAATCATATGCTGCTTAAATGATGCATGCAGAACTTTTCTGTCCGGTCTTTTTAACAGAATCTGTGACCCAAACGCAAATGTGAATGGATAGTATTAGACGTATAGCATCAGATGTCTGTTTAACACACAAATACAGAGCAAGAACCAAGATCACTACATACACACAGCACCAAACCAAACCCATAAGTCAAATACAGCACCAGAACCAAGTTCTCTACATAAATACAGCACCAGAACCAAGTTCTCTACATAAATACAGAACCAGAACCAAGTTCTCTACATAAATACATCACCAGAACCAAGTTCTCTACATAAATACAGCACCAGAACCAAGTTCTCTACATAAATACAGCACCAGAACCAAGTTCTCTACTTACATACAGCACCAGAACCAAGTTCTCTACATAAATACAGCACCAGAACTAAGCTCTCTACATAAATACAGAACCAGAACCAAGTTCTCTACATAAATACATCACTAGAACCAAGTTCTCTACATAAATACATCACTAGAACCAAGTTCTCTACAGAAATACAGAACCAGAACCAAGTTCTCTACAGAAATACAGCACCAGAACCAAGTTCTCTACATAAATACATCACCAGAACCAAGTTCTCTACATAAATACAGCACCAGAACCAAGTTCTCTACATAAATACATCACCAGAACCAAGTTCTCTACATAAATACAGCACCAGAACCAGGTTCTCTACATAAATACATCACCAGAACCATGTTCTGTACATAAATACTTCACTAGAACCAAGTTCTCTACAGAAATACAGAACCAGAACCAAGTTCTCTACAGAAATACAGCACCAGAACCAAGTTCTCTACATAAATACATCACCAGAACCAAGTTCTCTACATAAATACAGCACCAGAACCAGGTTCTCTACATAAATACAGCACCAGAACCATCTGAGTAGTCAGGTCATCCCTCGCCATATGACCGTGTAGGGTGTGCAACTACAGCTCCCAGTATGGCCTGAACATGTGCAAAGGGATGCTGGGAGTTGTTGTTGCACAAAACAGCATGCTACCACCCATCATTAGGCTTCTTTCACACTTGCGTTCAGACGGATCCGCCCGAAAATGCATTCGTTTGCTTCCGTTCAGAACGGATCAGCATTGCCTATGTTTTACATAGGCAAAACAGATCCGTTCTGAACTCCATTGAAAGTCCCATAGGGAACGGATCCGTTTGCTAATGTGCATTAGCAAACGGATCCGCTCCCATTCACTTGCATTGGAGCGGAGACGGATCCGCATCCATTCCGCTTGGTCAAGTGGACACCAAAACGCTTGCAGAGCGGAATGGAGACGGAACGGAGGCAAACTGATGCATTCTGAACGGATCCTTATCCATTCAGAATGCATTAGGGGAAACTGATCAGTTCAGGACCGTTTGTGAGACCCTGGAACGGATCTCACAAACGGATCCTGAAAACGCCAGTGTGAAAGTAGCCTAAGGGGTTGTTCACATATCAGTTTTTTGATCAGTTATTTCCATCAGTTATTGTGAGCCAAAACCAGGAGGGGACACTAAACAGAGATCAGGTGTAATGAAAATATCTGCACCTGTTTGGTGTTTTTGACCCGCACCTGGTTTTGGCTCACAATAACTGATGGCAATAACTGATCAAATAACTGATGTGTGAACAACCCCTTAGCTGTAGATCATCCAGGTGACTACAACACTCATCATACACAGTCAGTAGCAGAATAATCATTTCCATTTAGTTACTTACAGGTGACGTCTTCTCCTGAGTTCTTCCCCATCTGGCTCAGACCACCATGATGACTTCTTCCGTCCACAATTCAGCTCTGCAGATTTTGCCGAGAAAATCTCTTTATCTTCACACTTTACCAACACATCCTGCAGACTGACACAGACTCATCTCAGTGCCACATACTGTGCCCTGAATATAACAGCAGCATTAGTGCTACACACAGATACGGTGTGTATTCGATGTAGTGTGTACTGATGTGTGAGGTATAATAGATGCAGTGTGTACAGATATATAGTATATACAGCAGTGTACTGACATGGGAGGTGTAATGTATACTGCTTTGTATACTATATACCCAGGGCCGTATTACCAACTAGGCACCGGGGGCACGGTGCCTAGGGCGGCGGGTTGCGGGAGGCGGCACCCCGCCGTGTTAATCTGTAATGATCTTGTAAAAAAATAAATAAATAAATTGTAAAACCATCCTGGCTTTCCCCCAACCCCCAAATCTTATAATAGGAATACTAGCGAGCGCTTCCATAATGGAAGCGCTCACTAGCCTGCAGGAGGAGGGGGAGTGAAGCGCTGGTAGCGCTGTACAGTACTTACCCCTCCTCCTGCTTGCCGGCGCTGCTGTGTCCTGACTGCCTGCAGCGTCAGGACGTACAGAGCGCCCTCTGACCTGACGCTGCAGGAGGTCAGGTGACTTCAGCGCGGGCCCCTGGAAGAGGAGAGAGAGGGGACACAGCCAGGACCAGAGGTAAGTTGTTGTTTTTTTTTTCTTGTCTGATCTGAGGTCTGAAGTGGGGGCCAAAAAGGGATCTGGACAGAGTGGGGCATCTGAAAAGTGGCAACAGAATGGGGGGGATCTGAAATGGTGGGGACACAATGGGGGGGTCTGAAATGGTGGGACAGAATGGGGGGGGATCTGAAAGTGGCAACAGAATGGGGGGATCTGAAATGGGGGGGATCTGAAAAGTGGCAACAGAATGGGGGGATCTGATGGGGGGGATCTGAAATGGTGGGACAGATGGGGGGATCTGAAAGTGGCAACAGAATGGGGATTGAAATGGTGGGACAGATGGGGGGGGGTCTGAAATGGTGGGACAGAATGGGGGGGGATCTGAAATGGTGGGACAGAATGGGGGGGGATCTGAAATGGTGGGACAGATGGGGGGGGTCTGAAATGGTGGGACAGAATGGGGGGATCTGAAAAGTGGCCACAGAATGGGGGGATCTGAAATGGTGGGACAGAATGGGGGGGGATCTGAAATGGTGGGACAGATGGGGGGGGTCTGAAATGTTGGGACAGAATGGGGGATCTAAAATGGTGGAACAGAAGGGGGGGGTCTGAAATGGTGGGACAGAATGGGGGGGGGTCTGAAATGGTGGGACAGAATGGGGGATCTAAAATGGTGGAACAGAATGGGGGTTCTGAAATGGTGGGACAGAATGGGGGGTCTGAAATGGTGGGACAGAATGGGGGGGGGGTCTGAAATGGTGGACAGAATGGGGGGGTTTGAAATGATGGGACCGAATGGGGGGGGGGTCTGAAATGGTGGGACAGAATGGGGGGGGTCTGAAATGGTGGGACAGAAATGGGGACCAGAAAGGGAGGTCTAAAATGGGGGCCAGAAAGGGGTTCTGACATGGGGCCAGAAGGGGGGGGGGGGTCTGACATGGGCCCCAGAAGGAGAGTTCTATATGGGGGCCACAAGAGTATGATATGGGGCCAGAAGGGGGGGGTATGATTGGGGATCTAATTAGGGGTCTGAAGGAGGTCTGATTAGGGCCCTGAAGGGGTCTGATTGAGGGTCTGGAGGTCTGATTGGGGGTCTGGAGGCCTAATGAGGGTCAGATATGGGAGTTTGGAGGTCTAATGGGGGTCTGTAGATGGGGGGTCTCATCTAGGGTGTGATATGGGGATCTGATCTGAAAGGTAAGGGGGGTACTGTTTTTCTGTGTGGTGCCAGTATTTTCAGGGGGGCTGTTTCTGTAGTATAGTATGGGGGGTGGGCAGGGTGAGATGTGGAGAAGGTGAGAGGATGATGGAAAAGTAGGAAAGTAAGATGTCTGTTTGTTGCACTCTTCAGAGACGAGGCACAGCTGAAAGAAGTCACCATGGCGGTCTGGTCTGACAGAAGAAGAGGAAAGAAAACGTCATCAGAGAAGAGAAGAGAAGTCACTGGATGTAAGAGGTACATATGTGGCGCTGTATGACCCTGTATGCTCTGTAGTGCTGTATAAAATGTTTTCCAAGTCTGTCTTTGAAGGGGTTGTCTTTTTTTTTTTTTTGTACGAGTGCTGCTTTCTCTGCTCTGTTTACTGCTCTTCACTGCAAATTCTATGGCAAGCAGGTGAACAGAGCAGAGAAAGCAGCTCTCGGATGAGCTCTGCTCTCTCTTCAAACAGCTGATCGTCAGGGTGCCGGAGGACCCCAGCCGATCTGATATTGATGACCTATAGTGAGGTCATTAGTAGTAAAAAGAGGACAACCCGTTTCAATTTCAAGTTTTGCCTTGGGCATCAGAAAATCTAGGTGCACCAGCGGCAGGTGGGGGGGGTACAAACTGAGGGTAGTTGGGTGTATGGAGATGTGGGGTTGGGTGGGGTTAATTGGCTTGGCAGAGGACCATTTTTAGTATCCAGGGGGTTGGGGGGAGGATAGGTCACTGTAATAAGTCCAGGAGGAGGCTACTATGGGGGGTGGGGTAACAAGGCTACTATGGGGTTGGGGGGCTACTGAGGAGAGACTACTATGCTACTGTGGGGGGAGGAGGCTACTATGGGGGGTGGGGTAACGAGGAGAGGCTACTATGAGGTGGGGGGGGTGAGAAGAGGCTACTATGGGGGGTGGGGGGTTCTAAGGAGAGGCTACTATGAGGTGGGGAGGTGAGAAGAGGCTACTATGGGGGGTGACGAGGCTACTATGGGGTGGGGGGTTCTAAGGAGAGGCTACTATGCTACTGTGGGGGGAGGAGGCTACTATGGTGTGGGGGGGGGGGCTGAGGAGAGGCTACTATGCTACTATTTGGGGGCGTGGGGGAATGGGTCACGTTGGGGGGGGGCGGTTGGGGCGTGTTATCACAGAGAGTGCCTAGGGCAGCATGAACCATAAATACGGCCCTGTATATACCTGTACACACTGCATGTGTTATACCTCATATATCAGTACACTGCTGTATATACTATATATCTGTACACACTACATCTATTATACCTCACATACCAGTACACTGCTGTATATACTATATACGTTTACCCACTGCATCTATTATACCTTGTACCTGACGTATCAGTACTCTGTATGTATACTATGTGTCAGGTATAAAAGATGCAGTGCATACAGATATATGTGGACGGTCATATATTATGGTCACTGTGTGAGGTATTGGGGGTTGTAGTTAAGGTTCCAGTCAGTTTAAGGGATAGGATTAGCATTAGTGTTAGGGTTTGGGGCCAGTATTGGGGTTAGGGAGCAGGCAGGTATTGGGTTAGGAGCAGTATTGTGTGTTAGGGGCTGCTATTCGGTGTCAGGGGCTACTATGGCGGTTAGGGGCCAGTATTGGCGGTTAGGGCCAGTATTGGGTTAGGGGCCAGTATTAGCATAAAGCTACATTCAGACGACCGAAAGTGTTTAGCAGCCCACAAATTGTGGATCCGCAGAACACATTTTGCAGACCGCACAGTGCCAGCCCTATATAGAAATGCATATTATTGCAGGCAAGAATAGGACATTTGCTTTATATTTTTTGTGGGGCCACGGAACGGAACTACAGATGTGGACAGTACATGGTGTGATGTCAGAATCTTTTGCGGCCCCATTGAATTGATTGGATCTGCACTCATTCCGCAAAATTGTGGAACGGATGCAGACCCAGAAATATGGTCATCTGAATGCACCCTTAGGGCCAGTATTGGGGTCAGAGGCAACATTAGGGTACATTCACATGATCGTATTTCTATTAACTTCAATGGGGCTGCAAATCCGTAGTTCCGCTCCACAGCCCTGCAAAAAAGATAGAGCATGTCCTATTCTTGACCGCAATTGCAGACAAGAACAGGCATTTTTATCATAGGGCTGGGCATGTGCCAGTATCCGTGTTTTGTGGAGCCGCAATTGTGGATCACAAAACAAATATGGTGATGTAAAGGAGAAAGTATTAGGGGTCAGTACCGTACATTAGGGTTAGCGGTCAATATTAGGGTTAGGGACAGTATTAGAGTTCAGTATTAGGGTTAGGGGGTCCAGGGTTAGAGGTCAGTACCAGGGTAGTGGTCAGCACAGGGATTAGGGAGAAGGACAGGGCCAGTATAAGGGAAGGGGGGGGGGAGACAGGGCCAGTATTTGGGGGTGAGACAGGGCCAGTATTTGGGGTCGATTCTAGGGGGTCAGGGGCCAGTATCAGGGTTAGGGGTCCAAGGTTAGAGGTCAGTTACAGAGTAGGGGTCAGGGGCCAGTACTAGGGTTAAGGGTCAGGCAGGGCCAGTATTAGGGGGTCAGGGGCCTGTATTACGGTTGGGGTCAATGCAGGACCAGTATTGAGGGTTAGAGGCCAGGGTTAGGGGTCAGGCAGGGCCAGTATTAGGGGGTTAGGGGCCTGTATTATGGTTGGGGTCAATGCAGGGTCAGAGGCCAGGGTTAGGGGTCAGGCAGGGCCAGTATTAGGGGGTCAGGGGCCTGTATTATGGTTGGGGTCAATATTAGGGTTAGAGGCCAGGGTTAGGGGTCAGGCAGGGCCAGTATTAGGGGGTCAGGGGCCTGTATTATGGTTGGGGTCAATATTAGGGTTAGAGGCCAGGGTTAAGGCAGGGCCAGTATTGGGGGTTTGAAATAGGGTGGCAGGGGCTAGGTTTAGGGCAGCATGTAGGAGGGCAGTTTATACTCACCTGTCCTGGCGAGGTCCGCGGTCCCACGATGCAGACCCAGCCAGCCTCTTCTGGCGGGTCTCCTGAGGAACGTCGCAGGTGGCGCGATGACGTCATCGCGCCGCCCGCGTCACTTCATCGCGCCGCCCACCGGCGGAGCCGCACTGGAGCCGGATGGCGCCACCTCACCGCTACCTAAGTTTACAGGTGAGCGTGCGCCCCGGCTAGCGAACCCCCCCACCCACCTCTCCGGGAAATAAAAAAAAAAAATTTATGTGACCGGTCGGTTGTAAGGGGGGGCCCCCCCCACGTGACCTATTGGTGGGCCCGATGCAGATGCACCATATGCCCTATGGATAAAGCGGCCCTGCCTGTAGGCTGCGCACAACCCTACTTAAGGTTCTTAAAGGACCAGTGTGCACTCACCCTAATCTTCCCCAGTCTGGCTTTCTATTCCAGACTATTTAGAGGCACCTTCCCCCTATGGAAAGATGCCTGATCAAAAGTGTTTTTTAAGCTTGAAAGTTCCCTGCAAAGGTGCGCTATATATTTTCTGATATCCCATGCCCAACCTCTGCTTGATTACCATATATGACCCTTTGCTGCCTGCCTAAACCTGATTCGTCAATTGAACGTACTCTGCCTGCCTTGACCACGGCTTGTTCCTAACTACGGCTTTGCCTGATCCCTTGGTGCTCCGCACTGGTGTCTCTTTACCCCATGGGTCAGCAGTCACTTAACAGAGACTACTCCAAGAGGTAGCAGCCTGGAAGTTCCCCCTGCAGATGCCTTGTAAGAGTTAAAGGGTGAAGACCAGGGGGCACTTAGATAACACCCCAAGCCAGATCTATTCAAGTGACAAAGCAGATCTACATGAGCTTCCATAGCACTTACTTTCTGCTCTACGTATAGCATTTAGCTTCAATCATTGCGCCACAGTTAATGATGCCACGCAACAGGTGAGGTGATGTCACTAATGTCAGTTTGAGGGCAGATGATAATGTTAGTCCAGGTAAAAACTAAACAAAATGTAACTTTGCAATATGAAACTAAAAGTACCCTCAGTACAGGCTATAGTAAAGACATGTGAAGGTCAGCCTTCCCTTTGGTTGAGTTGTTAGGATTACCATGTTATGTTGTAAGATAATTGATTCCTAACAATGTGACAGTTGTAAGGCTTCGTGTGACTGGAAACAAGCCGTGCACTATTTCATGCCTCGTAGTGCTTTCCCTTGTACTAATTATTTATAGTGCAGCTAGACTCTTACCTGATGGCTGCTTGGAAAATAGCTGATTACTCTGCCTAATAGAAAGCCTACATTATTGCACTGCAGTTAGGGGTTATTCCACAATTATTATATTGTTGGTTACATCATACAGAAAAGAATGCTTCTATTGGAATCATTTTTAAAAATTACTCCTGTGTTCAGATATTGCTGTTACATACTTGTTATGGCATCCCCAGATAATGTTCTGATCCATTCTCTATCTAATGTGAGGACCTGTTATCAATCCAGACATGTTAGTTTTAGTAACTACTTACATTCCCCATGTAATAACTCTTCTGCAGCATCTATTCTTATGGCTCTAAGTTGTACCATTCCTCTAGTATTCCTGCTAAAAGTTTACAAATAAATTGCCAGCAGTCTGCAGTAAAGGTACTGCTGGGTGTAACCAGTAGTGGGTGTGCCTGACTTTGTCCAATCAGTGCTACTGGTGTCAGACTGTACAGGGACACACCCACGACTGGTAACTCCCATCTGTTCTTTCACTGCAAACTGCTGGCAATTTAATTGTAAACTTTTAGCAGAAATACTAGAGGAATGGCACAACTTAGAGCCATAAGAACAAATGCTACAGAATTGTTATTACATGGGGAATGCAACTAGTTACTAAAACTGACATGTCAGGAGAAGTGACAGGTCTACTGAAAAATTGTAATTTTTGCATCATCTAATACAATATACACTAAAATAAATGCAATAAGTAAGGCTGTGGAAATTATTAAAACACTGCATAGTAAATTTTACTACATGCAGTTGAGCATTGACCATGTAGTTCTGGATGTAGTGCTGTGTGGCCCTAGGTACAGTGTGAACATGTGCTAATTGCTCATGGGTGTAAGTGGAGAGAGGCAGCTGTAGGAGCCTTTCTTCATTCCTTCCTTTGCAGTTTCCTTAACATTAGAGCTCGGAATATAACTTTAAGGTAGCCGTAACAAGCTGCCCATGGACTTTTATGGGGTCCTTGTGTACCAATAGCCTCTGATTTCATAAGACTGCATAGAGGGTTATTTTTTTGTTTTGTTTTTTACTGTTAAAGGGAGTCTGTCACCAGGAAATTCACTAATAAAGCAGACAAGATGCCCTGTAGGACTAGCTCTGCCGAAAGCAATGACACCCTTCACTTTATGACAATGAGTGCACTGAGGGTGGACCCAAGCCACTCTTTGCACCCTTGCTCCTCCTGATTCCACTGCCAGCCACTCCATCTCCTTTTTGATTGATAGGGCCAGGTGAGATGACTATACAGAAACCTGGCCCTGTCATTAAATGAAAGGGAGGAGCTGGTAGAGGAAGGAGGAGGAGTATGGGTGCACACAGTGGCTTGGTTCCACCCTCAGTGCACTGAACTGCTAATTTGTTCCTTCAAATTCTATCCATTTTGTGCCATTTCCCAAAATGGAGGTACAATATGGGGGTGCACCAAGTTTCTATGGCTGCATAGTATGTTGTTCTGATCCTAATGTACAGTATTTATAGAGGACCTGCCATTGTTCCAGAGCTTCAGGGGGCTCCACATTACTCTGTACAGGCTATGCACGCTTGTTATTATTAACATACTGATAGATTAAAGTTTATTTTAAAAAATTAAAAAAGGTAGAAGGATGCAGGCATACATATTATAAATATGATCAGACTGTAATAATTTAATATAACACAGTTACATAATTATATAAAAACTATTCATTTCTCTCCCTGGTGTAAAAATTATATTGTTTCTAATGAAAGTATGACCTCTGCTGGTTGAATGATGCAATAACAGGAGCAATGATGTAGAGTTATGAGTTTGTACTGACGGACAAAGCTCTTACATTATGTTATAAATGAATAATATTTCATGGCTACATTCAAAAGACATAACAGAAAAGAATATAAGCAGGGTGCTTAATCCTGTAAGATTGGGTTTGGGCAGGCACATTGGGGCAGATTTACTAAGACTGTAGAAGGCATAAACTTAGGCAGTGTAGATCTGCACCAGATTTATCACAGGGGCTCAGACTGGATGATAAATGTGGTGCAGGGACAGACACTTTTGTCTATCTCTATACCAACTATTATTAATAGTTTGTAAGGGTCAGCAACAGAATTATGACCCACTGTGCTTGTTATCAACAGACCGCCAGAAATCCACGGTAGGAAATTAGATCACAGCATTGCAGGGGTTAATTTAAAAAATCCAACCTGGTTATTTGAGCAGATGCATCCAACAAAAATGCAATGTTTCAGCAGTACAACTTGCCTTGCCCTATGGGCTCATGCATGCAAACGTATTTTCCGTGTTCGTTCCGGGTCTTTTTTGCGAACAGTATGCGTAACCATTCATTTCAATGGGTCCGCAAAAAAATGGAAATGACTCCATGTGCATTCTGTTTCCATATCTATGTCTGTTCCGCAAAGAAATAGAACATGTCCTATTATTGTCCGCATTACAGACAAGGATAGGACTGTTCTATTAGGGGCCAGCTGTTCCATTCCACAAAATACGGAATGCACACGGACATCATCCGTATTTTTTTTCGGATCCGTGTTTTGTGGACCGCCATAATACATACGGTCATGTTCATGAGCTCTTCCAAGCATACAGAACGAGTTACAGTGAACAGTTACAAACTTCTCTACACTCAGGTGCCAGGAGCCCAGTTAGTGCAGCAGCTGCCTGAAATAGCTTATCGTTAGGGATGCGACCATTCAGACCCCCGCCAAAGTGTTAATGATTATCTATCCTGAGGATAGGTAAACATTATCAATTCCTGGATAACCCTTTTTATACAGAAAGAACTGAAACTGGAATTGCGGAAACACATAGGCAGTGCAGGTACACACTCAGGATAAATACAGGAAGGGGCATTGCTAGGTTAAAAGATTGGGGGCCTGGGCCCCTAATATTTTGTTTCAGGCCCCGAATGTCCTGCCTGCCAGACAGATACAACTGTATGGCGGTCCTCAGGATGGCAATACAATTGAATCTAATGCACTGGAAGATCTGAAGGACCGGTGATGCTGTGATGTCATGTGACCATTAAAACAAGCAGTGGTTGAGAAGGACCTGCCATGATGTCACCATCATGTGACCAGTGCAGGATAGAACAGCAGTGAAGAGGAGAAGTCCTGGGGAAAGAAGCTGTGGTGATGTCTGCTACAAGAGGAGAGGTAAGTGAAGGGAGAGCAATACTGGGAGTTGTGTTTATTTAACTGGGACTGTATATTAGGGCTGAAGAGAGGGATGTTACTTACATGGGACTGTATGTTGGAGGGGCTGGGGGAGGAAGTGATGTTATTTACATGGGACTGTATGTTCGAGGCGGCTGGGGGAGGGAGTGATGCTATTTTCATGTGACTGTATGTTGATGGTGGCTGTGGGAGTGATGTTATTTACATGGGACTGAATGTTAGAGGTAGGTGGCTGAGGCAGGGTGATGTTATTTACATGGTACTGTATGTTGAAGACGGCTGTGGGAGGGGATTATGTTATTTACAGGGGACTGTATGTCAGAGGGGGCTGGGGGAGGCAGTGATGTTATTTACATGGAACTGAATGTCAGAGGGGGCGATGTTATTTACAGGGTACTGTATCTTGAAGGTGGCTTTTGGGGGGGATGATGTTATTTACATGGGACTGAATGTTGAGGGGTGAGGTTTACATGGGATTGCATGTTGGAGGCGGCTGGGGGTTATATTATTAACCTGGGACTGTATGTTGAAGGCAGCTGGGGAGGAGGTGATGTTATTTACATAGGACTGTATTTTGGAAGGGGCTCTAGATAGAGAGGGATGTTATTTACATGGGAATGTATATTTGAGGGGGCTGGAGAGATGGTGTGATGTTATTTCAATGGGACTGTATGGTGGAGGGAGGAATATAACTTCAGGGGGCATTATAAATATTGGGGCACTTCAAGGTAAGCATTATAACAGTATAAATACTGGGGGCACTGTAGGGGGCAGTATTACTAATGAGGGCACTCTAGAAGGGAATTACTATTGGTGGGACTATGAGGAGCAGAATTACTTCTTCAGAATAGTATTTGGGGGTATTAGGGGCACAGCGAGCAGCAGGATAACACTGTGGGGATTCCAGGTTGGGGGATGATGATAGAAAAGTGAGGAAGTTAAGATGTCTGTGTGTCACACTCTGCAGAGATGAGAAGCAGCTGAAAGAATTTGTACGGACCAAATGGAGAAGATAATGACAGAGAAGATCTACATCAGAGGAGACATCACCTGGAGGCCCTGGATGCGAGAGGTATGTGCTGCTGTATAACAAATACAGCAAAATGAGGTGTGTGGGGGAGGGCGACTTAAAGAACTGGGCCATATTCATTGGGGCTTGGACCCCTGAAAGCACGTAATACGCTCCGCTCCGGTGGACTCTTTAGTTATGCTCCCCTGTCTTCTCTGCCCGGCGCTGCGTGCAGTGTCGGGTCATAGTGCGCGCACTACGTCTTGACACTGTACACAGTCAGGACAGTGAGCCCCAGGAAGGAAGACCAGGGAGGGTGAGTACAGGAAGCGCTTGCAGTGCTTCACTCCTCCTCTCTCCTGGTACCTAATGCATACTAGTGAGCACTTCCATAATTGAAGCGCTCACTAGTATTCGCTTTATAAGACACGTTGCCATCCCCCCCCCTCCACACACACACACACACCATTTTTTGGGGAAAAAGTGTGTCTTATAAAGGGAAAAATACGGTATATATCAATCTGCTCAGCTCCTCCTGCTCTAGAACCTGCTGCTTTCAGCTCAAACTCCATATTCCACATGACAGGTTCCCTTTAATTACAAGGTCCACTCTCACTCCTATTACAGGTGAATATAATGTAGTGACCGCTAGAGGTCACTTTCAGACAAAATGGATGACTGCAGGATAAGTATGAACTTACCATTACCACGTTTAATGGCTTTCAGTGTCATTTTTAAAATGGATTTGCAAATTTGCAGCTAATAAAAAATATAGTAGCTTTAATTTGCTTCTATTAAAAGAAAAATGACCAAAAATGTCCATAAATAAAATACTCCCAGCTCACAGACTACTATTGCATCCCTTATTTATTCAGTTGGGGTCTCTTCAATACAGGAGGTGCCAAACAGGAACCTAGCACCAGACCTAGTTACTCTGTCATCATTTTCCTATCCTCTACCAATCTTCCAATGTATTTCACAGTGAAGTGGAGATGTAGCTGAGCTAGTGCTCCCTCCCAATCCAAGCCCGCAGAGGACCGGATGTATCATTTTGTTGCCATGGGAACTTTTGAGCGTGTCCTCCAGTGCATAACTGTCAGGTAACCCCTGACTATGTATTGTTAGGCAGGAGTAGACACTATAGGCGGAGATAAATCAAAACAGGTGAAGAGTGAAACTGGCTTATTTGCCCATAGCAACCAATCAGATTCCACCTTTCATTTTTTAGATATCCTTTAGAAAATGAAAGGATCAATTTGATTGGTTGCTAGTAGTAATTGTCACTCCCATCCTCTGCCCCGGCTCCACAGGAGCTCGCTGTGTTTCTACAGGAATGGAAAGAACCTGAAGACTGTTGTCAGTGGCCTTGGATTAACCCTATGATTCAACTAGAAGTTACCGACAATTCACATAACCGTGTAACACCTAAAAATACATTAGAAAACATGTAAAATAGAAAACCCAATCATTAGCAGTGGCATGCTGGATCACTCCATATGGCATATACAGCTGGTTTCTGAAGCCTTAGTCATATTTTCCAGGATATAATAAATGTCTTTGATGGTTTGAAACCCAAAAGTTTGACACCTGCACATTCTTTTTAAACTTCTGACTGAAGTTCCAAATTATGAACTATTAGAGGCAGATTTTGCACATTGCATATGGCAACAAGATGAACATTAACGGGAGTCTGTCAGTAACGTGGATTGTTTGTAATACTTGGGATGTCTCTATAGCTCTGCTAATGGCATTTATAGATATTCCTTTATGTACTTATCAATCTGTTCCAACCCATGAAAAACAGCTTTTTATAATTATGCAAATGTGTTAAAAAGAGTCCAAGGGGCTGTGCTGGAGTGGGTGGCGTACATAGAGAAATAAGGGCCCATAGCAAGGATCAAACCAGGCCCCCCACACAGGACAGAAGGGTTTCAGCCTAAACCTTTTTCAATGACCCTTGGGACATTTTTCAACTGCCTCATTTGCTAAAAGTTGTTCCTTTAGAGGGTAGAGTCCTGACCAAGTTTTCACCCATAGTACAAGAGGAGATAATCCCAACTGGGTCCCCTCTTGCCCTGGGTCCCATAGCATGGTCTGCTGCGATGGTAGTTACGCCCCTGGCTGGAGCCCAGCTGCGCTCATCCAAAAGGAATCCCACTTCTCCCACCCTTGGCGACGTGATCATGAGGCCACATGCGCAGTTTAGTTATTTGAATCGCTGAAAAACAGGAGTCAAGAGACACTGGTTCGGAGCACCAAGGGATCAGGCAAAATCATAGTCAGGGACAGACCAAGTGAATGTGTATTGGAATAGCACACCATATATTGCTGCGGTGTGACCAAAAAGGTTCATCATCCCTGTCCGTATTCTAGATAAATTCAGTGCACATGCAAAATGAAATTTCATCTATTTCATCCTTCAAACAATGTTTATACATAATTTTCCATTATCCCAGCAGTATAAGAGGAATAAATCATAATTTCGAATGTTGTTGATGATGTTTCGGTCATGGTGACCCTTTTTAAGTCTCATCTGTATAAAAAAAAGGGGAAGAGAGGGGAAGGAAAATGAAGTGAAAGGAAGAAAAACAAGGAACAACAAAAATCAGAAAGACCTGGTGTAGGTAGAAGAAAAAAAAAAAAAAGAGTATACCTGAGGTAAAAACCTCCCAGATCAACAATAACAGGTGTATGCAAGTAGTAAGGAAAGGTAGAGGTAGTAAGAGATGAGCGTATAAATATAATGTATGTATGCAATCCAATAAACAGTCCAAGGTCAGGGCTGTTCAAGGTCAGTATGGAGATCAAGCATAAGTCGAGACAGGCAGTGAAGGGTCAAACAAACTAATGGCACATTTTTGCAGGAAACGCATGCTAGAACCTATTGCTCAGGCCCCTTCCCCTAGAGCAGGGAGGGCCAACCTGCAGCTCTCCAGCTGTTGCAAAACTACAACTCCCAGCATGCCTAGTCTGCCTACAGCTATCAGCCTACACAGTGGTGTACATAGAGAAGTAAGGGCCGCATAGCAAGGTTCAAACCAGCCCCCCCCCCACAAAGGACAGAAGGGTTTCCGCCTAAACCCCTTTCAATGACCCTTGAGCCATTTTTTCCACTGCCTCATTTGCTTAAAGCTGTTTCTTTAGAGGGTACAGTCCTGACCAAGTTTTCACCTCCAGTAGAAGAGGGAATGATCCCAACTGGGCCCCCTCTTGCCCTGGGCCCCATAGCAGTTGCATGGTCTGCCACTATGGTAGTTACGCCCTTGAGCCTACAGCAGGGCATGGTGGGAGTTGTAGTTTTACAACAGCTGGAGAGCCTCTGATTGGCCAGCCCTGCTCTAGAGGAAGATGGCTTAAGTACATCAGCATAGGTAGCCATTGGCTTAGGAAGATTAGGGTTTACACGCTCACCCTTGGACAGCCAGAGAGAGAAAGCATGTGCCCTGTGGACACTCAGCCTGTGCGGGTGGGCATCATTTCTTCGGCAGCAGGAAGAGAGGAAAGCCAGTGGGACCGGACCAGTGGAGCCATGCTTACCAAAGGGCCGGAATGGCAGTGGCCATGAATCGCCGCCATAACCCATAGCTGTTACACTATGGAAAGTATATAATGTAGGAGCTATTTCTTCTCATCTTGGGTGAAAGTCAGCAGCAAACTGAATTGGATACTTGTGTCTCAAGTCACAGTTTAAGACATCCATGTGAAGGGCTAGAACTTTGTAGAGAAAAGAGTGGGAGAGCAATCTTAACCGGAGATCAAAGAACATACTTTACACCGTACCAACTTTAAAGGCAGTGGGCACCGGGTCAACTCTTGAAAGACTTGTTTAACATTGGGAGCAATTCACTGCAGATCAAAGATAAGTGGGAGGTGATTAGTGCCGGTTCGGGCTCTATACAACGCTCACCAGGCTTTCATGCTGATCATTCATAAGAAGGATCTACACTGGGGTACATCAACGTCCTAAGCCTAACAATAGACTTCCTCATCTGGGAGTTTATGTCAACCAAGTGTTCATTGTGGGTTACTTGGCTTCAAAAATGGCGTTATTAACAGTAAATACCATTATATGAGCCAAACCATATCCAATGATTTTTGTATCAAAGACTATTAGAAATGTGGAAGAGTTGATGAAGGTGAATGATATATTGCATAGTAAGACAAGAAGTGTCAGTACTCTAAATATGATAAAGCATTTTCCAGCTGCCAGCTACTGTATATGGATATATATATTAGAGCACGTTGGCTTAGTGGTTAGCACTGTTGCCTTACAGTCCTGGAGTCCAGGGTTAAAAATTCAACCAATGGCAACATGGAGTTTATAAGTTCTCCCTAGCCTTGCGTGGTTTTCCTCCAGGTTTTATGGTTTCTTCTCACACTCCAAAACATACTAATAGGTGCATTTGGAATTTGTGAGCCCCAAAGGGGACAGATGACAATGTGAGTGATGACCATCTCTGTAGAGCACAGCAGAATATGTTGGTATGGAAATGGTTATTTTCATTTCTGCCAATTGGGGATTCAGATAGAAGGAACCCAACATATCCTTTATGAACACATTTTGTTACTGATACGGTATGCGTACAGTGATAACACAAATAGATAGGTCTTCTAATGGTGAATGATTTAAACATTAATGATGATGATGTTGATGAAATCCAACACTTCCAATACACAATTTCCTCAAAATTGCTGTGAAGGTTAGCCAGGAGGCCCACCATATACATTATGGTATTGTTGGGTTCTGTCGACATTACTCTAATGCAGGGATGCTCAACCTGCGGCTCTCCAGCTGTTGTAAAACTACAACTCCCACCATGCCTTGCTGTAGGCTGTCCAGGCATGCTGAAAGTTGTAGTTTTGCAACAGCTGGAGAGTATCCCTGCTCTAATGTGTATGGGCATTTTAATACATTAATCCAATATGGCTGAAAACCGTAGCAAGCAGACTATTTCCCATCCCAGTCAATGGTGAACACAAGATAAGTCTAGAGACCTTGTTTTGCATGAGCAGTGTGTAGAAGTTTCTTCCAAGATGGCTTTAAAGGGAACCTGTCATCTCCGAAACACCCCCTGAACTACAATAAGCGGTGTATAGTGTAAGTGGTGCTGAATCCGAATATGTAAGTTTTATCTTCATACTCACTTCCATTCTGACACTGTGCTCCCACAAACCAGCAGTAAAATACATTGAGAGGACTCTTCTTTGAGTCCTCTTCAATATGTGAGTGAGCACTGGAGTCCAGTGAGTGCATTTTACTGCTGGTTTGTGGGAGCACAGAGTCAGAATGGAAGTGAGTATGAAGATAAAACTTACATATTCGGATTCAGCATCATTTACACTATACACCGCTTACTCTAGTTCAGGGGGTGTTTCGGAGATGACAGGTTCCCTTTAAAGAAAAAGGTTTTATAATAAGACAAAGCCTGTAAAGCTAAGCATTTTCAGAGGATGGTGAGTATGAAGGGGCAGAAAGGGAGGGAGCCTTCATTTTATTAAAGAAAGTGCAGTATAGTATGATGTGAAGACATCAAAGGGCTTGGTCATTTTCCTATATTGAAGACCTATCCTCAGGATATGTCATCAATATCAGATTGGCAGGGGTCCGACTCCCAGCACCCCCTGCTGATCAGCTGTTTTAAGATGCGTGCAAGAGCTGCATTCTTTTCACTGTTTCCCTGCTCGTTGTTGATCGGTGAGCAGTGTAATTACAGCTCTTCTGTCCCATTCACTTGAATGGGACAAAGTATAACTACAACTACTCCTTCCCATTAAAGTGTATGGGGCAGAGGAGCTGTAATTACACTGCTCACGGATGCAATGTCGACAGCGAAACAGTGAAGAGAATGCAGCACTTGCATGCATCTTCAGCTGATCGGTGGGGGTGCCGGGAGTTGGACCTTGGCTAATCTGATATTGATGATCTATATTGAGGATTGCAACTTTCAAATTCAACAATCGATGTTGAGCTACTTGGAGTATCCAAATGGAAAAAGTCTACTAATGTTTGGACTAAATTATATGGATTTTATCCAAATTTTTACTGCTAGTGATATGGTTTTGAAATAGGTAATAAGTAGTAGTAGTATAAATAGATAATGCTATGACCTCACTTATCCTAGGCTGCAATAGATTCAGGAGTTGCTACATGTGGCTCTTGAGATACTGGCTCGGAAACACTGCTCTGCCAAGTTGTCTGCATCTGTATATACAAAATATATCAAAAGAATTATATATTGTATTAAAAATACGAGTGTTGGCGGTATTATCTTCATTAGTTCCCAGATAAGTACATGTGTAAGAAATAAACCATTTATGAGAAATAAGTTACAAGTAACATCTGTGAAATTCCTTTGCTCTTCTTTATGATAGAGTGATGAATCAGACTCCCTTTCAATGCACCAGTTAGTTACGACATACTCTATATTTGTAATGAGCAAAGAAGATTAGAGTTCCTTTTCTGGCCAGGTAGATGCTTAATTAACGTTTTTCCCTATCTACAGCTACGACCCACCAACTATCATGGGAATTGTAGCCCTTTTCCCCTGTATAAATGGAGTGGAAAGTTGGACAAGATTGGTGCTCCGCTATCTCGGACAGATCCATAAAGAATGAAAGAAGCAGCAGTGGTCATGCATTCTTTAGGGGGATTGGAACCCATGTTCTCATGATTGGTGAGGGGTCCCAATGGTCGGACCTCCATAATTAGCTTGTTATCCTCTATGAATATGGGATAACCTTAGAGGGTGGCACAAGACGACTTGTCCCCTCTCCTGACATGTCTGTTTTAATAACTACTTTCACCCCCATGTAATAACAATTCTGGGGTATCTATTCTTATTGTATGACTCTATGATGTGTCATACTGGCTAGATGTTATGAACGAATTATTAGCAGTTTGCAATGAATGTACAGATGGGTGTTAGCAGTCGGGTGGTGTGTCCTTGCATAGTCAGATATTATCCAATCGGTGCTGCCAGTGATAGACTGTGCAGGGACACTCCCCCAAGTGGTAAAACCATTCTGGACTTTCAATGCAAACTGCTAGCAATTAATCTATTAACTTCTATCAGGAATATATGCTCCAAAATTGTTATTACACTGGGAATACAAGACAGGAGAGGTTACAGGTTCTCTTTAAAAAAAAAAAAAAAGAAGCACATTACAGTAATTTTTCCATGTTTTCGAGAACACGGTTAAGGAATGTACACACAACATAAAACGGGTTTCAAAAAAAAAAAATCAAAATTTTTATTTTGCAAAAAGAAATAAAAGATGCAATGTAAACATAAAAGACATAAAAAGACAAATCCTATCTTACAGTTTCCAAGTTTTCTATTTCGTAGACCACAATTGGCAGGGCAATGTATTACCATAAAGTAATAATACATGCCTAAGTAGAATTGGGATGTTCTTATTTTCTCTTTGCCGGAAATTGAATATACGTTAAGCTGCTTACATGTAGATATAAATAGTACAATATATAAGATCATTAGCACCACTAATGGTGCACCAATGGTCCAAAGCATACTTAAACTGGGAGATGATCACACGTGATGAGTTTCTTTTATAAATAGATATAGATAAAAAGTTACCCGATGCAAGAACTATATTTCTGCTCATGTAAAATGAGCCATAAAAGATTGCAATGAATTTGTTCCCTTTATACCAACTAAATGTTGCAGATGGTTATCAGCATAGGACACAAAGAACTTCAGATTAAACAAAATACTGATCTGTCTAGGCTACTATACTAAAAGTGTGAAGGACTAATTAACAGCTATTAAAATTTTTAGATTTTAAAAAACAGCTATAAAAAAAAACATTTTTTGATTTAAGTTGATAATTCTGATGAAAGCAGAAGTTCCACGTTCAAGCCAATAAATTACTTAATATTTGGTGGTCTCAGCAGTGTGACACCTTACGATCAGGCTACTGTTGGGGACCATGAGAATGACATACCGTTATCAAACCCAGACATCCACTTGAAGGCTCTAAACTATTCCCGCGAATGAGGGTTCCTGACTATGTCGTCCTTAAATTCATAAAGGCACTTTGTGTTCAGAACTTGCATGTATGTATTTGAGGAATCAGGCAATTTAAGGTAATCCATACAAAATAAATGGGATATTTTTCAGGCCACAAAAAGAATACTAAAGTCTGCTTAGAAGCAATAATCTCAGTCGATATTCACCATCAGACTATCCATTGGGCAAACATTTTTGTTGCAATGCAGTAGGAGTAATCTTTATGTAACAGTGCAACGCATATGACCACTTACTTTCAGTAATCAAGCTAAGTTAAGCTTCCCAATGTTCTAATCATCCTTGTCAACAAGAGTAACCTACTGACATCTAAGGTAGTAATTCTCAACCTTTTTCATCCTAAAGAAATGTTACCCTATTCCCACTATGAAATCAGAGCACTTGCCTTCTCCTGAGGAACCCATAACAGGTTCTAAAAACACCCTGGCTTCAATGAATCTTGGTTGGGTAACACTGATCTAAAGTCCCATGTCTACTACTGTTTGTAAGGTCAGTTGGACCATCTGTTAGTTCCTGTGTTAAGAACAGTCAGACCTAAAAACAGTAGTGTGGATGAACCTTAAGTCTGCTCCTTCAGCCACAGAAAAATATTACTAAAAGAACATATAAACACTTCCACTAGAAGGCCAACCTTCTCCAAAGCGTACGTGTTTCACAGTACACAGTCATATATACTCAAGAGCTGACATTCCTTCTTTTCAGAAAAACATTAAATTATTTTGCTAAACTGGTAAACAATTCTTCCAAAAATTTGAAACCCACATTTCAACTTTTCTTCTTACGTTCCTTCTGAATCTTTCACAATCAACTTCTCCTAGTCCCTTTTCCTGTTATTCACTCAATATAACACTCCACAGGACAAAACACTCAGCAACATGCGACCACGTACAAAAACTTTACTGACCAACAACTCAACATTCTTCATCTTTCATAAACTCTCCAGCCCTCTTCTCTTTCAGCAGTAAAGCCATATTACTACATTTAAGTAAAGGAATTCTTCATGTTCTGGCTCTTAACGCCCCCTAGAGCAATGAAATGAATGCTTTCAATTGGGGAATTAGAGGATAGCCCAACTATAACTGGTCTGTTGAAGGAATAATTAATAAAGCTAAAAAAAAATCTCATAAATGACTGCATCAGAGAATGCCCATTATGGATTGTGCAACACAAACAACTCAAATAGCTTTAAAGTGAATACTAAAATTAGTTGACAAACCAGTAAATAAATCAAAAGGTTTATGAAAATACTTCAAGTTCACATATATTCTAAGAGTCTATTAGTCCAGGGAAAGCTAAACTACAGCATTGTAGTTTTGGACCATTGTAATTGTGAACCCCCAAGTATTTACTGCCCTTGCACTTTGAACAAAGTTACTCCTAGCACTTATCCAGCTTAAAACATCTGGCCCCCATTTAGGCTCAAGCATTTTTCTTGATGAGCTAGTCCTCCAGTGCCTAGAATTGTTGGGTTTGGTTAAAAGGCTTGACCAGGATTAGTCTATAAAGGTCTGCTTATACCTGGATTTTGCTTGGTATTACCACTCAGCTGCACACACTTATCTATGGCTGAGCGGAAATACCAGACACGGCCCATGGAGAAGAGTGGTGCTGTTTCTGGGGAATAAAAGGAGAACCTTTTCTCTAACCCTTGACCACCCCATTTAATGAAGCATATCACTTTCCTAAAACATGGCCACGGAAACAAACAGATTAGCATTCAAGATCAACTTCATTTTACAACCCCCAGTTCTTTTGATTCGCAACATGCTTGCACCTCTTCAGTGCACTTATAGATTGCATTACTACATATTACATGAAGCAGAATTCACAGCAAATTAAATCGAAGCATTGATTTAAAGGACATTACTAAGCTAGTTTAGGAGCAGGATTGAGGAGTCATTGCTAATTTCTTAGTAATTGGTCCTCTTGAGCAGTGTTCCTCAACTCCTGTCCTCAGGGGCCACCTGTTGGTCATAATTTGAGAATATCCCAGAGAATGAATACCTGTGGTAAGTCCTGATGCATGGACACTAATTATATTACCTGCTCAATACTAAGGAAATCCCGAAAACATGACCAGCCAGTGGGCCCTAAGGACTGGAGTTGAGGAACACTGCTCTAGAGAGACCATCACCTTAAGGCCCCCATACATTACATCAAAGATGGCTAAATCTGAGGATGTATGGTGGCCTTTAGAAATCTTCTAGAAGTTTAAGAAACTTTGCAATAAATAGACTTATCACACCAAACTGAATACATCTTTGAACAAAGTCATGCTCCAAACATGGTCATTTTTTGTAAAGTTATTCAGATAATTCCAGTTTAGCCTTGTTTTTTTGGAATTTGGTAATTTTTTTGTCATTGAGGCTCTCAAAACCTTTTGCAGTATTAAAGGGTTTTCATATCCGTTAACACTAGCATTTCCACTGCTGCAGTCATAACTAGATATACCCTTTAGTAAGCAATTTGTCTAGTATTAATGTATTCAGATGACTAATAACATCTGATCTTATCATGGAAAGGTATGAATAGTTATCACCGCTGCTTGGAAGCAACAGGAAGCTCAACTCAGGACAGTGGTGGCTGAAGCTGTTTAAGATAAGATTTGTTAAAGCCAGTGTGAAGCTAATCATAAAATCTAATATTAACTGCACTCAAATTAAAACCTGCTTAACTGGATTGCACTTATGATATTAATACAAAAATAATTTGGGACCAGCCCAGTGCAAGACAAAAAAAAAAATAATGGGAAAAATCTTAAAACACAGAGGCGAGGTGCTGAAATCTGTGTCTCCCTCTAGGCAAAAAAATTAACCAAAAAGGTGATGTACTGTATAAAATACATTTTTACAATAAAAATACGGAGGTGCTGCTGAAAATAATTATACAAAAACTTGAATAGCTGTTAATATAACAGCTACATAAAAAAAGCAATATGAAAAAATGTCTTTACGAGGGAAAAATGCAGAACTGTGTTCTGAATATAACCAACCAATATACAAAAATAACATCAGCTGCCTGACAGTTCATCAGTTTATTGTGTGGAAAGACTGAGCAGTGCCTTTATTTAAAAAATGCATTGAAATATCCCTTATTTAAAAAGAAAAAAGGACTAGCAGCAGAACTCCAGTTGATAAATATAATAATGCTCTAATTTTTTATCTTGAGATTTTATTTCCATGCAAAGCGTTTTCCCTGAATTGAGGTAGCAACGCTGCAACTATGTTTAAAAAAAAAAGAAAAAAGAAAAAATAAGCTACTACCTCAAAATAAGTTTTTACTTAGTAGCCAATATAACTTACACAGTACCAACTGGAAGGTCTCACTGTGCACTGTGATCCCCTCTGAAAAGATGGGGCTAAATACAATGCAAATGTCTCTTCCATGACTTTGAGCACCAAAAACCTACCCGGGTTAAACACACTGGTCTGGCTCACCGTTTCCTGAGTGCATGGTATCGATAGTAATTTCACACTGTGCACACCACTCCAAGAGGTAAGTTGATAAAAGCAGTGAGCATGCTCTTCGAAGCATTATTTGAAAAGATATGCTCCACAAGAACATTCTCTGCTCTAAGAATTACCAGAATGTCTACATACCCCATAGATTTTTTTGCAGTGTTTGAAGTTTAAAGGGGTTGTCCCATCTCAGAAGGAAACCAAACATAGGAAATCCACCTGTAACAACAAAACGATCGTTACTTACCTGGAAGATACCACGTCAACTCTCCGGTACGCTCAGCCAGGATCTGTTTACAAGGCTGCAGCAGTGACATCACGTGACCACTGCAGCCAGTCATTGGTCTCTTTGGTGCACCAATTAGTGGTCATGCTTTGTAGACGTGAATTCACCGCTGCAGCCCAGTAAACAGATCACGGCTGGTAGAACTAGACCAGTGGCATGGGATGTTCCAGGTAAGAAATGATCGCTTCTTTATTGCAGTCAGATCCCCTGTATTTTCCTTCTGAAACCAGACAGCCCCTTTAAGAAAAATGATTCCTCTGCCTGAATCCCAATAACACTTCCTGCCCTCAGCTGTGACATCTCAGTAACATCTGTCAAGGGACACTGGTAACAAATCAGCTTTTTTTCTTTATTTTGGAAAAATAAAGCTGGATTCCAACTGGGATCCATCTGACTTCCAAAAGCCAGTGACAGAAAGTGTTATCACAGGGATCCCGTAAATATAACCAGACACAAGAATAATCTTTCAAAACACAGATATGGGGGTTTATGATAGATCATTAGGTAGTCCTCCTTTCATCAAAAACCTCAGTCACAACAAAGGTCCTGGATGAGAAGCCTGTACTCATATTCCATATATTCATATATTGCACATATCCTTTATATCAATTTTTTTTTGTAGTGAAGCGAATTTTAAACACTGACTTAACAAAAACCATAGAGCAAATAACACGGGACATAAAATGTTAACAATGGCTACCTAGAATGAAATACTGGTTACTACATAAAGATACATACATGGCTGATATAAGCCCTGCAAATTCCCTTGTGTGTATATATCATTAAAGCCATAGCCTAGTTTATAGGGTTTTTTTTATTTTTATTAAAGCATAAGATATATATATAAATATAACAATTTACTAAAAAAATATGCAGCTCTACAATTGCAAAAAGTGATTTCGGACGTTATAAAAATGCCGTCGTCTTTCTAATAAACTAGATGATGTGAATATAGTGAGAGTATAGTAAGAGCCAGGTTACTATTTGGTCTGTAGGCACCTTCTACCACTGTAGTGTGTGACTACTAAGGTATCTGTGTTTTTCTTTCAAATTAGTAAAGAAAACTGAAATAAGAATCCTCTGTAGTACATTAGGCTTCGTTCACATCTCCATTTGGTAAGGCTTCATGCACACTGTGTGCCGGCACAGACACCGACCCTGGGACTTCTGCATACGGATTGTGGACCCATTCACTTGAATGGGGTCCGTGATCCGTATCAGACTGTCCGCACCGCAAAAAAGTGCATGCACTACTTTTCTGCGGTGCGGAGGCACAGACAGAAAACCCACGGAAGTACTCCGTAATGCTTCCGATCCGTGCTTCCGTTCCGCACCCCCTTGGATTGCAGACCCATTCAAGTGAATGGGTCCGCATCCATAATATGGGGTGCACATGGCCAATGCCCGCTGTTTGCAGGCCGCAGTACGGTCACAGCCGGGCAACAGCCATGTGCATGAGCGCTAAATCTGATGAAGAGGAGCAGACTACCGGAGCTACTACATCCGGCATAGCTGGACACCACCAGGAGATCCTGGACCCCATTCAATGGGATCCGGCGGGTTTCAACCATAAATACTGTCTTTCTGCTGAAGAAATACCACTGCATGTAGTGATATTTTTGGGCAGAAAGATGGTGTTCATGCAGGATCCCAATATACTGAATGGGGGGTATGTCGGATATGATGACTCCAGTAGTCTGCTTCTCTGCTGCAACAAGCAATAGGTGATGTGAACCCAATCTTAGTTGGACTTGTAATTACGATATCAATGTTGTTCTGAAAGTTTACATGGCAATCAATAGGTAGATTCCATATAAGTCCCTACGATCGCACCCCTTGTGTGCAGTAAAAGATATCTCAAATGATGGTGCATGGGTGGCCAATGATACAGATATCATGTATGATACCAATGAAGTGCAAGACATTTGTTCTTAACTTGAAACTCCTGGGACTCAATGCAAAATATGGAAAAGTTTCTTCTATACTAAGAACCGGTGCTGAGCGCAATAACTGTGGATGAAGACAACCTAAAAAGGCTCTGAACTGTGCTAACTGATATTTACTAATGTAGCCATTTCGATCATCATCTAACAGTCTGGTGTTACATTGCACCACTTTACAAACGTCTGGGATGCGTTGGGTTACCTATAGGTGGCAATTACATGTAGTAGCCTCAACCTTATTCAAAGTTAATTCTGCCTGCCTATGGGAATACCTTCCTCAGGATGTCTTTGTCATGGTAGATAGGCTGTAGTCCCCAAAATGTTGCACATCTAAGAAACCTTTAGGCTAGGGCTACACGGCGACAGTTGTCACGCGTCACCCGTCGCAGCCAGGATGCCTGAGTAGCGGGGATCCCATAGAGATGAATGGGATCTCCGCGGCAGTCGCAAGAAATCCAACACGGTTGGATTTCTTGCGACTGCCGCGGCGATCCCATTCATCTCTATGGGATCCCCGCTACTCAGGCATCCTGGCTGCGACGGGTGACGCGCGACAACTGTCGCCGTGTAGCCCTAGCCTTACCCAATATATAGCATAGATCCTAACAAATGTACACCTATGTCATCTAATCCACTGTACCACATGTTCCAAAGTCCACAAAATACTACACCTTCCATACACTCAAAAAATGCAAGTAACCCACATCACAATAATCCTAATTTACCATCTTTCAGACATAGACCACAGCTGTCAAATCCCTTCTCTAATAAATGCATATACAAATACTTAAAGAAACAGTAACCTAACTCTTACATGAAGAAAATGTAATCTGTCCCACAAGTGTAATTCATGCAGAAGTATTAAAAAAAAAAATCAATCTCCTATAGAAACCAAAAACTAAATCAGGCATTTTATAACAGTCAACAACGAACTCAGAAGTGCTCATTATTAATAAAGTTGCAGTATACAGCAAAAACATGACTTATTTTGTTTTGAATTACAGAGAGCGACCACTAGAGGGCGTACTCCAACAGCACTGGGTCTAACTGTACCCATTTATGATAAGATCACGAGGAAACTTTACAACCAGGATTTCTACTAAAATAGAAAAAAATACATTGTGAGGAGAGCAAATACATTCGTAAATGATTAGTTTTAACAAGCATAGTTCTGCACCTATGAGCGGCATCCCCGAAGCCGAGGACGCTCCCCCCGCAACCTGAATGACAGAGCTGGATATCTCAGTGCAGAGGCTCTGCTTCTGCTAGTGGAGCAGTGACTGTTCATGCACTGGTACCCAGAAATGTACTCGGGGCAGCGGAACTGGTGTGAGATTTTCAGGGCCAGCCAAGATGTTCGGCACTGTCAATCAAGCAGCAGAGCGAGTGCTGAACTGTGCTTGATGAGATGAATCAATTTTTACAAATCTATTCTCTAATGGTATTCCAATTTACAGAGTCCTCTACAAACAGAAGCTTGTTGCCCAATGTTACTCAATCTCATATTTTTGGCTCAATGAATGTGATGACAATACCCCATTAAAGACACTTCAGACTGGCCATGTTGCTGCAGATAGCAAAGTGATGTACTCGTTTTATCACATGGGATAAGATTTAGTTTCTATAATTTCAAGTATTGCTTTGTCTAAACTAGTTTTTGAGAACATACAGTAGGTGTCGAAGTTCCAATAGTTCCGTTTATAAAAAGCTTTATGAAGTGAACAACAAATCTATGATAAGACCCTTGTAAGATAACTTCTGGAGCAACCTCTGCTGCACATCACATTTGGATTAACTTCTGCTGCACAATCAGCCACAGTCTGATGGTTGTCTCACCATATGGCACCACCACCTTTTGTAACTGGGGCATTAGAGGATGCGGTCATTTAATCTTCAGGCTACTGAATGGACATGAGCAAATCAATTCTACAGAATCAGAATTTTACATGATTCGATACAGGAATTTTTTTGGAGAGAAAGGGAAAGAGAGACCAGAATGTCTTCCACAGTTTTCCAAGAAAACTGAAGCACTTCTGATTCAGGTAAAATCAATTCGGGTCTGAATTAGGCATTCGATTTGGTCAAATCAGACCCAAGTTGAATTTACAGAAATTTGTTCATCTCTACTACTGATATTGCTTCATATCCTGCGCTTTAAGGGAAACTTTCACCACTATTTCTACCATGAATGGCACTAATATTACATATGGGGGGAGATCAGAGAGTTAAAACCTTTCCTGCTACCAAAGTTGCCACAGCTGAAATACCATACAGTCTACTATGGGGCTACGGAAAACAGAAAGGCCCCTTTGCTGTTGGGTGGTAATGTGCAAGATACTTCTCTCTAGGGCAGGGATGCTCAACCTTCGGCCCTCCAGTTGTGGTAAAACTACAACTCCCATCATGCCCTGCTGTAGGCTGTCTAGGCTTGCTGGAAGTTGTAGTTTTGAAACAACTGGAGGGCTGCAGGTTGAGCATCCCTGCTCTAGGGGATCTGCACTGGTAGCAAAGAAGTAGGTGGGAAACTGGCCCAAAAGTCATGAAGAATATATGGAGGAGGAAACAACAACCAGACCCGTCTGTCTTCATTGGCAAGGACCAGTACCACAATGGAAGCCCATTTTAATATTTGCTATGGGGGCCTGCTTATTTCTATGTACAACTTTTGACTCTTGCAAGTATAATTTACAGTGGAAAAATGACTGATTTTAGGGCTTTGATCTCCTCTACAGAGCAACTGTAAAATAAAAAGGGGCAACGTAGTATTATTGAAAGGACCTGCAAATTCTTCTTACATTAAGTAACATGAGAACAGTAGTTTGGGTGAACAATAATTTGATATATGGCACTTAAAGCCACCCTCCAGTGAGGAGCTCAAATATGATATATAGGTTGTTTCCTACGGAGGATAATGGTTACTTGTTACTTATTTTCCTCAGATCTTTCTCCTTGGGCTTTTGCTGTTTAGATTGGCTCCTTAGAGATCAGATCTTTGGCTATAGTGCCTACAGAGAGTCTAAGGTAGTCTAAGACACACCCCACTGTATCATCATTGGTTCAGAGCAGTGGGTGTGTCTCAGACCACCTCTCTCTGTGGAGGTACTGTAGTCATAGATCACAGCTCTGTCCTAAAGGAGCTGAGATAAACAGCAGCCAAGGAGCAGGATCTGAGCAAAACAAATGGCATGTAGTGCTCACTGGTAGGTACTGACGTAAATATAATTTTTGAGCCTGACTGGAGGGAGGCTTTAATCCCGTCTTTGGGATTCCAACTACATGAAGACGAAGTTAGCCCCCAAATGGCTGCCACCTCTATGAAGGTACAGATGCAGCCGAGCTAAACTTGATGGTTGACACTTTAAAGGGAACCTGTCATCTCCGAAACACCCCCTGAACTAGAGTAAGCGGTGTATAGTGTAAATGATGCTGAATCCGAATATGTAAGTTTTATCTTCATACTCACTTCCATTCCAACACTGTGCTCCCACAAACCGGCAGTAAAATGCATCTTCGAGTCCTCTCCATTATGTGAGTGAGCACCGGAGTCCACTGAGTGCATTTTACTGCTGGTTTGTGGGAGCACAGCGTCGGAATAGAAGTGAGTATGAAGATAAAACGTACATATTCGGATTCAGCATCATTTACACTATACACCGCTTACTCTAGTTCAGGGGGTGTTTCGGAGATGACAGGTTCCCTTTAAGTAAAAAAAAGAGTTATCAGAGTCAATTTTAGCTGGGCTGCATCTGTATCGGTAAACTTTAAAGCTGTATACAAATCATTTGGGTTCCTTAATATCAAACTAAATTTGCAAAGCCACAGAGTTCTTTATTAATATTGGCTTAACAGTTGTGAATATCCATAAATAATTATAAATAACCTCTTCTTATATATATATAAATTAATGTGTTGACGTATGTTCTGTATGACCTGCACTTTTTCATAATGCACCGAAACGTAAAACACGTTATTGTTAAAGTGCACCTGTTTCCAATAATGAAACACTTCTTTATCCTTATTGATAAAAAATAATCATTGTTATAATATTAATAATCACTAAAACCATTGCTATTATTAGTACTGCAGTCAAGCAGGTAATCTATGTATATTCTATGTAATACTGTCCAGCAGAACTATATAGAGCTTCTACAAAAAAAAAAATAATAAAGAAAAAGCCTCAAATTCGTAACACCAGTTAGGAAGTTTATGTACAAAGACAGATGACGCCTTAGGCCTCTTTTACACGTCGGTGAATCATAGACGTGTCGTATCCACTGATTGTGTATTCACACATCAGTGGTTTTCCATGGACCGTGGGTACGTGGTGACACCATGGAAGCATGTCCTATTTTGTCCGTGAGTATGGATGCACATTATAGTCTAGAGGTCAATGAAAACCACTAACACAACATGTTTGGGCTGTGGTTTTCACAGATCATGGCTAAGAGATGCTCTGGAAGACATACAGAGCAAAAAATGGAAACACAGACCAAACATGGATTCTTCATGGACATCTTCAAGAATGAACCACGGACCACACAGACATGTAAATGAGGCCTTTTTTACCTAGCTGAAAGTATTCAGTATATTAAGGGGAACACCTCCTCCAGAAATTTGTAACTGTAACGAAAACATTAGGTAGAACCCGGTAGACCTCACATATCAAAACTGTCTCTGAGGAAAGGTTTTATTTGGCCAAAAAATTCATTTCCATGTTACATGATATTCAATCTGCAAAATGGAGGTGGCAACTCACTTTAATTTCCATGTATAACTCACATGGAACTCCCCTTTAAATTAAAGGTACAGTACCTTCGCTGGGCTGCTATTTATCTGAGTTACCTATATAATTAAATATATTTTCCTATATAAACTAAACGTTTCATATGGCTACAAATCTTACAAAAATTGATTACAAGGTTTCTGTGCTGTTCAATTATTTCATATGTTTACCCTATACTACAGACCTCCATTGAAGTAGCACAGAGTAGTACAGGTAGTACAGACACTGCATTACTATGCATGGCGTACAGTATATGACAGGGTAGGCTGCTGATCTGGACACAAAAAAAACGGGTTTCAAAAGGCCAGAAACCCACTAAGGGGTACAGTAGACACAAGTACAATATTAGAATCCATACTTTCAAGTGCATGCTAAAATTGGCTAGCTGTCTCTGGGGTATGGTGTCAGAGAGGTTTTGAGGGGACGTTCTCTATCACTGGCACAGCCAATTGCTCCTCCTCCTGATGGTGGGCATTCATATAATGCCACAACAGGAGGTACTAGATGGGAGTGTCCTATTACTTATGGAATATTGACAACAATACACAGGTTGCCCGCCCTCCACAAATCTCCCATCTATGTATATTCCTTGCATTGTTCTGCTTTTGTTTGTTTTTTTCTTACCACGTTTCAGTCACGTGTATCAGATTATAATATAATAATTAAAAAAAAAAAAAAACTTTAAAAATAATTATGAAAAGACAATATATACAACGGTAAAACTGCAGAGCGTTAATCGGTTGTTATGTAAACAATGAATCCGAGGACAAAGGGCGAATCACTGCAGATCAATACATTTTCGACTAGTGCTCACAAGATGGCACATTAGTGTATACATTATCTACATGCCAAAAGAAGCACAAAAATATATATCTCACTCAAAGGGCCACTAAACTCAAGTTACACATCATATCACAAAAAGGACTCATTACATTCAAAGATCCAATAGTTTCCAAGAACTTGAAATGCAAAAGTGGCTGCAATGTCTTTTAATAGGATTATTGAAGAACATATCTTCCCTAATCTTGAAATTATATCTCATACCCATTATTTAACATATGTACAATATTAACCATTAGGCTAGTTTTACACTAGTGTTATTAGTTCATGCAGCCATTTTTGTCCAGCTGAATCCATGCAGAAGTTCCCATTATAGTCAATGGGGCCAGTGGGCATTGTGGTAACACCCGGCAATGCCGGATCCAGAGAGCTCTGGCAGGTTGTTCTCTGCCGAAACAGCCTGTCAAAACTAATAACGTTACTATGAAAGAAGCCTTACTTTAAAGGCCATGGACAATTTCTGGGAATTTATTTATTATTGCATTGTGCATTTGAAACACATTTTTCGAACTGTTCTTCAAAAATTGATATAAAAAAAAATTTCTGACTTCGCTTCTCTGTAACCCTCAAGTTTCACTGACTCAGAGCTGCTCCCTGTGAGAAGGAGAAAGAACAGTCTAAAGAGTCAGAAGCGGACAAATAGCTCTTTTTTTTGCTTAAAAAACAAGTACAATGCAATAATAATAAAAGAAATACATCAAAACGTGTCCACAGCCGTAAAAATTATTTCTATTTTAGGTTTAGTGGTTATTTAAAAGGGCTCTATACCTTCTTGTCAATAGGCCTAAATGAACACAGCATGTCCAGTACATTAAAGGTTTTTTCAGGATTAGAAAAAAATCCTTGGGTTGTAAGCGGTATTGCAGTACAGTCCCACTCGCTTGAATAAGGATCAATTGCAGTACCAGATATAGCGGACGGACAGGTGCGGAGTTTTTTTTGTTTTTTTTTTCTCGAACAATCCCTTTAAATAATATACACTGGATTAAAATTGGCATTGGAGTGTTGGTCTCTAACTATGGCTTTGTTCACATACATCCCACCCGCAAGGTTGTAGATACACCCATATGCATCTGCATTTCTTGAGACAACACTCAGTGCAGTTAACTTTTTTTAAAATTTAAACTAGGTATAGGACCCTTTTAATCTGGCCGATTATTTTTTATTTTCTGGATTGCGTAATTGGGTCCATATTAAGAATTTACTGTTAATCTTGCACACCAAATACTATTCAATTTCACTGAATGTTTTGAAAGTTAAGAGGAGAAAATCCAACGTCTATATAAATAGTCAATGAATAGAAAGTAAAATAAATGTGTTAAAAAAGAAACTAAGGTTCGGTTTTCTACACAATTTTACGAATTTCAACATACTCAGAATAACATGCAAAAGACAAAACGTGACACAAATTAGAACATGGGATATAAAGTCAAAAAACAGATAGAAACGTTTAATTACAACGTCTAGCATTCCTTGTTTGAGTTACACATTTTTTTCAGACACTAAACAGTGTCTATTCTTGTTGGCAAACAGACAAGACCTCAGGGAAAAGCAGCCCAGACATAGCATTCTGCAGATCCTGCCAATAGGAGTTCCCTGGATTTTTGGGGACATTTCTCATGTTCCAAATAATGAAGTGAAGGCACACAAATGTGGTTTTCATTTTTAACTGCTTGATCATCATAATATAATGCCCTGTGTTATTTCCAAACATTTTTTTCACAGGGATAATTTCTTCCTTAATACCTGTTTTATAGAAACAGGAAGATTGCGTCCCCCCACTTGGGGGATCATATTGCTGGCTTTCCAAGTAGAGGGACACTCAGTCTAAACTTTAAATTAAGAAAATATCTCAAGGGTGTCTATGTCATATTTTTATCTCAGTTCTTTTTCTCTAAATAATTTGAAGGCACCCATCCTTTAAATGGTTTTGCGTTGTCAAGAACATGGCAATACCACCAGCCATTAGGGTTTTTCTCCAACACTTCCATAGAAACCCCTTCTTGAAATCCAACCGTTTCATCATCTCCGTCATAGTCAGCAATAGAGACGTATATATCTTTAAGGTTGTTGTGGATAAACTGGGACTTCTCAATGGGTTTTGGTCGAACAGTAGACACTGGGATTCCATTTCTTTGAGGAGATCTTAAAGATGTTTCCATCTGAGTTGTGTCCGCTTCTGTTTTATCAGTAGGTTTGAATTTTGATTCATTTACCTGAGAGCGGACGGTGTTAAAGGAGGAATTTCTTCGAACAGACCTCATATGATCCGTAGCAGACAGAGATTCATTTCTACGTAGATGACAAGCAATGTTGTTTTCCTTGGGTGGTGGAGAAACAAATACAGACTGGGGTCTTACCGCAATTTGTTTTATTCCATTTCTTAACTTTACATTACTACTTTGCCCTGTAGGTTTTGAGAATCCTCCAGGCGGCCTTGAGGGTACTGGAGGTGTTGTTCTTTTGCTTTGGTTAATAGTATTTAATGCTTGCACTCTTTTTTCTATCTTTTCCAGGCTGTTTGATTTATTTTCATTCTTTTTACTCTTCATAGATTCAGGCTCAGGTGCTGAGGTTTCCCATTGCTTATTATCTACTTGTTCTAAGTAATGTGATGGTGCCCACCCTTCTGAATCTTTGTATTTTATATACCACCAACCACTTTCTTCTTTCTCCAAGATTTCTACTTTTGCTCCTGCTGGAAAGCTAACTTCAGTATCCAGAACTTTTTGATAGGTGCTTGTGGCAGTACAGAATATTTTCTCATTACTATCCTCAGATTTGTCTTTATCACTTGGACATATAAATGATTGTGAAGAACTTGAAGGATTATCCACTGAGCTTCTTCTTGGTGGACTTTCAATATCCTCTGATGCACTCTTCGGAAGATTTTCTGATTCTTCACTTTTAGAACCTTTAAGTCCACTTCGAAGCTGTCCTGTTGGCCTCAATTGTCTTCGCAAAGTGCTAATGTCCATTTTTTCCTGGCTTTGACCATCGGTTTTACTTATGAAGGGTTTTGGTCTAACTGATGGCTTTGCTTTGGTTGAAGGAATGACTCCAGGTTTTTGCTCAGAATCCTTCTTTGCTCCAACCTTTGGCACTGACCGCAAACCAACATCAGATACAGACCTAGGTTTTTTCTGTTCATTTGTTGAGAAGGAAACATTTTTAGTGGTTTCCTGTTGGACATTTCTTTCTGATTTATTTTTTAAAAGTGGTGGTTTAGAAAGAGTTCCAGATGGAGAGTTTCTTGGCACCAATGATGAACTCTTCAGTGAATCAGAATCTCCGCTTGACTCTTTGTTTGATGCTGTGTCATTCACATATGGCCTGAAACCATCATTTTCATATATAGTCTCTTCTTCATTGCTGACATTTTCACTGGATTCTCCCACTTGAAATTTTGCTCTTTGGAGAGTAGAAACAGGAGAAGGTTTGGAAGGCTGGAACATACTTTCTACAATTTCATCAGCAAAATTGCTCTGAGAAAAGGAGTCATTTGCATCAGATTCTATATCACAGCCAAAAGCTGGGACATCATATTCTGGCTCCTCATATACATGTAATTGTTTTACTGGTGAATCTTTGGAGTCCATAATGCAGCTATGACGAGGGTCTGGCACTTCTTCTGCATCTTTAGGTTTTGTTGGTGGTGCAGGTGGGGGGACCTTTGGTCTTGTTAACGTGCTTGTCCTACGGTTTAGGTTTGGTTTCTTTCTTTTATCAATATATGAAGATGGGGCCCATCCTTCCTTTTCTCCAATCTGGACATACCACCATCCACCAGAATTCTTTTCAATGACCTGTAAAAAGATCAAAATAACCAATTTTAAGATTTTGACAGCGTCCTGATTTCTACATATAATATTGCCCTGGTTCTTGAAAAACAAATTATCTGAAATGAGGCTTTGATATTCACAGACATGAGTAAGATACTGTAAGTTGCTGCCATGTAGTGACCATATGACCTTTGTAGCATGTTAAAACAAATGGTAAATAAAAAAAAAAAATAACATTTATACAGGTTCCTTTTTTTCAATATAATGCTTATGCATTTTAAAATTATTTTCACTAATTTCTAATACCTATACTAATGGCAGAGACATTATGTGGGGCTGTTGGTTGATTAGATCGACTGTATGCTAATTCATTCCTTTCTACGTCAATTCTCCATGACCACAGGCCTGAAAAATGTCAACTTATGGTTTGTAGACATATCTGCGGTCATACCCTCTCAATAGATGGGGTTACTCACTACAACATAAGCTTCAAAGAAGAGAAATCTTTGCTTACATCAGCCTTTTGACCCCTCGAAAACTTATCCCATCAGATATGCAAGACTGGAACTCTGCAATCGTGTAATACTCCACTTCAACTGATGGAGGCTCCGGAGGCTTTGGCAACTGAAATCCCTAGAGAACATAAATTAACAAAGATATGGTTTCAAATGGTTTGTTTTTAGGTCCCATTAGTAGAAAGTGAGTACCTGGTCTTGTAGGCATAATGAGGAATGACACATTTTTGATAAATAATTCACAACTATAAGTATTCACATGCAGAAAAATGTAAAAAAATAAATGAAGCGTTAAACTGGAGATTATATTATATATTTATTTTATATACAGTGCTGTCCAAAAGTGTTAGGTGGGTGTGAAAAAATGCTTCAAAGTAAAAATGATTTCAAAAATAGTGTTCATAGTTTATTTTTATCAATTCACAAAATGCAAAGTGAGTGAATAAAAGAAAAATCTAAATCCAATCAATACTTGGTGTGACCAGCCTTCAAAAACAGCATCAGTTCTTCTAGGCAGACGTACACATAGTTTTTGAAGTAACTCAAGAGGGAGGTAGTTACAAACATATTGGAGAATAACCATAGATCTTCTGTGGATATAGGCTTGCTCAAATAATTCTCTCTCTTCATGTAATCCCAGACAGACTCGTTGTTGAGATGAGGGCTCGGGGGGGGGGCATCACTTTCAGGACTCCTTGTTCTTCTTTACAATGAAGATAGTTCTTAATAACATTGGCTGTATGTTTTCAGAATAAATTTGCAGATGGTTCTCTCACGGTATTGCATGAAGGATAAGTATCTGCCTGAATTTCTCCATTAATCCTGACCAAATCTCCAACGCCATTTTCACAAATTTGCAAGGAAAATGTGTGTTTTCAGCAAATGGAGATGACGACTTGGTCACGATTCATGGTGTCCTCAATACTGAGAAATATAAGTAGATACATCAAGCAATACCGTCAGGAAGCGTCCGGCTGGCTCCATTCTGCACCTCAAACATATAGCTAATGTAATTAAGAACTATCTTCAGCATAAAGAAGAACAAGGAGCCAAGGAAGTGATGATATGGTCCCCACAGAGCCCTGTCTTTTACATGAAAAGACAGAAGGATTTGAACAAGCCTACACCCACAGAAGATCTGTGTGAAACTCTAGGTACCCAACTGTTTGTATTAAACATAGAGATGCTAATTGTGGAACCATTGCCTATTGGGGGTCTGTTGATATCTCTGTCAGTGTTCTTATGCTATAAATAAAATGGGTTAGGGGTTATTCCCATTTCTAAATGTTTTAGCATATCTCTAGGATACACCATCATTTTATAATTGTGGGGGTCCTCCGGGACGCATGCCCATCCTGAGAATAAAGAGGCCATAGTGTTGATGTAGCACAGTGTCCTCTTCACTCAAGTGAACTAGGAGCATGCCGCAGTTCCCTGCACAGCTGGGTGGATGCTGGAAGCTAAATGTGCAGGGAAATATAGTGCCATGGTGTTTTCATTCTCAGGCCTGGTGGGGATCCTACAAGTTTGACCCTCATTGAAGACAAAGTAATACCATATCCTAGCGACATGCCATCACTTTATAAGCAACATCGACCATTCAATGTCTTATGTTACCATTTGTAAAACGCCAATTACAAGCTCTATTGGTCCCGTCACATCTGTACGTCACTAAGGCCAATGGCAATTCCCAACAATGACCTATGTTTCAATACGTTACTTCTTAAATACAAACTATATGTATAGTTTGTATGGAAATGCTGGACATTTCATTGTACTGCTCAGTAGGATTCTCACACCACATCTTAATTTCAATAAATTACTTCCAGACTTCCAGCCAAGAATGGCCTATTGTGATTCATCAGTTTTACACAGGCATATCACTGACTATAAACCCTGTAATGAGCCTTTGCATTATTTAAATGACATTACTGATGTCAATCCAATTAAGCCCAAAAAAGAAAATGATCATATTCCCAAGAAAGGAAAATAAAATAAAGGGCAACGAACCAGACTAGATTCTCTCCGAGGTGGTGGTTTCATTCGAAGGTTTGGAGAGCCTGCCAAGTACAAAAGAAAGTTATAAATTGAAAGAATGCACAAAACCTTTACAAAATACACACTGTTACCCTTTGCCATAACAAAAGAAAAGTAAACTATAGTCAGTCACTTAGACACGGAAAAACAGTAGAGAAAAAAAAAAAACAGAATACAGTTTCAGTGACAGGAGTGTTATGACATAAATAGATGACATTTTTATACGTACTTATTTCAGATCTCTGGGGAGCTATTCTTGCTACTGCTGGAGACCCTGGAGTGGCTCTGGGTGTTGGTTTCTCAGAGGTCACCATTGAGTTGCCATTAGAGTCATTGCAGAGGATTGGCAGACTAATCTCTTTCTTGCTGATATGAGGCTCTTCAGCTTCATTCCCTGCCTGAGCCTCCTTTTCGTTGGATTTCTTGTTGAGGAGATTACTAATTTCCATGATATTCCCTATAATCTCCACAGGCCCGGCAATGTTTTTCTTTCGACATGGTAGGTCATCTTTAGCCTTCTTTAGATATGATGCAGGAGCCCAGCCTTCTATACCTTGGTACCTAGAATACATTAAATACATTTTTAATTAAAAACAGAATTAACTGTTTGTAAGGAAGGCCTTGTGGCGTGTGTTTTTTGGAGCGGAAATAATAATTAAGGGTTGTAAACTGACATATGTGTGTAATTTGTTAATTGCAATATTATTCTGAGTAACAAGAATCAAAAGAATGTCCACAAATACAGAGTGTAAGTGTGTCTGGGAAGACCAGCTTCCAACATCTGCTCTCCAGCTTGGAAATAACTCCAGAGGGATACAAGGCGCAAGAGGCAGGAAATGAGGATCAACACATGTGCAGGAATGCTAGCAAGATACATATTTAAGGAGGATTTTGTTCTAATACTTAAGGTGGATTAACACATTACACAGGTTATTAGAACTGGGCAGAAATATCTGTAGATAGACATTAAGCTGTAACCAGATCGCCAGAACCTTTGTGCTTAAATAAAATAATTAAAAATTAAGTTTGCCCAATGACTATTGCAAATACTGTATACAGTAGCTCAATGAGAGAAACGGATAATACAATATTGCTTCATGGTGTCTTTAGGGTACAAAACAATACAATGTAAATTTAAATCAATCCTATTGGGGTACGTGTCATCTTCTCATGCACAAAAAAAAGAACCAAGGGATACAGACTTTCTGCATGTGACATGGTCTTGTCCATGTATTAGAGGTTATTGGATCGATGTATTAAAGGGGTCATCTGGGCTACAAATATTCACGATCTGTCCTCCGGATAGGTCATCAATATCAGACTGGTGAGGGATTAACACCAGACAACTCCACCAACAGGGGCGTAGCTGTAGGGGGTGCAGAGTAACTACTGGGCACAGAAACCTGAGGGGGCCTAAAGACCCTTGTGCCATATAAGATGATACCGGTATTATAGTACCGGCTCTGTTATAGATTTTGCACTGGGGCCCAGAATCTTCAAGTTACACCTCTGGCTGAAGGGAAGGGGTTAGGTCAAGAATTTGGCATGGTGTGGAGGGGGTGCTGTTTCAATTTTTGCCTCAGGCAGCAAGAAGGCTATGTGCTTCCCTGCCCCTGACCACTGATGGAAGGGGGGCCCAAGCTGAACTCTTGCACCAGGGCCCATGAGCCTTTAGATACGCCCCTGCCCACCAATCAGCTGTTTTCGGCTGCCGCAATACTAACAGCGTAAAGTGTGGAAGCAGATGGCTCCATCCATTGTGTAGTTTCTGGTGCCGGCTACTCAAGCTCTGCTCCCATTCACTTAAATTACTGAGACATGACCACTACACACCATATGGAGCCATCTGCCCCCATCTCCATACATAGTATAGCCCCAACGTAGAAGCAACCCAAAACAGCTAATTGGTGAGGGTCCAGGTAGACCCCAACTGATCTGATATTGATGACCTTTCTGAAGGATAGGTCATCAACATTTGTAACACAACATCCCCCCATCCATACAATGTACTGTAAAGTTCTTAAAACATATTTAACATTTATTTATTTTTTTTGTGGTAAAATGACTATTCAATTGGTAAAACATTTTTTTTTTATTTGAGGCCAGGTCTAATTCTAATAGTCTTTGCTCTACTGACAATCAGTTGTGGATTAGTTAATTGAATAGTCTCTTTTTTTCCCCCTTTTCCATATCTCTCTCTCTCTGTTCTCCTCCCCCTTCCTAGGGTGGGTGGATTTTGGACTTGTTGTCTTTGCGATGATTTTTTTGTTTTGGGGAAGGGGGGAATATGTTATTATATCATGTATATCAATATGCATAACTAATTGATAAAGATATAAAAAAAAAAACATTGTGTGTTTTTTTTCATTAATGGGACCCCTTTGTAACCTACACAAGTGAGAAGGTACTACAGTGAAACAAATTGGTGCCCACTTTATTGCAGGATAAAAGAAGCCTGTTCCTGGCCGCTGCTATATCATGTGACCTCCTGTCCGGACCCCTAAAACATCTCCTGTAACAGCCAGATGTAAGTTGTTTTTTTATTCAAGTCTATGAAAGGCTCAACAAAGAGTCTTACATTCTTAGAAGATAAGGACTAAATTGCTTGGCTAAATAGGGAATATTAATACCATGTCACCCTGCATAAAAGCTGTATAGGAAGACTAAACAATAATAGCATAGTAGAGGCATGGCCAACCTACGGCTCTCCAGCTGTTGTAAAACTACAACTCCCACCATGCCCTGCTGTAGGCTGATAGCTGTGGGCAGTCTGGGCATGCTGGGAGTTGTAGTTTTGCAACAGCTGGAGAGCCTTAGGTTGGCCATTCCAGGTATAGTACATGCAAAAAGCTGGATGACTAACCAGGCTATTATGAGGAAACAAACCAAATGTTCCCAACAATTGCCTGATTGTGAATGGAGGTGATAGCCGCATTCAGTTGCAGCAATCACTCCCTCTGTATGAGGATGAACAACTGCAATCACTCATCCCCATACAGGTTCATTATTGCTGGACAGCAGATCCCTGTTTACACAGCACTTAAATATTCTGGCTGAAATATATGATCGCCCGATGAAGGATCTTTGCTCATGCATCCTGTGATCACCAGCACCTTTACATTGGACAATTATTGGGAACACAAGTTTCTACAAATGTTCATCCTCAAAAATTGACCCAACGATCAGTCCATGTAAAAGGACCTTTAGAGACCCAGTGCAGTTCAGCTCCACTGAATGGGGTTGAGCTGCAATACAACACACAGCCTGTTGTTAGGTGTGGCATTGTTTCTAATGGAAAGTAGCCATGTTTTTCCAATCTTGTGTAACCCATTTAACACATGTAAGGAAGATGCCAATCAACTTACATAAAACTGTAATGAAAAGTACAACAGTACTCCAAGAACTATACCAGATCTACCATAGCTTACAGATGTACCATGTAATCCAAGCATAATATAATGTGACTTTCAGATCAGCACCCCCTGTGGTTCTTTCCCAATAGACGCCAGTGCTTTCAACAGTGTTGTACGGTTGCTGAAAATACCATTACATTTGTAGCTTTTCAATTACATTCAGTAATTATAGGTTACAATTAGGTTTGGGATCATTCTGGGAATATGTCAAACCAAAGGAATTGTTGGATCATTGGATGCTTGACTCATGGAATTGAACTCTATAACAAACCACTTTTTTATACTATATCTTGTAGGAAATCTGCAAACCTGATGTAAGAAAACCAGAAAATCTCCAATTAGAGGATATACGTATTTACAATATACAGGCAATTACTGTTTCTTGAGAGTAGAGCAAGACAGAATGTGCTGGACAAAGCCAGGGCAGGAACGTTACAAACATCTCCTTGGATTCACCAAGTAAGGTTTTACAGTCCGTGCCAGCCTTGTATAAATGTTTTGCTCTCTTGATATACTTAGGCTTTTTTGTTTCTGTTGTGTTTGGTTCATTAACTTCATCCACCCTTCTCCCCCCCCCCCACTTTGCTATTCTGAAAACACTGAGATTTACAATAGACACAACTTGACATTGTCAGCTAGGTAAACGGCACTATAGACCCAAGCCTCTCATAGAGAAGACTTGAGTCTCTTAAAAAGTAAGTATGAGTTGATAATAAATTGACAGAATTGAGTTTCAACACAGTATATGCAACTCTTGCAGGAGACCTTGTTCTTTAATGTTATAGCTAGGGATGAGCGAACTTTTGAAAAGTTCGGTTCGTTTCGGCGAACTTTCTTGAATTTCTTGAACTTTCTTGAATTTCAGATAGGGTATAGTTTCGTTTACTTGCAGTTGCTATTACAATGAAAAAAGTGGAAAAAATCCAAGTGACTTCAACAATGGCACCGCAAAATATACGCATATTTGAGAATTTACACTAATGCGTACGCTAATGCGAACATTCCCGCACAAATAACGAACATACAGTGTAGCGTTGTCAAAAGTACGCTACTTAACTGAATATGTACGCATTAGCGTACTCATACACTGCGTCTGTGAACATTCCTACTCAAGTAACGAACATACAGTGTAGCGTTGTCAATTGTACGCTACTTAACTGAATATGTACGCGTTAGCGTACATTCTCAATAAATATGCGTATATTTTGCGCCGCCGTTATTTTAACCAGATTCGTTCCGAACTTTCAATTCGGTTCGGTGACGAACCGAACTTTGGGAAAGTTCGTAACGAATCTGGTTCGTTACGGTTCGGTTCGCTCATCCCTAGTTATAGCCCTATCACTTCTCTTACCTTATGTACCACCAGCCCTCCAGGTTCTTCTGGATGACCTCCACGGTGACGCCCTTCTCAAATCCAATTTCATCTTTTCCTTGGCTGGTGTAGGGTTGTATGGTAACATATTTTTCTTCTAATGACAAGAAAAGAACCTCATTAGTGACACGTTGAAGGTAAGAGAACAGCGGGATTAATTACTGCACAATGTGCTGAAACCAGTCTTCAAATACGATAAATCTAGAAGCTTTAAAGGGTATTTTTGTCTCTTCCTCCACCATATATTACATGGACAGCCCAATGATTTCAATGCGAACTTGTGTAATGCTCAATTTCTCCAGTGGTGGCACTGCAGGGAATCTTGCCCATGGATTAGAGGTGATCACTTGTGGTCCAATCAATGGGACACTCCACATTCAGGTTATCATTAGTGAGCCCTTCTAAGAACAAATGGGATTATCTAAAGTAGAAAATCTTTGTATGAAATTTTAGTGCATCATATGATACAAGCATGTGGCTATAAGCACATAGGGGATGAAAGGTGACTGTATATGGCATATGACTGAAACTTTTTATACTTCTCATATTCTGTTAGTATACAAGAAGATACCTCATCAACACAGATTGGCAGTGGGCCTCCAGTATATCATGAGCACTGTGTGGGTTTAATTCCTCCATGTAGAACATTAACAACACTTTTACCCATCTGGTGTCATATACCTCATCATACTATGCTCTAGATCTGCCAGCACCTATCATGAATGTAAAGAGGGCATATTTCTTGTACCTCTTTTTCTACCTTTTAAGATTTTTTTTTTAACTTAAAGGGGTTGTTTGAAATAATTAAAATCTCAGACAAGCCCTACTTAGCTAAAAATGTCACAGTAGTTGTAAAAAAAAAACCTTTGTTATTTCATAGTGGTGTATCAAAGTTTTTCATTAGTGGAATTCTTAATGCTGAGACATCCACCGATCGCTAGAACAGGAGCGCGTTGTTTCTACTCGCTGAAGTTATTGACTCAATAGAAAATCTAAAGGCCCATCTCGATTCTGTCCCCTGCAGAGAACGAGCTACTCGAGTGCTTTATTCTCCTCAGTTTAGTGATCGGTGGGGGTCAAAATCTTTGATATGCCAATATGCCATATCAAAAGCTTTTTCAAAGTGCAGTGATCCTTGGAAACAAAAAATCATCTTATAATAACCCCTATCTCCAGCGTCTAGTCCACCTGCCAACAGCAGTGGGAGCTTGCCAGTATATGGCACATGACTGCTGCAGCTAATCACTGTACTCAGTGGTCTGACGCTGAGGACAGTGATTGGCTGCACCAGTTACATTCCTTATATCTGGATGCCACAGTTCCCGTCACCAACACTGTGACGTTCAGGTGTATAAAATGTCACTGCTATAGTCAAATGGAGAAAGAAGGGTAGCAAGTGAAAAATATGTGCAGATTTATTCCATAATCAAGAATCCGGATGATGCAATTAGAGATGAGCAAATTTAATCCAATGAAGTGGAATTCGATCCGAATTTCAGGATACATAAATGTGATTCACCATGAAGCTGAATTTCCTCGTGCTTCGTAGTAGTGAAATGAACCTGAAACAGTGTAAAAAAAAAAAAAAATCCCGTGTGCGGTGACATATGAAGTCACCATGCAGGACGGCGTGACAACGTCATCTCGGGCCGTGTGAGATTTCACGCAAGACCTTCAAGCAAGATGGCGGCCGCCCATCGCAAGCAAATAAAGGCAGTATGATTTCATTTTTTTTCTGTTAATTTTACACTGTATTTTTACTCTCAGATACAGCAATCATGTATGAACGCAGCATCTGAGGGGTGCAATGATAGGGAGCTGCGCTATGACAGCTCCCGGTCATTGCACACGCTACTTAGAAAAAAAATGCGCTTCGTGACAAAGTAATTCATCACGAAGCAAATTTTTTTTGTAAAATTTGGCGAACCAGCCAAATCAAATTTTCTAAAACTTAGCTCATCTCTAAATGCAAGCTAGATACTAGCCTTTTTCAAGTTTTTTTTTTTTTGCTACAGGCGAGTGACAGACTGCTGAGGACTTTAATTGGCTGCAGCAGTCACGTGTCATATCTAGAGTTGAGCGAACGTGCTCGTAACGAGCACTGTAGTGCTCGGATCCCCTGCGCTCGCATGGGCGTAGCCATCCGGATCTGTCCTCCTCACTCGACTGCAAGTCAGTGGGGACGGATCCGTTTGGTATGACACACTCGTGTGTCATACCAAACGGATCCGCCCCATTGACTTACAGTCAGGTGAGGACGGATCCGGATGCCTGCAGCCATGCGAGCGCAGGGGATCCGAGCACTACAGTGCTCGTTACGTGCACGTTCGCCTGAACTCTAGTCATATCCCAGAACGCTCATACTGCAGTTTGCAAACAAGCACCGGCAGGACGACCAGACCAGTGCTGCCATCAATTGTGTTGGTGAAAGGGTGATATAAGATAATTATTTTTTATACTTTAAGCTATTGTAGGGCTTGTCCGAGATTTTTAATAATCTTGGACAACCCCTTTAAAACAACCGACCTGAAATTTGCATAGTTCAAAAATATGACTGCATATACAGCAGCAGTCAGTTATACCGGCTGCCTTTTACTAGTGCTGCTTTGTACTTCCTGGGATTGTTTTATTCATTTTTAGCATGTTGACAGTTTTTTAATGTATAATAAGCACAAACTAAAAGTGTTTAGATAGAATAAATGTAAGCAGTTTGTATTTACCCAACGTAATGTAAGCAATGATACATCAAGAGTGCAGAGCACGTGCTGGTCAGAAATCTGGTGCAGAGGCAAGGGAGCACAAAATGGGGCAAAGAGGTTAAAGAGCAAAGGAAAAAAAAAAGAACGATCTGCAATTTCTGCTCTGGTAAATGATGTGATTGTACATATATTAATATTTAATTCATCTGGACAGTAAGTGCAGTCTATAATCATTGGACCCTGATTTCACTGGTTTGAAAAACATTGCAACCCTTGTAAAAATTGTTTTTTTTTTTATTAGCCGTTATGTAGGTAGAAGAACTTTCTCATATTGGACTGGACTCTGTCAAACAGATAACTATTAAAATATTTAGGGATGAGCAAATCGACTTCGCATGCTTCATCTGAAGTCGATTTGCATAAAACTTTGTTGCAATACTGTACAGAGCGGGAGCTCCGTACAGTATTAGAATGTATTGGCTCCGATGAGCCGAAGTTATTGCTCGCTAGACTTCGGGTAATAACTTTGTAAATTAATTTCTACTATAAAAACCTTGCTACCGAACTCTGGGTTGGTTCCGACCTGGAACTGAACCTGAGTTCGGTAGCAAGGTTTTTAACAGTAGAAGTCGATTCGCTTATTCCCTAAAATCCCTAACAATATTGTATATTCCTCCCTCCTAGGTTACTTGTTGGACGTAATCAGTGTGTGGAACTTTTCAATAGCTAGAAAACTCCTTGTGATTGAATTTCATTTGGAAATTTTTGGCTACTTTATGCCTTTTCACAGGTCAAAATGTGGTATTTGACCACTGTAGACCCTTCTAAACCCTACAGGCAATGATCCATTATTATGCCAGTAACTGGCTCTAACCCAGTGCACCCACACAATGAACTACATAGTTAGGTAAATTCTATGGTTTTAAGCGCGGAAGGAGTTACTCAAAGGGGTTATGTCATGACTGATGTAAAAAAAGGGTGTATCCTTTCATAGGGGGCATATCCTTTCTGCTGTAGCTCTGTCCCTGTAACTGCCACAGCTTCTAACAGAAGATATGTCTGATGACAGTTGAAGACTGAAACTCAGCGTGTGCGACCACCTCAGTGAGGTGGATGGAGGAATTACGAAAACAACAGCAGGTGGTGCCATACAGATACATTTTAGTGAATAGCTCACTAGTTATACTATACTTTTAATTACATGTAATTACTAAAGTATTCAGATCCAGGTGCTGGTTTGAAAAAAATGTAGAATATTTTTCATGACACAGCCCCTTTAAAATACAATTTCTGGTCCCAAGGTGTGAAGCCTATCCTAATTACTAAAGAAAGATCAATGGTCATCTGTCTAGTTCTATGGCTGCTCACAGAGTATGTGCCATATGGACTAATAAGGCAGGTACACATTTACAGCATTGGCTGGGTATAACTTCCCAACTCCAATTTCTCAGTTTCCTTACAATTGGGATTACATTCTCAAGGAAACATGAAGGTGGACTGGATCCTATCAGAAGGCAGCAGACCTGCCATGACTTGTTGTCACACCACCTACAACCCTGCACTATGACTAATAAAATTTAGAGTTAATGTCCAAAACATTCATTCATTCAGAAATTGACTTCAGGATGTGATATTACTTTTGATCACTGTTCAGACTTGACAGTCTCTCAATCAAGTCCTATAAAATTAATCTAGAAATGTAATAATGCAGCAAATCTCAGCTAATTTTGTATTCATATTAAAGGGTTGTGAGATAAGGGGAAAAAAAACATTTTAGGGGCAAAGCAGCATACGTCCATGGACAGGAGTGGTGCTGTTTTAGGAAGGAAAAAAAAAAAAAGCAGTCTCTTTGTCAACCTGAGAAACCACCTTTAAACGGGTTGTCTCACTGCAACAAATGGCATTTAAGATGGAGGCAATACTAATACAAGGCACTAATGTATTGTGATTGTCCATATTGCCTCCTTTGCTGGCTGGATGCATTTTTCCATCACTTTATACACTGCTTGTATCCAGGGGTTATGACCACCCTGTAATCCAGTAGCGGTGGACATGCTTGCACACTATAGGAGAAAGCTCCGGCCTCTCTGGTAACCGGGAACGTTGGAATTTCCTTTAGTGCACAAGCACGGCCACCACTGCTATATTATAGTGTGGTATTGATCCCTGGATACGAGCAGTGTATAATGTGATGGAAAAATGAATCCAGCCAGCAAAGTAGGAATATGGGCAATCACAATACATTAGTAAGTGCCTTGTATTAATGTTCTCTACATGATAAATGTCATTTACTGACATGAGACAACCCCTTTAAGTTCTTTGCTTACATCAGACGTGTGTATTCCACAACGTGCTGCATGTACATGGTTATAATTTCTATAATCTTGAGATTACTCTACATAATATTATTTCCATAAGTGCAGTCCTCTGTACATTGGCTGAACGTGACCTGAAGAGCAATAGATATTTAGCAAAACATGGATGGCAAGACAGGACGGGTGACTCGTGATAGAACAACCACAAAATCTGCAGTAATTATTGGTGTGGAACAGCATCAAGGACATACTTGGACGGTTCAGCATGTGGCAAACATATTCCATGGTTGTTATTCATTGTTGGGAAGAACACTATTTATTAAGAATCTGTCTTTTGCTTAGATCAACATTAAAATTCATTACAAAAAAATTATAAAAGCCAAGGAGGTAAACACAGAACCCATCTATAAACAGACTCAATGTGGCCCCGGTCATTAGGAAACACTTAGGCTCTTATGAAATTGGCTTTGGATTCTTATACTGAGAACACAGCACACAGTTACTATTGAGAAACACTTTAATGTTCCCCACAGTGGTCAGTTTTAACAAATAGCTCTAAACTGGTGTAACCAAATGGAGCAGGGGATCATGTGAAGTCGGAACCATCCGCTTTATTTAAGCAGATTCTATTTAAGCAGATTTGTGGGCTCACATTCAACCTCCAATACAACCCTACTTCTTCTTATGAGGGAGTTATCCAGTCCCAGCTTGTAAACCAGGGATGAACATTAAAAGGGATGTCTCTTTAAGAGAACCCCTGTTCATATGCCTAATAAGTTGCAAAGGAAGAGGGGGGAAAAAAAAAACCGGTCCAAAAAAACGGATCCACAAAAAATACAGATGACGTCCGTGTGCATTCCGTATTTTGCAGAACGGAACAGCTGGCCCCTAAAAGAACACTCCTATCCTTGTCCATAACGCAGACAATAATAGGACATGTTGTATTTTTTTGCGGAACGGATATACGAAAATAGAATGAAGGTTACCTAAGCCTATTGATATGCTGATGCTTTTTCTGTGGAGTTCACTTTGTGGTCATCTCATTACCAATCACAAGTAGGATTATGTATAGATAAATAGGAGATAGATAGATAGACCTTTGCCAGGTCAGAGCACGTCTCCTGTCTATTGTCTCCTATGGTTTTTGTGGCCACTATAAAGCACATCCCGAATGCAGTTCAAGCAAGATGGTCACCCCCCATAGTTATGTACTTACTATAAAATAAATATGCATAAAATCAGATTGTTTTCAATGTCAAGAACATGGTGACAAATTTCTGAACCTTCTCAACAGAAGATGCACAGCCACAAGTTACACAGATGGAGCAGAAACCCAACTAGACTTTGAAGATGATTATTATGAATGTTTTAACAAAAAACTGTGTTGTCCTCAAGACGGCAGCGAGACTTTATTCTCAAATACCTTCCATCAGGCAGTAACCTCCTACAGTCTTTATACCCCTTTGCACTGGGAAAGGCTTTCCCCTGCTCCGGAGGGAGCTGAATCTATACACAGCTGATGGAGGCTGCGGGTTTTTTGCATATTTTTATTTCTCCCTTTTGAAAAACAAAGGGGAGCGCGGAATTGTTAATCAGGAAACTGTGTGTTTGCTATGACTGGGACGTGGGTGTAAAGGAGGAGCTGTGGAAAGACTGGAGCTCATTTTCAATATAGGAACCGTATGTGCTCCACATCTCTTGGTGACAGCTTCACGTATATTCAGGATTGCACGATAATAGTTGGAATATTCAACACATACAGTATAGAACTGTGTATTAACATATACTGTAATATACGCTGTAACACATATATTAAATATATTTACAGGATTAAAGAGTCACTGAGTTTCCATAAAACTTTTGAGATGTCGTAGACAGTGGGGGGGTTGGAGTGCTGAGACCCCAACCAATTGCTAGGATGAGGGGAGAGAAGCGCGAGCGCAGATCGCTACAGGGGAGGAAGCGAGATGGACTCAAAAGAAAGTCTATGGGTCCATGTCAATTCCATCCTCTGCAGGGAGGACAAAAGACAAGTGCAATATGTGGGCTCTCTCTTTGTTATAGGGATCAGTTTAGAGACCTCCACCGATCACAACTTATGATATGCCTCTATGACATATCAAAAGTTTTACGATAACTAAGTGACCCTTTAACAGAAAACTCAGTTTAGTAAGTTCAGTATTTACTGGTAAGCAGAGATACAGTGGACCTCATAGCAGCCAAATCTAAGAATAAGACCAGCCTTTATTAATGATGGCCTATCCTCAGCATAAGCCATTACTAGCTGATCAGCGGAGGTCTGACATCCCGCACCCCCATCTATCAGCTGTTCGGGTGAAGCTTCGGCGCTTGAAGTTGGTGCTGGTACTATAGAACTCTGTCAACTGTGGACAAAACTTGACTTCAATGGGAGTAGTGCTGTCGTAACAAGCTCCCACCACCGCACCCAACTACTTTAGAATGGGGAACTTGAGACCCCCAATTCTCATGATCGTGCAGGTCCCAATGATGATAAATGTATCTCCTATGCTACCTCAAAAAATTATATAGAAATTTTTTCAGGATTTTTATATATTGATTCATACAGCTTCTGTTTTATGAAAGCTTGTGTTTGTCATTTCAATTTCTTGCTTTTTTGCAAACTTTATATTAGAATGCTCCTGTTTGTAAAGAGAACAATTCTGATACAAAAAAAAATTCTACTTTTCATAGGACACATACATACGCATACAGTGCCTGGTATAAAGACTATAATTCCTAAAAGTTAAATCAGCATAACAATCTCTTACAGATTTTAAGCCAGCAAGGAATGCTGTGAGATTTGGAAGCCAAAAGTGTGAATGCAGCTCCGGATGACACCATAGGTGGTAATGTTAAGCAAAGACATATATGCTTTAAGCGCTTAAGTTAGAGCAGAATTAAAGAGGTATTCCCATCTTATAGGCCTGTGATGGCTAACCTCCGGGACACCAGCTGCGGTAAAACTACGACTCCCAAGATGTACACTAGCTTGGCTGTTTGCAGAACTTCATAGAAATGAATGGAGGATGCTGGGAATTGTAGTGTTGCAGCTGGAGTGCCGGAGGTTAGCCATCACTGTTATAGGGGATGGTATATTTGCTACCATATTACTTTAAGATCAGTGAGCGTCCGAGCTCTGGAACCAGGGATGGGCTGGTCATAGACCTCACAGGGAAATTTCCCGGTGGGCCGATGCCCAGGGGGCCATCTGTGCATTCCTCATGACCGGCCAGTGGAAGGTTTTGGGGATGTATTTTGTGATGGACTGTGGTATTTGGCTCTGTTGGGTTGGAACTTGGTATAATGTGCCACAATATGCTATTGCTGGCCCTGCCTTCCATCAAATTGGACCCAACTACAAATGGGGCCACTTTTGGTATTTTTTCCAGGACCACTTTAAGTTCCCAGTCCGCCCCTGTCTGGGACTCCCACTGATTCTCAGAATGAAGGGGCTACAGTCTTCCCTATTGTTTCCTACTATTTTTCCTGCACTCCCCATTCACTTGAACAGGGTCCTGCTGCAGACCCTTGCACAGCGAAAAATAGTAAGAAAAAATAAGGAACATATTCTAGCGATATGTCATCACTGTGTTAGATTGGAAAACCACCATAGGTTACAAGAAAATCATATACAGAAGAGCATAGCAATAAGGCATAAGGAAGAGCTCCACGTGGTAGGATGCATAAAACTGTTAGTTCTAGCTATGAGTGACAAAAAGAACAGCAGTAGCATCAACATGCATGTAAAAAAAGACCAACCCTTTGGAAACAGCTGATGGTGTAAGTATATGAGAGCACAACAGCACTCTCTAACAGTTTCTATTCACCTCGGCTTTGTTGCCTGTTGACAATGCCGCCCAGCGTCCAACGCCGGTCCAAGCGCCGTAGATGAGCCTTGCGCCTCTTAGTTACTAATGCAGATGGATGTAAACATGGAGACAAATAAAGAAAAAAAAACATGACAGAAGGAGGTGAATAAAACATAAAAGAAACAAAAATTACATGAACCATTAAAAAATGTTAAACGTAAAATATAGAAACTGGTTAAAATGGTGAAGGAGACATTATAACACTGGAGATGAGAAGATGGCCGACACTTAATGGAGTTACTGGACACTACAGAGAAAGAAGAGTCAAAGTTTTGGTGAAGGCACATGTGTTTTGTCCCACAAATACATGGCTTGTAGTTTTGAATGGATGCAGAAATGCAGCAATGGGGATGGAGGGGTATACACAGGGCCCTCCGCCACATAAGGCACCAGTATTAGGTGGTGGCCCATAAAGGAGAATTCCCATATGGAACACTTATGGAATATTGATAAAATATGCCATAAATGTCCGACAGGTGTAGGTTCCATCCTCTGGACCTGCACCTATCTCAAGAACAGAGCCACAAAGTCAATGGTGCATACGCACACATCCTCAACTCACTACTATGGGACACATTGTCTCGTCTATTTTCAGAAGTTCCATAGCAGTGAATAAGGGGATGGAGAGGACGCAATGCATGCAGGGCCCCATTCTTGAGATAGGAGCAGGGTCCGAGAAGTGTGACCTGCACCTATCAGACATGCCCTTACAGCATGCCATGAACGTCCCAAGCGAGACAAACCCTTTAAACAGATTTTGCGCTGAGACCCAATATGGTCTCATATTTCTATCCATATTTTGATGATCTGTGACTTGCAATCGTTTCAATAAGATTTATTAAACAAAATTACTGACATCTAGTTTATCCAGTTAGAGGAGTTTTCTGATCAGCTGTTTGAGAAGACCAAGGCTTGCATTAGCACCACAGCCTTTTCATAGCTTAGCCTAGGCCTGTGATGGCTAACCTCGGGCACTCCAGCTGTGGTAAAACTACAACTCCCAAGATGCACACTTGCTTGGCTGTTCTCAGAACTCCACAGAAATGAATGGAGCATGCTGGGAGTCGTAGTTTCACCACAGCTGGAGTGCCGGAGGTTAGCCATCACTGGATGTGACATCACGTTCTTCAGTCACATGGCCTAGGCGCAGCGCCAGCCCTAATGAACTGAATTACGATACCAAACACAGCAGCAACACAATGCACGGCGCTGTGATTGGTGAGTAGAGAGAAGACGGCAAAGCTACTGCGAGCGCCAGTGCCTTCTCAAACTGCTGATTAGCAGGGGTCCCGGGTGTCGGACCCCCACCGATAAGATACTGATGGCCTGTCCAGAGAATAGGTCTCAAAGAAAAAGTCTCAGAAAACCCCTGTAAAGTCCATTAAAATTATAGGAAACCACAAAAATGTTATTAAATTACAAACTGCATTTATAATCATCTTGAATATTTGAATCGGATGAACAGAATTTAAAAAAAACTTGGTTGCTTTCTTCCAGAAGCAGCTCCACACCTGTAAATGGGTTGTATCTGGTACCGCAGTGAATGTAGCTGAGCTGCAGTAAACACACAACCTGCGGACAGGTGTGGGGCTGTTTTTGGAAGGAAGCAGCAATGTTTTTCTGATCCCAGACAACCTCAGTTAACAGCATAATGATAGACTTACAAAAACATTAAAATTTGGCAACATTTTGACCCATAGTCACCCAAGTATAATAATAAAAAAAATCATAATATACTCCCATACCCATATAACAGTAAACACCTGGCAAGTTGTGAAATTCCACTGAAAACTTCATGAAATTTTGCTGTAAACCATTATGTTTTGTAGAAAAAAAAACAAAACACATGCAAAGTCTGACCCAAGCAGAATGCACAACAACTCTAAAAAATAAAAATTCAGATGTACAGAGATCATACATATCACACCTCGGAGGTCACTGGAAGGCTACACAGGGGAGAGATGTCAGTGACAGGCTGTGATTTCTTCTTGCTCTCGCTTACAGTTTCCCCTTCCCCTACACAAAATCAAGAATTTTCAGAGATATTTTTACTGATAACTAGAGATAAGCGAACGTGCTCGTAACGAGGACTGTACCGCTCGGCTCCCCTGCGCTCGCATGGGAGCAAGCAGCCGCTTCTGTCGGGTGAGGAGGACGGAAGCGGCTGCCTACGCCCATGCGAGCGCAGGGGAGCCGAGCGGTACAGTGCTCGTTTCGAGCACGTTCGCTCATCTCTACTGATAACCTATCGTCTACACAGGTAATCAGCAGCAACGCCTTGGACCCCCGCCGATCAGCTGTTTGAGTAGGCACCAGTGCTGCGGTCTTCTCGCAGCTTTCCCAAGGCCCTATCACATTCATTGGTCATTGAAGTGAATGGGTCTGAGCTGTGATACCAAGGTCAGCCATTATGAAATGGACGACACTGTGCTTGGTGAACAGAGAGAAGGCCATGACGCTACTGCAGGTACCGGTGCCTTCTCAAACAGCTGATCACCGGTGACCCTCACCTGACCCTTACCGATCAGATACTGATGACCTATCCTGAGGATCAGTTCAAAAATCTCAGAAAACCCCTTTAAGGGCCCAGGACCTCAATCCTCATCTATGAAATGTTCCGACGTGTCATTTCTTGCTAATGGGGCTTATTCATGAACATTTTGGATATAGTTAGCAGTTTGTGAAATATAAAATATATGTGAGATATCCAGACAGAAATGGAAACACTTCAATAATACATCTGCCATACGCACATTTATATTTCGGCATTATCTACTGTAGTAGACTCAGCAGGGCAGGAAATATCTTTCAGCCACAGTAAAATATTTATGACATCTCACTTTCCAAACTGTACAGCATTTAACGCTCCAAGGCCTTAAAAGTTACATTTTCCATCAAATCTGAAGTGGCAGTTTCACAAAGCATGTTGGTCGTCATCAGATTCCTGTTGACTGTAAAGCGGGGGTGGTCTACCTAACAAATGATCAAGGCCCAAAATGTAACCACACATCATATTCAACCATCCCGGAATAGTGTTTTTCAAAATATTATACTGAAAACAGGTTTTCTTCAAATGTTTTTTGGCAAAAAACATATGGAGAGAACACAGACCATGTGTACAGCAGCATAATACAGGAAAGACCAGAGGTGGACACGCCATCAGTATAGAGGAGAGCTCCTCCCTGACCATATCCTGGAGAAGACAGCTGCACCCCATGAAGCCATCTCCCATACGATCACACACGAGGGCCAAACTGATTAAGAGGGTGCATTAAAATAAAATGGGGAAGGAGGGGCATCATATTAGCAATTTCTTCAGGGAACAATCAAGAGAAGAAAATTAGAGATTGCACTGGTTGCCTTGAGGGTTAAGGTCTGTATTAGTCTCGAGAGGCAAGAAACGTGGTCTAAAAGTGTTTTCAATGAGGATGGATGCGCAGAAGCATGATATCCCCATACATGTTCAGATGAAATATTGCTGTGTATGTGTGAACATGTCAGTATCACAAAGAACATAAATAACCATAACGTATTATACACATTATACACAATTCCACCACTTTTGACATGAGCCATATAATATATTATGGGTATTTATACCCTCATCTAATAGATAATTCTGTGCAGTTATCCACATTTGAAATGTCTGGAAAAAAATTATATAATAGGGAATCTTCATACATCTCCAAGTATTGTTTAGTATATGACAAATAACTAATATAAACTAAATAAATATAAAATAATCAAATGTTTCAACATATCACAATAAATAATAATGAAAAAATAATACAATAATATAAAACCTAAGACAAATGTGATCCCGGTCCAATCGGCTGCTAGTGTGGGGCCCACCTGTGTTCTGGCGGCTGATATACCCAGGGCTTTGTCTAATTGATAACGAATACAATGAACATTTCATCCAGTAGTGAGTAGTAGTAGGCTGGGGGGGGGGGCACCCTAAAACATGAGTAATTCCAATAGTGCGTCTAACCATCAGATACTAACACTTTGAAAGGATTGCTGGATGATACTGTGGCTACGATTAGAACCGAATTATCAGTATTTTATTATGAATATAACTTTATTTGGAAGCTTTTAGTTCATTTGCACCTGTGGACTGTAAATTATTTGCATATGGGGATTGTGGAATGACAATACGGAGGGTGGCTCTGATTAGTTCTTAATTACTAACATGTACTAATATCTATTGTGGACAGATTCTGTCATCAGCGCTGGATTGATATTGGCTCATCTGTATGTGCGGCTTGTGAACAGATTTATAATGTTAGACTAAAGCCCCTTTACACTGCTCAACTGAGAAGACAATTGTTGGAAAGGAAGCGCCTGCTTGTCAGTGAAGGAGACCTCTACATTTACAGGCAGAGATCTCTTCCTCAATATGGGGGGGTGGGGGAGTAATCACTAATGCCATCGCTCACCCACATACAGTATCACTGTCTGACGGCTGTAGAGGAGGCAAAAGGAAAATAAGAGGTTTGCATTCTCCTTTAAATTTAGTCCCATGGCTGATGTGATGAAGAGCATTATCAGGAAGAATTGGCATCTGGAAAAAAATCTTACTGTGGAGGCCCCCCTTATATCATTTAGAAGAGGTAAGAATTCGTGTGATGAGTTGGTGCGGGGGAGATTGTAACTGGTCACGTGAGCGTCTACCAAAAGGGAACTACAAATGCGGTCATTGCTCCTATTGTAAACATATTTTCACGGACAAGGTAATGTAAATGGGAAATATTCAATTCACGGCACGGACTTTGTGGTCTATGCTATGTTATGTATGTCGACGTGCAATTTGCAATTATTTTTACATAGACGAAACAATACGTCTTTTGTTTAAACGTATAAGAGGACCTTTATTCGGTGAAAACCAGAAACGTTTACCCCTAGATTTGTCCAACACATGAGAGAAGTACGGGGGCATTAGGTTTAAATGATAGAAATGACCTATCCTCTTTTTTTTTTTTTTTAAATAGAATAAAAAAATGGATGCATTTTTATGTGTTTTCTATGTAATAATATTCAGTTTATGTATGTATATTGTATTGCATGATGCACACCTGTAGTCCAATTGGACAATAACAGGGAGGATATAAGGTGGGTCTCCACCCTCTCCCAGTAGGCCTTGAGAAAAAGTGTAGAGGCCGCGTAGACACCATGATCTTCTGCCGGCAAACGAGGATTTCAGTGTCCGCACCAATGATCCTATTACCAAATGAACAAGCATTTCGCTCATTCATTGGGTAATCGGCAGCATCATTACACTGCCAGATAATCGCTAACGAGCATTCGTAGGATAATCTGCCTGACGTTCAGGCGGTGTAAAGGGGCCTTAATACTATATAATGAACTGCAATTGTTAATATGTGGAGGTGTGTCTTACACAGTAAGAGAAAAAAAAAAACTACAAAGTGCGATCAACTATTCAATACTGGATGAAACGTTCATTGTATAGGATATATTGTATCAGTTATCAATTAGACAAAGCCCAGCTTTAAATTAATGTTAGCAGTATATGAGCAGGCACAGTGTGTGTGGGCCCCACACCGGCAGCTGATTGGACCAGGATCAAATAAATAGATTTATGATGTTTATTATGATTTCCATTGTGATATTGTTGATACACCTATTATTAAATGATACTTGAGGATACATTAGATTCCCTATTAAAAAAATTCAGACATTGCTACTTGTACAGCCAGTCATTTCAAATATGTTTTCTTGATTGTCTGTGGATATACAGTGCTCAGCTCTCGTAACTGACTGTGAGCCAACCAGATTTATCTGAATCTGTACATTATTGTAGAATTTCAACCACTCAAAATTGGGTGATACAGAGATTCAGAAGTGATTAAAATGTGCACCAAGAAGCACCAGCATATAAGTCCTTAGGCCCCATTCGCACAACCGTATGAATGGGGCCGTATCTATCCACAAAATTGCGGGAATAGATGCGGCCCCATTCACCTCTATGGGGCCGGGAGCTAGCTCCGTGCCGTGGCTCTTTTGAAGCATGTCCTATACTTGTCCGTGCGCACGGACAAGTATTGGCATTTTCAATGGGGCTGCATGGCGTGTTTTGTTCCGAGCGCTGTGGAACACACGCCGGGCGGCCCCCGTATATTTGGCGGCAGAGGATCTCAATATCAGAATTAAACGGATCCGTTTTGATTTTGCACATCAGGATGCATCAGTTCTGTTAGGATGCGGTTGTGTGAAATCAAAATGGAAAAAAAAAAAAGGGATCCGTCACTAAAAACAGATCAGTCACCATTGACTTACATTGTTTTCATTGCCAGATCCTTTTTTTCCCTGTTTTTATGACCGTACACAAAAATGCAGCGGTTGCTTCGGTTTTGTGTCCGGTCACAAAACTGAATGCTGTCAGAACGGAAGACATCCTGATGCATCCTGAATAGACTAAACGGAAAAGTTTTATTCCGATATTGAGATCCTCTGCCGGATCTCTATACCGGAAAACAACAACGCAAGTGTGAAAGTAGCCTTACTGAGGAGGAATGCAGACTTGAGAATGACAGAGTAGATCTAACTTGGACTCCATTAGTTAAAAGCTGCTGGTCTTAGACCTTCAAAGAAAATGTAAACCTCTGGACTTTCAGCTGGGAAGGGCCGTGAAAGCAACAAGAGTGCAGCTCTACAAGAATGACAAAGTCAGAGTAAGGCTACTGGCAAATGAGAAATATTCTTCGAAACGTATTACACTGCTTAAACTGCACGGAGAGAAGTGTCCACTGGGCAGTCCCAGTGCAGCTTAGGTCGACTAACAGGTTTCGCCCAGTATGCAAGAGACCTGTAAAATTAGAACTAAGAGGATGTCATGGACCAGTTGGTAGAAATACACATAGCCAAGAAAGCATCAAAGCTAAAATAATGAGGTGGATAGATTGTGATCCATGATGAATTTGAAGGAACAGAGTGTATTCCAATATGTCAGCCTCAGATTAATGAAATCAACAGCACGGCACGCCTCTAACTCAAAATAGGTGGTTGGGTGATGCTATATTTCCCGTTAACCCTTGTGGCTTATATTATTTACACTTGGACAGTATCCAGGCATGCACTTTGCTCGTCTGAATGAGCCCTTCCCGGCTATCTGCTGTAATATCGTCCCGTGTAAAGGGACCTTTAGTCATTCAGTCACTTTGCTGTGGGCAATATAGCATTTTGCATAAAAAAAAACCTTGTAAGACCAAAAGGGAGTGAAATCACTTCTGATCACATATGTATCAAACTTACCATCTCCAGATTTCGAGTTGTTGATTTCAGAATCATCTTTGGTACCACTCTGACAATCTAAATAAGTGGCAGGAACCCAACCTTGCTCTTCTGCTGTGCTTACGAACCACCAGCCTAAAAGAAACATAACATAGGTAAGTGTCTACCATATTGACGATCTACTAAAACTACAGATGTGTCCTTCCTTAACCTCCTTTTAGGCTCAAGAGATTCTGAGATGAGTGGCTAAATTTTTTCCCACAGCTGGTCACCTTGTGCCACTCCTTTTGGGTTATCTGTATCTTATCGGTATCTCTACAACTCTCCATCTGAGGTAGACGACATTTCTAACTCAGCAGCTCAAGAGGGACATGATGCAGAAAGACATGCATGTGCAGCAACAACTACTCTGTACATTGGCAACAGAGTGAAATTATATAAATATTTTAAGTCAAGCTACCAAACTAAAGCAGTTGCCGACTTAGAGAACTTAGGGGGAGATTTATCACACTGGTGTAAAGGAAAACTGGCTTAGTTGTTCATATCAACCAATCAGATTCCACCTTTCATTTTCCAAAGAAGCTCTGAAAAATGAAAGGTGGAATCTGATTGGTTGATATGAACAACTAAGCCAGTTTTCCCTTTACACCAGTTTCATAAATCCCCCCTTAGTTTCCCCTTTTAGGGCCATCACCTATTTGCAAGATAGCAGCTAAATGGAAGGTCTCTAAAGGTCCCAGCTTATCAAAGCATTACCAGGAGGTGTACACAAACCTTATAGGGCTCCACAGTAAAATTTAGTTTGGGCTCCCCTGCCCAACCAGGGTTCCCAGTAGGCATGAGTCAAACACTCCCAGGTAACACTGAACGCAAGGCCCAATTTCCCAGATTTAGGAGTAATTTATGTTTTGTTTAGTTTTTTTTTTTTTAGCTGAAGAAATTTAAATTAACAAAACTGTAAAAAACAGAGGATGTCCTTGGCTTTATCCACTTCTATCAGACTTCTATGTTGGAAAAAGTGGAAAATGTGTTTTAAAAATAGGACACTCATCCTGAACACCATATATTTCAATATAATCACATCACACCAGACAACTAGCATACATTACTACATCTTCCTCATGATTTCTAAATCACTGCTTCCATTAACATAACATATTACAAAACTGTCTGTCTGCAGCCACCACTAGGGGGAGCTCAGTGCATATGAATTTATTCACTAGTTACTGTAATAATCTCTTTGACCTGTAGTGGCAGTTGCATGAAAATGCAGTGCTTTCACGTTGGGAGGGAAGGAGGCTTGCTGAGCCTCATAGCAGTCGTGTGGTTTGCCTCTATTGAAGGTATGCCACTGGTGCATTGACACTGCAGGGGAACTCAAAGGTTGTTACCAGATGTCTAAGTGATTACAGATGATCGATGGGGAACTTAGCGGCAGAGCACTTTGTGATCAGCTTATTGCCAGGGAAGTCTTCTTACAGAATAGATTGTCCAGAGTGGATAACCCCTGTAAACCATCCATCTCATACAGTGCAATTCTAAAAAGCTACTTCCAGAGGTGGTCACCGTCACCAAATGAGTCCGTGCTTAACTAGGCAACAGATTTGCCAGAATGTGCTGTTTCATGTTTATCTGTTACATAGAAAGGATTTGTTTCACTCGTCTGCAAACCATTTGGGAAAAAGCTGGTGTGGAAGGAATGCCAGATTCCACTTATTGAAAACAGATCTGCATTGTTGGGTCCTATTTTTATGCAGCAAACGATTCACATATTGCCTGACATTCATTTATAATTGGGAACTGAAAAAAAAGGGACACAGGATGACACTCAGCTGACTGGAATAACAGGGCCGTTATCCTTCCGGTTACATAAATACACGCGATAAACAGCTCAGCGTGATTTATTTCTTTCTTTTGCACACTGGATATACGATTTATACTTGATATTATAGTCATAGTAAATGCCTTGCTCCCAAAGAGTATAAAAATCAACTAACATATAAAGGCTCGTTCACACGACAGGTTTGACACTGTCAAAATCCGACGTTGAAGTTCACTTTGAATGCTTCGGACAGACTCGCAGCTTAGCTCAATTGAATGGAGTTAAACCACAAGAGCACACTGGCTACGGCTACAAGCAGCAGAAACAGCACCTCATGTCCCTTCATGGCTTTAAACCACCAGCCCATGAACTGCAGTGCTGCCTCCCATTGAAAACAATAGGAGACAGACACCACTCACCAACCGCTGGAATTTTGCTTCTGGAGTTTGAATGGGCCCTAAGACTTTGGATCAACAAGGAGTCCAGGAGTTCTGAATATATACTTGAAGGGGTTTTGTCACTTCAACAAATAGCATTTATCATGTAGAGAAAGTTAATACAAGGCACTTACTAATGTATTGTGGTTCTCCATATTGCTTCCTTTGCTGGCTGGATTCATTTTTCCATCACATTATAAACTGCTCATTTCCATGGTTATGACCATCCTGCAATCCATCAGCGGTGGTCGTGCCTATAGGAAAAATTGCTGGCCTCTCTGGTGGCCCGGGACTGTGGAAGCTCACATAGGCTAGTGCTTTTTTTTCTGTAGTGTACAAGCACAGCCACTGCTGCTGGATTGCAGGGTGGTCGTAACCCCTGGTTACAAGCAGTGTATAATGTGATGAAAAATTGAAACCAGACAGCAAAGGAGGCAATATGGATAATAACAATACATTAGTAAGTGCCTTGTATTAAATTTCTCTACATAATAAAAGCTATTTGCCGAAGTGAGACAACTCCGTTAAGTGTCCAAATAAGGAGACAGATGCAGTACAATGCTCCTTAAAGGGGTTGTCCGGCCATATATATTAATGACCTATTGTCAGGATAGGTCATCAATATGAGATCGGTGGGGGTCCAAAACCAGGAACCCCCGCTGATCCACGGTTAGGTGATTCATGCAAGCGCCGCTTTCTGGTCTTCACATTACATGTCTCCTGTGGAGTGGTGGCGTAGTGTGATTACAAGTACCCTTGCCATTCACTTGAGCGGAGTGATTATTACACTGCACTTTGTCTTGAACGAACAAGCAGCGCTCGCATGGTGCACTGCGTCCTCGTCAAACAGCTGATTGGTGGGGTATTGGACCACCGCCGATCAGATATTGATGACCTATCCTGAAGATTGGTCATTACTACATATGCCTGGACAACCCCTTTAATATTGGATTTAGGATTATGAAACTATTAAAGAGATTGTCCAATTTGGAGAATCCCTTTTAAAGATCCCCTAAGAATAAACTGACCACTGGATGTCCCGTTTGGATCCTTAGTGATCAGCTGCAATCTACTTTGAAACTTGGTATTGAGTGTTCAGTCTCCCTGAAGGAGAAGCACCCTTTGACACATCTCTCCTACTAGTCAAGATCTACAGCTTCTGGAAGTTGCTCTAAGAGCAACATCTTGAACTTTTCTACCCTGTACTGAAAACCAGGAGCATCAAATAAGCAATCAATAGACGCACTTATCAACAGGCTACACATTGAAAACCACTTCACATAACCCAAGGTCTGGGCCTTAAAAGACTTGCCAGCCTTGCTGACGAACAAATTCTAAGAATGTAATAATTTATAGGCCTACATAATGGTAGTACTGAACGTATCTGAACTGCTGGGCTGTATTTCACCCAAGCAGTTTTGAAGCAGAGGAAAATGTTCTAATGAAGTCTAATACATGGCGGCTCCATGATCTTGCTCTCATGGTCAGCTGAGGTTTCAGAGGATTCCATTGACCTAAGGCGTATACAATTCAGTGTGCTGCTTGAAAGATGGAATTAAGTGAGCCAAAGAATGAAATCATATTGATTTACACTGACCCAATTCTGGACACACAGTACAGAACTAGCATATCTAGAGCCTCCTTAATGAGGATCATGGGATCACACAAGGAGGCTTTCTGACGTGACGCAAACACAGTCCAGATGCTTTACTTTGCTAAAGGGGTTGTGCAGCCTGTTTATATTGATGACCTACTGTCAAGATAGGTCATCAATATCAGATTGGCGGGGGTCCAACACTCTGCACCCCTGTCAATCCGCTGTTTGAAGAGGAGGCGGTGCTCCATGCGAGTGCTGCTTCCTCATCACACTGCCTGACATCTTGGAGGAGCAGTGTAAATACAAGTACTCTATGCATTCCCTATGCCGCCGCTATAGAGAAACTTTACGTAGTGTAATTAAGATAAAACAGCACTAGCATGGAGCGCCGCCTCTTCTTCAAACAGCTGGTCAGCGGGGGTGCTGGGTGTTGGACCCTGCTGTTCAGATACAGATGACCTATCCTGAGGTTAGGTCATCACTATATACTGCCTGCACAACCCCTTTAGGGTTTGTATTCTCTCCTCCCCGCACAGTGCTCACTGCCCTCTGCAGAGGCTCCACTTCCACAAATGACTGCCTAGATATAAGCCATAGTACGTTATCAAAATCAAGCTTTACTAGGAGAGTGGTCCTTATAACGTATTAAGGCTGGACCAGAAAGATTATTAGTGAGTCACAGCGCAGCCACCATTAGACAGGGTGCTAGTCCTATCAATCACAGGGGAGGGGGGAGTGTAATGAGCACAAGGGGAAAAGCAGTAGTGGTGCTCAAAGCTCTATAGCCTGCCCCTTGGTGCTCCAACTGTCTGATTAGCATAAAAATAAAAATCCTCATATCCGTACAACACTGCAACCTACAAAGATAAATAAGGTATCGTTGTAATCAACATGAGGGACTCTAACGATCGAAGATACGATAGAAGAGACATATGTATATAATGTCCCAGTAAAGCAATAAAGGGTGTTCTCAAATGGAGGTCAGCAATGCATAAGTACCCTACTGTACACCTTATAATTTGGACCAATATAGGTTCCTCAAATACCAAACGACTCAACTGACATTTTCTGGGCTGCTAGATGTAGTTTGGTTGGCGCACAGTATTTTATTCAGAGATGACCCCCGGGCATTTGCCAGTAAGGAAATTAGCGTGTTAGACCACTAAACCAAGTTGTCTGTAAGGCTTCACTGTATTATGTCAGTATTTCCTCTATCTGTTGGCCTGCAGAATGGAAAGACTGCATACCTGGATATATCCTGCATCATTAATCTTAAAATCTGGAAGAAAAAGGAAAACTAGATATCCCCCCCGGCACCCACTGAAATCCAAAACAGCTTATATATTTAGCACTTGATAACTGAGAGCTAAATGTTTAATTCTGTTACATCCATTAATTTCTCTTACGTTTCACTGGAATACTACACTATAGTATATTAAGGTTTACATCTAAACATCACACTAAGATGGTTATGCTAAACTCCAGAGGTTAACCTAATATCTGTAAAGTGCTTAATGTTAGGTCAATCTCAAAACCACTATGCATTGGGTTAATGGCAGTAAGAAACCCCAGTTGCCCTTCCCCTAACCATCATGTCGGGTACAATTTCAAAATGAAGAATTGTGACAAACTTAACAATTATAAACGATAACAGTAACCACAGGAATCAACAGTACAAAACAGAACAGAAAAACATATTGTACATGCGTTCTTCAACCTGTGGCTTTGTGTGTGTGTTTAAAAACTACAACTGGCACAGGATGTAGATGACATTATGCAGTTTGTCTATCTTATAACATGTATGAGATGATATTGCACAAATCACTTGCAGACCCATTGTAATAGCTATTCCATTTTATTCTATATGGTTGGGTTCTACAAAAAATTATATAACTGTACCTACCTTCATTACACTACATTGCTAAAAGCAGAATGGCAAAGCTAAAAGATCGCTGCTGGCGAGGCCAACTACTTGTTCTATCAGCTATATCCTTCATTCCTGGAAACCTATGGTTTCTATGGTTCTGCTCACACTGCTTGCTGTGCACACTTGGCGAACCCGCCAGGATTATCGCTTGACATATGCAACTGTATGCTGTATGGTTGTATACATTGCCTTTTGACTACCAATATGAAAAGTATACTGAGTGTCTTTGAGGTTATTTTTCCCTGAGTTTGCGTGGGTTTCCTCCCACACACCAAAGACATACTGATAGTGGACCTAAGATCGTGAGCACCACTGGGGACCACAAGTGATGATAATGTCTGTAAAGCGCTGCAGAATATGTCAGCACTATATTAGTGAGTGAAATAAATAAAAATCTGTAAGATTTAATTGGCAGCTATAGTAATATAACTATTTTTCCAGATGTACAACAAACCAACAAAATTTATACTTTAGTATATGGTCATTAGTAATAGGGAATGGTTTGTTGTGCTACACCTATTCCCCAGTATCCCCATATCTGTTGATGTAATATTCTCATTCTTCTGAGTTGAAAAGGTGACAGCCTGAGCCCAACCCTAGTAAGACATGCAGAAAAGATGCCAAGTTACTCTTTTATCTGGTGCTAGTCCAAGATTGATAACAATGATCTACCCTGAATAATATGACCTATATAAAGCTAGATATGCAGGAAGACGGAAGGATAGGAAAGGATAGACAGATACATGCAAGAAAAATAGACAGATAGGATAGATATAGATAACTTTCTTAAACAATGAATTGGGTCAAATATTACATATATCATTTAGAAAATGTTCTTTAACTACAAAGTAAAGTCAAACTAATAACACAGGTAAGTATTAGGTGCCATGGGGACATTAAAAACTCTACCAAAACCCCTGTCGCCATATCAAGCCTACCAATAGACACCAGCATGTTGATCCTGATGGAATTTCTAATCCAGCTGGACAGACTGCCTATTAAACATAATTCCTAGGCAACATATTACTGTTATATTTAAAAAGGGCCTTTTTTTCTGCATGCATACATGGAAAATATATAAACCATCTGCAAGGAGGGTAATCTAATCTTCTGGAGATTGTCTCATTTCATGTATTTAGCTTGGACACATCTCCGTTGGCTGGAAAGCCTCTTGGCAGCTACAAATTGCCGTGACACACGAGTCAAACCAGTTCACTGCATATAGTTATCTCTTGAATATTTGTATTGTCTAACATGGTAGAATAGAGCAATTGTATTAATCCATAAAAGACACAGTGAGATTATTACATCTGCATGTAGTGACCTACAACCAAGCATCTCAAACGTCCCAGCTGGATATGGGTAGAACTCATGACCTCACTGCATGACTTTCCTAGTTTGTTTGTTCTTCTGCACAGCTATACAGATATTACTAATTGTATCATACATGTCCCCCTGTACAACGTGCACAATATACAGGTAGGTACAGTTCTGGAGGTCTGCATAGCCTTTGATAGAGAATATCTTTAGACAAGGCATTTTTCGCTCATAAGATGTTAAAAATATTTTCCATCCTGCAAATATGACAATGAAAAGGTCACATATTTCAAACCCAACCAGGAAAATAAGCTGCACGTCAGGTGGGCAGCCAGAGTTTGATAAAAAGCAGGACAAGTCATGCAATAGCTCAAGAACAAAGCAGTCATGGACTAATCTAAATGTCTACAATATACAGTATATGAAAGACGCAAACCAGCAAAAAACTTCTCCAACTGACTATTTCCTGTGCACTGAGAGTATTTGTGATATGCAGACAGTGTATGGAGGATTGCGTGGTTAAAGGGGTTGTTCGGGTTCAGAACTAAACCTGGACATAACCCCTTCTTCCCCCACTTAGTCCCTCTGATATGAACATATGAGTATTTCATGCTCCGATGCTCTTCCTTGACCTGCGCTGTATCGCGCAGGGCAAGGGCCGTTTGCTTATATTTTTTACATTGCTAGTCGGAGGGTAATGTTTCTAGCTACTTCAGCTTTGGGATTGCATTGTCATAATTCACGCCAAATATCTCAAAAGGTGTTTCATAAAGCTGGCACATCTTTAAACATAGCACTTTTGTTGAAGAATGTCACTCCACTTTTTGTATGCCAACCCGATTGGATTAAGATTGCAGCTTTTTCATGCCGTTTTTAAAATATTGCAGCTGATAAATTTGAGGTGCAAAGTGGCGAGAGTGCTACAACATTTTAAAAAGTTGCACATTTTTGTGCAAAATGGTGTGCACCAAAATTTGCAATACATTTCCACCAAAATTCAAAAGCAAAAAGAATAATGCATTCCCTTTTTGTTCTCAAGGGAGATAGGCCACCACCATGAGTGTCTGGCAGTGAACCCACCCACACCATTCTTCCTACCGGAAACACATGAAAGCTGAGCAAGTAAGTGGATGGGGGAGTCAGGAGGAATATCTATGGGTGTAAAGCTCAGCTATCTTAGGTAGCATTTACTTGACTTTAATTTTCAGTCTGCAAAAGATCTGCATTTTTTGCCAATCGCATGCGGACCCATTCTTTTCTATGGGGCTGCAAGAAACGCAGACAGCATACAGATGTTATCCTTGTGCTGTCCACATACGTGTGGCTGTGCCACAAATTGAAGAACATGTCCTATTCTTGTCCGTTTTGTGACAATAAGGTCCACAGAAAGTGCTGAACGGCCAAAACGGATATGGTCAGGTGAATGCTAGCCTAAGTGTATGACCAGCTTTGCCGAGTTTTACCAATGCCCGGTAGTAAAGAGGAAAAATGATTGGAAATATAAAATTAAAATCATGTAAATTATCACAAGGTCTAGCAGTCTGAGCACAAAATGCTAGAGAACAATTTCAGCAAGGTTTTGACAGTTCAGATCCAAAAAAGTGATGACCAATTTGCTGACACAAAAATGTTCTCAAAACAGCGGCCACTTCCCCTCTCGTTCCTTATTGCAGGTCATCCTGAGTACATCAGTCAGCAAGATAGCACTGACTAGGCTAAAAAAGAACAGTAAATGTGTGTTACAGCAGCTAATGACAAGCATAACTGTAGTGTAAAGCATGGAGGAGATAAAGCAGCCTGGACCTCAGATTAGACAGTAAATCGATTTTAGACTACCTTACACTGCCTTTAAACATTGCTGGAGCATGGATTGTGTATCTTGATGAGACAGAGAAAAGGCAGCAATCACCAAAGAGTCAATAAAGTAAAAATTAAAGGGTTTTTCAGGTTTGCATCATCATCTAAAATAATAATTTATGAACAAGCTGTAATTTTGTAATGTATTTCTTTTACCTTTATTGCTCCCGTTCTGGGCTGTGGTCACATGACCATGTCCATGCAGCTCTTATTTCCTGTGATGTTATGTCCATGGGTGGGGCAGTGATAGGGGAGTGTCTATGTAACTAGCTGGGTGGGAGGAGCTATAAACTAGTTGGGTGTTGTTAGGGGCAGTGATAGGGGAGTGTATGTAACTAGCTGGGTGGGAGGAGCTATAAACTAGCTGGGCGTCGTTAGGGGCAGTGATAGGGGAGTGTCTATGTAACTAGCTGGGTGGGAGGAGCTATAAACTAGCTGGGCGTTGTTAGGGGCAGTGATAGGGGAGTGTCTATGTAACTAGCTGGGTGTCGTTAGGGGCGGTGCTGGAGCTGTGGCAGAGAAAGGAGAAGTGCATCATGGGTTTCGTTGGATACAGGAACAGGAAGTGCTACATACAGGATGGAAAGTATCCAGAGGGATCAGTTTACATGGTCAAAATGGGTCAAGACAATGGAAAAAAGGCATGGGGAAGATGTACATGGGGTAAGCAACTACATCATCATATCTGCTTGGCCACTCCCATGGTCCCGGCCACCAGAGAAGATGGTGTTTTCTCCCATAGTATGCACGCACGACCACTGCTGCTGGATTGCAGGGTGCTCATAACCATGGAAATGAGCGGTGTAAAATGTGATGGCAAAGTAATCCAGCCAGCAAAGGAGACAATATGGATAATAACAATACATTAGTAAGTGGCTTATATTAATTTCTCTACATAATAAATGCCACTTACTGAAGTGAGTCAACCCCTTTAACACGTTGTCTTTATTAATGATGCTAGTATCAGTTGTCACCGGAGTCGCTTTTTTAACAGTAGCAAAAACCCACGTTGAACCCTTTCAGCAGCCCCAGGCATCTTTTGTTATTTCGGCGTAAGATTACACCCTCTCCTTTGCAAATACTAGAAACTATTAGCTTTATATGGTCTACACGAATGATCTTACTCAGCAATCATCGTTTTTACAATCCAACTTAGTCTGACTACCCTGCTCTCCAGCCTGCCGGGAACCGTAAAATGGATTCCCCTTGAATCGTTAGAATAGGATTTACGGTTTCATAACATATGACTTCAGTTAATATGAAACTCTCACTTGAAACTTGGAGCGAAGGGTTTCATCCTTGCCAGTGTCTAGTAACAGCACCGCAAATGCCAGAGGTTTACAGTTTTCCAATCCTGGGACTATTAGATTGCTGGCCTGATACTCGTGTGTCATTACCTACAAATTTGCAGGTTTTTTTTTTTTTATTTAATGGGAATCTTATAAAACGCTGATTTACTAAATGAAAAATATGGAAAGTTATGGATTGGTACTCTTAGGGGAAGATAGGCCATCAATATCGAACTCCTGGAAAACACTTTTAAAATAGATTTCACAGTAATAAGTCTGTTGAGGTCTGAGTCCCAAGATTATCCAGCACTTCAGTATACTCTCTATCACAGGTGGCCAACCTTACAGACACAAAGAGCCAGAAAAAAACAAAACTTATGACTATCAGGTGCCATAAGCTATACATTTACACGAGTCACCATATTTTTCGCCCTATAAGATGCACCTAGGTTTTAGCAGAGAAAAAATAAGAAATTTTTTTTTTCACCAGACGTCAGATCAGACTCCTAAATCAGACCCCCAATCCTCATCTGACCTAAAATAAGATCTCCAATCCTCATCAGACCCCAAATCAAACCCCCAATTCTCAGATCAGACAACACAAATTAGACTCCCAGTGTCAGATCCTCAGTGCTCAGATCTGCCCTCCATGCTCAGATCAGACCCCCCCCCCCATTGCTCAGATCAGACCTCCCCCCCATTGCTCAGATCAGAACCTCCCATGCCTAGATCAGACCCCCATGCTCAATTCTATAATTTAAGAAAGTTAAAGGTTCTCCTCATCAAGCACCTGCTACTCTGCAGGTCTGAGACACTCTCCATTGTGACCCAATGTGCACAACATCAGCTGTGAGACTCCACGTACTACGTTTTGACACTGTGTGCATCAGGACGTAGTGGACAGCAAGCTGGAGCTGCCGAGTAGCAATGGTGCCCGATCAAGAAAGGAGATCTGAGCATGGGGTGGAGAGTGAGGTGGCCTGACTGCTTCCCGGCTCCACCAAAAGAGCCACACTTGAAGAGGCAAAGAGCCGCATGTGGCTCAAGAGCCACAGGTTGGCCACCCCTGCTCTCTATGAACACAGAAACTATCAAACAAGAGGGGCTGAGGCTTTAGTGAAAACATGGTTAGGCTTAACTTCCAGGGTCAGAAGACAAAAGGGGCAATTTCCCTGGCACCCAAATCACCAAAGGTCCCGAAACCTCACAGTCATCTCCAGTGATTCGAAGACAAGAAATAAGAACTTATAGTGACCCTGGAAGAAAAAAAACTAAAAGTGGCCCCGTGTTGTGGACGGGTCCAAATTGACAGAAGGCCGGGCAACACAAGTAGGAGGGTCAGCAATACCATAGTGAAAAATACCATCCAAGCAGAACCATATATCACACTGAACCCCAATATATTGCCCCAAAAGCTGATCCTCTGTGGTGGCCATTACTAGATGCCATTTTCTGTCCTCCTGCACATTCCATGTGGCAGACGAGGCACATAATACAGTTTTCTTAATATATACTACCAAAGGTTGAAGCTCTGTTCACCTCTAATGTCCCATGTACTGTAATAGTAACTACACAGAAGAAATCTGGTTGAAGGTGAATATGAAGGAAAAGGACTTCAGTGGCAGTCAGTTTCACTGACCAGTTCATAACTGCGAACAATGGGTTTAATAAAACAGATCATTCGATACTCTTGGTTGAATTAATCTTTTCAGCTAGATTTCATATATTTCTACTGAATATCTGGGACATCCTGAACCTTAAGGCCATACTTGTTCATGATAAATCAGATGAAATGACTGGGTCATCTTTTTTTCAGAACAGAAGACTAGTAAACTGTATGCCTTCAGAAAATAAGCTTTAGGCATCATGCACATGGCTGTTGCCGACTGTGACCCATATTGCGGCCCGCATTCACTTGAATGGGTCCGCAATCTGGAGCTACGGTGCGGAAAGGAGGCATGGAACCCCACGGAAGCACCACGGAAATAACCAAGCCAGTGCCCATCTATATCTGGAACTTCCATAGAAATGAAGGATGACCACACATGTGAGGCTGTTCTCTGTTCACTTCGGGGGTCCTGTTCTGGAGAATCCATACCTATCTGACATTGGAAGCATATCCTAGTGATATGCCATCAATGTCTGAGGTGAGACAACCCCTTTAACAAATAAAATATATATCCAATAAAATGGGTTTGGCAAATGCCCATGTACTAAGTTTGGCTCTCTGTTGCTGGCAAGTCAGTTGCCGGTTCAGGAATGTCAATTTCACTCCCTTCCCATTTCTTGGCATGGATTTGAACAGACTGCATGAGGTAATCCTCATAATGAGCAAAGCAGAATCCGTTGTGCTCCAATGTCAGGTACACAGAAAACTAGAACAAGTCATATTTTTCATCTGCATTTCAATCTTCAATGTAAAGACTCTGATCAAATTTGCCCAAAAAGAGAACTATTTTTTTTCTTCAACACTAATACTCAGTAGGGCAGATTTATTAATGAATTATCACTATGGCCATATTTATGCCCCAGTGCCTCTTTTCTTATTTGAATGTGTAAGGAAAAGTAGAGTTCCACAAGGTCCAGTCATCTGTTAGGAGTTCTCAGTGTATTCATCTGTAGGTCAATTTGGGACAGTTTGCCCAAATCTCACCAGTATTCCAATATGTTTTATTCTCTGTAGCCATACTGTTCACTTTCATAGTTGATGCCCATTTGCATTCCCAACAGTCGATACATAGGGTTGCCTGATGTAGACAATCATTCTTTATTAAGAGAGTCCCAATAAAAAAGATGATCAAGAGGTGCCAAGATCCATGGAGATCAGCCTTTATTGTAGGTGTTTGATTCTCCTACAGCACCACCACAGGGGAAAACTAGTATTACACAGTGAAGGCTGAAATCAATGGTCTAATGCCAATACTGTAATCCATGGATGATCCCATTAGTATTCCAATATGGTCAACTATCTGTAACTGTACAGTTCACAATACTATAGTTACCATTTGTTCATGTGCACAGTTGTGCATTTGTCTTCCAAACAGTTGATCCATGGGGTTGCCTGGGGTAGATAATCATGCTAAGATGATTGAAAGGTGCTGAGATGCCTTTTATAGGAGGTCTTTGATTCTCATACATCACCACCACAGTGAAAAAGTAGTATTACACAGTGCCCACAATGGTGTAATTTAGGGATCTGAACAACTCCCATCATGCCCCGCTGTAAGCTGATAGCTGTAGTGTGTCCAGGCATGCTGCGAATTGTAGTTTTGCAACAGCTGGAGGGCCACAGGTTGGGCATCCCTGGTGTAATGCATGGATGTGTTGAGTCCTCCAGAGATAAAGACGCTTTGAAGCCATCATCCATGATACTTAAATGCTTCCAGGAGAGAAGTAATTGTTGACTTGCTTCATTATAATTTATGACTATTTACTTTACCACTGATTATTGAAAAGACATGAAATAGAATAGCTTTTTTTCACTTTGTGTTTAATCATGAATAGTCATATGCTTATGCGAAAATTAGTCAAAGATTGAGCAATAAGTGGATACTTCAGTAAATTTCTCTTGATGAACTCCTGCAGTTGGGGTACACGGTCATACAAGATGACCAAGTGGGAATAAAAAGCCTACTCAATCATTTTTTTTCTTTAAGGCATAGAACTTTCATTAAATGGAATTGGTTAAGAATATGTACAAAAAAATGAACTCCCTATAGGATGCAAGGAGTGGAACTGATTGGGTCTAGAATGATGTAATGCAAGAAAATGGAAAGGAAAATGACTGTCATTTGTGAAGGTGTTAAAGTTCATCTGACATGAATTTCTCTTGCCGTAAACCAGCATCCCTGGATTATGTACATCATGTTCATTTTACAAGAAATAATATTTGCAGACCTATATGCTTATTCTCCCATAGTTATCTTGAGTATGGCTGAAGTCATTTGTACCGTCCGTGCTTCAAGATGACAGATCAAAACAATGACATCACACAGAGAAAATGGCTTCCATTAGTTGTGGGAAACTAAACTGTGAACTCGCATTCATTTGTCAGTGTCCAAGAACAGCCTACTGTTATAGCAAAATGGACTCACAGATTATTAACTTAAGAAATGTCTGTCGAGATCTGCAGGCAACCTAACATCAACAGCACAGGCACAGCAAACAGGCCATGCCATCTCCCCTTGCCCAGGTCTTATTGCATTCCCTATAAAATTACAATTTTGGATGATTTTTTTCTTATAAAATTTCCATTGTACCATTCCTCTGTTATTTTTCCTAGAAATATATTAATAAACTGACAATTGGGAGTTACTAGTAGCGGGTGTGGCTGTAGATTGTCTCAGAAACAGAAGTTCTCTCAGCTCAGGCCTAGCTCTGAGGAGCTTACACATGCAGGTCCTCTCTCTTCCTCAGCTAAGCACACAACTAACTGGGGGGAAGACCCAGGTCAATCTCCTAGAATCCTAAAGGGATGAGCCAAGGTCTTAACCCTTAGCTGTTAGGTTTACCCTTAGCTATTAGGTTTACCAATACAGTAAATCAGAACATTTTACTTAACAATACAACATTACAATAATTACCACTTTTCTGATGTGCTGAAGATGTCTCCTCAAGGAGAAACAGTCCACCCCCCCCCCAAATCCTAACAATGACCTCTCACCCAGTTAAGACAGTTCTCTGCTCTGCACTGATGAGGGGCAATCACGCCAAAACAGCTGTCTGCAGATGACGTGCCATCTTAGCTATAATCCTAAATTATGTCTCAAGGCCTGTTTACAAGGTTGAGCATTGACCTAGTAGCATAGCTACCTTTCACAAGAGCCTCGGTGGCTCAACTTTCTTTTCTTATTGGACAGAAAGCTAATTTGCAGGCTGCATGGCTTATAAGACACCTTATGCCTACTAGGTGCTCTCCACAAGGAGAAATAATATCCCTCAGATCATTAGTATATAGCCAAACCGCTTCCATGTACTGTCATACAGGCTCTGTTAGACCCTTTATGTGTATAGACTTGTTCACTAGAAGCATTACATCTTCAAAGAATACCGCCAAAGATGCAGAGCATGCCACAATTTTTGTTGCTGTTGGATTTCTACAGAAGCAGACAGAAAACACAAATGCCTACACATGTCCTCTGAGGCATACAGTATAGTAGAGGCTCACACACCTCTATGGCAGACCAATTAAAAAAAGGTGCTGTAATATTGCCAATTGCATGATCCTTAAAAACTAAAACAGCTGATTGGTGGGGGGGGGGCAGAATGTCAGATAGCCACCTACCTTATATTGGTGATCTATCCTGAGGATGGGACATGAATATCTACAAATGCTTATCAAGTGGTTTGAGAAACACCACCTTGAGTCTTTCCAGAGAACCAGGCCTTGGGGGGAAAAAACTGACAACCGTTATGGATGGCAATTCTTACACAACAATGGTTATGTCCCCCACGTTGCTGTGAATATTTCCAATTTCAGAAGGGTGTAACACGGACCCATTTAAGCATCTGTATTATAACAACAGGACCATTGGCGGACTGACTAGGCCTACATCACTATAGGACCCTAGGACAATCTAAGTTCAGTTGTCTAGACCCACAAACCCCGAAAAGCTGCTGTATTACAGCAGCATGGACTGCATCCAAGTATACAATTTTGGATGCAGAGGTAAACTCTCATAGGTTATGGTTAGGAACCTTCTGGCGGTTGCTATTAAAAGAATTGCATTCAAGAATCAGCTCCTGAGTGGGACGCATGAGAGTGGTAGTACAGTAAACTTCGCAAGAATGAACGTTGCCTAACGCGGCTTCAGGTTACTTAGGAGAACCCAAGTCCAGCTGTGCTGAGCTGTTAGAACAGCAAGGAGGAAAAAAATGAATCTCGCTCAAGGTCTTGGAGCAGAAACTGAAATGCAAACCCAACCCTACAACAGACCTCATCGTTGGGTCGGGAAAACTATTTCTATCCATTGAGCCCATAAAATGTTTTGTGCGCCAGGCTTTCCTAGAATTCTGATACTACAGTGTACTCCAACCTATAGCCAGCTGTGGCATCTTCCAGCATTTTCCTGGAGAGGGGCTGGTGAGTAGATGTCCATTTGAAATGTCTGTTAAGTTTACACAATTATTTTATGGAACAAAGAATTAATACTTAGAGCTGGTGCCAAGGCCCTGTGCTGTGCAGAAGATTCTCAATAAGAGGCCAGCTAAAAAAAAAAAAATCCCCGAATTCTCAAATATCACCACTTTATTTGTAGTACCTTGCCTGATAGTGATTATGGCCGCTAACTGGCTGCCAAAAATGACTGGAACTGCTTATTTTCTGTATGGCTGAGGGAAAACTACTGCCTCAGCATGCTAATAATACTGTCCTCATTTGACACAACACGCGCTGTATATTATTGTGCTCCCTTAATGTTTTTCTGCAAATTCTCTTTTTCCCCTATCGAAAATAATTAATCTCAGTCAGTACATGTGTATTACGAAATTAAATGCAGCTCCCCATTCCAAAAAGTGGCAGCTTAATGTGCCTCAGTAAGTAGAAAAAGAGAGAGCTGAAGGGAGAAAGAGAGAGACGGCATGGAAAACTATTTTCCAGAACAATGAGGCATACAGTAGGTAGATACCGTATTGTTCACATCATATGACACACTTTTTTCCCCAAAAAGTAGGAGGAAAATGGCACTGCGTCATATGGAGCGAATACTAATGACGCTTCCATTATGAAAGCGGTCATAAGTATCAGGGGTGCATCACCAATGAGGCCAGATGAGGCGATCGCCTCAGGCAGCACCGGTAGGGGCAAGAGGGAAGGGGGGGGGCAGCCAAAGGGTCATGGGCTGAAGGGAAGAGGTCAGGTTAGGAAATTGGCATTGGGGAGGGGGGCACTGTTTCAGGTTTCGCCTCAGGCAGCAGAAAGGCTAGGTGCACCCCTGATAAGCATACTGGAGGTGCGGGGAGCGGCGAGTGTAGCGCTGCACTGCCTGTACTCATCGCTAGGCTGACAGAAGAGTAGTGAGTGTTAGCGTGGTCCAGGGCAGGAGATGTTTACGCATATATATATATTAGAGAACTGTCGGTGAACTTGCGTTACACTGACAGCTCTCTCTCCAGATACACCCATACACATTCATGTTCAAGATTAACACGTGCACGCTCAGCCAGTTATGGGCAGAAGGTAGTAAGCTGCTGCCAGACACCTCTAAAAGCGGCTTATCTCCCCAACAACAAAAGGATCAGATCAGGATCTGAATTGTTCTCTTTGCACAGACCCGTTCTAGCTCATGAATACAACTTTGAAGAAGAGAATGTCCAGCACAGGAATAAAATCTTGAGCTTTATTGTAGGATTTATTAAAATTCCATCTCCACAGTACAAGGATCATTTACAGCCAATATGTTTCGATCAGCACGATCTTAATCCTACAATAAAGCTCAAGATTTTATTCCTGTGCTGGACATTCTATTCTTCAAAGTCACATGTTTTGGGAGTATCTCCATTTGCAAGCATGACATTATGGTGTGGAGCGTGTCCTGGGTTCCTGGTGTGGAGCCAACAAACCCTTGACAGGGTATGTGAAGAGGTTAATTAGCAAGTAAGAAAGAAATAAATGTGGTCACCCATGTTAGAAAACAATAATATACACTATGCTACTGCTGCTATGCAGTACCGGGGGAAATTAAAGGCGAGTGGTATTTATTTCTTATTTGCAAACAGTTGCTACTCTTTTTATGTTCTTTAAATTCAGGTCTAGGTCAGCAAATTGAATCTTTGCCTCAAAGCCTTTTGTGATGCCGAAGAAAAAAAAATCATAGTTGTGAAATGGAATGTTTGACCTGTAATTTTTTTCTGTCAGTTAAAACCAGATAGTAACACATATCATTTTATTCTAATCTGTTATTTTTGGATTGGAGATTTTTTTTATGATTCAGCCATCCTGTCTCTTAACAGCATTTAGAAATATGCTTTACAGAAGCCACAGACACAGTAGACTGGAGGGACTAGAGTTATGTAGACATGCTATGTTACTGGTGCAGAGGTCAGGAGGGAGTAGATAAGCTGTGATATCACCTATTGTGAATGGTGGATCCTGTGTTATCTACATATAGGTGATATCTGTCATTCTAATCCTGTTGGTGATAATGACATGACTGCTAAAAGTGATCTGAACAGACCAAGAAGTGGCCTCTATTATCAGTTTTAGTGGCCAGAATGAAAACTGACCGATTTTAGGATATTTTTGTAAATATAGTGACATGAAAAATGAAATATAACATAACCATTCAGATTGTTTGCTTTCACATTTTCAAAACCATTCACAAAATCTTTGGCCGGTTCACAATGGCCTTGACCTGGACTTCTTCAAAAGCAGCTTATCCTCCTTAAATGATGACTACTTCAAGCATAAGAAGAACTTTTGAAATGCAATATGATTACAATCTGCAGGTTTTTGCCTTGAAGCAAGGTAATATAGTATGGCAGACGGATGTACAGCTAAACCCAGGTCTGTGTATTCAGCTGGGCTCCTCAATTTATATTCAACTTCAAGGTAGACCGTTTGATCTGGATATTTTAGGTAATAAAATCTAAACTGTATGTTTATTAGTAGATGCTTTTATTCTTTCCTACACATCTACTCCCCCGGGGTTTACCAACAGGCTTTTAGGTTTTAACATCTAACATATACAGCGCTGCACTACTCCACTCATCATGTCTAAGTCATCCAAATAACTTGGTATTCTTGCAGTGGTTTGTTGATAGGTCTAACCATGTTGGATTAGTGCTTCCTAAACAACGACTCCTACCACGTCTCCAATCCTGCCCAATACATTCCCATATTAAGTTGGGGCCAAGACCTATTTTTACTCTTTTTCCTAACCTGAGAAAGCCTGTTCAACAGATGTGAGGTCGTATTTGCTTAGAGGCTGCAAAAAAAACAAAAAACTCCTAGCTATCTGAAGCTCCAGATGAGATGGTCACGTGGAGAATAAAGTCAGTGTTGCAGTAATTTACCCTCTAGAGCCGTTGCTTTCTTCCTAGTACCAGTGGGAAGCAAGCCGGCTCCAGCATTATTAGTATCAGTAGACTTAATGCATCCAGCAGTCAGCAGGGGACATCTGGTTTTAGGATTAGTCAAACTTTACTGACATCAGTAAAAAGAGCTAAATAAAAAAGGGCTTCATAAAATTGTCTTGCTGAACATTGTGTAATAACGTCCGAAAAGCATCAAGACTTACTGTACAAATCCGACAGCTTTCCTTCTAATAATTTCTTTATTATCTAGAAACTGCTCAGTGAAAGCCATCTTAATCTTTAGGCTGACCATACACTTTATATACTGTAGCTGAACGCTGGTTTGGCTGACGGCTATCCCCCACCACCATACACATGGATGCTCGTCTTGCATATGTTCTTAAAGGGGAAAGGGAAATAAGAGGCGCCTGGCCAAAAGCTCATCTCCCTTGAGAACAAAAGGATCAGACATGCTGAGATCTAAAGCCATATCCATTTTTTTCCCCAAACATCTACAACAAGGAGAAACTTGGGGCAATTCCGAAATTTTTTTGAGAGACTTACATATTGATGGCCTATCTCAAACTAAGGGCCCCTGACGATCAGCTGTATGAAGAGCCCCCGGTGCTGTGTGCACGCTTAGGCTTCTTCCTAGACCATGTGATGTCACGTTCATCGGTCATACAGCCTAAGCACAGCTCAGCCCCATTGATGAGAATGGGGCCGACATGCCATGCCAAGCACAGCTGCTATCAAATGGACGGAGTTGTGGTTGGGAAGCTTACCAGAGCTCTGTTGAGTGCCGTGGCTTTCTCAAATAGCTGACCGCCGACGGTGGTGGGAGTCACCCACGCCCATCTCATATTGATGACCTATCTTGAGGATAGCAGCTAGCTAGAAAAGTTTCTACAGTTGGCACTACCGCATACATGGAGGGTAAAATGGAGTTGGCATTTCTCTCACCGTGTGGCTCAGGTGGTGCTCAGCATTTAAAAATGTATTCACTTGTCATATAAGATAAATAAACTTGTGGCACTCACCAAATCGCTTTACAGTTCCTTTATTCCATATGAAAACATGGTTGCCAATGCGGGCACTCACACAGTCTCAGGCAACGGCAGTTTCGCGTTGACCGCGCTTCATCTGGCCTCCGAAATACGAAGCGCAGTCAGAGTGAAACGGCCGTTGCCTGAGACTGTGCGATTGCCCGCATCGGCGACCATGTTTTAATCCTGAGGATAGGTCATCAATATGTAAATCCCAGAGAACCCTTTGCTATATTATTTTTGTACATTATTTCTGAACATTTTCTTCATCATCTTTAGACTTAGGCCCCATTCACATGAACGTATATTTGCGGGTCCGCATTATTGCGGAACTGCAAATATACGGGGGCCGCCCGGCGTGTGTTCCACAGCGCTCGGAACACATGCCGGGCGGCCCCATTGAAAATGCCTATACTTGTCCGTGCGTACGGAGAAGTATAGGACATGCTTCAAATGAGCCAGGCTCATGGGGCCAGGCTCCAGGCCCCATAGAGGTGAATGGGGCCGCATCTATTCCGCAATTTTGCGGATAGATACGGCCCCATTCAATACGGTCGTGTGAAAGATGACAAAAATTTGTCATTAAAGGACAAAAAATTTTTTCCAGAAGTATCTGGTTGAAAAAAAGAACTTGTGCACAATTGCAGCAACATCCCTCTCTCATTGTCTATTATCGTATAACTCTTTACTACTGTCTCAGTGAACTTCAGGAAAGTATTTAGGAGTTTTACAAGTATCACCTGGGACCGTTGGCACAGATTTATTAACCTGTCTACACCAAATATCTGTCTAAAAAAGTGGGTGGAGCTTCACTGGAAAGAGGGCAGAGTCTCAGATGCACCATTTTTCACCAAAAAAGCGCTCGCTGTCTCCTCAAACAGCTGATCGGAGGGGGGGGACCAGGAGTCAGACCCTCGCCGACCTGAACCTCTTTAACCAGTTAGAATCAGCTGATGGTCTATAGTGTAACAAGCCATCCAAATATTCTCCCAGTGTGGCTTCGACCATAAGTGATGTCAGGTGTCTGGCAGCAGCTAATCTCCTTACTGGTCATGTACATAATTATGGGGGAGTGGAGAGAGATAGGCACTGATTAAATGCTCATTTGGCTGAAATCTAGGTATGTTTATCTGTTCTACTCCTTGAAAAAGGTAAAATCTCAGACTGCCAATTAGTGTCAATAGAAAGAGAAAAGAAACCATATACTTTATCACATTATCCAAGACAAAAAAAAGGAAAACAAGTGAATCAGACAAGAGGTGCCCAAAATTACATAAAACATACTAAATAGACATGCTAAACTACAGACATGCATTTCTATCTTGTCTAGCTTCCACCATCTATTAAGGAGAACTTGCAACTCTCTGCTCAAGACACGTATTGGCCTGATATGAACTTTTTTGGAGATCTCTGCAGCTTTGAGCCCTCTGTCTTTAAACAGCTCCAAGGTCACAAAACCGTAGCACATTTTTGCATTTCTTTTTGTCTCAATCTTTCATTTACTTATCAAAGAGCAGCTCTCTAGAGAGCAAAAGTTCAGACACGGTCTAACTGTACATCGTGGAGTGTCTGTTCTCCTTATGGACAACTCTTGACAAATGTCTGGTATTTATACTCCCATGATGGCTAACAGCGAAGTCATTTCCTCCGTCAGATTTTGAAAAATGGCAGAAGAAAACCGTACACAGCTAAAATACAACAAAACAAACCGCAAAAGGGAAAAATCCATCATGTAAAGGTATAGTACTGGGAAGACTCTACAGTGCGTCACACAGACATTTCCAGACAATACAGGATTTATTGCAGTTTCTCATCAGATGTTCATGTTTCAACACAATTCGGGAACAATGGTCAGGGCAATTAGGAGGATTATGTGTAATTGCCAGGTTTGTCTTCTGATGAGCTGACTAACTATTTATTGAGCTTACATAAATGTGCCCACCTTGCAAGCAAGCATGGGGCAAGTTCTCCTGGTGTAAAAGGAAGGGGCTGCAGAATACTCCCCCTTCACTCTGAGGCCCTGGTGGTGCCTTGGACCCAAGTTCAGCATGATAGCTATCATACGAACAATCACTAAAGGGGTTTCATCATGAAATTCTATGCTTTTTCAAACTAGCATCTGGATTTGAATACTTTTGTAATTGCATGTAATTAAGATATTAGTATAGTCACTGAGATGTTCAATAATATGTTTCTCCATAGCGCCATCTACTGTTTGTTTTTTTTCTTATTTCTCTGTCCACCTTACTAACATTGCCAAGTTGGTCGCACATGCTCAGTTCCATCCTTCATCTGCCACCATCCATATTTACGGATATAGAGGGCTGTGGTAGAATGGACATGCACCCTGAGAAAAGACATGCCCCCTGAGCTGTGATCAGGAGAGAGCTGCAACAAAAGGAATATGCCCACTCTAATATTATAGTTAAAGCAAGAAAGCTGCATCAGAAAAGACACACCCCTGAGAAAGGACACACCCGCTGAGCTGCCTGCCTGAACAAAATCTAGCAGAGTAGTTGGAGTAATGAATGTGGAGATCTCTGGATCCATGTAAGATGCAGCGCTGGTTCTAGCTTTGTTAGAAAGAGATTGTCATGTACTATATGATGTATGATATTCATTTGTCTTTTAAACCCCTGTAACTGACCCTTATTCTCCCATCTTTAGTATTTTTATGTAAGATATGCTCTCCTCAGGTTCCTTCACTCCATCTCTTCCACATATGCACATCTCAATGCTAGGCTGGTCAGCCACCCTACCACATATCTGAGGATGGGTTCACCACCTACTGCAGCACCTCGGATGAAAACATCCTGTGATGGGAGGGAGCCAAAAGCAAGCTGCGACGGGGACAAGCCACCCTAGTGTCACCTGCAATGCTAGGGAGGCTCGTCCCCATCATAGTCTGTTATTGGCTGTTCCCCCCATCACCAGATGTTTTCATCCGCGCGACAGGGAGATTCAGTGGCGGCCGTCAGAAGTGACGCGGGTGCCGAAGAGCAAGGTAAGTACGATAAGTGTGAGGGGCCCAGGCATTTGGGGAGGCATTTTAGGGGTTGGATAATACACCAAATAAAAAATTCACCTCAAAACATTTTTTTATCTCCATGAACCAGGAAGAAAGAAAAGGCAAAAAGCAAGAAAGAAACAAAAATCAGTGAAACTGAAAAGACACTTGTGTAGATGAAGCCTTGCATGTCATTGAGCCTATTCAAGGTCTTGCAAAAACATCACTTTTAAGTTGTCAACATAAAAGGCGGCAAAGAAGCCCGACTCCAGGGTAAACCGTTTCTTCAGCAGTAATTGCCAAATATTTCATAAAGCCCGGATTGTTCTCTGCCGTTTCTTATTCAGCAGTATTTCCATTAAGAAAACGCATTGTGTTTTACAACATGAATCAACAGGGGAATGGGAGGATGCCCAAGTACAATGGGGTCTTCAATAACTCCAGGCGAGACATCATCATGTTCCCAACTTCTAGAGTAGTGTTATAACTGGCAGCCCTCAATCTCCTTATTGATGCCATAGTAATGCGCACGTTGTGCATTAACTATGGTAGAATCGGTGTGAGCCAATTTTCCTGGGCACAGGAAGGGAGGACTGGTAGGTGGTGTTAAGTCATTATTGGCAAGTACCACAATAACTGATGGTAATGGACAGCGAGGTTTTCACAACAAGTAACTCATGTTTGAGCTTATAAAACCTACGCTACATAAAACAACTATGGTGACCTAAAAAGTACCAAATGTGCTCAGCAGTACAAGTTGTATTAAAGGGGTATTTCCATTTCATAAAGTGATGAGACATGCCTTCTCCCCACCACCCGATTCTGAGAATAAAAGGGAAGCTGTGACCCCTTCACAGTTTTTTCTAAGCTGTCCCCTACGTTTTCCCACTTGGCTGCGCTGGGAACTGCTCTACCCCCATTCATGAAAATAGAGATGTGCTGCAGCTCCCTTAGAGAGTGGGCGGCTGGGAACTCCACTGCTCAGGGAAAAAAGTGAAACGGACCCTTCATTCTCAAAACCAGTTAGGGTCTCAAAAGTTGTGCCATGACCAGTCATACAGCAAGAAGAGAGATGGCAATACATCTTTAATTACAGACTGAGTGCAACAACCTCTTGGTCCAGCTGTGAGTAAACCTAGAAGAAGAAAAGGGAGGACTAAATCGGCAAAGCATACATGCCAAAACATTGTTGTCACTGTGTTCTAAATGGCATTTGGTGGTGCCTTGGACTCACACATGAGACCATAAAGCTTCTGCCTTCCCAATTTAACATGCTAGTCTTATGTTGGTCATCGTTCTGGACCATATTCGCCCTAGTTTCTTTTTCTTGACTCTGTCATCAGGGGCGTAAATACCATAGCGGCAGACCATACGACTGCTATGTGGCCCAGGGCTATAGGGGGCCCAGTCTTAATTGGGATAATCTCCTCTTCTACTAGAGGTGAAAATTTGGTCAGGACTCTACCCTCTAAAGGAACAACTTTTAGCAAATGAGGCAGTGGAAAAATGGCCCAAGGGTCATCGAAAAGGGTTAAGGTGGAAACCCTTCTGTCCTGTGTGGGGGGCCTGGTTTAATGTTTGCTATGGGGCCCTTACTTCTCTATGTACGTCACTGTCTGTCATTTGTCATGTAAGGACTAATATGCCCTAGAGTGACTTAGCAAATATTAGAAATGTGTACTATTTTTGTATGTGTTAGTGCATTACTTTGATACAGACGGGAGTGGTGCAACTTGACGCTCCTAGAGCCCCTCAGTCTTCGACCCGCCCCACCCGGCATAAAATTGCATAAAGCACTGGCATCTCATATGGGGGCATAAGGACCTTTTAGTCCCCCTCAGACACCAGGGACTGGGTGTGACTGCAATCTCTGCAACCCCCCCCAAGGAAACAAGTTGAGCACAGAAACGCAAGCTTGCCACAAAGGCACAGACAATAAGGTGCAACTGATAACAGGCACAGCTGAGCCTCATGTGTACAGCAACAAGGGTATAAGGCTACTTTCACACTAGCGTTTTTAAATTCCGGTATTGAGTTCCGTCAAAGGGGCTCAATACCGGAAAAAAACGCTTCAGTTTTGTCCCCATTCATTGTCAATGGGGACAAAACTGAACTGAAGACAACGGAATGCTCCTGAAAGCATTCCGTTCCGTCTTCAGACCGGAGAACAAACCGCAGCATGCTGCGGTTTGCTCTCCGGTCCAGGCATCCGCACCAAGACGGATCCGGAATGACCCCCAATGGAAGTCAATGGGGACGGATCCGTTTGGTGTGGACACACCAGTAATCCGGATCTGTCCTCCATTGATTTCCAATGGGGGGGTCATTCCGGATCCGGCATACATACACACAGACTACATACAAACAAACATACAGACATACATACAAACATACAGACATACATACATACTCACATACTCCCGGGACGCCGGCAGCAGGTCTTCACGCGCCTCCTGCACGCTGCGATGACGTTTCCCCACTGCGCCCAGCAGAGGGCGCTGTGGGGAATCGTCATCACTGCGCGCAGGAGGCGCGTGAAGACGTTCTGCCGGCGTCCCGGGAGTATGTGAGTATGTATGTATGTCTGTATGTTTGTCTGTATGTTTGTTTGTATGTAGTCTGTGTGTTGTTTTAATGTGTGTCATGTGTGGGGCCGGAGCGCTGCTCCGGCTCCACACATGTATAGCGTTAGCACGGATCCGTCGGCACCCTTTAGGTGCCGGATCCGTGCTAACGCTAGTGTGAAAGTAGCCTTATATACAATTTATGGAAATCTGTTCCACTGGTATCATTTACAGGGTTCATAAGGGGGTTAGAGATGGCCCTGGGGCAATAACTGGATGATCTGCATTGCCAGTTTTCCTCATTTTGAATAAAAATTGCCTCCTCGTGTATAGGAAACGACAATTATATTCTGGGCCCCATGCAGCGTTAAATAATTATTGTATTTATCATAATTGGTATGCTATAATCAGAACAAACTAGCGGAAACATTTGTCATCTCATTCAATTGGTGAAAATTAGTGAATGATACATCTGTAGTCACTATATTCTTCGAAAACCTATGGATAATAACTAGAAGTTGTAGTCAATAAGCTCTGCAGCTGCTTTTTGTAAGGGGTGGTAGCTTTTTCCATTCTTGACAGGTAACGCTGGAGCAGGGAGGCTTTAGTTATGAACGGTCTGTTCAACCAACTAACTTTTTAATAAATAAAAAGGGGGAAGAATAAAAGAAACATGTTCCTAATTTATTTTCTCCTGCTTGGGTCAGACAGAAAATATGCAATCCAGCACATGACTATTGCAAAACACTGGAATGCAGGGCATTATTCAGCTTCAGTATGTCAACAAAATCCTCCAAGATGTAAAAAACAAAATATAAAAAACAGTCAAGCTCAAACACGTAAAAAGCTTCTCATTATACACCAGGCCAGACAAAACAATGCTTGGGTGCTAGCAGTGTCTGTTCATTCTCCTTACCGGATTATACACAGTGTGGTTCATATCAAATCTAAGTACTAACACTACTAAAGTATTTTCAGCTAGGACTGTGTAACATGGATCGCCCAACTGGTTAATGGCGAAGACATAGAGTGCAATGAACTTTTCTGAGCGAGAGGCCTGCAAGTAAATCAAGAAATGCAAAACAACTTATAAGACTGTCGAAACAGCAATAAACTTTGGGCACTCAGGTCAGTTTTCTAAGGAATGTTCCCAGATCTGAAACAATTTTTTTTTTTTTTTTATCACTACACCTAAAGCGGACCATTTACAAAGGCATTATGCAAAGTTTTTGGAATAAAAAGTCACAAAGTCAAATTTGAATGTTTTATGCTGCTCTTGGCAGGAGCTGGGGTAGGCTTCAGTTTCTGGCACACCAACATCACAGATGCAACAAATGTATTAAGAGGTCTGCACCTCTTAATAAATTAGTCGCATCTTTTTCCACTGGGCTGTTTACTAAGACTGGCTTGTGAAAGGCCAGTCTTTCATAATTGATCCGTTATAAGTATAATTTTAGGGTACAAATCCAATGCCCCTTACTGAAAATTCTTAAATATTACTTTATTATAAATATATTTCCCAATACCTTACATTAGTTATAATGGCTCGTTTTGTCTGGGGAGCAATCTTTAGGAGAAAAAAATGGCCGCATATTAGTAAGCACAAAACTTGTTCTAATCACACAGGAGCACAAGTTACTTCACAACACTGAAGTAAAGAGCCGCCTCATCTTCCTCTCTGCTCTGCTTGTCAGGGATTATGATCCTGAATACAGCTGATAAGATCTTCAGCAGAATCTGTGTAGGAATGGAGTTCATGAGGAGATGAAGTAAAGAGAGGAGGTGGGGATGTGGATAATGAGTAGCAGCACTTGTATGCAGCCCCACATTACCACAGTCTGACCTATCCATCCTATCTTATCAGCTGTATTCAGGATCATAATCCCTGACAAGCAGAGCAGAGAGAAGGATGAGGCAGCTGTTTAGCTCAGTGTTTTGAAGTAACTTGTCCTCCTGTGTGATTAGGGCAGGTTCTGTGTGTACTAAGAGGACGGCGGCCATTTTATTTCTCCTGATGATTGCTCCCCAGACAAAACAAACCATTATAACTAATAAAAGGTATTTGGGAATATATTAATAATAAAATAATATTTCTAATTTTCTTAATTCCTGGAGAACCCCTTTACGTTGGCCATACATACTAGATTAACACTGGACAAATCCATCCAATTTCATCAAGACCACCCGCCATCTAATGTGTATGGATGTCTACCAACTCTCTACTGATGGCATATGTCGGAGAAAAAGATCAGGCTGTTGAATTTCAAAATGCCCAATCATTTAGCCTTCAAAGGAGACGTGTCTGGAAGCAGGTTTCACCCCTCTTCCTATTCAGAACGTATATGTGGAGAGGGGATCAAAGTGGGGATCAAAGGAGATAGCTTTCAACCAAACGATGTTCTACTGTCATCTATCTAAAGTGTTTGGCTAGCCTCAGTCTTTAACACTGCGGATTTTTAGCATCTTTATGGCAACATTACCTGAACTTCCCATAGTTCTACTAAACTGAATTTGGATCACTAGATTGAGGAGACCAAATGTGGCCTTATTATAACCATCTGGAACCAGTCTTACTCTTAGGCCCCTTTCACAAGACCGTATGCCCTCCGAGACATACGGTCTGTGAGCGGGCCATATGTCCCTGAGCAGCATCAATTGTGCGCACGGGAGCACACACCATCATTGATAACAATGATGCTATGCACGCCGGGCTGCCTGCGGGGCTATTGTCCCGCACTTATAAAATCATATGAGTACAGGACAATAGTCCCACGGGCGGCCCAACGTGCACAGCATCATTGTAATCAATGCCGCTCTGGGACATATGGCCCGCCCACGGACCGTATGTCTCAGAGGGCATACGGTCATGTGAAAGGGGCCTTATAATATAACTGCTTCATGAAAATTACCCCTTGGTGGCTGGGGATGGTGCAGAGGAACCTTTTGGCCTAGGCCCAGGTGTATCACTAACCTCTGTACCCTCCACAGCTGTACTCCTGGACAAGTTGTGACTGAATATGCATCTTTGCAAAGTATCTATAAAGAGATCAAAAGTACTTTACAGCTTCCTCTACATGTCAGAAATTGAGGATATGACATTATTGCAGACGCTCCATGGCTGGAACTTTCCTTTCAAGATTTCCCATTAAATACAAGTATTACCAGTCGACATCAGTAATTCTGAACACGTAAGTAACTAGTAACACTACTAGTTATCAGGGTGGAAGAGGTTAAGTAAAAAAGGATTTAATAATATAGTTGGTAAGGTTTTCCTAGTGCAGCATTCCAGCTCTGAGTGACCACTAGTTTTAGGACTGTAACATGCATTTGTATTTTCATTGGGTGGACCCTGTGGTTTTTCACTTGGCCTACTTTCTTTGACTTTATCTTGTAGAATGCTGTACATCTGCCAAGAGTTTACTTAACAAAGAAGAGTTTGACTTCTAGAGTTCTTCGGAAGAATCCGCAGCCGAGCAAATCCTTGTCATTTTCAACTTTCCACGCGATGGCCTTTGTTTAAAACCGAGTCTCTGCTGTGCAGTCATTGGCCTCCTGGTTAAACGCATAGCATAAACATGGAGCACGGGTCTTTCAGAGCAAAAATCTGACACAATAAATCTGGATGAGCCCTTTCAAAACAGATATGGTGACAGTGCCATTCGTAAGTTATGAAGACCACCACAAAAACGCATGTCTTCAGACAGGGGAGTCTGTGCAGAAAAGTGATATCATTTCTGGCTTGAGTCTTGTTTAGACTACCAAGTCCTGAAGATCTACTAGCACACCAAGTATAGCAATGAACGCCGTAGCTGGGAAACAAAGATCCAGCCAACGGGCCACTAAACAGTGAGGAATGTGCCCCGTCTGTAGATATAATGGAGGAGCCAGTGAAAACATGTCATACCATTGTGTGCTGGTTTACCTTCTGTGTACTGTCAGGAAGGTGGAGTAACAGGCGTTATTCCAGTACAATGTAATTGCCTAGCTACAACAGGGAGCGTGTCCTGAAGTCACAGCCCTCCTTGACCTAGTATTAGGTGTCAAAGGTGAACAAAGCCAGACTCTAGTGAAGTTGTGTAGGGGGCACAAGATCATTAGCTACTACTGCTAATTGGAGCACTGTATGCATATGCCCTCCAAATGTACTAAAGTATGACCGATTCTGTAAGCTTAATGCTATTATAATGCAAAATCCTAGTTCTACAAGAACCTTATGAAGGACCCATGTATGAATGTTGTCACTTCTATGCCTTTAGAATGTTGACTTTTGATAGTATTACAGGTAACCATTGGTCCTATATCAAAACTTGACACTTAACTGTGCTATGAGCACCATTAGCAAGGAGCCTGTAAACTATGAGGCCTTAACCTGGCAGCATCTATGAATTCCAGTAGAAGACAACCTTCTTTGAAGCTGACTTTGAAGCATATCACTCACCCCTAGGGTCTGTGAATTGTTTCACAAATAATCACATTGCTTCCTGGGCCTCATCGGTGAAGTGCCCTCCAGTTCCAGACCAGGTCTGGGATGTCTTCCAATTGTCCTTCAAAAAGTGATCTATCACAGACTGTTTTACCTGTGCAAGACATGTTTCTACATAGATTGGCACAGGAAGTTACATATTCTTGTTGCAGCATAAGAGATCCATCTAATATCTTTAAGTAAAAATGTTAAAATCTCACACATGATACACTCTCTGGAATCCAGGAGAACATCTGGATTGATCAGTTACTGTAGGCAATCAACTTTAACCATGGCCCACCAGTAGGATGATGCCATCAATCCATGCTCCACAGGTTTCACCTAAAGTTTTTGGATCCCACAAAATCATGTGCTATTTATTGTAGTGGAGTCTGTGTCATAGGAAGAATCGGGGCCCTTCAGGCACCATGGTCTGTGCATAACTGCTACCACTGCATCATAGAGGTACACCTCTGCCCAACACACATAGGCCTCAAGAATACATGGCTTTGAGGAAACCGAGTTTTGAAAGAGCTTTTTATAGCACTGGCATTTTGTAACAAGCAATCACCCTAAATGAATCATTCCCTCTATGCATGTTTTTAGCTTAAAAAATTGCAACTTTTTTCAATGCCATGACAACTTTTTAAGTCTCAACTGACTTCCGAAAAGGGGGCATGGTGAGGGCAGGGCATTGGTGGGGCCATCGGCACAGACTCATTCATCATTATTTACTCCAGAAATTGGCCTTTGGTGTGCTCATGTAGTCTTGTATGAGTGGTAAGATCACATATGATAAAGGACTGTTTTAAGGGAACTTATAATCAGAAAATAACTTATTGTTCATTTTTGTCACTTTTTTTTCCTTAATTTTCCATGCCACTATATAGATATATATATATATATATATATATATATATATATATATATATTTTTTTTTTTTTTTTTTTTTTCATTCTAAAAATCTGCAGTTTTTATAGTGTCCACCAGGCCTATGTCAAGACTTCCTGTTCTTTGAGAGCAGCCACAAGAGCTACAGACACAATGGACAGGAGGGGAAAGCTTTCTAGGCACGCTCTGTGACCTGTCCTGAGGTCAGGAGGAAGCTGATAGGCTGTGATATCACCTATTGTGGATCCTTTGTTTGTAAGAATATAAATAGTGACATGGACAATGAAAACAAAAGTGCCCAAAAAGTCCATAAAAATGTTTAAAATAAAAACATGATATAGATCATTTTTTGATAACCAAATGCTATAGTGATGGTGCCAAAATATATATAAAAAAATTTTACTTTGGTTTTCAGATAAAGTAGTGGCTGGGCATTGTAATATAGACTATGCTCCAATTTGGTTCCCGAGTGCCTAAGGTTGCCTGGGGAGCCACATTTATTTAGACCCACTAGGCCAACATGACACCACATCCATGGAGTAATACATATATTACATGTGCTCTATAAGTATAGCATTATTTTTTTATAAACCTATTTGCTAAGTCTACTTTCACACTTGCACTAGCAGGGTCCGGCAGGGAAACAGCCTGTTGGACCCGTACTATCGCTAGCCCATGTGTACCGCCGGAAGTCCGCTCCGGCCCCATTCACTATAATGGGGACGGCAAACATGCTGAAAGGTGGCCGGACAAAAACTGCAGCATCCTCCGGCCTGTCCCCATTATAGTGAATTGGGTCGGAGTGGACTTCCGGCGGCACACGTGGGTTAGCGTTAGTACGGTTCCCCTGCCGGACCCTGCTAGCGCGAGTGTGAAAGAAGCCCAACAGAAAATCTTCATACTGTCGCCTAACAATTGCATGGCTCTATATGAAGCACAACTATAAGTGGTAACAACTTGACAAAAGCATGATGGGCTATCATAGGCTCAGTGGCACAGCTTCCACGCTAGCATGATTTCTGGAATTCTCCATTGCGGTAGCAAAATCTCAAACATTACTAGCTCACTCTGTATGGAACAAATTGCCAATCCCTTCTTCCTAAAATATATATTTTTCAAACCCAGACAGCAGAAACGTTTGCTGACACTTTGATTTCAGGTCTCCACCCACAGCTTCTATCCCAACCGCAAAAAGAAAAACTGGATGGTTGAAATGATCTCCCAGACGGACTGCCACATTTACAGGGAGTTCTGTGAAGCAGCCTGTGCACAATGAGACAGCTCAGCAGCATGCAGCAACAAAGCCCAACGCAAACGTATGATCCACGGCATAAAGTGTTACGGGATACTTGCAGAGCTATAAAACCAAGCAGAAGGTAAACACACATGGTATTAACTAAACCCTCAGCCGGAACAACTGCTCTGTTTGCTTATGTCACTATGGTTAGTACCCGCCAATCGTTGCGAACCTTAGTTTTTCATTTACCAGGAGCCGTGTCATAACAATAGACAAGTAATAAAACACAACCTAATGTATAAATTAGTTTTGCAGGCCTGGAACGCAATAGAAACTTGCATGGTGTCTGCCAAATATGACAGCTATCCCTTTTTGGCTTTTTAGAGCCTCCCATCCAATACACGTAGCTGGAGGATCCTACAACGTATGGCTGCACAAGTCAGAAACTGTCACACAACGTCTGGCTTTTAGGTTGCTTGTGTAAGGGGAAAAAAAACTGCTATATTGTTAACGATTAACTAATTGACAATGGATAAAACTATTACAGCGGTCTCCATAGGCAAGCGACACCCATACAAACACGTAGGTGGTGCCCCTTATAGTTAAAACAGTGATGCAATATTACTAATCCATACATAAAGCGTAGGAGACATTCCTACAGAGCAAGGCAATATTTCTGGCTCGGAGCCCAAATCAACTGGGGAAACATTTTACCTCCTGAGCCAAGTTCAGTACCAGATGTAGTTAATGTACAGCCCTGCGGATGGGAGGGGAGCACCAAACTTGTAAGAATGGAGACAAAAAAATTACAAAAATATATACATATATAAAGATGTCTTACCGCTTTCATTTTTCTCTATGACATCCACGAGCTCCCCAGTTTTCAGACTGATCTCAGAGTTTTCTTGCTTCTCGTAGTTGGACACCACAACGTATTGTTCCAGGATCATGGGTTCAGAGTTGGCATCAGCACCTGGGGATGGGAGAAAGCAAGCCGTCAGCCATCTTCCAGACATCGCTCCTCGAGAGCGGCCCACGTCCATCCGATTCATGATAGGCCAACTTGTCAACAGATTTTAGCCAATCAGAACACAATCTTGGCTTGCAGCATAGGTCCAAAGGGCTGGCCATATAGATGTCTCCCTTTCTGGCCCTTGAAAAAGGAGCAAGGAGGAACATTGGATGGAAAAGGAGAAAAAGAAAAAGAAAATGAAGAGTGGAATTGCAGCGAAGACCCCATGTAAGCTAATAGAGAAAGTAAACGGCTCTACTCTGCAAGGAAAAGTGCTTTCTCTTATGACTCCAGCTGGAAGTCAAGAGGGGACTGTAGACGCCAATCATATTCATTTGCACTGGAGTTCTTAAACAGAAACACATGAGTAAAACTGAGTAGGGAGGGAGGGAGAGGAGGGAATAGCTAGGAGGAGGGGAACTGAGAGAAAGGAAGGAGGAGAAGGTCTGCACACTGTTTACTTCAAGCAGCAGACGTAAAGTCACAGCACCAGATTCTTTCTAAGAGGATTTTCCATATATATATTATGCAGCAGTCCTTCATCCTTTCTTAATTTAATCCCCTAGAAAGCCAAATAATAAGCCATCTGCAAGTTTAATAATGCTTCTAGCAACAGAATGAATAACTGAAAAATGAATGTTTTTTTGTTTCACCTATTAAAGGAATTATCCAACATTTATCACCTACACACAACTTACCCCATAAATGTATGACTGGTCCAACCACTGGGACCCCCACTGATCACTATAAAGGGGCTCCTAAGTCCCTAAGTTCTGGACCATCTGAATGAATTGGTGGTCACCCGTATGCCCTGCTGCTCCATTCAAAGTCTATGGGCTGATGGACTGTCGCAGTACTTGGCTATCTCTGTTAGTCCCATAGACTCTGAATGGAACGCAAGACAGCTGCTCCATTCCAGTACCTCTAGAAGACTCGGACTGGCCCACAGGGGAATAGGTGAATGCCCCAGTGGGACCCTGACAAAGGTGGACCCCTAGTGCTGGAGGTATCTTAACCAGCCAATATCCATATAAAAAATGGGTAGAATAACTAAAAACTACCAAGTTTATTATTATATTGCATCAGGTGGCAGAGATGACTTCTAAATAAGGAACCAGGCCAACTTGTATCCAGCAACTTACTTTCTCAAAGTTTTTGCAGGGACCCCCTAATCAATTATTCTGAGAGTCCTATTTCTGCCGACCACTATGTGAGCAGGTAGTATGTAGCTGTATAGTGTGCCCCCAGAATGAATTTTAATGGTGGGCCCTAGGAACCCCAGACCGACACTGGCCTCTAGAGTAGGGAGCTCAGAATCCCCATTTCAGTGATTGGTGGGGGGGGGCCTAGAAATCCTGATAACCGATAATGTTTGTGGTGGGATAATCTTTTTAGGATAATCTTTTCGGGGCTCTGATACCCATACCAAAAAGGGGTCAATCATATGTGGCCCAGGACTGTAATATGCCATGTCTTTTAGGAATAAGATGACAGCAGCAAATGAGTTTTACCATGATATGTATTTGTGGTATAATGACAGGATATGCCAAATGCCAGTACGACTGGCAAACTATCTTATGTGTAGACAACATAGTTAGCAGCCAGGGGCATAGCTATAGGGGGTGCAGAGGTAGCAGTCGCTACAAGGCCCAGAAGTCTGAGGGGGCCCAAAGACCCTTGTGCCACATAAGACAATACCGGTATTATAGAAAGCAAATGCTGGGATCTGTTATAGATTTTGCACTGGGCCCCAGAATGTTGGGAAGGGGTTAGGTCAAGAATTTGGCACAGGGGGGTTGGTGCTATTTTAATTTTTGCCTCAGGCAGCACGAAGGCTATGTACTCCCGTGCCACAGGACCCGAGCTCAACGCTTGCACCAGGGCCCATGAGCTTTTAGCTACACCCGTTAGAAGCATCGTAGTTGATAAATTCGGGGTATGTAAGCTTTGACCCCAGAAATTGCCATGAAGATCTCTGAAAATTAGGGAAAGTCCATGCACATTTAGGACTGTTGCTAACTATGACATTTGTAGGACGACTCCCTGAGGGGAAAAAAAAAAAAGGATCGAGCATGCTGGATTCCACCATGAACATAAATAAAGTGACTGTCTTTTAAAAGACCTAAACTAGCCTGCATATTCCTCAGTCTGACAACTTTGGGATCAGCTCAGACACCCACAGTGAGGAAAGACATATTGACCCATCATCATATTGCTGAATGGAGCACTAACTGCATATTAATGCCCATGGTATTTTATAGATTTTCAGCAAAGACAAATAGATGGGACATTTGGGTGTCTATAAACCTAGCCATATAAGCTGGTCATGAACCGGAAGAAGGTCAGATGAGAAGTGATCCCACTCTGTACTGAAATTGCATTCTGATAAGGATGGGAATCTTTCATTGTAGTAATGGTAGAAGCAGTAAGAGAAGAAAATATATCTTAAATCTATGGAAAAATATGACTTTCTGTAAGGCTTTTTAAAGAGCATCAGGCTGGGTGGTTGGGAGTTCATGTCAATCATGATGTCATCAACAATTATCATAATTTGTTGTGGCTTTTCTGAGAAATTATCTTGTAGAAATAAATAATATGACATCTACTGTCACAATTCAGTTCCTGCTAAACACCAGACATCTGCCCGGAGCCAGAGACGATGCAAGCATGTGACTGTAGGTACTTGAGGTCATAGAAACGCCATGTACAGCGGGCCAATGGAAAAAATGTTGACAGAGGATATATGGGTACATATTTGATTTTTGGCATTGTGCTTAAGCAAAATCTTGAAAAATCACTTTGATTATGTGCTAATCATATATCAAATGTAGAAGTGGATTCTATGCTATTTCAATACTAAATTTCCTTGCCCCTTTAGGAAAATATACGTGGACTATTTAAAGAGGTTGTCCCATCAGGTCAACCCCTGTCCATATGCCATTTTAGGGTTAGAGCCTGGGAACTACTGGCGCCTATGAAGGAAACAAGGAGAGGTACTTGTTTTGGTTGACAGCCAATCAGCTGAAAGCCCACCCTGTAATACTACTGAAGTCATTGTAATCAATGTAGCAGCCACTACAGAAAAAGTATTTCTCCAGAAAAATTCTGGATCACTCAAATACTCATGTACCCAGTCCCCATGGAAATATACTTAAAGGGGTTGTCCCACGAAAAATATTCTACAGTTTTCAAACCAGCACCTGGATCTGAATACTTTTGTAATTGCATCTAAACATTTATCATAGCTACTGAGTTATTCAATAAAATGTTTCTGTACAATACCACCTAATTTCTTATTTCCTTGACCTGCTCACTGAGATGGCCGCACATGCTTAGTTTCATCCTTCAACTGCCTCCTGAGCTGTGATAGGGAGATCTGAGACACGCCCCCTGAGCTGCAGCAGAAAAGACACTCCCCCTGAGCTGTCAGCTTGATATAAATCTAGCAGAGCAATGAATGTGAAGATTTCTGGATCCATGTGAGGTACAGGTCTGATTCTAGCTTTGTTATAAAGAGATTGTCATGTGCTATATGATGTCTAATTTTTATTTTTTACATTAGTCGTGGGATAACCTCTTTAAGGGTTCATGCACACGAACGTATGTCGTTTACGGTCCGCAAAAAATACGGATGACATCCGTGTAACATAGTTTACAAACATAGTTACATAGTTTACAAGGCCGAAAAAAGACATCTGTCCATCCAGTTCGGCCTGTTTTCCTATAAGTTGATCCAGAGGAAGGCAAAAAAACCCTGTGAGGTAGAAGCCAGTTTTCCCCACTTTAGGGAAAAAAATTCCTTCCCGACTCCAATCAGGCAATCAGAATTACTCCCTGGATCAACGACCCCTCTCTAGTAACTATAACCTGTAATATTATTACCCTCCAAAAATACATCCAGGCCTCTCTTGAACTCTTTTAGTGAACTTACCATCACCACCTCCTCAGGCAGAGAGTTCCATAGTCTCACTGCTCTTACCGTAAAGAATCCTCTTCTATGTTTATGTACAAACCTTCTTTCCTCCAGACGCAGAGGATGTCCCCTCGTCACAGTCCTCGGGATAAATAGATCGTGGGAGAGATCTCTGTACTGACCCCTGATATATTTATACATAGTTATTAGATCTCCCCTCAGTCGTCTTTTTTCTAAAGTGAATAACCCTAATTTTGATAATCTTTCTGGGTACTGTAGTCCACCCATTCCAGTTATTACTTTAGTTGCCCTCCTCTGAACCCTCTCCAGCTCTGCTATGTCTGCCTTGTTCACAGGAGCCCAGAACTGTACACAGTACTCCATGTGTGGTCTGACTAGTGATTTGTAAAGTGGCAGGACTATGTTCTCATCACGGGCATCTATGCCTCTTTTGATGCAACCCATTATCTTATTGGCCTTGGCAGCAGCTGTCTGTCCGTATTTTGCAGAAAGAAACAGCTGGCCCCTAATAGAACAGTCTTATCCTTGTTTGTAATGCAGAAAATAGGACATGTTAATTTTTTTTTGCGGAATGGACATACAGAAACGGAAAGCACATGGAGTACCCTCTTTTTTTTTTGCAGACCCATTGAAATGAATGGTTCCGCATACGAAAAAAAAAAAGGAACAGACACGGAAAGAAAATACGTTTGCGTGCATGAGCTCTAAAGGTGTTATGAGTTTTATATTGATCGGCAGGGATCCGACACCCAGCACCCACGCCTATCAGCTTTGAAGAGGAGGCGGCGCTCCATGTGAGCACTAGTACCTCTTCATTACACAGTCTGTCGTCTCGGAAGCGAGTATAATCACAAGTACTCTCTCCATTCACTAGAATGGAGCGGGTACTTGTAATTACACTATGCCTCTGCTGCAGGGGAGATGAGGCATGAAATGAAGAGGAAGCAGCACTCGCATGGAGAGCTACCTCCTCTTCAAACAGCTGATTGCCAGGAGTGTCGGGTGTCAGATCCAGATCAGGTCAGGTCATCAATATAAAACCCCTGCACCAGGGGCAGACTGGGAAATTAAAGTGGCCCTGGAAAAAATACTAAAAGTGGCCTCATTTTGTAGTTGGGTCCAAACCGATAGAAGGCAGGACCAGCAATACCATATTGTGGCACATTATACCACTCCAATACAGCCAAATACCACAGTCCATCACAAAATACTGCCAGCAGCACAAAATACATCCATAAAAACTTCCACTCGCCGGCTGTGAGGAGGGTTCAGGCAGCCCGCAGGGCATCGGCCCACCGCGAGATTTCCCTGTAAGGTCTATGGCCAATCCGCCCCTGCCCTGCACAATCGCTTTCAAGGGGATAAGCTGATAGTCAGGGGTGCTTGGAATTGGACCTCCTCCAAGCAGATAATGCTGACTTGTCCCGAGGATAGACCATCAATGTTGAACTCCCAGAAAACTCTTTTAAAAACACATTATAAAAACATTTTTACATCCGTCTTCCCAGAGGTCACATGATTATGAAGTGCATGATCCCATGATTTTTATTGCAAGCTCTATGGCCACCCATTACAAAGCAGAAACAATCAAAAAGCAGAACATTGTGATGGGCCGCATAGCAACAGAGGATACTGGAAAATCATTTATGGGTTTTTTTTGTTTTCTAAAATGTAATTTTCTCCTTGGTTTACATTTACGGGGCCTGTTTATAAGATATTCTTGCTGCTGGGTATAGAAACTAAGCATTCTTACAACAGGCATCTGCAATGTCTGAAATAATGTGTATGTTTATGTGGAAGAAGATGGTTTTATGTGTTCTCGCCATCCACAGTAAATTATGAACAGATTTTACAGCCTTATGGTGTTATAGGCAATACACTTAGAAATACAGTAGAAACAAGTAAAAGAGGCTTTAAGGAAACCCTTGCAAAACTGAAGTCTCCAATTCTAACTGCTTAAATGAGCCTTCCAATTGCAGATTACTACTAGTGGACCATTGTTCTGTTCCTTCACCACCAGTGCTTGGCAACCGGGCAGTAGAGAATGATGGATGGTAGCCAGAGCTGGATCATCCATTACACAGTCCTATATCAGGTAATGGACATAATTGTTCCATAGGGATCATGCACACCCTGACCGTTGCCCAGTCATGCCCATATTCTTGCCTGCAAACATTCACTTGGAACGGAGGCACGGAAACCCACAGAAGCGCTCCGTAGTGGTTTCTCTCCGTGCCTCTGCACCGCAAAAAAACAGAACATGTTCTATTATTTGCTGTGCGGACGGATCACGGACCCAGTCAAGTTGAATGGGTCTGTATCCGTCTCAGGAATCCGCACAGATGTTGCCTGTGCATTGGGGACTGCAAATTGTGGTCCCCAATGCACGGAACGGCCGAGCGACAGCCGTGTGCTTGAGCTCTTAATGCAAGAGTCATCCTTCTACAAACTAGTCATTTTAATTTCAGATGTAAATGCAAATTTCAGTGTTAAGCTGGAAAGTGGACCAAGTCATTTCCACTGAAAGCTTAGGATAACAATTGAAAGGATTAGTAATTCTCAGACTTATCAGGCTGTTATTTTTTAGCATGATTATATATCTTCTGGGGTTACATTTTCAAAAGGCCCCAACACGAAGGGACCATCGCGCATCTCTGGTACAAAAATGATTAGAAATATTCACATGGGCTCCAAACAATCAGGTATCAAAATATATACAGTAATGAAGAGAGTTCTATATCTGAGACCTAAGAAGCTTTGTCATTCGGGAGTCTGAAAAACTCAGGAAGCACTTGGAGTTGCACGCATGATATCCATTTTGATTAGGAGCCAGGAGCGGACAACTTCTATTAGTATCTGCCTCAATGCGTTGCCTTTTTACACATAATGGTGGAAATTTATCATTTCCTTTGCGGCAGAAAAAGGTTGCCAATTTTGGCCCATGCCATCATGAAGCATAATCTTGTGAATTTTTGTAATTTTATGCCGCTCTTGGCACTTTGAAAAATGAGTGGAAAAGTGGATGTGGATAGGTATGATGATTAAGTGCACGCCAGATTTATCAACTGGAACTAAAAGGGCGCCAGAAAAAGTGCAATTTTACTCCAGTAGGGGATATCATAAAAAACTTAAGTAACATCTCTAGACAAAAGTGTTGTTTAAAGATGCTCCTTAGGCAGGGTGCTGAGTTACCTTAAGGAGATCAGTCCTGTATGGAGTCTTACTGGAAGTACTCCATGGTATGGAGACTTCACCCTCAAACAGCTGTCTACTTATGGATATCTGGCCTAGCTATATTTCTTTGTCAAATCCCAAGGCTTGTTGGAAAGTCAGATCTTGACCCATAGGGTGCCACCTCCAATAAGTGGTGCTGGCGAGATGGTTTTCTTTCTTAGGGAGATACCTCTTTGGATTTAAAGATGCTCCAGATTCATCGATCAACTCAGACTCAAGAAATACTGACCTAAAATATTTGACTCATGATAAATTTCCCACAAGAAGGCACATTTACTAATCCTGTCTAATATTTAGACATTGTAAATCTAGATTAGACAGTCTAAAGATACATCAGATTTAAGGCAATGGCTAATGCCAGAAGTTTATGCCAACTATTAGTTGGCAGTTACTTTGTGCCAGAATTTTGGTGCAGTTTTGGCTCACAATGACACATGCTAAGGTTTGCCTCTTTCCAGCAAGCAACGTACCTTTCTGGCTAAATAACCTCTCTTTGTTGGATGTGCCGAAAAATGTCTAAAAAAATGTGGCGATATGTGTCAGTAAATCTCCTCCATTATTTGTATCATAAGTTTTGGATAAAAGGGTGACAATTTGTCGTATCACAATGCTATGTTACGTCACAATGTTCTGCTCAATGGTAACTTTCTCACATCATGCATTGAAGCCAAACACGTTTCACGGATTTTGGGATACAAAATGGAAATTATGTCACAAAAAGGAGCATCATTTTATTTTTGTAAAATGGTATGGCAGAAAGTCCAGCATATGACTAGGACTGCAAAATCACAATGCAATTAGTCCAAAGGTGTAAAATGGATATTCCACACACACATAGTGGACATCTAGAAGAGCATGCATACTGTGTTACAGTATCATACAGTTATTATATTGTATGAAAAGACAAGCTATAGGATACCCAGGACCACCGTTGCCTATATGCCCTATATTGTTGGGTGTTTCTGCTTCGTACCCCTTTCTAGGAGCCAGAGTGAGGAGCAGCTGAATATGGAGGACTTAACAAGTCCATGTATTACATCTGAATGGCTCCCTGTGTCGTACCTTACGTCTAAACCAATATTATCTTATAGAGTTAGAAGTTGTTCAAGGGAATCTGTCATCCAGATATTCAACTTAGCACACAATCTTATTATTTCAAGCATGTTGCCTCCAATGGTGTCGTTATTCTGCTTTTGTGTTTTATGGTTCCGGGAGCATGGAGTAAAGTTCATTTTCTCTGGAACCCTGAAACCCAAAAGTAGTAAAACGGCACCATCAGGGACAACATGCTTGAAGTAATAAGGTAATATGCAGTTAAATATTGAATATCTGGATGACAGGTTCCCTTTACATTGTAAGGTCATTGAGAATTCCATCGGTGGTGACATCATGCGTCTCCTATGTAGTGGTCCACATGCACTGAGTACTATCTGTAAAGTAATTTTACAAAGCACACACGTGTGTAACACATCAGGATACACAGCACACAGACGTGTACTACCTTTGGGTTCAGCCTTTGGAATCTCACACAAACTGGACATCCAGACTTCAGGTATCCAGAGGCAGCAAGAAAAGAATTACAAATGAATAAAGGAGCGTTAAACAATCTGTAAAGAATAACATCCGGCAAATAACATTCTCCTCGATGATCTGCAAACCCATCACACTGATTTGATATAAAGGCAACAGAAATGAATATCTAATTTATACATAAAGCAACCTGCCTCTATACCCACGTGACTGCTGATGCCTATTCCCGGCCTCAGTGGTCTTGTACCATATACCACTTTCATATGTTTATGTAAATTTCTGTATTTTATCATTTCTCTCCCCTGGCCAACTTTGGCCAAGACAATCCCTTAAACATGTTTACTGGCTAGCAAAGAGTAAGATCAAGTCAGTTAATGTAGAACTTAAAGTGACACATATAATCAAGCTTCTTGAGACTGTTAATTTGCTAAAGTCTCAGACTTCATAGGTCCGCTATACATAAAGAGGACTTTCCATGGAATAAGCATTTCTAAATATTTGGTATGCATTAAGCTAAAGTAAAAAATATTGTAGAAATAGGTGCGTGAGCTAAACCCTCATTGAAATGGTGACATAGTAAATGAAAACGATCTCGAGAAAATCTCTTTGGTGGGCCCAAACCAAGGTAAAAAGAAAAAAAAATAGGGAAACAAACAAGTTCGCAAGTGTTCTTGCCGTGCTGCCACATCTGGTTTGCATTTGGATTTCCTTTTAAAAACTTCTACATAAATTGTTCCCAGTGTTAAAAGGGGAGGAAAAAAAGATTTATCATTGACACGTGTGACGTATAGATTCCAGAAAAACATGCTAGCCCCTTGCTAACAAAACAATACACAACGCGAGATGCGTTAATTACACAAATGTTTGGCAAAGAATATGCTTGCAGGAGTCTGGCTTGGGCAAGAACATAAAGTTCAGATATTTTTCCCTGGAAATCTTTGCGCAATTGAGGTAAATATGGATTTGGTAATTCCTATTTTCCTTATTTTGCTGCCATAACTTTTGCCATTAAAAATAGTTTCAGAAGAAACTTAAAGGGGTTCTTGGGTATTATTTAAAATGGCCACCAGCAACCTGTCCTGACATGTGAGCAGAATTGGTTGCCACCATTTAGAGACCTGCCTGGGGGTTGAGGAGGCATAGCCCGACTGCACACTACTTTTTGTCACTTGCATATACTACATATTGATGAGTTATGCTGTCAGGCTGCTCAGCCATGATATATCGTAGGCCCCATGCCCTCACCACCATAGGAAGCTCTGCAAATGGTGGTAACCAGTCTTGCTTACAATCAATGGCTTGTTCTACCTATCTAAGGCTAGTTTCACACTAGCAGCAGGGGACTCCGGCCGGAACAAAAGTACTACATGTCGTACTTTTGTTCCGGCTCCCTCTCGGCAAGTTTGCCATGCTGCGGACGGATCCGTGGCCCGCCCCCATTACAAAGAATGGGGCCGCAGCGTAGTTCTGGCCCCACATGTGCACCTGTCGGAGTCCCCTGCCGCAGATGTCAAAGTACCCTAATATGGAGAGAAGAGGTGTAGGGGCGTAATTACTGCATAGGGAATAATATGGAAGGTGGAGCAACCACTGTGAAACATTACAGAGATTATAGAGCAAACATGCTGGGTTTGGTTAGAAAACCCTGCAGGAAGTGATGAAAACAGGAAGTCCTGCATGTAAATACCCTGTCAGGATGCAGTGATGCTGAGAACAGGGGAAGGAAAGTGCTAACATAACAAACAGGAATATGGAGCAAAAATATGCAGTGTTTGGGGTACTGTGGGCAAAAAAATTCATTATAAAATCAGAAAACCTGATTAAGGCTACATGTACTCCAGAACCTTCAAAACCCATCCTCACTACAATTATCAGCCAGATAGATGGCAGAGGTTTGTCTCCTTCATTGTCTTCTGTCCATTGTCTTCTGTGTCCATGTTGGGGTTATATGCTTATTATGGCCTTCCCCTACCTTCCTAGAACATTCAACTAATGTGTTCAGAACTGGTGAAAAGATGCCATTTCAGCAGTACTGTTTTTAATGATCTGGTCTGCATAACAGGCAGTGGGACTGATCTACTGGGCACGTGTGTCCACCAGCACTGGACACATTAGGTGGACAGAATTATTTTGATTCAAAAGAGCAAAAGGAGGCATAAAAGAATTTTTTAAAAACGTATATGTTCAGTGTAATTAGGGGGACCATTCCTCAATCCTCTTGATCTATGTCCATATCAGCACTCTGTGCCTACTACTACCAAACTGCACACGCAGGGCTCCAGAAATCAGCTGAACAAGACGCTGCGCCATTTGGGTACCCCGATTTAAGTTGTCTTCGCTGATGTATAACATTGTATAAAGGAAGATCCAACTAAGAAAGCAGAGGCTGGTAGTGCCCCTATGCTGGTGAACAGCTGAAGGCTAGCAAGAGCAACTGACACCATAAAGAAACCACTGTCAGGTCCTCTGCCGATGACACTGAAATCATAGCAGGTGCCATTCAAGTTGGTAGAACTAAACAGACAAAAGATTATTTATCATGGGCAGCTGCCATGAGCATGGTGGGCACTTCTGTATGCACACAACTGTGCAATCAACTTATACAATATCCCATTACGAGACGAGAACTATGCAAGATAGAGAGTGTGGTAAAACCTACGTAAAGCTGTGCTTGTAAAGGCTTTCCAGAAGAAGCAGAGCTGAATTTGGAGAACCCAGGTTAATGAGATGTTGCAGAACTGAGTTTGTCAGATATGGAGAAGCCAGGTTTACCATATATTGAAGGGCTGAGTTTGTCATTTGTCCTAAATCATTATGTAGAATAATGTACAATGTGTGTTTTTACATATGACTGCAGCTAAAGGGGTTTTCTGGGAATTTTTTAACCGATGACCTATCCTCAAGACCAGTGATGTCCAACCTGCAGCCCTCCGGGTGTTGTAAAACTACAACTCCCATCCTGCCCTGTTATAGGCTGATAGCTGTAAGCTGTCTGAGCATGCTTGGAGTTTTAGTTTTCCAACAGCTGGAGGGCCACAGGTTGGGCATCCATGCTCAAGACTGATCATCATCAGTATCTGATTGGTGGGGGGCCAACACCTGGGACCCCTGCCAATCAGCTTTTTGCTGTGGCCTTCTCTCAGCTCACCAAGCACAGCACCATACATTGTACAGCAGCTGTGCTTGGTATCGCAGTTCAGCCCCATTCACATAACAAGCTGTGCCATGTGACCTGCGAAAACCTAGCGATGCTAATGAAAGCGCCGAGGTCTTCTCAAACAGCTGATCGGTGGGGGTCCCTGATGTCAGACCTATGCAGAGGATAGATCAGCAGTTGAAAAATACCAGAAAAACCCTCATTATGCAATAATGATGCCTAATGATTTTTTTTTTACATAGGACTGCAGTTAAACCGCCAAAAATATGTCTCCAAAGAGTTAAATCGTAAATTCAGCACTGCCGCATTTCTGACTACTTATTATGTTAATTGAAAGGATGATAGGACACTGAATGGTGCTGTCCCGGTGACTCATACTTGAGCAGGATTCACATTACTTTCCTGCCCATGTATGGAGTATGCTGATCACGACTCTCCAGCTTGGGGCCCATTCAGTTTTCATACAGATATGCTGGAATTATGTCCAAAGCTGGAAGTCAGAATTGAGCTTTGCGGTTACTAAATGAGTGTGCAACTGGCAGAGCAATAGAGGGAGGGATACTCGTCGTGATGAGTCAGGATCTGCAGTGCCAACGAGAAGAAACCTTTGTATATACAAACCTACAACCTGACTGTATAACGTCCTAACAGAAACCAGTAACAGAGGAGAGGGATTAATAATAGTCCTCTGCCCAGAAGACTGCATACATGCCGAGAGTGCATCTGTACTATGGAGCCTCAAGGCCCTCTGGGTGCCACAGTACGGTGCCATCTTACAATGCCTTGTCTCAGATTCATTCTCTAATGGAAGCAGAGTGGTGAAAAATGTATCCAAACATTCTGAGGTCTATACATTATAACCCTGTTCTGGGAAAGCTGGGCAACATTACAGGGGTCGGCATCAAGCTCACCTAAAAGGTAAATCTAACTAGTTTTGCAGTGATAAGGAAGAAGGTAGGCTAAATGATTTTGGAAAAGCTTTTTAGGAGCTCTAAAATTGGCCATAACTAACTAAAGCTGTAAATAAGTATACAATATTTCTATTTTTTTAATCTTATGAATGAATATGAATAGAATAAAATGGATAAATCACTGGGAAATGAATACACAAATAAATAGCCAGAAAAGGCGTACATGATGGCACCCATACAAACTTGAGACAGGTAATTTAATCAATTTTGTCCTGCCGCCTCCTGTGGTTGTGGTGGAGTGCCCTAAGTATCCGGATCTGCAGTTATCAAGGGGTCACAGTATATGGGTGAGATGTAGTACCTTGGAACCAAACCCAAGTTCGGTAAAAGGTTTTTTACACTAGAAATTAATTTCTGAAGTTATTACCCGAAGTCACGTGAGACTTTGAAGTAATAACTTCGGTCATCAGAGCCAATACATTCTAATACTGTACAGAGCGCTCACTCCCTACAGTATTCTAACAAAGTTTTAGAATGTTGCAAAAGTTTGCATTATAAAGTTATTAAACTTTATTTGCACCCATGTTCTTCTGTTCTTAGGGGTCTGTTATTTCAGATGCTATTTGTTGGTTGATCACATATTTTATGCAGCATTACAAATCACTGCTCGTCTGCAGCACATCTCCCCATGTAGAGAGGCTGCCAACAAATTAAAACTGTATGGGGAGGAACAATTGTATTACCAATTGTTTATCCCCATTCTAATTATAATTGCTCCATATAAAGGTAGGTAACGAGCGCCAACTGACATGCCTTTATCATCTACTGGCACATGCCTATGTAAAAGGACCCTTTATACCTGCTGATGCTTTGGCAATGATCACAAATAAACCGTTCAGTCCCAATAATTGCCTGCTCATCAGAGGAGGTGAGAGCGGCATTTATATGCAGCAATCACTTCTGCTGTATGGGGGATATGCGACTTCTACTGTGATCGCTCGTTATTACAGATTTATAGGCAGTAGATCCCTGTTTACAAAGCATGATCTGCTGCTCAGAAACAATCTTTTTGGTGCCACATCAATGAAGCTTTCACCTGATGAACGAGCGTTTGCATATTCATTGGGTGATCGACAGCATATTTACACCGGTCAATTATCGGGAATGTGCCGCCTGTTCACAAAAATTGTCCCGTGTAAATGGGCTTTTAAACAAGTAAGGCTAGTTTCACACGAACGTTGTGTTTTGCGGTGCGCAAATTGCAGATCCGCAAAAAAAAAAACAGATGACGTCTGTATGGCATCCGTTTTTTTTGCAGATCCATTGTAACAATGCCTATCCTTGTCCGCAAAATGGACAAGAATAGGACATGTTCTATCTTTTTTGCGGAGCTACGGAACGGGCATACGGATGCGGACAGCACACAGTATGCTCTCAGTATTTTTTGAGGACCCATAGAAATGAATGGGTCCGCATTTTTCATGTGAAAAATGCGGATCGGAGCCCGCAAAAAATACTGTCGTGTGAAAGGGGCCTAACTGTCACTAATAACACTTGGTGATAATTCTAGGCAGGGGCGGACTGGGAACTTGAAGTTTCCCTGGAAAAAATACTAAAAGTGGCCCTGTTTTGTAGTTGGGTCCAAATTGATGGAAGGCAGGGCCAGCAATACCATATTGTGGCACATTATACCACCCAACAGAGCCAAATATCACAGTCCATCACAAAATACTGCCAACAGCACAAAATATATCTCCAAAAAGTTCCACTGGCCGGCCGTGAGGAGGGCCCAGGTGGCCTGCTGAAATTTCCCTGTAAGGTCTATGGCCAATCCCCCCCTGATTCTAGTTTTCCAATCGCAGAGATGGCCGCCTTACTGGAATACTCTATTAAGCTGGGTTTCCACGTTCAGGGTCTTTTGTATGCAGTTTTTGTAGCAAAACCAGGAACAGATCCAAAAAGGAGAACACGAATATAGAAAAGACTGAGGGGTCATTTATCAAATATTAATATGCCTAAATTACGTGTATTTCTGGTACAGATTGCAGAGCAAAGGTCCATTGCGCCACAATCTGCGTCTTCTCCCAGCTCATGCCAAGTCTAAAAAAGTGGGCATGGTAGGGGACAGGCCAGCCCGTCTCATTTAGCATTTTCTATGCCTGTTTTAGGTGTAGAAAATGGTCTAAATGTAAGACAGCTCGGAAGGAAGGATTCGCTGAAGTTATGTAGAGGCCAGCGCTTCTTCATAACTCCGCCAGATCCACCACCAGGTATAGGGATTATTAAGACCGGCGTCTAAAAAGGCAGTCTTAATAAATGTGCCCCTAAGCCCTTTTCTCATTTTGAATCCACTCCTGGTTTTAGCTTCAAAAAGGCATAAAAAAAATGCGTCCTTTTTGACGGCTGTCTTGTACCAGAGTAGTGCAAGTTCCTGCAACTGTACATCTGGTTTTCTCCAGTAAGGAGGAGGAGAACAGGAAAGTCAAGGCACTGCTAAAGCTTATAAAATTCTGTACCACGCAAACTCCTCACAGGGCTGTAACAGAAAACAGATCAATGGATGAAAAGATTTCAAGAGCTGCACGGATATTCAGATTTACTACAGCGTTAAAAGGAGCCCATCTTCAGAAACTGGGAGGATGCTGCAAGGATAAAAAGGAATTCCTGCTTTTCATATGATATATTTATGAGAGTAAACCTATTCTCTCTTGTCCTTTAAAGAATCAGAATTTGGTTAAACCTTTAGGAGTTGAAATGTACAGGCTGAGCAGACTTCAGCATTCTCTGACATGAATTGCTATGGAATGACAATAGCTAATGAGGCATAAAGCGATCTATATATATATATATATATATATATATATATATATATATATATATATATATATATGTATATATATATATATTACAGTCTGCACTACTAGAAACTTCTATGAAGAGCATCATTCACTACATATACCAAATTCTCATGCGAGACATACACTGGTGATCAGAGACGGACTGGGAACTTAAAGTGGACCTGGAAATAAAATACTAAAAGTGGCCCTGTTTTGTAGTTGGGTCCAAATTGATGGAAGGCAGGGCCAGCAATACCTTATTGTGGCTATTTTCAGCGGCCCCATAGAAATGAATGGAGGGCGGCTACACATGTGCAGTGTGCCCTCCTTAACTTTCCCCATTCCGTTCTCCATGTAAGTGCAGGTCCCAGAGCTGGGACCCACACCAATCAGGCAATGGGGGCATATCCTAGCGATAACCCCCCCCCCATTGTCTGGGAATACCCCTTTAAACAGGATAGCATAGTTTGGTGAATGATCCATTTTAATAAAAAAAAAGTTATGATAATTTTGCTTGGGTATTACTTTTTCTACACAAACAACCAGAAGTAATACTCAATTCCTCCAATAAATACCGTAGCTTGTGATGATAGCTCATGATACATGGTAATAAGACAAATATTATAGTCAAATATTTGACCTCTCTTCATTACATATATTAAGCCCAGGGGATAACGCTTCCCTGGAGCGGCAGACACTGAAGGCAGACTGGCAGGGTACTCTACAGCCTGAAGAACAAGAGATTCGTTGAACTCTAGCTGTCTGTGGGATCCGTGTTTGCAGGAGTTCATATGTTTACTGCACCATGCAAATTTTAAAATACAAGCCTCCCCAAAAATTGTGTGAAAACCTCTCCGCCTGCCCTGGCATCCTGGTTCATATTTGTTTTGCATCCTGCTGGCCTCCCATGTGACATGGCGGGTGAGACAACGCAACTCTTCAAGGAATATAAATCGCTATTCAAGGCACAACTTAAGAAAAAAGCTCCAATCAAATAGCCCTTTTGTAAGATTACTACGATTGTGTGACATTACAATGACAACTAGACAATATGCCGCTTGTATGTAAATGTCAGAAAATGTAGAACAATTTAAAGGGAAAAACACAGCTGCGTTAATGAAGCCAGACTGTGCCGTACATTCTGTTATCATCCAAGGATCGATTCCCAGGCTTGTAACACCGATAGTCTGGAAAACATGTACATTTAAAAGGTCTTTCACATTATGACGAAAATTGCCAATTTCAGCAGGACTAGCCGAGCATCCAACATCTATTTGGACCCGACTTTCCGCATATGTATGGGGGGGGGGCTGCTGGTGAGATAAGTGAAAGTGTAAGCACAAGCTTTAAAGGGGTTGTCCGACGAAAAATATACTACAGTTTTCAAACCTGCACCTGGATCTAAATACTTTCGTAATTGCATGTAATTAAAAATTTTGTATAGCCACTGAGTTATTCAATAATTTATATTTGTATAGCGCCATTTTATTTCTTATTTCTTTGACCGACTCATTAAGAAGGCTGCACATGCTCAAGCAATACAACGAACAGAAAGCCTGTTTGTAGTGCAATTATAACAAAAGTAACTATTATAGGCTCAACAGTTCTAAACCTCTATTATTAATGATACTATGTTCCAGAATTAAGGGCTATTACCATTCCCCAACTATATGTTGTCACATACAGTCATGGCCAAAAGTTTTGAGAATGATACAAATATGAATTTTTACAAAGTCTACTGCTTCAGTTTTTATAATGGCAATTTGCATATACTCCAGAATGTTCTAAAGAGTGATCAGCTTAACAGCAATTACTTGCAAAGTCAATATTTGCCTAGAAAATGAACTTTATCCCCCAAAACACATTTCAACATCATTGCAGCACTGCCTTAAAAGGACCAGCTAACATCGTTTCAGTGATTGCTCCATTAACACAGGTGTGGGTGTTGATGAGGACAGGGTTGGAGATCAATCTGACATGATTAAGTAAGAATGACACCACTGGACACTTTAAAAGGAGGCTGGTGCTTGGCATCATTGTTTCTCTTCTGTTAACCATGGTTATCTCTAAAGAAACACGTGCAGTCATCATTGCACTGCACAAAAATGGCCTAACAGGGAAGAGTTTCGCAGCTAGAAAGATTGCACCTCAGTCAACAATCTATCGGATCATCAAGAACTTCAAGGAGAGAGGTTCCATTGTTGCCAAAAAGGCTCCAGGGCACCCAAGAAAGACCAGCAAGCGCCAGGACCGTCTCTTAAAAGTGTTTCAGCTGCGGGATCGGGCTACCAGCAGTGCAGAGCTTGCTCAGGAATGGCAGCAGGCAGGTGTGAGTGCATCTGCACGCACTGTGAGGCGGAGACTCTTGGAGCAAGGCCTGGTCCGAAGGACGGCAGCAAAGAAGCCACTTCTCTCCAGAAAAAACATCAGGGACAGACTGATATTCTGCAAAAGGTACAGGGAGTGGACTGCTGAGGACTGGGGTAAAGTCATTTTCTCTGATGAATCCCCTTTTCGATTGTTTGGGACATCTGGAAAACAGCTTATTCGGAGAAGACGAGGTGAGCGCTACCACCACCAGTCTTGTCTCATGCCAACTGTAAAGCATCCTGAAACCATTCATGTGTGGGGTTGCTTTTCAGCCAAGGGAATCGGCCTCTCTCACAGTCTTGCCTAAAAACACAGCCATGAATAAAGAATGGTACCAGAAATGTCCTCCGAGAGCAACTTCTCCCAACCGTCCAAGAGCAGTTTGGCGATCAACAATGCCTTTTCCAGCATGATGGAGCACCTTGCCATAAAGCAAAGGTGATAACTAAATGGCTCAGGGAACAAAACAGAGATTTTGAGTCCATGGCCTGGAAACTCCCCAGATCTTAATCCCATTGAGAACTTGTGGTCAATCATCAAGAGACGGGTGGACAAACAAAAACCTACAAATTCTGACAAAATGCAAGCATTGATTGTGCAAGAATGGACTGCTATCAGTCAGGATTTGGTCCAGAAGTTGATTGAGAGCATGCCAGGGAGAATTGCAGAGGTCCTGAAGAAGAAGGGTCAACACTGCAAATATTGACTTGCTGCATTAACTCATTCTAACTGTCAATATAAGCTTTTGTTACTCATAATATGATTGCAATTATATTTCTGTATGTGATAAAAACATCTGACAAACACACATAAAAACCAGAGGGCAGCAGATCATGTGAAAATATAATATTTGTGTCATTCTCAAAACTTTTGGCCATGACTGTAGTATCTACAAAAATATATCCTCATAAAAAGGTGACTCCTGGCTACCTAATTATACCCACAACACGTGGGTGTTAGTACCAATAGGGCACAGCTGCCGGCTGATAGTTTTAATATTTTTGAGTGCAATATTTGTTATTTATATATTTCTAATAAAAGTTAAGTCTTATCTACATAATCCTAGGGAATCCCTAAAAGGGTAAATTTTGTTGATCAAAGGTGTGATCAAACTGGTTTTGTATATATTAACACCCCGAGGATTACCCTATAGGGGATCTTGGCTATATACTGCACATGCTCAGTTTCATCTTTCAACTGCCTCCTGATAGGGAGAGCATGGACACGCCCCCTGAGCTGCAGTAGAAAAGACACTCCCCTGAGCTGTTAGCTTTATATAAATCTAGTAGAGAAATGAATGGGGAGATCTCTGGATCCATATGAGGTACAGGGCTGGTTCTAGCTTTGTTAGAAAGGGATTATCATGTCCTATATGATGTCTGATTTTCATTTTTTACATTAGTCAAGGGATAAACCCTTTAAGTCTTTTCTTGCTGATAAAGATCAGAAGTGAGACTTTTTTTATAGGGTTGGGTAGCCAGGAGATAGAGTCAGTGGCGTAGCGTCCAGGAAACCCTGGGCACCAAATTTCAGGGGGTGCCAGGCAACAGGCAGTTCAATGAGGGTGAAGGGAACCTATAGGCCTGAAGCTTATGAGGAAGAAAAACAGCGCAGGAGTTCACATCGGGTCTTGAAAGATGATGTGATGATACGGCGCAGGAGGACACAGTGATATGTTCGTAATTACCTATGCCAGGATGCCCAAACTCAGGCCATGGGCTGTGACGAAGAGCAGAAGAGAGGCGAGTATTTTTTATTTGTTTTTTTATGTATGTACGCTAAGGCAAGCATGTGCTCTTGGCAGCTGAAGGCATCTGTGTTGGTCCCATGTTCATACGTATCAGCATTGCTGAGAAAAATTATGTTTTATTATATGCAAATGAGCCTCTAGGAGCAACAGGGGCGTTGCCATTACACCTAGAGACTCTGCTCTTTCTGGAACTGCCACACCCTCTCCACTTTGATTGACAGGGCCAGGCAGTGAAAACGTCATCACACTTAGTCCTGTCAATCAAAGTTCAGAGGGCGCAGTAGTTGCAAAAATAGCACAGCCTCTAGGTGTAATGGCAACGCCCCTGTTGCTCTTAGAGGCTCATTTGCATATAATAAAACATAATTTTTCTCAGCAATGCCGGCACGTATGAACATGGGACCAACACGGATGCTTTCAGCTGCCAAGTGCACAAGTAACAGGCCAGCCAGATTCATAGGTACAAATCTGCTGACCGATGCCCTTTAATGTACTGCTATCATGCTACCTCCGCATCTCAAAAGCTTCTGTGAGCCATCAATTCACAAAATACAGATTACTATAAACCGTACCAGTATTCACTGGATATCAGAATAGTAGTAAAGTGCTGCAGGGGATGAGAGATGAAAAGCAACGTACATTGTACTGGCCCCTCAAAGCATGCATCACGGTTTACGTCAGCTTCCTGCTCCACTTACTGATCATGCTAGGTCCATATGAGAGGTTGTTATTTTACAAAACAAATGACATGGAGAATTATTTACTACCATCATTTCCTGGCAGCTGATCCAGAGCAGAACTGTCGTACAATATGTTTGAAATTAAAAACTCGGTGCGTGCTAAAGCTCATTTGTATATATGAATATATGAAGCTGATAACTTACTGTTATTGTGTTCATTTTACCACCACATGTCATCCATGTGCATTACTGCTACGCTGCTTCTGCACATCCTCCATCTAAACCACGAATTCGTACCCTACGGCAAGCTGTCTGTTCTTTTAAGGAGAACCTGTAACCTCTCTCGACAGTTCTGTTTTACTAACTACTTACATTTGCAGTGCCCCAGAGGGCTACTGCAAACTGTAATTTTGTTGCAAAAGGGTTAAATGTTAATGCACTTTTTTCTATGTGATGTTTGTCATCCAAGAAGTGAAATGGGAACCCTGTTTGGCTATGTTGCTCTGTTCCGTGGGAGGAGATAGGCCCTTCTGTTCTAGGTCAGGAGCTTAGTGGTTAGTTCAAACAGCCTAATGGCTCATGCACACAAATGTTTTTTTCTCAATTTTTTACAGGTCCATATGTGGAACCATTCACTTCAATGGGTCTGCAAAAAAACGGAAATTAATCTGTGTGCATTCCGTTTTTGTATGTTCATTCTGCTAAAGAATAGAACATGTCCTATCCTTGTCTGTCTTACAGACAACGACAGGCAATGTTACAATGGATCCACAAAAAAAGTGGATGCAATACGGATGCCACACGGATGTCATCCGTTTTTTTTGTTGTTGCGGATCTGTGTTTTGTGGACCGCAAAATACATATGGTCGTGTGCATGGGCCCTAAGAGAGCAGTGTGAGACCTGGTGTAAAGAACCCTCATCATTGCATCAACTACTACCACCATCCTCTGTGAGAGAAAGAACGACTGAATATACAGATTGTTCGGGGCTTTTTAAAGGATTGGTCAAAGCACAGACAGTAAGTGCAATTGTTTTTATACAGCAGGGGTCAGCAACCTTCAGCACGCCAGTTGTGGTAAAACTACAACTCCTAGCATGCTCCATTTACTTCTATGGCGTTCTGAAAACAGCTAAGCAAGTGTGCATGCTGGGAGTTGTAGTTTCACTACAGCTGGAGTGACGAAGGTTGCTGATCTCTGCTATACAGCAACAAGTTTTACTGCTAGTGGAAAGTGCACATTGTCTCAGGTGCCACCCATGCTTTTACCATGGATTAGCTACCTGTTGGAGGATTTATAGCCCCCTATGGTAATTGTAGTATTTATTACGAATGTGTACCTATTTGGTCGAACCTACGGAGTGCTTCCGTGGTGTTTCTGTCCATGCCTCCACACCGCAAAAATAGAACATGTTCTATTTTTTTTTATGGTGCGGACAGTCGGATGTGGATCGTAGCCCCATTGAAGTGAATGAGTCCGCGATCCGCATACGGCAGTCCCACAGGTGATGCTCGTGCATTGTGAACTGCAATTTGCGATCCGCAGCACGGGCACGGCCGGCACACATTCGTGCGCATGAGGCCTTAGAAGTATTGTGCGTGTGCGCTGAAGAGTCTGCCCTGAAGGCTACCAGTATCTTGGGTTATGAACTGCCTAAAGTACCTCAGTAAAGGACACTGGATTTATTACCCCTACACTAGCCTGATTATTGCCTTGCACCAGTGCCATTATCCGGCCCTGCACCTGTCCTGCCTTGCCTTGCACCCTGCCAACTTTTCACCATCAAGGGCATCCTAAGTAACACCAGGCGAGAATCCCAATACCAGGCTGTGCCTTGAGGAAAGAAAGGGCGTGCCCTCCACTCACTGAACGGCCCTAGGGAGCGCTAGAGGCAGGACAGCCACCATGAACCTCTACAACTCCTGTCAGTGCCAACTACCACTTCCGACCTCCTCACAGTACTCCCCCTGCGGGTCACTGCACATTCCTATGTAAGGTCCATCTGGGTGTTACCAGTATCTTGCACTGTCTGTCACTGGCAGCAGTGGTTGGATATTGTCAGACTGTGCAGGGACGCACCACCAACTGGTAACACCCATCTGGACCTTCAATGCAAACTTCTAATAATTCACAATCATAACTTATAACAGGAATAGTAAAGGAATGTCACAAGAAGTTACTAAAACAGACATCAGGAGACATGTCCTCTAAGTCTTGTACACAATGCTGTGTAACAGAGGGACCAATACAGCTCACCAAAGTTTAAAATATGTGAATCAATGTTCACATTTTCACATCTAAATGGCTCTTTTATAACTACTTTTCTTTTGCTTTATACTAACACTTTCTAATAGAAAACATACAAGCCCCGTCCTCCCTTTCTCTGTTTTATTTCAGTTCTCTAATCTCTTAAGGCGGATAAACTTTTCAAGATAACCACTTACCGCCTTCATACTGATAACAGAAAGAGAGAAGTGTGGAAAAGAACAAAAAAAGAACATAAAAAAACATAGAAACATGAACTGTTTAAAATAAACAGTAACCTATAACCCATGATATATTATCACTACACAGGTAATCTATATACACTGGAAAATTCAAAGATATACAAAGATATTTTATAATGTAAAGTTTCAGTTTAATTTTAGTCCAATTTCATAGGTTTGTGAGATATGATTAATGCTGGAAGAAGAAACTCCAGATCCACGAGATGGTTCTACCAGAAAGGAGACAAATATTATCAGCATGGGTACCCAGTGTAGAGGTTTACCCATTCCTGCACTGTGCCGTACAATTATGGAGCACTGATGGCATGGGCACAACTATGCACCACTCCTGGGAGAAGAGCGGTGATTTATAGCTGCCCTCTCAGGGCAAGGACTGAGATTAGAAGTAGCTCTCAACCCTGCTGTTTAAATAGAAGGGCCTGCCCCCTCTCCTGACATGTCTGTTTTAGTAACTACTTGCATTCCCCGTATATTAACAATTCTGAAGCAGCTATTCTTATGACTGTATGTGTAATTCCTTTTTATTCCTGCTAGATGTTACTGAATAGTAATGTACAGTGAAGGTCCAGATGGACCAATATTACTAGTGATAACAATTAAAGGGGTTGTCGTAGTTATATGAAAATTCGGGCAACTGCTGTAAGCTGCCTAAAATAAAAAATGCCGTAAACTCACCTGTTTTCTCCTCTTCTACTTCCTGCGTTGTACTCCGCTCCTCACCGTTCCTCTTTGTTACCTTGGCTGCAGCGACGTTCTATGCACACAAGTCACCTCTACAGCCAATCACTGGTCTCAGCAGAAATGTCCCATGGATGGCTAAGGCCAGCGATTGGCTTCAGCAGTGACCTGCGCACGGAACGTCGCTGCTACAGCCAAGATGGCCTCAGCAGCAAGATGACCGGAGAGCAGGTGCGTATCCATTCAATTTTTTACTTTAATGATTGATGTACATAGTTTATTGCTTGTTTTCTATTTGATTAAGCAATTTAGTGCAATAAATTAAAATAAATAATCCAGGGGACATAATCTCCACCTGATCCGGCACCAACCCTCTACATCATGGGAGCCAACTGATCTCTATGGCAGCCAGTGCTTATTAGGCCCTTCTTTATAGATACAGTTGGTAACCAGTTGGGGGTGTGTCCCTGCACAGACTAAAAATGGCAGCACTGATTGGATACAGTGAGTATTTGCAGGGACACACCCCCAACTGGTTACCTCCCCTCTGTACCCTTACTGCAGACTGCTAGTAATTCATTCATAACTTCTAGTAGAAATAATAAAGGAATGGCACAACATACATACATAAGAATAGATGCTCCAGAATTATTATTACATGGGAAATGCATGAAGCTATTAAAACAGGCATGTCAGGAGCGGTGAGAGGTCCTCTTTAATGTAATAAATGCAATTAACACATACTTGAAAGGGGAGCTCTGATTGGTTGCTATGGGCAACAAAAAAAGTCTTAGACCTAGACAGTTTTCATACATCAGGCCCAGAGGCGTAGCTACTGGGGGGATGGGGGGGGGCAATGCTCCGGGCCCAATACCTCTGGGGGGGCCCAGCAGGGATGGCCTTAGTACAATCAGGCGAATACAAGTGAGCGCTTACATTATGGAGTCTGATGGGGGCACATTCTGCTGATCTGAGGTCTGATGGGGGCACATTCTGCTGATCTGAGGTCTGATGGGGGCACATTCTGCTGATCTGAGGTCTGATGGGGGCACATTCTGCTGATCTGAGGTCTGATGGGGGCACAATACGCTGATCTGAGGTCTGATGGGGGCACATTAAGCTATCTGAGGTCTGATGGGGCACATTCTGCTGATCTGAGGTCTGATGGGGGCACATTCTGCTGATCTGAGGTCTGATGGGGGCACATTCTGCTGATCTGAGGTCTGATGGGGGCACATTCTGCTGATCTGAGGTCTGATGGGGGCACATTCTGCTGATTCTGAGGTCTGATGGGGGCACATTAAGCCGATCTGAGGTCTGATGGGGGCACATTAAGCTGATCTGAGGTCTGATGGGGCACAATGCTGATCTGAGGTCTGATGGGGGCACATTAAGCATCTGAGGTCTGATGGGGGCATCTGCTGATCTGAGGTCTGATGGGGGCACATTCTGCTGATCTGAGGTCTGATGGGGCACATTCTGCTGATCTGAGGTCTGATGGGGCACATTCTGCTTGATCTGAGGTCTGATGGGGGCACATTCTGCTGATCTGAGGTCTGATGGGGGCACATTAAGCCGATCTGAGGTCTGATGGGGGCACAATACGCTGATCTGAGGTCTGATGGGGGCACATAAGCCTATCTGAGGTCTGATGGGGGCACATTAAGCCGATCTGAGGTCTGATGGGGGCAAGGGACTGTTAGTTTAGTGATGTAAAAGCTGGGGACAGGTTTCCTTTAACATAGGAGTCCCCTTTTTTACTCCTATTAATCCTATATTTTACTGCATTATGTGGTAGAGTATTTACACTATGGTATGTAGAAAGTCTATTGTACTGTACTTAACAGCATAGATGATCTAGCAGTTTATATAGTCATCTTGCTAATACAGTATTATAACCACAACTAGTAGTATGTGCCTGTGAAGTTGGAAACGTGCGTTTGGGAAGCCAATAAGTGGGGGGCCCACTCAAGTATGTTTCGCCCCCCCCATGTGCTGAACCTCTAGCTACGCCTCTGATTAGGCCCTAAGTGAGCTGTACCCAGAGAAGCCTGATAGGTTACAAACTGTTTTTGTCATGACTTATCTGTACTATTGATTTTATGCAAATGTGTTTAAAGTTATCACTTAAACATGCTCCATGTATGAGGGAGTAGGAGTCGGGAGTCGGAGTCGGGGTGAGGGGAAATTGAGGAGTCAGAGTCGGGGCTTTGGCTTACCAACTCCACAGCCCTGCTCATCTGGCCTCATTGGTGGTGGATCCCTGGTCAGAACATCACCAATCGACTAGTTATCTCAGCGGCACATCATCACTTATTATGGCGACAAACCACTTTAACGAAGACGATATTTCTCATTTGTATCAGAGCTGGAAATTGGGAGACAAGGCTGATGAAATCCTAACATTATTAAGTAACTGTAGTTCCTGCCAGTGCCGTAATGACATTACCTCTCATAAGAGCAGGTCTGTGACTAATACAGGGATAATGTAGTAATATAAATCCAGCAAACTCATAAGTAACATACAGTACTGTGGGGTTTGGATGGGTGTAACCTCGGGACTGGCATAGTCAATGTGTGCATGTCAGTGATGGTACGGAAGAATGAAAAGACTTCACATTAGCTACAAATTCCAAACAGTGAGTAAGATCTCCATTCATCTTTATGGACCAGTGAAGGTCTGTGCCACCATCAGGGGAATGAGTCAGAGGAATTCTTTAGATGCAGCAGTGATGCTGAGAGCAGTCATAGATCTCCAATCTACAAGCATAATTTAGTTAATGTGTTCTGTATCCTGGAGTAAATAAGATTAAAAAAGCAGAAAGTCAACCAGAAAAATCTCCCAAGAATAGCATGGAGGGCTACTTTCCTCCATAAATCAGCCCTCCATCTACTTTAAATGTATACAGTGCAAGGGTGCTGCATCATGACATAAAGCCCTGGTACTCAAACATGTATAGAGGAGGTGTGGCACTGTAATAAAGAGGTGGGGCTCAATCATTTTACCAAGAACAATGTCACAGCATGCTGCTCTACTTTCTAGTATTTTTCACAAGAGTTCTTGACACAGTCTTCAGTGCCGACGTGAACACAGACTAAGGGAGTCACACTGGACTAGCTCAGGAATCAGCAACCTTCAGTACTCCAGCTGCTGTGAAACTACAACTCCCAGCATGCACGCTTCTCGGCTGTTCTTGTAACTCTCATAGAAGTGAAAGGAGGATTCTGGGAGTTGTAGTTTCAGAACAGCTGGATTGCTGGAGGTTGCTGATCCCTGGACTAGCTGTTGCCTTTTTTTCTAGAATTGACAAGATCAAATTTTCCATTGTAAAATCTATACGGCGCGTTTTGATCCGTTCATTACTAAAAGTTAACTCAAAGTGGAAGAGGCTAGCAGGAAACTTCCTCTATGACCACAAACAGGAGGAACGTCAGAAAATCCACTGAACTCCGAGTGCTTCAATACACTAAGGAGACTAGGAATCAATAACCCTCACAATAAGTAGGTGCTGTAAATAATCTCCTGGTCCCTGGACATTTGCAAAGGGGGCTGAAGCCCAATAGCCCTTGGTAGATGCACTCTCATCACATCCCAGAAACCACTCTCAAAAATTGCCATCAATACTATGCAAAGCTTGGAACACTAGGAACCATCTATTACCCAATAATTCTCTAAGGGATGGGTTGAAATGTTAAAAGCTTCCTCAGAAGTGAAGTGATTTCCCTTTGTATGTTCAGAATAAATCAAAGTGCAGAGAAGAAATAAAACTACCAATAAACTGAGAAGAGTAAAGTAAAGGTTAGAAAGAAGATAATCCTATAGCAGATCTGAACACATTTTATCCAGCAGATAGCCCATAAATCATGGTCATCTGAGAAGCAGGAGATGATAAGGAATCCATCAGCACCCCCAGATTTAGGGATAAGGTGGACAACATGGTGGAAAGTAAACAGAATAAATCATGACTGGGTGTAGGACACGTACGTCAGCATGCACATTGCTTTGGAAATCAGAATGCAAAATACGGTATTGCATGCAACAGGAGAGGAAATAATAGAAAATTGATATTCTTACCTGATTTACGCTTTGAAGATCCATAATCCCTAAAAAAGAAACAGCAGCAAATAGACATCATTAGTCAGGCAGTATTAAGGGGGCTTATAAATGCAGGTGCCCCACCCATGCAGCGAAACAATCCCCAGCTCTGCTATATGCTTGGTGGAGCTGGAGGCTTGGGCTGCGAGGATCCTGACAGAGAGACGATTGACAGGACCAGAGCAGCATCTGAGCTCTACAAACAGCTGCTGCAGCCAGCAGTGGAAGGCAGAGGACCATGTGATGACAGAACGAACCATCCCTAATTATACAGGGGAGCTTTCCCTGCTGCTGCCAGACGCTTCGAGGGTTCTCCCTATTCTGACTCTATCACAGCAAACGGCATAACTCTACAGACACCTGTGCCTTCCACGACGGCTGTGCACTCAACCAGGGCAGTCTCCATCTAGAACATTCTCTGAATGGAGCAACTTATTAAAGGGATCCATAGTTTTATAGGACTGACACTAGAATAGCAGAGCTGATGCATCGCCATGAATTGTTCACTGACTATTTGCCTTTTCTTTGCAAAGCCCTAGTGTTTGCGTTTATCTGATGTAATCAGAAATTGTGCCATTTATATAAAACTATAAGAAATTTTTGTTTCTTGCCCATGCTAAGGATATGTCCGCACTGCTAAATTTTTCTGCAGGTAATTCCTCAGCAAATCCACAAGACAAATCAGCACTAAACTGTGCAGATTCTGGTGCAGATTTCCCAAAGTGGATTTTCCAACAATACAAGGCAGATTTCATTGTGGATTTTCCAATAACAGGCAATGGAAAATACCTGCAACAAATCTGCAAACAATATTCAACAGAAACTGACATGGTACAGAAAAGTCTGCTCCACAAGTCAATTTCCATACAGAACATTTCCACATCCTGTGGATAAGGTTGGTTAAAAACTTCTCCACTTCTCTGCTACTGTAATCCAGTGCAGAGTTTTCAGATGCAAATTTACAGGAAAAATTTACAGCATTGATGGATGTGAAATGACCCGAAAGTATAGCGTTGTTCCCAACCTAATACCCTTAAACACATAAGGTAACAGTGACAGCCACAGTGCTTCCGTAAGAGCGACAGCAACAGTACCCCTGTATCAGTGAGAGTCATTGCACCCTATGACACTGACCGTCAGAGTGCCTCCAATAACCGTGACAGCCACGGGGCCAGCCATAACTGTGACAGCCACAGGGCCAGCCATAACTGTGACAGCCACAGGACCAGCCATAACCGTGACAGCCACAGGGCCAGCCATAACCGTGACAGCAACAGTGCCTTCGATAATCCTAGCAGCCATCATGTCTCCAATAACCGTGACAGCCACAGGGCCATTCATAACCTATAGCCACAGTGCCTTCAATAATCTTGACTGCCACCATGCCTCCAATAACCATGACTGCCACCTTTCAATAACTGACAGCCACAGGACCATCCATAACCGTGACAGCCAAAGGGCCATCCTTAACAGTGACAATCACAATGTCTCCCATAACTGTGAAAGCCACAGAGTCCTCATTAACAGTAAGCCACAGAGACCCTCCTAACAGTGCCTCCCCATAACAGTGACAGCCACAATGCACCCCATAACAGTGATCAGCCACAACATCCCCCGTGAACGGCAGCCACAATGCCTCCTATAAGAGTGACAGCCAAAGTGTCCTTTAGATGGGGAACATTCTATTAAACTGGTTGGCTATGGCACCATTGGCATTAGTAGTGGTATTTGGTGGGTTCTTGCTCATGTATGTTACTGTGCAGTGATCAGGTCCCTATTCCCATCACTGAGCCTCCAATAAACCCAGGATAACCTAGGAGAAAACAAAAGCCTGCTCTTCTGGGAATCCCTCTGTTTTTTTGACTCTCCTGGACTTCTTGGGAGAACAGGCCTGTAGTCTATAGATCCTTATTAATCATCTCCTCAGTATTCTCGAAGGATACAGTTGTGAATAAATGCACAGCAAAGACACTTATGACGCCTCCCCCGATCTTTCACATTTCTGCCTCACAGAAGCAGGTTTATAATCGCATACCTCACACATGTAAGTGTCTGTGAATTCACATGTGATTATTTTAGTCATGCTCCACCTGCAGCTACTAACATGATCCGCAACCAGCACACATATTAATAAGGAGCATGCCGATAGTATGAGTCACCCAACCATTTATCAATGAAGCAATAAATCATTTTCTAGCTAATTATGATTTACAATTCTCTGAGCAGATATTTCATTCTTAAAGGTTACTCCATTTCTACTGGTCCTAAATCAAATTATTAATGACTCAGGATTTTTCAGCTCTGCCTCCCTCCTCATTGATGGAGACTTGTATGTATGACCCCACTCTCTCTAAAACCCCTTTACCTATTAGAAACTGGAACATCTATCCTCTGCACATGTGTTCCAAAACCGCTCACTTTGTGCTCTGGGCTATTCAGATATAAACCTGGTTAGGCTTATTTATACAAATTAGAGCAATGAAAAATTGGAAGGGTCAACTGTGCTTACCAGTACTTTTAAAGGGGTTTCTGAAAATTTTAAATAGATGGCTTATCCTCAGGAAAGGTTATCAATATCTGACTGGTGGGGGTCCAACTCCTGGCACCCTCACCAATAGGCTCTTTGAATAGACCACAGCGCTCTGGTGAGTGCCGCGGCCTCTTCCAAGGCCAGTGACGTCACATTCATCAGTCTCATGGCCTAGTCACAGCTCAAGTGAATGGGCCTGGGCTGCAATACCAAGCACAGCCGCTATCCAATGTACAGCTCTGTGCTTGGTAAGCTGCCAGGAGGTCATGGCACTGAAACAGCTGATCAGCGAGGGTCCCGGGTGTCGGACCCCCTCCTATCTCATACTGATGAGTTATCCTGAGGATAGGCCATGAATGTTAAACACCCGGAAAACCCCTTTGATCTTACATTACAAAATGAATTCTGTAATCTTGCATCATGCAGCAGTAGTTTTCATAAATGAGGCCCTCTGCCCTTAATCTCATAATGGAATTGGATTCTTTGAGTCAGCAAAACCAGCCCCCTACCTTCAATTAAGGAAAATATTGTCTGAAAAAACAAGGCTCGTATCCTTCCAGTCTTTCTGTCCAATAGAAAATAAATAGAACTCAGGTCTACGGTTATTGAATAAAGAAATGATGAAATGTGACCCCCGTGTTAGGTTACTTCACCTTTTGGGATGATCCAAAAAAAAAAAAAAAGTAAATTTAAAACAGACCCCCGAGGGTTTCAGGAACATCAGAGGCAACTTCTTTGTATCCAGAAGGAATGCAATTCTATTCCAAGGCATAGACAGAGGCCAAGAAACACTCATATACTGTGAATGGGGTGAATGAAGAAGGTAACGTACACTGTGTCATGGAGCATGTTGTGCAAACTTTGTTCTTTCCTCGATCGATTAAACAAAAAGGGACAACAGATGTGTCTTAGCACACACTGGTTCACAGTGGGTCTCTGTACCCCGTACGTACTTTACACTTAACTCAAACCAGGATAACCTCAAACCGATGCAGAGCATGTGATGCAGGATCATCAGCCCCATCCGGGCTGTTCCACTACATGAATGCAGCTTTTTCCTTATCAACCAGAACATCTGGTTCTCCTTTTTTTCCCTTTTTTATGCTGTACTTTGAGTTTTTGAATTCGTGGTACAGAAGCACGCATTCCTATATGCTGACTCTGAGCTATGTTGCAATAAGAAATCAATAAACTAATATTAAAGGGGCTTCCTCATGTCTGTGGTGCCTGTACAATGGTTGGCCAAAAGTATGCCAAAGGGGAGTAAACAGAAGAAAAGAATGGACAGGTCACATTATATAGGCTATGGCCACCTTGGCACATAATTTCTTAAAGGGTTGTCCAAGTGTTTGATACTTATGAACTATCCTCAAGATCCTCAGTATGTGATCATGGGGGTCCAACTCCCGGTACCCTCACCAATCAGCGGTCTACAATTTACCGAGCATAGCTCTGTCTACTGGATAGCGGCTGTGCTTGGTATTGCAGCTCAGCTTCATTCACTTGATTGGGACTGAACTGAACCTAGGCCTGTGATGGCTAACCTCCACCACTGCGGCTGTGGTAAAACTGCTTGGCTGTTCTCAGAACTCCATAGAAATGAATGGAGCATGCTGGGAGTCATAGTTTCACCACAGCTGGAGTGCCGGAGGTTAACCATCCCTGACATATGCTATGTGACCAATTAACATTACATCCCAGGCCTATGAAGAGGCTGTGGCTCTCACCAGAGTGCCAACAGCTGATCAGCAGGGATGCTGGGAGTTGGACCCCACCAATCACATACTGATGACCTATACTGAGGACAGCTCATTAGTATTAAATACTCGGACAACCTCTTTAATTTCTATAATTCGTCTAAAATGGAAAAAATAAATATGTTACACCGATTTGTGCCTGCAGACGTCCTGCAAATTTATGCATCTCCATGGTAACAGACAACAAACATACCCTTTGTAGCCTGATTCTGTAGTTTTACTGCAATCCATTAGTTCCCTACTTCTTGTTAACCTATCAAATGTACATTAGGAAAAAGTATAGTATAAATGGAAGGGAGTATGACTTATGTATGCAGGATTTAACTACACCAGGTTTGTTTGTTGTCTGTTACCATGGAGACACATAGATCTACAAAGGTGCTCCAGACACAAACAGTTGGTATGTCTACATGCTAGAGGGCCACAAAATGGCCTGTGACTCCAGATTTCTAGATAGTAGGTGGTACAGTAGCTAGTAATATACTAATCAAGGCTGAATTTGTTATTTTGGATGATATAATTAGGGTTGGACTTCATATTAGGGTTGGCAATCAGTAAGGTTATTTTCTGGCTTACACCCAATGATGGATCGCATTTTTAGTCTTAATGCAAGAATTTTACTGGGCTCCTAAGACAAAATCCTGACCCTCAAGAGTTTATACACAGGGGCTTTAAAGGGTGTTTTTGTAGAACATACATAAAACCGTATGCACGAAATTGTATTATTCATTACACTGGACGCGTCTAACTCCTAATCCTTATTTCCGTTAATGGTACTAGATGTAATACCAGTCACAGCCCTCACACAAGACCAGCGCTATTTCTCAGAATAACACAGGCCCAGATTTACCAATGTGTCTGCGCCAAAAATTTGTTGAAAAGTGATGCATCTATGGTTTACACTGTTTCCAACATGCTCAATGAGGAGGCAGGGCGTAGCGTAAATATTGAGCGCCACAGGGAATGTGGGCTGGGCCTAAGATATGCCATTTTGAACCAAAATTGCACCACAATTCTGGATCTCAGACAAAGCCAATCGATAGTTGGCATACAGTCAAAAGTGAAAAGTGTCTGTACCTACACCAGATTTATCATCCAGCCTGCGCCCCAGTGACAAATCTGGGGCAGGCCCAGACAGCCGGTCTGAGCTTACACCATCTACAGGATTAGAAAATCTGGGCCAGTGTGTTGCTATTTTTAATTTATCAAAATGACGTAGGGGGTCATTTATCAAATCTGCTATACCAGTTTTGTGGCATAAAAAAAGTTGTGACATGCCCAAACTTTGTCAAATTTTGCAACATCTGGTGAGCCTTGCCACTTTTAGAAGTGCAGTGAAAAGCAGGTCAGAATTTCGGATTAGAATACCTTTAGGCCTCATTTATGATGTGCAACTTTTAAAAAGTTGAATGTCCACACCAGGCAACCCCCTGGCATACTTTTACAGACAGAGGTGCACACCACATTGCACTTGCGCCAAATACATTATTACTGTGCATCATTTCATAAATTTGTCACCACCTCACAAGGCAAGGTAGCCTTCAAACGGACACCAAAACCACCACAAATGATAAATTCCCCCCCCCACCCCTCCCCATAGATTTAGCATTTTGCACAGAAAACCATGGCCCTGATTTATCACACCTTCACTCCAGAATTCTTTCAAAAAGTCGCACGATAGGGCTTTTGCGACTTTTTTGCGCATTTTTCTGCGACTTTTTGCATGTGTACACCACTCACTCCAGTTTGTAATATGGGTGGAAAAGTGGGTGTGGTTAGCCATGTTAATGAGTTTCACTCCAGATTTATCATTGCGACTTTTTAAAAAAAGTCGCAAAATAGTCGCAATCTCACTCCAGGAGGAGGGTGGAGTAGCTTCTCTAGACAGAAGTTTTATGTTTAAGGACAAGACACATTTATCAGACAACCTGTGACGTTTGATAAATGTGGCAGAAAGTACTTCAACACAGACTGAAGCAAAACTGACTTCAAATATTTTCCTAATGATAAATTCCCCCCTATGTATGCAGTTTGCAGAAAGCAGGACAAACATACACATAAACTGCTTGAAAAATGTGCAAAGCACAGTATTTAGAGGAAAAAAATGTGAAGAAACCTGGTCCCTGAGCTTCCAGTTAAGGCAAGTGGTCCCCTGGTGAGATAAAACAGTTGTTGCACGTGAGGGCTTGGAAAGGGATGGGAGCTTTCAGTAAAAACTCTTTCAACATCTTCTCTGCTGCTCAGGGACATCCTACTGCTGGGGTTGTATTTTTAAGAGGCCAGTACCGGTAATTCTTGTCATAAAAAGAGTGACAGAGTGAACGCCGAGATCTGACGAAGGCTTTGAGCTTTCATCTAGGAGTAATAATAAAAGTACTTGCTGAGCGCTTCAAGACAAAATGCTCAGCAATGAATTTTATTAACATACACAATATCACCCATGTCAGCACATTTAACATGTTGCATTGCTCCCTTTATGATCTAAATCTACCAACCATTAGGTCTGCAAAAAGGATCCATGGTACAGATCGGTGGTTGGTAGGACCTCCTTGAGACTCCAGCACAGAGGCGTGACTGGATATCGATCAGGATCCCCAAGGGCAGAACGTTCATAGTACTTGTGTGGTCTCATGGGAGAAGGCAACTACTGGGCACCCTCAAGTACCAGGTGCCACCGACTGCATTTTCTGTACACTGCCAGCAATGGCATCTGATACTGACTCCAGAAGCTCTGAACTTAGATCATCCAGAGCTTTACCCACACCTCGTCTAATTGCAGACTCTTAGAATTAGGCCCCTTTCACACGAGCGTCACGGATTAGGTCCGGATGCGTTCAGGAAAACTCGCACCATTTTGCAAGCAAGTTCAGTCAGTTTTGTCTGCGATTGCGTTCAGTTTTTTCCGCGCGGGTGCAATGCGTTTTGATGCATTTTTCACGCGTGTGATAAAAAACTGAAAGTTTACAAACAACATCTCCTAGCAACCTTCAGTGAAAAACGCATTGCATCCGCATTTGCTTCAGGGTGCAATATGTTTTTCACTGAAGCCCCATTCACTTCTATAGTGACAGGGCTGCGTAAAATACGCAGAATATAGAACATGCTGCGTTTTTTTTGCGCAACGCAGAACTGATGCGTGAAAAAAAAAAAACGCTCATGTACACAGACCCATTGAAATGAATGGATCAGGATTCACTGCGGGTGCTATGCGTTCACGTCACGCATTGCACCCGCGCAGAAAACTCGCTCGTGTGAAAGGGGCCTTATACAGGTCCATAGCAGGTGGCCAACCTACCAGCAATAATCTACTATCTCAATACACTTATTTGACGGAAGCTTGGTACATATTGCAGCATCCAAAGCGCAAAGTAAAGGACTAACAATGTACTTCTGTTGCAATATGTAATACCCGCATATGTATGTATTTGTACATGGAATTAATGGGCCATATTCACCGCCACCACTAGATGGAGCTGGTGTCTCCCTCTATATAAATAGAATCGTTAGAGCATTGTGGTCAGTTTAGTTAAAGGGAACCTGTCATCTCCGAAACACCCCCTGAACTAGAGTAAGCGTTGTATAGTGTAAGTGATGCTGAATCCGAATATGTAAGTTTTATCTTCATACTCACTTCCATTCTGACACTGTGCTCCCACAAACCTGTAGTAAAATGCACTCACAGGACTCTTCTTTGAGTCCTCTCCATTATGTGAGTGAGCACCGGAGTCCAGTGAATGCATTTTACTGCAGGTTTGTGGGAGCACAGAGTCAGAATGGAAGAGATTATGAAGATAAAAATTACATAACCGGACTCAACGTCACTTACACTATACACCGCTTACTCTAGTTCACGGGGTGTTTTGGAGATGACAGGTTCCCTTTAAGTCTTTAGTCTGGACAGCAAATAGAACAGATGCAAATATGTAGATCAGACAGCTTAGCTTATACTGGACCTCGTACCACCCAGGACAGGCTGGGAGCTTCTACATAGGAAGACCAGGTGTAAAAGAGAGAGATGTAGGGAAAGTCTAGTAGAGATAACTTGTCAGACAAGGGCTTATTGACTCTACGGCACTTGTGTTTAGGAGGTGCCTCTAGTGGCTAAGCATACCAAAGCACAGTTTGGGCCACTGTGAACATCTCCACATCCCATGGTGGATTTAGTGGAAGTGTACTTTAAGTACCGCAACCTGATTAAGAAATGGAGCAGAAGAGCTTGCATGCTCGCCATGAAAAATACAGTAGTGTGCACGAAGACTTAGGCTACCTGCAGATGTTGCAGAAAAAACGCAGCATAATACAGTACTAGCAAAGTGTATGTGATCAGACAAATCCTATGTACACTTTGCTATTTTCTTTAATGTGAAAATTGACCTGCCGTGCGGATTCTGAGATTTGCAGCATGTCACTTGTTTGTGTATTTTCTGGTACAGATTTCACCCTTTTCAAAGGATCTGCGGAAAATCCGGATCAAAGACGCAACAAAAGTGCAAATATCACATGTGGTTTTTGGTGTGACTTTAGTGTGGAATCCCACAAAAACCTCAGGAAAAAAAACTGAAGAAAAAATTCTGCTTTGAAATCTGCACTCGTGCACAGGTACCCTTAAAAGCTATAGACACCTTCAGGAACATTTTGTTAATGATTGCATTTTACTCATTTTGGGCTAAAATCTTTTTTTCAATTGCTCTTTATTGAACATGTTCAGTCGATACAAGGGTTAAAAACAAGTCTGCTTGCAGGCTGTCACAGTCTGCCTTCTTTGAATCTTGTCAGCTGATGGCTCATGTAGAGATCTTATCTCTGATCTCCTGACCTCAAACATTTAAGCCATAATCCTATCAGTTTGATAAGAAATAAGCTATAATGAGTGTTTATGAGGTCAGGAGATCAGAGATAAGAGCTACACATGAACCGTCAGATGCTTAATTGCTCTTTATTAAAAATGTTCAGTCATTTCTAAGATACAAGGGTTAAAAATAAGTCAGCTTGCACGCCATTACAGTCTGTTTTCTTTGAATCCTGTCAGCTGATGGCTCATGTAGAAATCTTATCTCTGATCTCCTGACCTTATAAACACAAGCCATATTCTTATCAGTTTGATAAGAAATTAGCTATAATGAGTGTTTATGAGGTCAGGAGATCAGAGATAAGAGCAGCACATGAGCAGAAACTGACAGCCTGAAACAAACTGATTTTTAACCCTGTATTTCAGAAATGGCTGAGTTTTTTTTTTTAATAAAGACCTACTGAAAAAGTGATTTTAGCCCAAAATTAGTAAAATGCAATCATAAAAAATTGCCCCTGTGATTAGAAATATAGGTCTATGTTTTACTTCTAGCTGAGGGGTTATGCCTGATATTGCTTATCATCATCATGGGGCTCTAATGCAATACCACAGACCACCCAGCAATGAGAGTGGCACTGTATCTTGAACACCGATATTTGTAATCTCCCTTTTAAATTCAAAATGAACTTTCATGAACCAAAGGAAGGTTATATAATGAAGATGATCAATGCCAAAAGACTAAAGAGGAACACATTGACAAATCAGTGTATAACTGCTTTGGCTTTACTAAATTAAATATTTGAGGGTTTCCTATGGAAATAGTTTTTATCCTTGGTAAAAGAAATTAGCTTAAAATATCAGCCGAGGTTTTACGCTGACTTGTATATACAGGTATAGAGCGTTCCTGGAATCTCCCATTTTTTCCTCTCTTGGATCCTTTCTTCCACTCGCTCTCACTTATACTATTATTCCAGATTGCGGAATGAGTAATTATCACAAAAGAAAACTCTTTATATTGAAATTACATTAAGATGCCATAAAGTGCTGCCAAACAGATTATTTTTCCTTGCCATTTACTAAATTGATAACCTGATTTCTGCTATTCTAGGGACAGTCTGCACCCATAGACATTGCCAGAAGTTTCATTACACATGAAACAAAATACTTGGCGAAGGAAAATAGAACACCAAGATGAACCTGTGGTTTGCCAAGCTCTGTTCAATAATGTACCCTAAATATAGAAGCGGACAACAGATTATTATTACCATTTCCCTATATATTATGGTCAGATTTATGCTGGAACCAGAGTAAAAAAATATTTCCTATCATGAATCAAGCAGCTGCTCGTCATGGTGACCAGCAGGTGGAGCTACTAATTGTTCTCGGAATGTATGGAGTACCTCAGTCATCAGATTTGTACCTATGACACTGGCTGACCTGTTGCATGTGCACTTGGCAGCTGAAGACATCTATGTTGGTCCCATGTTTATATGTGCCCGCATTGCTGAGAAAAATAATGTTTTAATACAAGCAAATGAGCCTCTAGGAGCAACGTGGACGTGGCCGTTACACCTAAAGACTCTGCTCTCTCTGCAACTGCTGTGCAATCTCCACTATGATTGACATGGCCAGGCAGTGATCATGTTTACACTAGCAAGAAAGCCCTCTCCTCACGAAAACCCACCTGCAGTTTGCAAAGAAAACCTTAAAGGACCACCAGACTGTGAGAAACAACATTCTCTGGTCTGATGAAACCAAGAGTGAACTTTTTGGCCTCAATTGTAAGCATCATGTCTAGAGGAAACCAGGCACTACCCAATATAATCTATAAAATGAAGAATGGTGATGGCAGCATCATGCTGTGGGGTGTTTTTCAGTGGCTGGGGAAGGGAGACTGGTCAGCGTTGAGGAAAAGTTGAATGGAGCAAAGTACAGAGATATTCTTAATGAAAACCTGATTGAAAGTGTTCTGGACCTCAGACTGGGCTGAAGGTTTACCAGCCAACAAAACAATGACCCTAAGCACACAGCCAACCCAACACAGGAGTGGCTTAGGGACAACTCTGTGAATGTCTTTGAGTGGCCCAGCCAGAGCCCTGACTTAAACCCAATCAATCATCTCTGGAGGGACCTGAAAAGACCTGACAGAGTTTGAGAGGATCTGCAGAGATAAATGGCATAAAATCATCAAATCCAGGTGTGTGGCCTCATACCCAAGAAGACTGGAGGCTGTAATCACTGCCAAAGGTGCTTTAACTAAGTCCTGAGTAAAGGGTGTGAATACTTGTATCAAGGCAAGATTTTAGTTTTTCCTTGTCAATAAATCAGCAAAGATGTTGAACATTCTGTTTCACTTTCTAATTATGGGGTATTGAGGGCAGAATGATGGGGAAAAGATGGATTTTTTTAAAAAATTTATTTTTGCACAAAATATGAAAAAATTGAAAGGGTCATGGTATTCATGAAGGGATAGAGGCTTGTCATCTGTTCTGTTGATACAATAGTGTAATATTTAAGATTATCTAAATAAAAACAGTAAAATAAAATTCATATTTTTACAAATTTTAACCATCTATCACCAAACAACACAAACCAATAGACTAGTTTCACACTAGTGTTTCAGATCTGGCTGGAAGTTCTGGCATAGAACAGCCGTCTGGATCTCTCTGCATAGTGGCATGGCCACTTGTAAGTCTCCGTCCAGTCCATTCACTATAATGGGGATCGGCGGGGATCCGGACGCAACCCGGCAAATATGCAATGCCGGAATGCAGAGACATCAGGCTGGCTGTTCCCTGCCGAAATCAGCCAGCCAGGTCTCAAGTGCTAGTGTGACACTAGAGTTTCAACTCTCGCAGAGGTAGCCTCTCAGTCCAGATCTTCCATTATTATAAACCAGGGGAGACAGAACAGCTTGGTAATGGAAACCTATTGTTGTAATAAATGTCCGTCACAATGCGCCAACATTGTGAAAAATGTTCTTCTGGTGAAGGCTGGGGCAGGAAGTTCACATACTGACATTATAAATGGATCCATTTTCTAAATCTATGCAATGACGTATTCCAGAATCTGTATTGACAATGGGTATAAAATCTGGAATGGTACTTGTAGCTTCCTCTCCTTTGAAGACAAAATGAGGGCAGTAGCTTCATATTCAGATAAAGCACAACAGTCCTTTTCACGTCCTACAACATGATGGAAATATGCTATCATTAATCATTAAAATGCTTGTGTGCAGCTGAATGTCCCAATTGTCAGAAATCGGAGGACTTCTCACCAGAAACCACTAATGAGAAGCCTTTGAGAAGACACCATAAAGAGATCTGTGTGGACTGGGCGGCCACCGGGTCACAAATATATTTAATAAAAAAAGTCAAGAGCTGACGTTCAACTTATACTGTCATATATATTGACTGCGATATTGCTGATATGCATGCATTATTGCCATACCTATCTGTGTAGCTCTCCAGATAAGGGGATATAAATATATATACATAGATCCCAGCTTTGTCTATGACCAGATTTACTAAAGTGCCACTACAGTGCCTGTGCTGAACGGGCAGGAGAACATGGCCGTCCCTTGCAGGTTTTAATAGAGGCTGTAGAGAGATAGACTTGCTTCTATGATTAGTACACCACTGGTATAAAGTGGTTTATTTTTGCATGAGTTTTGTAAAAATGTATTTAGTATGGCTTATATAGTGCCAGCATATTCCTTAGCGCTGCCATCACTCACATCTTTCCCTGCCCCCCTGGGACTCCCAATTTTATTTCCCTGCCTCATGCATAATTTTATACTTGGGCAATGTACACCTTTGGGGGCATTTTTTTTTATTATTGCATTGTACTAATTTTCAGCTCAAATCATTTTTTCAGTTTAAAAAGTCTCTGTAGGCCCTCAGCATCTGATTGGTGGGGGGTTTGACACCTGCCAATCAGCTGAGCTGTATGAGAAGGCCCCAACGCTACTGTGAGCTTCATGACCTTCTCACAGTTTACCCTAAGCCAGTGGCATCATGACATTGAGCTATGTACTACACCTGCCCCAACAGTGCAGAAGAAAGAACATATTAATTCAAAGTAGAACCACTGCCTGCCTAGGCATCCTTATTCTGGAGGACTTGATTTCAATGGGCATGCCATGTTTAAGTTCTCCTGTGGTGGCGCTGTAGGGAAATGAAACACTTGCTGTCACAGGTTATGGCTGATCACTGGGGGGGGGGGGGGGGTTAAGCAGCAAGGCCCTAACCCTGTGACCAGCTAACAAAAAGATATGGTCCAAAGCAGACAACCCACTTAATCATATTTTGCACTGTGGGAAGAAGGCAGAGCACCTGAAGGAGGAGAACAGATAAACCACATACAGATGTGGTCCTGGGCTGGATTCAAATTTAGGACCCTAGTGGTTCAATAGAAGATTGCTAAACACCGAGCCACCATTCATCTAAAACCACTATTTTATGGCTTCCTCTCAAAATTTACAGAGCTACAACACGCACAAAAAAGGTGAAACAAGGACTCGGTTTAAGGTTCTGTAAGACTAGCAGCGTGTGACTTCATTTCTTAAGAAGCCCAGCGAGGAAAAAGGATTTTACAAAGTTTTAAGCACGAACATCTCGGAGTGGATCAGATTACAAATAACCCCCATGTGTATTCCACCTATGAAAAATCTCCGGTGAGGTTAATGCGGATCTTCCCCTCAATTAGGTAAAAGCTTTCTCAGTCCTTAAATTACCATCTATAATAGAGCGTGTAGGCTGGATCCGTGACAGGACCCACATTACTCTGAATAATGGTCTTAGGTGGAGATTTTATTATGCCTGCGATTAGATTGCACTTGTCGTTTCTAAAGGTCCTTTTACACGGGCCGATTATCGGCCGAAAAATCGTTCCTAGGAACGCTAGTGCCGATAATCGGCCCGTGTAAAAGTGGCCCTAATCAGCCGACGAACGAGCAAAACGCTCGTTCGTCGGCTGATTGGATCTTTTGTAGAAACCAAAAGATCCAATCTGTCGGGCGCACATCGCCCTGTGTAAACAGGCGATGTGCGCCTGACAGTATGGAGCTTCCCGGCCGCACGAGCGATACAGCGATCACTCGTGCGGCCGGGCGCTCGATTCGTCGGGCCGTGTAAAGGCTCCCTGCCCGAGCGCCGATATCGCTGATCGGCGCTCGGGCAGGGAGAAGAATCGGCCCGTCTAAAAGGGCCTTTAGTAAAAATAAGTGTATGCACATTAAAAACAATGGCAATAATAACAATATTATTACTTATTATATGACTTAGAGCTGGATTCACATGACTGCGCTCGGTCTGGGAACACGGTCTGTGCGTCGCCTGCATCTCCCGAACCAACCACAACTTCAATGACCTGAATTGACTCAGAGTGATTTATAATACAGTCAGTTCCTATCTGATCGCGGGGCTATTGTACCGTACTCATCATCATCATCTATGCGAGTACAGTAGAAAAGAGCCACAATCAGATAGGAACTGACTATATTATAAAACAGTCAGTTTGAGTCAGGGGAGACGCAGTCGGTCCAGGAGATGCAGCCGACACACGGCCTGTGCTTCCAGGACCTAGCACATTAGTGTGCTTCAGCCCTTACTAGTGAAGACCACTGAAGGAACTTAAAGGAACACTAAACCTTGAAATGAATGATATAAGTAAACAGGAGGTATGTTTTTCCCCACTATTGTCCTCCCAAATCGCATTCCACTGTATTTAGTGGGTGCAATGACTGGGAACGGCGATCGTGCCGCCTCCCATCATTGAACCCCCTCAGATGCTGCATTCAATGCTGATCGCAGCATCGGACCTTCACATTGAGGCACGTGAAGTTTTGGTATAAATTGTATGCAAAAGATTGACAAATCAGAGCAACCTGGATATGACGTATAGTGTTCAGCGAATCGAGCTATGGATCAAAGATCTGAAGTCAATTCGCTCAAAACTTCATTTTAATGCTGTAAGGAGACCTGTTTCTGTACAGCATTAAAATGTATGGGCTCCAGTGAGGGAAATTCATTATCACCGAAGTCTCGCAAGAATAACTTCAGCATTCAATTTTTAAACTTGAAAACCATTTTAAAACAGGATTCCAAAGTCAGCTTTGGTACCAGCTGGTACCTCGGTATTGAAGCAGACTTTGGATCCAAGTTTTAAAATGGTTTTCAAGTTCAGAAATGAAATCCCACGTCCCACAAGACTTCGTGAAAATGAATTTCTCTCGCCGGAACCCATACATTTGAATGTTGTACATACAGAGACAAATCTCCATACACATTCAAATGAAGTTTCGAGCGAATCGACTTTGGATCTAGGATAACATTAATGACGTCACAAGGATGACACGTTGTGGTGTGGCCAATGATCAAAATGAGATGTGGCATTTGGGTAAGGATAAACAGAAAAGTAAATTGTTTTCTTGGGGGAAAAACATTGGTATCTGTTCCTATATGCCAGAGATGCTATCGTAGGATTTGATTAAAACATACACAGGCAGATAGTGAGACAAGGTGAAAATAAAAGTTCACTGAAAGAAACATTGGCCCACATTTACTAGATTTTGGCATAAAATGCACAAGAAACTGGAACAATTTGGTGAGAAAGTTTTAGGTGTGTGGCCTAAAATGTCTCCAAGTAAGCCAACCGATAGCTGGTATAGAGTTGTACAGTGGTGCCATGCACTAAATTTATCACTTGTCATGAGTCCCTGTGATAAATCTAGTGCAGGTCTAGACAGGTGTAAATGTCCTTTCACATGGACCAATGATCAGGCAGATTATCGGGGACGAGCGCTTGTATAAACCCATGTTCTGGTTAATATATGAAAAAGATGCCGGCAATCATCCGATGAATGAGCGAAACCTTTTTCTTTGGGTGATTGTGTCATTCTGCCTGCACCAAAAACCATTGTTCCTGTGGGGTACATCGTTCTATTCACCCATCGGAGGTGACTGCTGCATTTAAATGCCGCCCTCATCTCCAGGGGCGATCAGGCAATCATTGGGAACATATAGTTAATTCCTGATAATTGCTTGACACATTGGTCCATGTAAAATAACGCTTAGTTTACACCGTCTACAGTATTAGTAAATCTGTCCCAGTGTTTTCAATTACCAATCAAATACAGCAATCAACTATGGGAAATGTAACTTTGTGACCACTAGATGGTGTTGTCTGACTATAACTGGTGATACGTCCTCTAGATAAAGCTGGGAATGGAGACAGAGATCCAGAGATTGTGTTTTTGGTTTGAATGAGAACAGAGAAATATTTGTAGTAATTATAGTTTATCACAGCAGGATACAATGTCATACAAAGGGGATAAAACACACCATACAATGCTTACAAAAAACAATGGAAATGAAACTTCTACACCACAATATTTATCCAACATAAAACTTCCTAGACACTATCTACTGAAGTATCTATGCGCCAGGATTATAAACTAGAGGTAAAAGATATCAAATGATTTGTACTGTTCACATTACTGCTGTACAGGTACGCCTTCTGTCCTCCAAAGGTGAAAATGAAAACAAATTACCAGAATTTACAGTTATGTTATTCACTTGCAATGAAAAGGTTAAATGGAATCTATGTCTAATATCATCATAATGTGTATGCACCACCTTTAAAAAGTTCTTGTTAAGTTGAGTTCCAAGCAAGAGTGGTCAGTAAGGACTTGCCCTGCTAGACCCAAAAAATTATGGTCTCAGCCTGTGTCCTAAACCAGGGTCCAAAGAGAGGAACGGTTGCTGACTAATGGAAGAGAGCAACATGGGAACATGGATCAGTCACTTTTACAGATCACCTTTTGGGGGCTGGCTCTCTGTGCCCTTGCAAACACTATTTTATGTGTTATATACTTGATGCTAGTTAACTATGCACCATAAATAATGCTATTATACTGTCTACACACTTGAAATAATGCTCCATTAGATGCACAATACCTGATGCAGTTATATACAGTACGCACTGTTAAAGTGTAACTATTTTTTTGTGTGTAGGGGCAGATACTGACCAGTTTTTGTAATATACCTTAATTACTGAAATCGTACATTTCTATTAGAAAAAATAGCTCTAAAGTGGCCCAGTTTGTGCCTTAGCAACGCTCCTCTGTCTTCTGTTTACTGAACTGACTGCTGCTGTCCTCACTACCTCTCTCCACATACACAATATTTCTCACACTATAAGATGCACCTAGGTTTTAGAGGACAATAAGAAAAAAAATATTTTTCATTAGACATCGGATCAGATCAACAATGTTAATCAGACCTCAGCTTAGAGCACCAATCAGACCACCAATGTTAATAAGACCCTCAATCAGACCTCAGATCAGACCCCCAATGTTAAGACCCCAATAATACCTCAGATCAGACCCACAATCAGACCTCAATGTGAATGACCCCCAATCAGACCTCAGATCAGACCCCCAGGCCACAGAACAAATGGAAGCGCTCATTAGTATTCGCCCCATAAGACGCAGTGACATTTTCCCCCTACTTTGGGTGGAAAAGAAAAGTGCGTCTTATGGGGTTAAAAATATGGTATATAGAACTACGGAGACGCATTCCACACTGACTGTTGCTGTCCTTGCCGCCTCTCTCGCATATATAAATAAATATATATATATATATATTTTAGAGAGAGGGACAGTGAGGGCAGCAGCAGTCAGCGTGGAGCAAGTCTCCACAGTTATGTAAACAGAAGACAGGGAACAATGCTAAGGGACAAATGGGCCACTTTAGATCTATTTTTGTAATACAAATGTATGATTTTAGTAATGAAAGTATGCTACAAAAATGGTCAGTATCACTGTCCCTATACATTACAAAAATAAAAAAAAGAGAATGACAGCTACACTTTAAAGAAGCCTAGATATATATCATTATTACTCTTACAGGAAAGCCTGTATACTGGCCAACCCAAAACCCAGACCATTTTCAATGCAACTTTGAATGGTCGCCTCAAAGGGATTTTTATGTCCAATGAATGATGCACTACTATTGATGCTATCATATATGCATAATCAATGATTCCCCTCATCCATGACTGGTAGCATTCACTGTATAAGTGAGTACACATAGCTGGCAGGCACTGATAAATAGGGGCACTTGATTACTGAGCTCAGAACGAGCAGATATTTACATGTAGAAATTACTTGACAGTATTCCCATATCAAGCAGCGGTAGGATGAAAGCGCAGCGCAGGAAGTGGTACGTATGGCTTCTTTTGTTTGGTTAGTACATTTACAATGGGCTTCCCGAGTTTTTATTGAACTCAGACAAACCCCTTTAAAAAGCTCCAATATTTAGGCATGACTCATGAACTTTTCCCATTCCATTTTCTTGAGGAAAACTTTGAGCCAAAAAGGACTTATTTATAACTCTTTAAAGATAAGAAGAGAAGTGGCTGAGAGAAGGAAATGACATAAGAGAAGTTCATTTCCTCGATTACCAAAGTTAAGCAGAAAACAGTGAATACTGGAGGAAAATCCTCAGAAAGGTTTCTTATAAAGATGTGGCTGGCAGTATTAAAGCTAAAAAACAGGAGGAGTTGCTACCGGCCATGTGGTTTTCTCTGCAGCACCAACTGCTGGCGAAATGTTGTACTACATGCTGGCCATTCATATGGGGCAACCCCATAAAACAAAACCGAGTCCCCTAAAACAGGGGCCACACTATGTTAGTGGTTCTAAATTACAGCTTATAGAGAGGGTACGAGTCATCCATATGCTTCCAACAAAAATATTCTACATTTTTCAAACCAGCCCCTGGATCTGAATACTTTTATAACTGCATGTTATTAAAAATTTAGTATAGCCACTGAACTATTCACTGAAATCTGATATCTGTGTAGCGCCACCTGCTGTTTGCTCTTTTTCTACTTTCTCTGTCCTGCTCACTGAGATGGACACACTCCGTTCCATCCTTCAACTGCATAATAAAGAACACACGCCCTGGGAAAGATCACGCCCCCTAAGCTGTCAGCTTAAAATAAATCTAGAAAAGCAATTGAAGCAATGAATGGGAAGATATCTGGATCCATGTGAGGTACAGGGCTGGTTCTAAGTTTGTTAGAAAGAGATTGTCATGTCCTATATGATGACTGATAACACTAATCATGGGGTAAACCCCTTTAAGAAAATGGGACAAAGTGTTTGTGCCACAAGGATCATAGGAATAGATAATGATGAGAAGCATAATACACAGAATGCTAGGCTTTGAATAAAGACCAATAGCAATATACTACACAAGACAAAACCAAGTAATATTAAAAAAGACATTTTACTGAAATGTTAGCGGGGAGCCTTCACTTGTGGGGATTGTGCACTTAAATTCATGGCAGATGCTCCTACAGAGCTGATGATCACCTTGAAATTGAGCATTAAGGCTACAGCAATAATTCCTTTGGTGTTGATTTCAGATATGACCTCTAATCCTTTTAAACTCATGCGTTTTAAAGTGCTCAGACCAAAGAGGTTAAATGGAAGGACAAGCATCAGGCATATTGTCTTAAGGGAATTAGCTAAGGGCAAAGAAGTCAGGGATGACCAATTTTAACTCATTTACACAAAAGCATCAGTTATGGCGAGTGACAAGGTCAGAGGACTCGTGCCTTCTGCCTGAAGGAGCACTTATTCTAAAGAGTCAGTTCATCTATAAAAGGTTTATCTTGAGCATTTTTCAAACCTCATGCATTTTTTTTAAAAACTATTCCTAAAAGCATCTCCATAAAATATGTATGTTCTCACACTCGGCAAATATTACTTACTAACCTGTCACCACCATAATAACCACCTGAAGTATCTCACAGCTCTGGTCATCATGGGTAATTTGTCCAACAAACAACTTTGGCACAAAACCACTTTATTCCCATCGCATGGTTTATGCAAATGGACTATTTGAAGTCCAGGGACCAGCGGTCGTGGCCCTCCAAATAAAGATTGTTGCACCCCCTTCACTTCTTGATGGGCATCTCTGAGCTGTGAGGTGTACATCAGACATTGTGTGCCCGAGATCCCGTCTCTCACACACACAGAAGACTGTTGGTCCCTTGGCTTTGAATTGTCCATTTGCATATGGCACATGAGGGAAATAAAGTGGTTTTGCAGCAAAGTTATCCATTGGGACAATTACCCCAAAATATCGTTGGGGACAAGAGCTATGAGGTACTCCAGGAGGTTGGGGGCCATTATAGTGGTGGCATGATCTCTTTGAACAGTATGGTAAGGATCACAGAATCAATTCCTGGGATTTTCAATACAAAATGAGGTCCATATGTCCACGTAGGACATAGACCTGTGACCGTTGGGGACAATGGTCTCCTGGTCAGTGCTTTGTGAGACGAAAACATAAGTAGCACAGGGCCAATAAAAGGAGGTGTGAACTTCACCATTGTCTTCCATGGGTCCATGTGCAGTCCACTGCACACAAGGCCAATAAATATGGCCGTTTGATTAGGGCTTAATATAGGAGAGACCACATCCTCTATGACCTTTACTGTCAGAAAATTCTTTATCTCACCACTCAAACTGCTCTTAACTGGTTTGCACTATTTATTAAAGCTCCATATTTGATTATACTCTGTTGCTTGTAGCCATACTTTGACCATCGTAAAATCATCATTACCCCTGACAAGACATAAAATACCAATGACTTTATGGTGTAGTGCTGCACAAGTTCTCCATATTTGTTCCTTTCAATCATCTGCTGATGTTTTGCCCCTTTAAATGATCTCCATGATCTGCTGTAGCTTTTATTACAGGTGCATCATCACAAAACGTCAGGAACAGAATGGATTTTGGAGACATTTACTTTAACCAGATGAAAACTGAAAGGGCTATAAAAGCCTTTAAAAGCTGAAATGGCACAATAAACATTTGGAAATAGATTGTGCCAGAAAGCTAGAGCACTTGAACGGTGGCCAGTGTGACCCACCAGGATTAGATATTTCACTTATGTGATGTGCAACGCTGGAGTGGAAAGCAATGCTCCACCACCTACTTTGATTTCCTGAGCGGTCTTTCTTTCCACATACATTGCAGCGCTTGGCAAGCATGACCCTACTTAGCACCCAGGAATGGAGAGCGGCGTCCCAGAACACAGTGGAAGGAGATTATAGTCATAGTTACCATTTCACAACAAAGAGAAAATGCCTTCAACCAGCTGTGTGAGGAAAGTGGGAGTAAAGGTGAAAAACCTAAACCATGGCTGGGTTGCTATATAATTAGTCAACACCATGTACATATATTTTAAGCCCTGCTAGTGGCCACATTTCATGCAAAGCCAGTGGATTGTCTAGGCCACGTAATAAAAGATAGAATGTAATGATATATCGGGGTCCTAAGTATTCCACTTGTTTATATGCAATTAAAATGTCCTTCAAGGGATGTCCATGGGTGCAGCTGTGCAGGAAGGAGGGGAATATATACATTATGTACGTGCTCCTTATCTACAGATGATGAAGAACATCAAAAACATCCATGAAGAACTGTAGATCTACCCCTCAAAAAAATCAGCAAAGGCAAAGCTTGGTAGCCAATAGCTACCAAAGGCACAATCTCTGCTTAAAGGGTTTGGCCCATCTGGGATGTTGATGGCATATCGCTAGGATGTCAGATAGAAGTGTGTCTTCTGGTACCTGTACCTATCTCCAGAATGGCAGATAGTTCCAAAAAATGGCCAAACCAGTGTGCTCAGCTATTTTCAGTATTTAAGCTTCATATCGGTGAATTGAGAGTTTTGTGCGAGGTGCAGCCACCTCTCCATTGCTGTTATGGGACTACTATTTTTGAAACTCCCAAAGCAATGAATGGAGGATGGTCTGTGAATGTGCGGCTGCTCTCTCTTCACTTTGAGGGCTCTATTCTGGAGATAATAGCAGGTCTCAGATGAAGAGCCTGTACCTATTTCAGATTGATGGCATATCCTAGGGGAATACCCCTTTAACAGTTAGTATGCCAAGTGGCAGGACAGTACATACTCCTGTCTAGTGATCTATTACCCTAGATGTCTGATCGATGATTTTGCACTTTTTCACCAGCTCTGTGGCTTGGCATTTAGCAGCGATTGGTGCAGCACTAGTGCCATGGGTTCAGATTTGCCAAGGCCAATTAGATATTTGCAACTTAATACCATTGGTCTACAGCTGGTCAAGGGAATGGAAGCCAAGAGTGAATAGAGCCTTCTGCTTCCAGGCACATCCACATCTGGTCATAATCACATATAGGAGTATATGCAAAAGGTGGTCGTAAAATAGAACAATCTAAAAATGGAAGAAAAATCATTGTAAGTCCATTCACAAGAACAAGCAATCAACTTCAAGAGGGCAACCTCTCAAGAACTTCACCCTTGAAGCCCAATTATGCCCATATAGAATCATCTTCGGAAGAATTATACAGGATACCACACTGACACCCTAGGTCATAGAGGACGATGTATTTTGGCTTTTCCACAACGTAGGCAGTGGTTGGTATGACATTAGGTTGGGCGGTGTAATAGTACAAAAAGTTGTGACGAATACAAGGACAAGTCTGCAATGACCACTTCACACTGCTTTAGAGAAAACCTGCATATGTAATGCTGTTTCCAAAAGAGAGGTTGTGTCTACGGAGGACCAATGCTTTAAAAAAAGGTTGTCCTTCCAGGACAACCCCTTTAAGACAATGCAATAGGCTGAACAACATTGTATGGAAACAAAGACAGGCAGATAGATAATGAAATCCGGTGACTATGAACACCCCATATTTTGACTCTGAGGACCAACATTTAGAAACACAGATTTCATTTGCACATTTCCAGGCAGAACATGCTACATCTGCTAGAATAAAACAAGGGATATCAACAGACAGTGAACAGAAGATACAGAGAGAGGAACCGGTGACAGTGCAGATAACCCCCTTCCGCCTCTTAGGGAAGCAGCATATCAATCACTTACTTTTGTGTCTCTAGGTCTTCCTGTGTGACATTTAGAAAGCAGTTTAAGGCTGCAGCGTGCTTCATCCCTACATATAAAGCCTTCCTTCCAGGACTCTGCGCTCTTGGAAGATCTGGATTTCACTAACATGAACAAAGAGCACATGATGTATTCCGTTTTCCCACCCAGCTGCATGGGAGCGGAGCATATATGTACATTTAACCCCTGGATGGTCCTTATGAATAAGTGCAGGTACCAACTACTCACTTCTAAGTTTAAATCAAGTATTATCATCTTATCATTAGTTTATAACACTGTACAGTGTCCCTGATTTTTGGTTTGGGGGGGAGGGTTTGTAGCCAGTTTGTCCCAGAAGTATTTCACATTATCTGGAAGCTGTCAGACAATGGAAACACTGAACTTGCAGTGAGCCCCTGAGGAGCCAGTGCAGAGGATAGGTGTGGCAGAAGCCCTGATGAGATGTGTCATGGTGTACTCCCTCAGGCCGTTGCTCCCTAGGGATTGACGCAGTGCAAATGTAGTTTGAAGAATGAGGCCAGATGTAAAGGTATAACAGTCTCTTTTTACATAGTGTATATCATCATTTGTGGCACATGCAGCAGCAGTAAATACAAAGTGCAGATTCAGGCACCAGATGATGGCTGGTTGGATGGCATTTATTTGGCTCTAGCAGAGACTTGTGGAGATAGGGGTCCACTGTAATATAGGCTTGATATTTTTCTGGCCAGGTGGTGGTGTCTGAGCTATAGTCCCTCACCTTGCAGCAGTGTCTGTAAAGCTGTCATTTTGCTAATCACTCTGCTGTCTTGTCTAACTGATGCTTTCTGGAAGCAGTTTTCTTAAATTTGTTTTCTGATATCTCATGGTGCGTTGGTCTCACAGGAGAACTGTATCTAGTTACTTAATTATCCCTCTGGGGTGTTAGTCTCACAGAGGAATAAGATACGGTTCCTAGGAGTAGGAGCTCTGCATGTGCTTCCTCACTTCCCCACAATCTACATAGGAACTCCTTTCTCCTTCTCTAGATGACCTGGTACTACCTCTCATGGCAGGAAGAAGGACCAGCTGACTCCGACCAAGAGGGGAGGAACAAGGCGATTAGCCCTGTCCCTGCCAACCCCACCCTCCCTAGCTGGAATGAACAGCCAATACATTAAAATACATTATATATATTTTTTTTAATAACAATTGCAAACACCCTCTCTGGGGTGTTGCACATTCATCATCAATGAAGTGGTAAGGCAGTTCTTGACGATGCTGCATGTATTCCTGGCAGAGCATCATCCTATTAGTATGGTTGATGATACAACTAAAATAAGGGGCCTTCATATTCGTCTAAACTACTAAAAACTGGGGAAGGTTTCCCATAAACTACAGCCACAGGTACCGCCATACTTATGGATGCAAACGACCGTCTTTGGAGTCCAGTTTGCAAACCATGGATTGACAAAATATGGATACCTGCTGTGTGCATTTCATGTTTTATGATTCCCATCATCCCAACTACTATTCTCAGCCACAACAGACCAGAAAAAGTCATGTTCTATCACATGTGGAATTGCTAAAAATATGGATGTGTGCACAGCTCCACAGAAATGAGTCGATCAGTTTGCTATCTGCAACAAATGCTAATTGCAAATGGCTGTAAAACGGTGAAAACTACTGTGCCAACTTTATAGTGTGCCAGAAAATTCTTACACTTGGCAAACTAGTAACAGGGTGTGGGCAGCGGAGAATGTAATACTGTATAACAAAGCAGATTATTATGGTGTTCACGGCATACCAGAAGAACAGGTAATAATGAGTACATTGGAAAACTATGACTTGATAAGACATGGAGAACCACCCAAAAGATGACAGGTCCAACGTGATGTATACAGTATGGCAATTGATGAAGGGCTAATACAATGTAATAACCCAAATAGTGGTTGTAGCTGTTGGGTCAGTCTCCTTGCCCCTTAAACTGTATATCCTTGGTGTGTGGTTTAGCGAGTTTGGGTTGTCAAAGTCTCATCTTAAGGTGTTCACGAGGAGAGGAAGATGTTGCCCTCCACATTCCCACAGCAGGTGTCTCCAACGTAAAAATCCACATTAAAGCATAAACAAAAGCTGTTCTATGTTGCTACTGAATGGACACACTTAAAAGTCCTCATTTTAATCACAGGGGAATTGTGGATTTTTCAGTAATGGGATTTTTTTTTTTCTTTCTAATTGCTTTCAAATGAGTTTTCTTATTCAAGTGTTGAGAGCACATGTATCCTCTCATATATCCAATGTTATAAAGGGTTCCACCTTTAGTCAACAACAGAGATCACATTCTCCTGTCCAAACCTCATAAAGCTTCCTGGTGTGATAACAAAGCTTGACGTCACTTTGAAGCAAGTTCATTGCCCAAAAAAAAAAAAATTTGCAAGAAGCTGAAGAACAAAGGTCAGGAAGCGGCTGTTTATGGTCTAATTAAAATCTCCTTTCACCCCAGGCCCTCCCATGGCTTGTGCTGAGATGAGAAAGTTCAAGGCAAGAAATCCCTTATTTTATCCTGGTTCCTAGGAAGTCAAAAGGAGACTGCAGCCATAAATATTCTCACATACTGCTACATCAACAGTGCAGGGACCCAGGGTGTAAATGGCTTCTCTGGCAGCAACTATGGAAAAGAAAGACACACCCAGAATATGTAAAATGTAAAAAATGTAGGTTATTTTGTGCTGGGAGTATTAATGCTATTGACATTGGGTTTTGTATTATAGATATGAAGCAGCTAATCCACTATTTTACTGTCTGCACAGGGATGTGACTATAGAGGGTGCGGAAATTGAGGCTAGACCTGTACCCTGGGGTCCATGTGGGCCCAAAAGCTGTCTCTGCCAAAATGGGGAGGTCAGTGTGTTACATGTCTGGTGGGCACTGTTACAAATTTTGTATGGGAGTTACCCAAATTAGGTATATTAGTTATATGTATTACTATGGTGTTCATATATTTGCATCTTCCCCATGTTATTTATATTTATTATTAGTTACATAGACATTCCCCTATCACTGCCCCTAACAACACCCAGCTAGTTTATAGCTCCTCCCACCCAGCTTGTTATATAGACACTCCCCTATCACTGACTCTAACAACACCCAGCTAGTTTATAGCTCCTCCCACCCAGCTTGTTATATAGACACTCCCCTATCACTGCCCCACCCATGGACACAGGAAATAAGAATGAGCTGCATGGACATGGTCATGTGACCACAGCTCAGAACAGGAGATAGGAGCAATAAAGGTAAAAGAAATACATTACAAAGTTACAGCTACCTTCATAAATGATTATTTTAAAGGATGTTGATACAAACTGGAAAACCCCTTTTAAAGATGCCATACACATTAGATGAATGTTGGCTAAACCCTCTGATTTCAGTAGCATAAGTCATCTATCCAGTGTGTATGGAGGAGTCCCAACTGGCATCAAGGAAGACAAAGATCAAGCTGTTGGATTTCAACATGCCCAAACATTTGGTTCCCAGGAGATAATTTGACACTAAGGGTGTCTGGCAGCAGCATATTCCCCAGTAGTTACACCATCCATCTGATATCTGTCCATAGATCTCACATCGCTCCATCTATCTCATACCGCCCCATCTCCTCTCTACTCATCAATCTCAAATTTATCTAGGTATCTAAATAACGGCAGCATTGATCATAAAAGAATACTGTACATTTCTAATGGCTGGCAGTCTTATTATATATATCTTAATCCTTATCTTTGATAAGGACGTTACATCATACATCATTAAGTTACCAGTTATTACTGCATGAGCACAAAACTCTCTATACTAGTAGAACAAAAGTAGGACACACAGTAGATTTTTGTGTCTTGCAAAATGGATAATAAATCTCTACTAGAATCATATTATGAGATAAGACTCATTAAAATACATGAGAAATATTTACAGGACAGTGGTAACCAGTCAAACATCTGGGGGTCTTCCTACTCCAACAACACAGTAGTCTTATAGGGCGGCATGCGGCTGTATCACTTAATACAATGTATCACCGCACAGCTGGGATGATGACTTCACTCATATACTATTGCAAGATAAATCTATTGCAAGATAATCTCTATTTTTCCAATATCTTTACCTCAGTGTCATCCTTTTGAAATTGTTTAATGTAAATATAAATGGATGTATGCATTATGCTAATGTTATTCTTAGGCAGCCTTAGACTTCTACCATCTCTACAATGCAGAACATTCAACAATTTAGTGCAAAACTCCACTGCTTGCACCCAAAGTGATACATATAAAGTTTCAATAAACTGAGAACTGAAGTTCTGTTTGCAGGATCCGGCTTTAACTATCTCTACAGTGTAGACATAGAAGGAACACGATCATCACTTATCTAGCTATACCAGGTTTATTTTCATACGGATAACGAAGAGTTTAGATAGACACCATTGACTTTAATGAGGTTCATCAGTGTCCATGTATGTGTTCTCTGGCCATGAAAAATACTGGGAAGACCAATGGTAGAACTGACGCCACCTAGACTTATCTTAGTTTCATACAAGGTCAGTGATTGTGCTCAACTGTGCTCAAGTTCAAAGGGGTTTACCAGGACTAAAATGATGATGGGCTATCCTTAGTATAGGTCCTCAATATTTAAATTGATGGACCTCTGACCTCTGGACCCCTGCCAATCATTATAATGAAGGATCTTATAAGGACAAGATGTCAATAAGCTGCCGCCAGGCACCACCTATAGGAAGAAAGGATTGGCATTTTGGAATCCAACATGGCAGATTCTCCTTTTCCTTTGAACTCAAGTTGGGGGAATGTTGGGGCTCAACAACCAAATCAGCAGGTTTGGCTGATGTTCATCAAAAGTGAATGGGCACCTTTAGAGGGCATTCACAGAGCCGTATCCGTTTTGTGGTCCGCAAATTATGGATCCACAAAACACGGATACTGGCCGTGTGTGTTCTGCATTTTGCAGATCAGCACACCCCGCCCTTTGTCAGAAATGCCTATTCTTGCAAAATAGACAAAAGTAGGACACGTTCTCTTTTTTTGCAGGCTGCAGAATGGACATATGGATGCAGACAGCACACAAAGTACTGTCCACTTCCTTTGCGGTCCCATTGAAATGAATGGGTCCGCATCTGATCTGCAAAAAATGCGGATTGGATGCATACTAAAAATACAGTCGTGTGAATGCCCACCGAGTCCTAGAAAACCCTATTCAGTAGGGATGAGCGAACGTCCGGTTTCAAGTTCAGCGTACAAGGTTCAGGTTATCTAAGAATTCGGTTATGGCTTCCGCTACAATGGACCATAAGTTATGGTTCGTGGTAGCAGAATCCATAACGGAATTCTTAGGTAACCTGAATCTTGAACGCTGAACTTGAAAACAGAAGTTCCCTCACCCTACTATTCAGGCTTTGAGTGGAGTTAGGCCCCTAATGAGGGAAATAAAAAAAGCATTATGGCATTTGATTAGTTAAAATGCTACCTAGAATCTACCGTTATAGCAGCCAGTACCTGGACGAGGGGTATTATTTCAAGTTCAGGATCAGTCTGGAAATAGCTGAACGGACCTTCGTTCTAGGGTTTGGTCCAGTTTCTAGAGGTTGGCCCCTACTGGTCAGACAATAATGGCAGAGGCCATCATCGTCTATAGTGGGTAAAATCCCTTTAGGTTTGGGTTGACCGGGTTAAATGTCTTGCCCTGCACTCCAAAATAATATCTGCATTACTGCAAGTCCTAAAACCAAAATGTCTATGCAGAATAATAAAACTCCCTTGAATTCTAAGCAAACGTACAAGAAATGTGTAGGCTACAAAAGCCCTAGAGGTATAAAAGAAAAAACAACAACCTAGCAATATTATACATGTAAAATGAAAGTACAAAAACATTTTTACTGACTGTTTACTTACCCTGCCCCAATACCCTAAAGGCACCTATTTTAAAAGTATCAGATTCTAGAAGCCAAGAAACATCACAAAGGGACCTTCTTCACCAACACAGTTTGGCAGCTCTCCCCGCCTCCACATTTAAATGGCACATCTGCTAAATACCAGATGCCTGAAAGCCTGTCTTTATCTTGTGTCCCTTACAGAACTCCCACTCCTCTTGACCTCACTGCCGGGAACACAGCAGCTTCATCCAGACTGTTAACCTACGCCGCTTCTCAGGAACAGGCCCAATTTATATTGCCATCAGTTTCGCTGCTTTCAGTAAAATCGTAGAACACATGCACAGTGTCTTGGGACAATAATGCGCAAAAACTAAATCATCGTATTTCCATGTTAATCCAAGTGAATACGAGGATTTAAAGGTTGCCATAGATTGGAACTAAAAAACTGTCCAAGATATGGGTCCCAGGTGTCCAATGAAAACGTTCTCCTTCCTTGATGTCATGACTTAAATACACTTGCCTGGACCCAGTGATGTTTAACTTTAAAATATGAGCCAACAGAGGCCATGGAAAAGCATCTGAGGATCCAAGTAAAAAAAAGTAAAAAAGTGCAGCTCACCAAGCAGGAGACTCCCCTCTGATGTCATCTTTTAGGCTTGGGGCACGGGGGTGGTCAGCTGTTCACGAATGTGTGGGCAAAAGACAATCCAAACCATAGGAATAAGAATCCAAAGTAGGCTTTGGTACCGAGGTACCAGCCAGTACTAAACCCCACTTCAGATTCCTATTTTAAAATGTTTTTAAATATGCAGATAGAAATACCGTAGTAATTGACCAAAGTCTCGCGAGATGACGTTTGGCTCCACGGAGACAACACATTTTAATGCTGTACAGAAACAGCATTAATATCGAAATCTTTGAACAAATCGACTTCAGATCTATGATACGAAGCTCGATTCGCTCAAGCCTATTTGTAATGCCAGTCTTAGCATTTCAACCCCATTAACCCTTTCAGTACCGGAGGTTTTTTCGGTTAATCGTTTTCGTTTTGCGCTCCCTGCCTTCAAACAGCCATAACGGTTTTATTTTTCTGTTCACATAGCTGTATGAGGGCTTGTTTTTTGCGGGACAAGTTTTACTTTCCAACGCCACCATTTAATATTGCATATGGTGTAGTGGGAAGCGGGAAAAAAATTCCAAATCGGGTGAAATTGCAAAAAAAAACGCTATTCCGCTACAGTTCTACGGGTTTCTTATTTACAACGTTCGATGTTCATTAAAAGTGACCAGTTACTTTCAGTCTACTGGTCAGTACGAATCTGGCGATACCTAATATGTATAGTTTTTCCTGCGTTTTGATAGTGATAAAATAATTAGAAAGTTGGCCTTTTTTTTTTTGTCATATCTTGACCCCTATAACTTTTTGGTATTTATGAGTACGGAGCTGTATGGGGGCTCATTTTTTGCGGGGCAATCTAAAGTTTTTATTGATACCATTCTGGGGTGTGCATGAGTTTTTGATCACTTTTTATTAAATTTTTTTTAGAAAAAAAAGCGACAAAAAACAGTAAATCGCCATTTGGACGCTTTTTTACGCCACACAATTCGCCGTATTGGAATTTTTTTTTTATATTTTAAAAGTACCGGTGTTTTTGGTCATGGTGATACCCATGATGTCTATATTTATTGTTATTTAGGTATTTATTTTTTAATTATATGGAAAGGGGGGTGATTTGAACTTTTTTTTTAATTATTTTTTATATATTTTTTTAAAAAATTTTGGTGATTATTTTAAAGCTCAAATATGAGCAAATAGATTGTGTTTTTTATTTTTTCTTTATGAGCAATGAGGGTCTTTTATTTTTCACTTAATGACCGAATTTGCTCATTTCTTATCCTGGCCTGCCATCTAGTGGCCAGAATAAGAATTGCACTTTGAAAGCTGTAAACCTCATCAGCGAGGTTTACAGCTTTCAGATCGTGTACAGACACCCCGATTGGCCACACGGGGTGTCTGTACACCACCCGGAAGCGTACGCTTCCGGGTTTAGATGCAACTAGATGCCGTGATCACATGTGATCACGGCATCTAAAGGCCTAGGAAGACGCCGCCGATGGCGGTAAGTACCCGCAAGTCTCTGCTGTTAGAAACAGCAGAGACTTGCCGGCCATGACGCCCGCCGCATGTGCGAGCGGGCGCCATGTGTCCGCATCGCCCCAGCGCCATACATGTACGGCGCTGGTACTGTAAAGGTTAAGTCACATAAGGTTTAGGGTCCATTCACACGTCCACATGAATGGGTCCGCAAAATTGCGGAATGGATACGGACTCATTCATTTCAATAGGGCCGTAAAAGATGCAGACAGCACACGTAGTTCCTTTCCACGGTCCCACAAAAAATATAGAGCATGTCCTATTCTCGGCCGCAACCAGGGGTGCACTGCCAATGAGGTGAGGTGAAGCGATTGCCTCAGGCAGCACCAGATACGGACTAGTGGGGGGCAGCAGAAAGGCCTTGGGCAATGAGTGCTTTCATTGTGGAAGCATTCATCTCTGCATATTCAACTGTATTGCTATACTAACCAGTATGTTTTCCAAGTATGTCTTTAACAGTAAGGCTAGAGGGAAGGGGTTAGGCTAAGAATTTGGCATGGCAGGGGTCAATTCAGTTTTCGCCTCATGCAGCAGAGAGGATAGATGCACCCCTGTCCGCAACCACGGACAAGAATAGGCATTTCTATCATAGAGCCGAGTCCAAAAATGCAGAATGCACGTGGCCGGTGTCTGTGTTTTGTGGATCTGCAATTTGCAGACCGAAAACACTTGCAGACATGTGAATGGACCCTTAGTTTCCGTGGGTGAGCAGCAATGCAGTTGCTACAAACCTTCTTACACAAAGCAGCCAAAGGCTGGAAGAATTAGTGGGATAACGGAGGTATAAACTTTTACTATTAGGCGATTGGCAGTACAATTATTTTGGGCAATTATTGGGAATGATCACTCCTTTAAATGCCCATTTCCAATAATATCTCCATGTAAAGTTATTTTCCCACACATACGGCAGGAGAATCATTGCAGACACTTGGGAAAACTCCACTGATAAAGGATTGTCACAGACATGAAAGCAACTTTATGGTTGTCTGCAAAATGTCAGCAAAAAAGAAGCCTGCTAGACTGACTAGTGACTTCTATGAGAATGTGGAGTATGAGGTCTCTGATCTAAGGCGGCTTTCACAAAGCAACTGATATATCCAGTTTTCTATTGTGATCATATATCCTCCTGCTAAGAAGTCAGTTGGTTTTATCTGTCAAGTGATTCATGGTCTTATCTTACAACGAGGTCCAGATGGAGATTTCATTATCTCCAGTTATTTGAGAGCCGTCTCTAAATTTATTATTCAGGACCTAAAATCCTACAGTATGGACAAAGTAAGGCTACTTTCACACTAGCGTTTTAAAATTCCGGTATTGAGTTCCGTCATAGGGGCTCAATACCGGAATAAAACGCTTCAGTTTTGTCCCCATTCATTGTCAATGGGGACAAAACTGAACTGAAGACAACGGATGCTCCTGAAAGCATTCCGTTCCGTCTTCAGACCGGAGAACAAACCGCAGCATGCTGCGGTTTTCTCTCTGGTCCAGGGATCCGCACCAAGACGGATCCGGAATGACCCCCAATGCAAGTCAATGGGGGTGGATCCGTCTCGTGTGACCACAATGGTAACCGGATCCGCCCTCCATTGACTTTCAATGGAGTTCATGACGGATCCGGCTACACATACACACATACAGACATAGACATACACATAAACATACACAGACATATACACATACAAATACACATACATACTTACATGCACCCCGGCAGGTCTTCAGAGCGTCGGAGGGACAGGACGGCGCGCACAGGTGACGATTCCACCAGGCGCCCAGCAGAGGGCGCTGTGGGGAATCGTCACCTGTGCGCGCCGTCCTGTCCCTCCGACGCTCTGAAGATCTGCCGGGAGCATGTAAGTATGTATGTGTATTTGTCTGTGTATATGTGTGTGTATGTTTATGTTTATGTGTACGTATGTACTGTGTGACATGTGTGGGGCCGGAGCGCGGTTCCGGCTCCACACATGTCACTGCGGCAGGCCTGATCCGGCAGCACCCTTCACCTGCCGGATCAGGCCTGCCGCTAGTGTGAAAGTAGCCTAATACAGCTGAGCATTTGTAATGATTATTAGTTTTAATAATTATTTTATATCTCTATAATATACATCACTATTTAGGCTATTTGAGACTCGCATCTTGATACATAAAAGTGATTGACACATACGTCAGGAAAGCTCCAGACAAAACATATCCTTGGGGCCCAATGCACCTGACAGATGCCAAAACAGTGTTATTTTGGTATGCGCTGGGCCAGTAAAAAATACTTTATTTTTTTAATTTTTTTAAACAATGGTTGTCAACATAAGCCACTGTATAGCTATATAATGTCATACATCACAGCCTTCCATCGGAGATTTAAGTTTGCGGATAAGGCTACTTACACCCTAGTGTTTTTATTTTCCGGTATTGAGATCCGTCGTAGGGTCTCAATAACGGAAAGAAACACTTCCATTTTGTCCCCATTCATTGTCAATGGGGACAAAACATAACTGAACAGAATGCTCCAAAAAGCATTCAGTTCGGCTATGTTCTCATACCGCAGCATGCTGTGGTTTTCTTTCCATCATGGGATGCGGAGCAAGACGGGTCCATCGTGACCCACAATGCAAGTCAATGGGGACGGATCGGTTTGCTCTGACACAAAAGAAAACGGATCCGTCCCTCATTGACTTTTAATGGATTTCATGACGGATCCATCTTTCCTATGTTAAAGATAATATAACCGGATCCGTTCTTTACAGATCCATATGGTTGTATTATCAGTAACGGAAGCATTATTGCTGAACCCTGCCGGATCCAGCAGAAAAGTTAGTGTGAAAGTAGCCTTACTCCTGGAACCTCCAACAGAAGGGAAAAAAAAATGTGAACAGTACATTACAGTTTCATTGCCTGCTGGAAGATTTTCTGGGACTTTTTGGAGAAACTGTAATAAAATAAATAATTTGACTTTTGCCAATATATTAATATAGTGTCTTAAAGGGGATAATAATATATAAACTAAAAATCAGACATCATATAGTACATCATGAGAATCTCTTTCTAACAAAGCTAGAACCAGCCCTGTACCCAGGGGTGTAGCTATAGGGGGTGCAGAGGTAGCAGTCGCTACTGGGCCCAGGAGCCTGGGGGGCCCAAAGAACCTTGTGCTGCATAAGAAGACACCAGTATTATAGAAAGTGCATGCTGGTCAAGTTACACCTCTGGCTGGAGGGAAGGGGTTAGGTCAAGAATTTGGCATGGGGGGCAGGGGTGCCATTTCAATTTTCCCTCAGGCAGAACGAAGGCTATGTGCTTCCCTGTCCCTGGCCACAAAGCACTGATGTTAGGGGGAACTCTTGCACCAGGGCTCAGGAGCCTTTAGCTACGCCCCTGCCTGTACCTCAATTGTTTTGCTAGGTTTTCTTCAGGGTAGCAGCTCAGGGGGTGTGTACTTTCTGCTGCAGCTCTCTTCCTGAAACTGTCATAGCTTCTAACAGTAAATATAACTGGTAGCAGTTGAAGGATAGAACTGAGCATGCGTGACCACCTCAGTAGGTGGATGTGTACATTACTATACAGATAAAATACCAGGAGTCATTATAATGAAGTAAAGAAGATATGTCACAACTGGAGCATTTTCGTAACAGCCTGGCCTGGAATGTCCAGCCTTCTGTGTGCTTCTACAAAAAGATTGAGCATGTACTATACCTATTACCACATATTTCACAAGGACCTCTGTGACCTATATGGTAAATCAAAGAAAACTAATTTGAAGTTGCAGTGTAAGAACAGTACAAAAGACTAAAGGCCCTGACAGATATTACACTGACAGATAATCGCTAACAATAATCGATAATTGATTACCCGATGATCAACATGTTTAAAGATAATAGTTTGCCGGCGGCAGATCGTGCCATGTAATGACGATCTGCTGCCGGCAAGCAACAAATCAGTATGATGATGAGCGATGGCATTAGCGATCACTCATCCCTATACTGAGGAGGAGATCATTGCATTTAATAGCAGCGGTTTCCTCCGCTAGCAAACGCTTCCCTCCTGACAATCGCCTGCTACATCTGCAGGTGTAATAGGACCTTTACATCCAGAAATTAATTCACATTACTCATTGCACTTAACTGAGCAGCAAGGGGCAGGATATTGGACTGAAGATAAGCACCACAAGAGAAGTTTACATTGTAATAGATTTCTAATGATGTCAGGTTACGGATGCAACAACTGACTGATCGCTGCTCAATTACCCTCAGGCCTCAGTGAACACAGTTAGAAGAATGACTCCGCGTCAGATTCTTTCATGTTCTTGGCAGTTCATCTGATATCTTTTGGTGGGTTAGCGGGAGGAAGGCCCCAGAAATGTTGGCCTCCTAACACATTATTATACCAGTTGGATAGTTGCTAAGACTAGGAGTAAGAACCTCACTAATGTGTCTATAGGTTAAGGTGAAATATCTGTCTGGAGAATAGGCTACTCCACTGAAAAGCAGGTCATCTCTATGGGAAGTAGGAGGATACTGGATTTCTTCTTCTTAATCTGGCTGGTGGGATTCTGACTCACAGACTTCAACACAACATCAGGTACAACGGAAGAAGTAATAAAGTCAGAAAGAAAAACTCTGAAGGAGCACCATAAGGGCTCTGCAAGATGTACTAATGTTTTCTATTCATGTTGCATCAAGGGCCTGGCTATGCTGGATATGGCAATTCTGGTAGTCCATTCCTCTGTCAAACGGACTGCCGGAATACCGTACTGCAGGTGTAAACCTAGCCTTTGGACTGTGTTATACCAACAGAATATATGACAGATTTTGTGATCAATCATTGGTCAGATGGTCGTTTATACACACAGATCTTTTGTTATACACACCAACTATTGGTCTGATTGGACAGAAATTGGTCAGATAATCTGTTGGTGTAATACAGGCCTGAGCTCCATACTATCACTCTCTAGTTAATCATATATCTGATGAATCACAATCTACTGTAAATTTTGAGCCAAGTTAACTTTGGTGTCCATTTTCTTTTTATTGTGGTATGGACCTTGCTTGCTCCTGTGCAGCTCCACCTGTGGTATGTCCCCTCCTCATGAGATAGACAGACAGATAGATGAGATACATAGATACGAAATAGAGATAGATAGATAGATAGATAGATAGATAGATAGATAGATCCAGTTCAGATATAAGAATCAGACTCAATAGAATATCTCTTCATGTTTAGCAATCTACCAGTTCGCCCAGAGCTTTGGTTTTTCTAGGAATCTGTGTCCAGAATAAATAATGACAACATACTGGTGGCTACAAATGGGCTGGAAAAATCCCTCAGGCCTAGGAGCCAAAATACATGGAGAAATAGTAACTGCTGCCATCTAAGTTTTGGGTCCCATGTCTGTTTATCCTGACAGATGCACATTTTCCTAGCCCAGCCTATCCTTCTCAAAATGAGAACATTCATGTTAATATTCCAACGTTTAAAACTAATTATAGGGGTTTTCCATCCTCCAGATATTGATGACTTATCCTTAGTATCTCCACCAATCACCTTTTCCTTGCAGCCTCCAGTACTGTAACTAGCACTGTTAATAGAGAGGGAAAAACAGCGCCGTTCAAAGTGTAGTGGCCGTGCTGGGTTACTGCAGCTCATCTCCCATTGACGTGACGGGCATGACCGCTACAATTTGAACGGAGCTGTGGTTCCCTCGCCATTCACAGCGCTAGTCCAGTGATGGAGACTGCAGGTGATCAGTGGGAATGTGGGTGTCGGATCCTCACTGATCAGGGGCATGGAAAACCCCTTTAACAGGAGAAATTCTGTTTCTCTTACTTTGCATTGATTTTGATAAAAATATGTAAAGAGATATAGCTGTCAATCAATAAGTAGGACCGCCCACTGGACTCCAGCATAGAAAGCAGAGATATATATCAGATTATACTTAATCTTATCAATGTACTCGTGTTCTGCTGGCCCGCAGTTACCAGGGACATTGCACAACGGTGCATTATGTCAGTTATTAGTGTTAGTTCTTTTCCAAATGTGATGTATAAAGCAATGCAGAATGCCAAAACAAATCTCCACTTACTCCTTTGGTGGATCCAGATCTTCAGGTCGAGCTTCAAAGAACCTTAAGACCTCTTCACATCGTGATATATGTGTCGGTAATTTAACTAAAGCCTGCAAAGAAAGAAAGAACCCATAATGCTGGGGCTGCACAAATAAGGTATAGGTACAGTCCTGATATCAGGAACGTGTCCTTACCCTGCAATACTCATCAATGGGCTTAAGTCTTTTCACAGCTACATCACGAATATGGCTCCTCCGGAACAATATTTTACCTAAAATGAAACAAACAAACAAAAAAACTGTTGAAATATCAAATCAGAGCATTCTCAAAGATTTTTTTAAAAAATTTGCAAAGAGCAGGAAAATAAAATAAAGAATAAACACCACTCCTGCTGCTGGTCCAGTCCCTGTTAGTCCTGCAGCTAGCATGTGCTGTACATCATTCATCTCACCACTCGAATTTGGCCGAGTCAGTGGTCACATGAGGGACTTCACCCAATGCATTAAACAGTTCATCCAGCACTGAAGGGTTAAAAAGGTATTTCCGGCTTTGGGGCTCATGCACACCGCCATTGGATGTTTTGCAGTGTACAAATTGCGGATCCTTAAAACACGGATACCGGCCGTGTGCATTCCGCATTTTGCAGAACGCAAGGGCTGGCCCCTAATAGAACAGCCCTACACTTGTCTGTAATGTGGACAATAATAGGACATCTTCTATTTTTTTTGCAGAACGGCCATGTGGATATGGAGTCATTTCCATTTATTTTTGAGGCCCCCATTGAAGTGAGTGTTTCCGCATATGAGCCACAAAAAAATGGAAGAAAAATAAGTTTGTGTGCATGAGCCCTTACAGTGAATACATATTAAAGGGGTTATCCGAGACTAAAAAATGTCCCCCATATGCCCAGGCCCCTCACACTGAATATACTTACGTGGCTCCCCGCGTCGCTCCAATCCCTGCAGCACCACTGCTGCTTCTCCCCTTGTGTGGATGAAAATATCCGGTGTCATGCAGCCAATGGCAGGCGGTGAAGGGGACAAGCCTCCCTAGCATCGCGGATGATGCTAGTGAGGCTTGTCCCCATCATCACCTGCCATTGGCTGCTCCCAAGACCCACCCCACCTGGCAACGGATGTTTTTATCCCCGCACAGGGAGAAGAAGCAGCAGCGGCAGTGCGGGGACCAGGAGCAGCGTAAGTATATTCAGTGTGAGGGGCCTTGCATATGGTCTCAGATAACCTCTTTAAACACATTACAGAGCATACCGCTTTGCCATCATCCGTCAACATGTTTCAACTGTTACACAGTCTTACTCATGACTAGACCTTCTCAATGCACCATTCCTGAAGGCAAATATATCTTTCTACTTTCTGATGCACAGTGGAAAGGATGTAAAAAACTGAGTGACTGCTACAAAGTTGCTATAAGAACTGAAAGAACTACTGATACATTCAGGTTTATTTTTTTAATGTGGACATTATAAAAAATAATACTAAATCTAATACTAGAGGATGGAGTCAAACCCTGTGTACCACTCAGTAGCCAACACATTTATCCTTTAAGACACTAGATTTATTTCTTCTACCCACTGAGTAGTAAACGGATATTACAAAGATCCCATTTAAAAAGATCTCATGCTGCTTGCACTGGAAAGTGCCAAGGTTTTTGTAAAACTAGTACTGACCTTGCTCAAGTGAGAGAAGGTGCCCAACGGTGTCCAAGAATATTCATGTATCCCAACACTGGGACCATTGTGCATTTACATGAAAATCATTTGTCCAACTGGCAAACATTGTGGTCTTGAAACTCAAGCCCTCCCCATGAAGCCCTCCCCCTGAACACAGGTTATACACAATACAATTATTTATATTCCTCAATTCTAATTAGTCTTTATCTAATTTATTTCCATGCAAGTAATATTTTAAGCATCTAAAAGCCCTTCCAGTCCAAAAATTTGACAGTACATTACTAACGTGTTGTCAACATGCCTGGTGTCCTCCACTTGATCCATCCTTCTTCTCTTCTTCCCGGGTGCTCCCTCATTGTCTTCATCTCAAAATGGCCACCACAGCCTCAGACTATAAAATGCACATTATGGAACAAAATTCTGGGCCACCTTGCCCTTGGATGAACCATAGCCAATGAAGTAGATGTTTTATATCGAGCTATCTGAGGTCAGGGAGCACGTTTTAGACTATCACTGCACAATATGTAGCCTGACTCTAAGGTAACCATTTTGTTATGAAGGCAACGGGGAAACAGGACAGAGGAATGGATGGATAATGAGGAGGTCAAAGTACAAAAAGATGGAGTCTAAGTAGGTTTACTAAAAACAAGTCAAAGGCTTCTACACAACACAACACATGTAGGGTATTTAAATACGTAAGGGTGGAATGGTTGCAGCCACTTACGTAGGCCACAGATTGGGATAATTGTCATTATCATACGAACACTTATTCCCATAATTGCCCTATGTAAATTTGCCACCAGTCACCTAATGAACGAGCAAATACTCATTTGTCTGATGGTCCCGTCCGAAGGTGCACATGAAATCATTGTTTGTTAGCAGCACATCTTCCTATGTATAAAGGGATGTGCTGCAGGCAAGGAATTAAAAGGATTCACCAACTTCTAGATACTGCTGACCCAGGACAGGTCATCAATAACAGATCGAAGGGGGTCTTACACCCAGCAACAATACCTATGAACTTTCTTCGGCAGCCACCAGCGCCAAAATCAACCAATGCCTGGGAGTTGAGCTGCAGTACACCAGCATGGCCATCGCACTGCTTTCTGCTGCCGGCTCGGTCCACTGTGTTATTTCCAGTGCCATTGCGAACAGTTGATCTGTAGGGGTACTGTGTCATTCCCCACCGATTCTGATATTGATGACCTGTCCTGAGGATAGGTAATCAATATCTGCATCTGGACAGGAGTGAACAATCCAAGTAGCCATTGTTCATCTCCATACATAGGGAATTATTGCTGAATGTGAATGTAGAGGAAGTAGTAAGCAATTATTGGGAATAAATGGTTCATTCTCGATCACTGCCCTGTACAACGGCCCATGTCAATGGGCCCTAAGGCTTTGTTCCATCTACAGTTTTGGCCTATATGACACAAATACATACATAAAATATACAGACATATAGGGTCATTTATCAAACTGGTGTAAAGTAGAACTGGACGATATTTTTTAGCATACCCATAGATTAATGGGTTTAGATTGTTTTAGATTTAAAATAATTTTATCCAAAAGCATAACACATAACATCCTGGCTGATTTCATCAACCGGGAGGGGGGGGGGGGTTCATAGAGGTTTAATGCACAACGTTTATATAGTAATGGTGATGCCCCATGTAGGATGTTGATGGTACAGGATATAACATATGTCTTCTATATCAAGAACAGGGCCCCTATATGCCCAGCCAGGAATGGAGAGGTGGCAGCACATGCGTGGGGCTCTCCATTCACTTCATTGTCACTTCTGCAAATAGCCAAGTCAACACACTATGCATAAGCCATAAAAGACAGCTTACCCAAAAACAGACAACATTTTTATGGACAAAATTTAAAACCATAATGAATGATAAATATAATAAGTAATACACTTCTGTAGCTCAAAATACTGATAAGAACTCATCACCAGTATTTACTAGGAACTGTACAATTAAAGTAATTCTCATCAGAATACTTTGCTCAAGTACCACCAGCCTCAAAAAATTCACAGACTGGCAACCCAGGGGAATAACCCTTTAAACTCCATAAATTAAAACTATCCAGTGAAATTTTAAGTTCCCTCTAGCGGTGTGTGGTGAAATTAGTCATTTGATATGAACAGTAATTTTGAAATATTTTTGGAATTTCTCAATGACTAAACTGGAGATGAGGTGAGAGATAATTTACAAATAACCATTTTCTGCACCAACTCCGAATGGTCTCCCAAACTGCATTATTATATTATGGACTTTGCCTAAAAGCGTCTCTTGTAATAATATTACCATTGTACTGTGTACTGGTTCTCGAGTCATAGCGATGCAGACCCTACATCTCGATAAAAATCGCCAAAACCTTGACAAATAAATAGGATGGTCCAATCCACATCAACCAACACATCAAGTTGGGTTCATGATCTAATTGGATTTCTGCACATTTTATACCTATGCCCCCAAGGGCAGACACAGAATAATTTTTTATCTTCTTTTGGGCTATTCTACAGCTGAGGATAGCCCTTTCTAATGATAAGAGTGAGAAAAAAAACAGAACATACGTGGGAGCTATCCATATTTTGGCGATTCCTTCTTTGCGGACAGAAGTATGGACATGGCCTTGAATTATCATAACTACTTTTGCACATTTTATGTTGGTATGTTATTTCTTCAGTTTTGAGCTACTAAACACTTTACCTTTGTACATCAATGTGACCCTCCAGTCGAAACCGAAAATTTGGCTGTATACATTGCCCTCCATTTCCCTCATGCTAACTCTTGACTTTGTTCTGCTCCCTTGTCAGACTCTTTTCAAAATGGCTGCCATTGTCTGACTTCGCTTTGCAGAGTGCTGTTGAAAAGTCTAAGACATGCTGCCCTCCACCACCATTTGATGGTCATGTATAGTCAAATTTTCGGTTTGATTTGTAGGGCTGCTTTATAAAAATTAATAGTTTATAAAAATTAATAGTTTTTGTCTTGTTGCCCTAAAAAAAAACTAAAGTATCTCCAGAGAGTGTAAGCTAGGTCTTGTCCATGTTACCTACTGACTGCAAGATTCACTGTAAGTAAATAAGATATTGGTTCTAACACTCACCTATCATCCATATAAAATTTCACTACCAGAACTACACATTAAAAAAAAAAAAAAAGCAGCGAACAATAGTATAGAAGGAAACACACGGCTGGTCAAGGCCTATGAAACAAAATAAATAAAGGATATCATTGAAAGGAGAAGGAGAGTTTAGCCAAAAACAGCACTAAAGTAAAAATCTGGAATAATAAAAGCATTAGAAAGATTCACAATGAAGAAACACTTCAACCTCTCACAGAATTGCCTTCAAAACAAAGATAAAACAACAGCTCGGAAGCGCAAAGATGGGACTGATTTTTACAAAGGCGCCATTTCCAATTTTTATCAGTAGGAAAATTAGACAAGTTGGATTCTTCCAAAATATTCACATCAGAATCAGGGACATACAAACAGTGGAGAGGATTCCCATAGCCCTCTCGAATGTTGATTAAAACCACCCAACTCATATCTAGATGGATCAAGAGGACATGGCACTTGTTTGACCCAATTACTTTCTGTGATCCTTGGGTTACTTCAACACACCCCTGTTTTAACACAAGGCCTACCTCTGTAAAATGCACTTCCTGTAAGTAGAAAGAGTATTTGGGGGTCATTTATTAAGACCAGCATTTTAGCCTGAGTTATGTACAGGCGTCTGAAAAGTACAAACAGAAGGTGGCACTATACAGATACATTTTATTGAATAGCTCAGTGGCTCTGCTAAATTTTTAATTGTATGCAATTACTAAAGTATTCAGATCCAGGTGCTGGTTTGAAAAATCTAAAATACGTTTCATGACAAAACCCCTTTAAGGATTATCTATACCAAAAATGTTCACTTTCAGATCTCAAACGTGATGAAAAGATTGAGGAACACAATGGAATAAAAATATCTAAGAATATCCAAGAATATACTAGCTGGGCGTTGTCAGGGGCAGTGATAGGCGAGTGTCTATGTAACTAGCTGGATGGGAGGAGCTATAAACTAGCCGGGTGTGGTTAGGGGCGGTGCTGGAGGTTTGGCAGAGAAAGAAGAAGTGCATCATGGGTTTGGTTAGATACAACAGCAGGAAGTGCTACATACAGGATGGAAACAAACCAGAGAGATCTGTTTACACATTGAAAATAGGTCAGGAGAGTACAAATAATAAAAAAAAAAAAAAACATTGGGGAACGTGTACATGAGGTGAGCAACTACACAAGCATATCTCTTAAAAATCACAGTAATCTTAGGAAAAGGGGTTAAAACTGGTTTTAAAAGTCAATATCCTAATATTGGTGGGGATCTCACTCTTGGCACCCCCATCAATCAACAGTGTGAAGGGACTGGGTGCACTTGTGAATGCTGCTCCCTCTTCATTGTCTACATTGGTTCCTCCTGCATAACTCTGCTGGTTATTGCAGCACTTCCCTATCAAGTAAATGGGACTGAGATGCCAGGCAGAACCCATGGACAAGACTGGTGTGGTTTGTGAAAACAAACAAACATAGATCAGTATTTCTAACCGCTCTAACACAAAGTCTAGTCTTTTTGTATTGAAATACACATGACAATGACCTCACCACAAGACTTTAGTCATGCGGCCACCACAATCCACTTCTGAGCATACAGCATGTATTCAACACTGAGGTTTCCTTATGTCAGTGATACTGGCGGCTTTCATTTCTCCCTCAAGATGCATGTGAGGACTAAAAGATCTATTTTTGCTTCTTACAGAGAAAAACATCTGCTCTACTCAGGTCAAGGGTGGGAAATCTTGGGAGGCATCTTGAGATTTTTTTAGACAACAATATGTGTGTCAGCACGTTTCCCACCAATTAACTCCAGAAATCCATTAGGAGCCTCATTTGCAGATTTTGTCAAAAAATGTAAAACACGGACCACTTCAAAGGGGTGTGTCGGGCACTGTTGGCATCCATCATGTGACTGATCCAGTAATGCCATTACTCACATCTTTCTGTTTCTATAACAGCACAGAAAATGGAAATACGAGCACAGATGTGAACATAGCCTAGGTCAGTGATGGCTAACCTCCGGCACTCCAGCTGTGGTGAAACTACGACTCCCAGCATGCTCCATTCATTTCTATGGAGTTCTGAGAACAGCCAAGCAAGTGTACATCTTGGGAGTTGTAGTTTTACCACAGCTGGAAGTTAGCCATCACAGGCCTAGGTGGTCACCTTTGCACAACTGGGGCTTTTTTGTTCACAATGATGTCATGGCTTCCAGTCATAATGGAAGCCATAAAACTGCACTGGATTAAAATGGTTTCTGACAAACCCATTTGACTGATAACATAATTTTGCATTCTGTACCATTCTTCTTGTCAACAGTAATGTAACCGCCCCCCACCCCCCCAAGGGGACTCCTACCGGTAGTGTGAACACCGCTTTACTCCGTGCATGAAACCAAGGCTTGCCCTGACCTCACGTCATCGTTTTGTAAGCTGGGCGACTGGTTGGACATACTTCAGTGTTGACTGGGACCCAAAGTGTCTGTAACTTTGGCATATTCATCTATAACAAGACGCAACGTGCATATTGATGGCTTACAAATCTCTTAGCTTTACTTCATAGAGGCATTGTTTCCATATATTGCATTTGGAAGGGTTAGCAAACCAAAAACGGTACATAATTTGGAATCATTGACAAGTTTAGGTGGTGTTTGAGAAACTACAACTCCCAGCATACTCCAACAGAGTAGGGACCCTGTTCTAATGGATCTGGATGTACAGGTGACCAGGACAACCACATTATAGCCACTGGAGCACACATGGTAAAGACATGTTTATATCAATTCTGATTTACACCGAAATTCAGTTTCTATTGTAACTAGAATACAGAAACAAATATTATCCAACCAACATCTACATATGACCAGGTAATCTTTACCTCATTAACTAAAACAGCACTCATCCCCAAAACTGTCTACAAATGCAATAGCACAACTTGAGCAAGGCTAGTCCATTCTACACACCTTAAATGGAGTCTATCAGCAGCAGTTCTGACCATGCTAAACTGCTGCCAGCACTAGGCAGAGGCGGGAAAGAAAAGGATAAACATAGCTTTTGTGGAACTATTATCAAGAGTAGTATGAATATTAACTTTTATTTTGCCAAGTTCTGCTCCTGTAAGTGATAAGGAGGAGTAGCTTCACTGGGAAGTGCTCTTTGCATTGAGTGGCTTCACGGCCCCTCCCCTCTGCTCTCAATGACCTGTATCATCCAACCAGGAGACCACTACAACTGACTCAGAGCAAATGGGAGGGGCTGTGGAGAAGCTCAGAGAAGACAGCACTTCTCTGTGAAGGTCCACCTTCAGTGCACTTACAGGAGCAGAACCTGGACGTATAAAAGATCACATTCACACCATTCCTGATAATAAAAAGCTCTGCAAAAGGTATGTCCTTCTAGCTCTCCCCAGCCCCTACCTATTTCTGACAAAAGCTTAGCACAGTCAAAACTGATGATGGACTCCCTTTAAATGGGTTCTCACATCATCGCTATGATAGGGCTTAAAATAATATTTGGCGTTTTTCTACTTTTGAGTGAGACCACCATGCTTTCCTATGCATTAAAGCTTAGACATAGTATTTATTGTATCTTGCCTGAAGGGTAGAACGCACTGCTGAACAAATTTACACCACAAGATCATTGAGTAGTACTAATCAGGCTCGTTACCGATAATCTGGTCAATTGTTGGCCCGTGCAAAGGGCCCTTTAGTAGACAATGGCCTCATAGACATGTCTGCTGTCAAGAATGAATAAGATCCCTTTTAGCAACCATCCAGCAGGGCGTTCCAAGAAAGGTTAACATGAGGTAAATTACTGGCTTACTTCAGCATCTGAAAAGAATGATGTTCCAATAAAACTAACAGCATGTTATCAGGTGTCATCTCCTGGCTAGACCCCTACTCCTGTCTCAGACCAGTTCAAGGATGACTTGGGATCGCCGTCCATAAAGATAAATACCGATTTGAGTGAAGCTTGTACTTTAAAGGAGTTATCCTGGAAAAGGTAATGGTGACATCCTCAGGATAGGTCATCATTACCACATCTGTTGGGGTCCAAGTCCCGGCATCCCCACTGATCAGCTGTTTCAGGGAGCCACTGCAATCACTGAAACCCCGTACATCGTATAGTGGCAGTGATTGGTACTGCAGCTGAGCCCCGTTGACATGAATGAGGCTAAGCTGCAACTAGGCCACGTGACCGATGCACAGTGATGTCACTGGCCTAGGAAGAGACTTCGGCGCTCAAGATCTCTTCTAACAGCACCCCATAGATTTGATACTGATGACCTACCCTAAGGATAAGTCATAAATATCTTTTCCTGGATAACCTCTTTAATTACCTACTTAACTGAACTAGTCCCAAAGAAAACCTAGCTTTTAGCAGCTTTTGGTTCTTGTGGATCACGTGCTGATAACAAACCATCTCTGAATGACAGGTATTCAACTTTTATGGGTGCATTTACATACTTACCAACGTTTCAGTTAGAAAAATCAAGGCATATAAGCCCTGCCCCTGAGAATGCCCCAAACCTACTTGGCCCGGGACAGCACAAATTTGCCGGAACAGTTAGCAACTATGCATTTACTTGTGCTGAAAACGTTTATTCCTGATTATTGCCCTGTGCAAAAATGCAGCTGATTACCCAACAAACAAGCAAATTCTAGTTTCTTGGGCAATCACATCTTTTATGCTGCGGTAAAGATCACTTGAGGGCAGCACATCACCTTATCTAAACAGGAAGTGCTGATGATATAAGAAAACTGTATAGGGAAAAACATTTGCCCCCATACTTATGGTGATGTGCTGCTCATCAATATGAGATAGCCAGGGATCCATTTGATTGCAGCTGTGATGGGTATTGCAGCTCAGCCCCATTCACTTAAATAGGACTGATTTGCACCTAGGCCATGTGATTGATGAATTTGACATCACTGGCCTTGGAAGAGGCCTAAAGCAGCCGATCTGTGGTGGTGTCTGGAGGCAGACACCCGCCAAACTGTTATTGATCACCTATCTTGAGGATAAGCCATCAATATCAAAATCCAGGAAAACTCCTTTAATGAGCACTGATCCATGTGCTGTATGTTCGGTGGCCCCTTGTTACCAGGCAGAAAAGATCCTATGATCTCTAAAGAGGACTGGTCACATTTTCTACCATGTCTATAGCAGTACATCTGTAAAATTTAGAAGATAAACTAACAATTTGGTGTCCCATCTCTGAGGATGTTGAAAGTAGTGTCACTGATGGTGAGCAGTATGGGGCACCCCGATCTCTGGGGTCCCGTGCATTTGGATAGTCTGCATGGTGGCCAAATCTGCCCCTTATGAAGTAGTCTCTGCTGTCAATAACTCATTTTATTGAACACTAACACATAGGTTTCGCACTGTCTGAAGACATGAAAACTGAATTCAAAGACTGAGTATACAAGCAATCTAAATGACATAAAAACAAACCTTCCCTTGGCCACACAAGAACTTGGTGGGGAATGAATTCTCTACTTTAAACTAACTGCAATAACTCTTTTAGTTTACAACTGCAATTGTGGACATCCGTGGCTAATAAATTCAGAGGTGGTTAGATGGAAAGCTTGAGGTTTCAGCCTTCAGAAATGGCCTACTGCCATTGGCTTGAACTTCGAAAGTATATATAAAAAAAATACTCACTGGGATGCTAACATTTTCAGTGTCTCTCCAAAGTAAATACACACTGATAAAACAGACACACAGCATGTATCATATTTAATACTGCCCAATAGCTGCTTGCGTCAGCTGGAGATAGGTTTCTGACCGCTATATACGCGGACAGCATCCAGTAATAATGTCCATCTTCTTTTTAAACTGTAAGGTATTTGCAAGACACTGAGCTTGTCATCTACCAGAGACGGCTTTCATTTGCTGTGGGTTATAATGGCTTGTATGATATTCCAAGTAAATCGTTCCCAAGAGAGAATCTCTGAGAAACTTTTCATAATTATAAAGTAGGGAGGGAACGCTGAAGACTTTGTTCGTAGACAGGAAGCTGCTAGAAATAACACTCATTAAAGAGGACCTTTCATCACTTTTTGAAATACAAACTAAAGGATTTACCTTAAAGGGCGGCCCCCACTGATGCCCTCTGTTTTTTTTTTTCCAAAAGAGCCCCCCGTTCGTCCACAGGACCCCCGTTGTATGTGGCGCGGATTATGTTAATTATTAGTATCGGAACAGGGAGGAGAAGACTCCCTGTTCCTCATTGGGCGTTTCCTTCTCCCTGGCTTTGAGCGCGATCCAATCAGGGTGGACCGCTCACAGACGGGGAGAAGGAGCTCAAGTTCTTGCGTGCTTCTGGAGCAGGAATCTCGCGAGAACTTGAGCTCCTTCTCCCCGGCTGTGAGCGGTCCGCTCTGATTGGATCGCACTCAAAGCCAGGGAGAAGGAAACGCCCACTGAGGAACAGGGAGTCTCCTCCTCCCTGTTCCGATACTAATAATTAACATAATCCGCGCCACATACAACGGGGGGTCCTGTGGACGAACGGGGGGCTCTTTTGGAAAAAAAAAAACAGAGAGGGCATCAGTGGGGGCCGCCCTATAAGGTAGATCCTTTAGTTTGTATTTCAAAAAGTGATGAAAGGTCCTCTTTAATTAATCTTTTAAATATACAGTGCATTCGAAAAGTCTCAAGAACCTTTCACTTTTTTCACATTTTATTATGTTGAGGCCTTGTGCTAAAATCAAGTTTTCCCCCATCAGTCTGCACTCAATATCCAATAATGAGAAAATGAAAACTGAATTTTAGAAATTTTGGCAAATTTATTAAAAAGGAAAAACTAAAACCCTTTACTCAAAACGTAGTTGAAGCACCTTTGGCAGCGATTACAGCCTCCAGTTGTCTTGGGTATGATGCCACAAGGTGTGCACACCTGGGTTTGGGGATTTCTGCCATTCATCTCTGAAGATCCTCTAAAGCTCAGTCAGGTTGGTTGGGAAGCTTCAGTGGAAGCCATTTTCAGATCTCACTAGAGATGTTCGATCAGGGCTCTAGATGGGTCACTGAAGGACATTCACAGAGCTGTCCCTAAGCCACTCCTGGCTGTGTGCTTAGGATTATTGTCTGTTTGGAAGGTAAACATTTGGCCTAGTCTGAGGTCCAGAGCACTCTGGGTTAAGTTTTCATTGAGCATATCTCTGTACTTTGCTCTATTTGGCTTTCCCTCAACCCTAACCCATATTCTTTGTCCCAGTTACTGAACCCCCCAACCCCCCCTTCCCTTCCAACATGATGCTGCCACCACCATGCTTCACTGTAGGGATGGTATTGGGCAGGTGATGAGCAATGTCTGGTTTCCACCAGACATAATGCTTAGGTATGAGTCCATAAAGTTCAATCTTGGGTTTCATCAGACCAGAGAACCTTGTTTCTCAGTCTAAGAGTCCTGTAGGAGCTTTTTATTTTTATTTTTTGCAAACTCCAGGCAGCTTTCATGTGTCTTTTACTGAGGAGAGGCTTCTTTCTGGCTACCCTGCCATAAGGCAGATTGGTGGAGTTCTGCAGTTATGGTTGACCTTATAGAAGTTCTCCCATCAGCACATAGGATCTCTAGAGTTCAGTCGGAGGGTTCTTGGTCACCTTTCTTACCAAGGATCTTCTCCCCCCATTATTAAGTTTGGTGGGACGGCCACCACTGGTAAGAGTCATTGTTGTTCTAGAATTCAAAACAGGCACTGTGTGACCTGAAGTCGGCGGCCGGGCCTGCGCCAGTGATCAGGGGCACGATGGAGGCTTAAACTTTAAGTGAAAATTCCACCTGGGGCAACAGCCCCTCCGCCTCCTACACACACACTACACCACTGCCAGACCAGACCATTGCCCTTAAAGGGGTATTCTCATCTCACAAATGTAGTTTGTATAATTAGATATAGCCATACCAATATTATTACTAATAGAATGTATTTATATAAAATGTACCGTTTAGAAGATTTGTCTATCCATTGTCCCACACACATCAATCAGGCCGTTTCCCCTAGTTACAGCCACCGCGGCTATGTAGTAGTGGTGGCTGGCTTGCTCCTTTTCAAACCTGCTCTGAGGTAACTGCTGTATTGTGGTCGCACATTGCATGAGCATGTGGGAGACATCTTAGGGTTGTAGCATTTTTGTCTGCGCTTCCAAAATGCAGAGAAACAGATCCTGTTCCAAGATCAGTTCATCTCTATGGAGCAGGATCCGTTTGCGTTTTGGAACGGATTCTGACCATTGCATTTTGGACTGGTGGCGTCCATACTGCAGATGTGAAAGTATCCTAAGATGTGTCTCCGCATGCTCATGCCATGTGCGTTCACAATACAGCAGTTACCTCAGAGCAGGTTTGAACAGGAGCAAGCCGGCCACCACTACTACATGGCTGCGGTGGCCGTAACCAGGGGCAACGGCCTGACTGATGTGTGTGGGACAATGGATATACAAATAGGAAAATCTTCTAAACTGTACATTTTATATAAATACATTCTATTAGTAATAATATTGGTATGACTATATCTAACTACACAAACTACATTTGTGAGATGGGAATACCGCTTTAAGCATGGTTGAAATCTAGCCTGACCCCGGGATGAAGAAACTTGCAAAAAGCCTATCAGAAAAATGCAAAAAACAATTGAGATATGATAATCAGACATTCGAAGGCTTTAATAGATGAGGTTGAACAGAGATAAATCCCAGTTGGCAGTAGTGAGTCTTGCATCTTAAAACCGCCTCAGGGCAACAGCTGCATGGAGTTTGTATGTTCTCCCTGAGTTTGTGTGGGTGTTCCTCAGTTGCTCTGGTTTCCTCCCACTCTCCAAAAACATGCAGATGGGATAATTTGGTGAGCCTAAATGGGGACAGGGACTGATGCCTGTGATGATGATCTCTGTACAGCGCTGCAGAATATACAAGCGCTATATATTGTACACATCAACAGATTGACTTCTCCTGACCTCTGTCTGGAAGGACCTCAATACTTTAGCTGCGGCTTGTAGTGGGTTTTAAAATCTGCTGCCAGAGCAAGCTGTGAGAACGAGCCCTAACACAAACACAGAGCACAAGATGACGTTCGCATCATATCAATGTGCTCAATAATTCGTTTGGGAAGCGAGCAACTTCTAATCACTGTTGGACTGAGTTTTCCTCCAGAGGAAATGATTCTGAGGTCCCACCCGCCATGTATACAGAATCAGTGCACATCCATCTCACGTTATTACTACACCCACAGGACAGTGCTACAAACCCTAAACTCTACTGTTCACAAGCGGACCTCATACTTCACACTAAGGCCCCATGGATATGATAGTATTTTGGGTCCACAGTCAATCTGCATTTTTTGTGGATCTGATGCCGACCCATTCATTTCAATGGGTCTCAAAAAAAAAAAAGACACAAGGGGCAGCATATGTAGAACAAGAAAATGGGGGATGCATACATTTAGTATCTGTGTTTTGTGAATCCGTGATTTGTAGACTGCAAAACGGTTACGGTCATGTGCATGGGGCCTTAATATTGAAGGCGTTATCCACTGACTAATGTAAAAAATGAAAATCAGATATCATATAGTACATGACAATCTCTTTTTGACAAAGCTAGAACCAGCCCTGTACCTCACATGGATCCAGAGATCTCCCCATTCATTGCTCTGCTAGATTTATGTCAAGCTGGCAGCTCAGGGGAGTGTCTTTTCTGCTGCAGCTCAAGGGGAGTGTCTTTTCTGCTGCAGCTCTTTCCCTATCAGAGCTCAGGAGGCAGTTGGAGGATGAAACTGAGCATGTGCGGCCTTCTCAGTGAGCAGGTCAAAGAAATAAGAAAAATAAACAGCAGGTGGCGATATACAGATACATTTTATTGAATAACTCAGTGGCTATGATACATTTTAATTACATGCAATTACAAAAGTATTCAGATCCAGGTGCTTGTTTGAAAACTGTAGAATATTTTTCATGGGACAACTCCTCTAAGACTGACTGAATAATTAGAATAGGACTACTGAAAGTTCACAGTGGGCAATATTTTAAGGAAACATAAATGATGATGTGAAATTCAAATTGACGTAAATAGGTCAGAAATGAATGCTGTAAAGTAAGACTATAAAAACGTACAAGTCTTCTCTGGTGGGGGAAACATCACAGAACCACACTTACAATGTTGGCATCAAAGAGCATTGACACTGCTGGCACAGGGCATCCGGGTGCATGTCCTAAAATACAGGCCCATTCCCCTGCAGCACCACTTACAACTGTGTCTGCAGCCGTAAGCTCCCTGTCCTGCCATTCTCTCCCTCACACACAAGCAACTTTAGGCCTAGAGATACAAGGATCAGGCATAGGACATCTAAGAGTCAGCGCAGGCGACTTAGTGTCATCACCGCATCGTGCTGTCTGCATTAGGCTGAAGACTTCATCGGCCAAAAGAGGCCATTCTGCTCGTCATCGGAACGGGTAAGGTGAATTTTATTATTTGCTGGGGGGTGAAAATGGAGGCACTACTAGCGAATGGAGGGAGCAAAGGTTTTTTTTTGTTTGTTTTTTACATAGGGGCAAAAAAGAGGCATTTGTACAATGTGGGGCTATGAGAGGACCTCTATTACTGTGTGAAGCCTAAATGGGGATCCATTATTACCTGCGGTCACTGAGAGAATCGCTATTACTGTGAGGGGCATTTCTACTGTCTGGACCACTAATGACATCTGAGGAACCACTAGTTTCTGGGGCACAATATGGTACTCTACATATCTGTCTGTAATACCTGACCAATAAGAAAGTACGATGGATTATGTGCTGTTCATCAGAGGAATGGTGCAAGGTATATAACTGTAAGAGAGCCTAAGTACTGTGTGGCATTCTACTGTGCGGAGCCACTAAGGGGGGCATTCTACTGTTTGTGGGCACTAAGTGGGCATTCTATTGTGTGGGGGCACTAAGGGGCACTCTACTGTGGGGGGACACTAAGGGGGCACTCTACTGTGGGGGGACACTAAGGGGGCACTCTACTGTGGGGGGACACTAAGGGGGCACTCTACTGTGGGGGGACACTAAGGGGGCACTCTACTGTGGGGGGACACTAAGGGGGCACTCTACTGTGGGGGGACACTAAGGGGGCACTCTACTGTGGGGGGACACTAAGGAGGGGGGCACTCTACTGTGGGGGGACACTAAGGGGGCACTCTACTGTGGGGGGACACTAAGGGGGCACTCTACTGTGGGGGGACACTAAGGGGGCACTCTACTGTGGGGCTGGGGCCTATGGGGGACACTAAGGGGGCACTCTACTGTGGGGGGACACTAAGGGGGCACTCTACTGTGGGGGGACACTAAGGGGGCACTCTACTGTGGGGGGACACTAAGGGGGCACTCTACTGTGGGGGGACACTAAGGGGGCACTCTACTGTGGGGGGACACTAAGGGGGCACTCTACTTGGGGGGACACTAAGGGGGCACTCTACTGTGGGGGGACACTAAGGGGGCACTCTACTGTGGGGGGACACTAAGGGGGCACTCTACTGTGGGGGACACTAAGGGGGCACTCTACTGTGGGGGAGGGACACTAAGGGGGCACTCTACTGTGGGGGGACACTAGGGGGCACTCTACTGTGGGGGGGGCACTAAGAGGAGCATTCTACTGTGTGGGTGCAGTTCACTAAGGGGGCATTCTACTGTGAACAGGGTACTAAGGGGGGTATTTTACTGTTTTGGGCACTAAGGGGGCATTCTACTATGTAGGTGTAGTCAGAGGGAATTCAACTGTGAAGGGGATACTAATGGGGTATGTCTATTGTGTGGGGGCAGAAAGGAGGCATAACCAGTTTGGGCAATATTGGCTAGACATGGTGTTTGAAGGGAAACTGCTCAGGGGTGTGTATGTGGGTCATTCAAAAAATGTACTATGGGGTCCAGCCTGGTGTTTTTCATAGGTGTGCTGGCTAATAGATGAAACCTCTCAATGACATCCCTTCTATTAACAGAATTCTCTAACAAGGTATATAAAAATTAGATTTCTGAACCCCCAGATAACCCCTTTAATCATGCTATAATAAAAAAAAGTTCCACAACGTTGTATTTTAGGCTACTTTCACACTTGCGTTTGCAGGATCTGTTGTGAGATCTGTCCAGGCACTCACAAACGGATCCGTCATGATAATACAACCGTCTGCATCCGTTCTGAACGGATCCGTTTGTATTATCTTTTACATAGCAAAGACGGATCCGTCATGAACTCCACTGAAAGTCAATGAAGGACGGATCCGTTTTCTATTGTGTAAGACAAAACGGATCCGTCCCCACTGACTTACGGATCCGTTTGCATCAGTTTCTTCATGCGGACACCAAAACGCAGCAAGCAGCGTTTTAGTGTCACCTCCAAAACGGAATGGAGACTGAACTGAAGCAAAACTGATGCATTCTGAACGGATCCTTTTCCATTCAGAATGCATTAGGACAAAACTGATCAGTTCAGGACCGTTTGTGAGAGCCTGTGACAGATCTCACAAACGGATCCTGCAAACGCAAGTGTGAAAGTAGCCTTAGGCCTCTTTCACACTAGCGTTAGCACGGATCCGGCACCTAAAGGGTGCCAACGGATCCATGCTAATGCTATACATGTGTGGAGCCAGAGCAGCGCTCCGGCCCCACACATGACACACTTTAAAACAAGACACAGACATACATACATACTCACATACTCCAGGGACGCCGGCAACATGTATGTATGTCTGTATGTCTGTATGTATGTCTGTATGTTTGTTTGTATGTATGTCTGTGTGTATGTTGCCAGATCCGGAATGACCCCCCCATTGGAAATCAATGGAGGACAGATCCGGATTACTGGTGTGTCCACACCAAACTGATCCGTCCCCATTGACTTGCATTGGGGGTCATTCCGGATCCGTCTTGGTGCGGATGCCTGGACCGGAGAGCAAACCGCAGCATGCTGCGGTTTGTTCTCCGGTCTGAAGACGGAACGGAATGCTTTCAGGAGCATTCCGTTGTCTTCAGTTCAGTTTTGTCCCCATTGACAATGAATGGGGACAAAACTGAAGCGTTTTTTTCCGGTATTGAGCCCCTATAACGGAACTCAATACCGGAATTTAAAAACGCTAATGTGAAAGTAGCCTTACCTGCTGTTTCAGTTGCTTGGCATGTTCAAAATCTCTGTTGGCTGTCAGTGAATGATGACATTGTTATTTATATTCTGTTATCTCAGCCCTTCTTAAATATGGTTGTATCCTAATCCCTTGCGAGCTAAACAGCACAGATTTCCAGCCGATATATCTTATCTAAAATGATGAATAATAGAGGACTTTGCTGTCAGTGAATGAGGACAATGTGAGCTAACCGGGCTCTCGAAAATGTTCAGTGATTCAAACAAAGCACCTATGAGAAAGATCTCTAAGCGTTCATTACACAAGAATGTAACCTTATTTACCAGCCTAAACGCAAACCGTAATTACAATGGCGTATTGAGATGAATCAACAAGTGACCCAAATTTGCAGCGTTCATGGAATAGAGAAGGGTAAAAAGTATAAAACACATTGTAAAAATGTCACTGAATCCGGGTGACAGCTAAGGAACAAAGGGAAGGAGTGACGCACTTTCCAGTAAGTAACAAATCCCAATTTGTCCAGGCCTGCTGCAGACTGAACATCAAACGTCCATTATAATGGGCTGATTTACTGCGCTCCTGACCACACAGAGCAGAGCGTTTCCCCAGGTCGTCTGTGGCTATAAATGCAGACATAGAGAAATCCAGACTAAATGCACCACTGTGCTCTCAACACCTACTAAACAAACCCAGGGACTGGTCTCCGGAGCGACTCCGGCAAAAGAGGGTCTTTCCAGCGAAGACCTAAAATCACTACGTGGGGGCACTGCTAACCGGACATATTAGATGATCACCAGCAATGCATCCCCTTTAAGAAAACAAGTGGATTTTTATTAAATCAAACAGAAATTGGTATTCTACCTATATTCTTAACCTTTACTAGCAGCATGACAAGAGATATAGAGGGACCCTAACCCATTAAAGTGGTTGTCTCACTTCAGCAAGTGGCATTTATCGTGTAGAGAAAGTTAAAGTTGTTCTCCGGGCTTTTTCATATCCTCAGTATAGGTCATCAATATGATATCGGCAGGGGTCCGACACCCGGCATCCCCACTAATCAGCTGTATGAGGAGAAGCCTGCTGCTGTAGGTCTATGGGACAGCAGCAGTAGAACAGGAAGAGAGAAGGGAGAGGGCACGTGCGCACAGCATGTGCCATCTCCTCAAACAGCTGATCGGCGGGAGTACCGGTTGTCGGACCTCCGCCAATCTGATACTGATGACCAATCCTGAGGATAGGTCATCAATATGAAAAAGCCTGGACAACTTCTTTAAATACAAGGCACTTACTAATGTATTGTGATTGTCCATATTGCTTCCTTTACTCGTTTGATTTATTTTTCCATCACATTATACACTGCTCATATCCAGGGATTACGACCACCAATGCAGCACAGATACAAGGAACTGCTGCGCATGCATGCCTATGGCGGACGGTCCCAGCCACCAGCAAGCTGGTGCTTTTTCCTACAGTGTGCAAGCACGACCACCACTGCTAGACCGTCGGGTAGTCATAATCCCTGGATACAAGCAGTGTATAAGGTGATGGAAAAATGAATCCAAAAAAGGAGACAATATGGACAATCACAATACATTAGTACATAAGGTGAGCAGCTTATTTTTGGCTCCCCATATCCCCTGTCACAGTTCATGCGCTATGTGTGCTTTTTTCACTTTTACATATATTACATGGACTGCCATTTATTTGAATGGGGTGCCATGCAGTACTACCTTTTCCCAGCAGTGGCCACTGTAGAGGAAATGCATGGCTGACCCCCCAATTGGTTCCAACTAAATGGCAGGGGTTTCTGAAGCCAAACCTAGAATGAATGGCGGATCAATGGACAGGCTTTATTCCAAGGACAGGTTATCACTGATGCCTTGATCCATGCAAGAATAGGATGTGTTCTATTTTTTTGTGGGGCTACGGAACGGAAGTGCGGATACGGACAGCACATTGTGTGCTGTCCACATCTTTTGTGGCCCCATTGAAAATGAATGGGTCCGCACCCGTTCCGCAAAACTGTGGAACAGATGCAGAACCATTCATACCGATGTGTGAATGGACCCTTATTATACGAATAGAAGGTCATCGGCCAATAAATAATAGTTCTACTTGTCTAGAAGCAAAATAACTGCTGAAGCTGGTAATTAATACCAGCAATGAGGAAAGTGACGGCTGGCAGGATACTGCAGTGCGTAGTAGGCACTGAATCTCCGCTCTCTATTTCCTATAAACAAGGTTTTGCATGCGTTATCCGGAATACTACTGGTTTCAATTAGAGAGCAGAACGATCGAAGATACAAGTCACGTATTTTATTACATGCAGAAGTTTGGCAATGCAGACCCAGTGCCAAAGCCTTAAACGTTGATTTCTGCCACATCCTCTGCTCTTTAGTAACCCATTCGTGTAGATGACACAAGGGTAAGCGTCATTTCAGTGCATTACTGGCGCACGTCATGTCTCATAGCGGTTCTCACACTGTGTTCTGTGCGTCTTGAGAAAAGATGAGACTCTAGGGACCATACGTCTTGTATTTTTCTTATTTGCTGCAATATCTGGTTCCAAGATTCTAGCTATCAATCTACAACTGGTTGGAGTCCCAACTTAAGCATACTAGAGGCTCTGCTCTTTCTGCAACTGCCAGGTCCTCACCTGTTTGATTGGCAGGGCCAGGCAGTGTATCGTCATCACTCCTGGCCCTGTCAATCAAAGTGCAGGGGGTGCAGCAGTTGCAGAGAGTGCCGAGTTCTAGATGTAACAGCAACTCCCCTGTTGCTCCTAGAGGCTCATTTGCATATATTAAAACATAATTTTTCTCAGATGTCTTCAGCTGCCAAGTGCACATGTAACAGGTCAGCCAGTGTCATAGGTACAAAGCTGCTGACAGATTCCCTTTAAATCATTTTCAGTGTCTACTTATTTGACATTTTTCTACTGAAAACTTTAAGAACCCGTCCAAAAATCAGATTTGTTTGGCTGTCACGTTGCACTTTCATACATTATCCTGACATCTTGTAACACATGACTTCCAGCGTCTCAGTAAAATGAGCTTTACCTGCTAATTCAATAATCCAAGAAAGGTAGAAAGTTAAAGAGCTCAGAGGTCAACAGAAGACATTAACCAATCTGCCCCCAGGCGCTTCAGACGTATGTTTAGAAAGATGAAGTGAAACAAAATGAAACATTGTTGACAATACAAACAAGGACGACAATCAGCAAATTTTTCTTTGGCCTAATGTCAAAAAAAAAAAAAAAGACCTAGGGAGTGGACTTTTCCAAGCTTTGCTCTGCCAAGGAACATCAGCATTATGGGGATTCCCACTGACAAGGGCTGATTGTGTTGATTTTGGTGGGAAAGAACTGGAAAATTATAGAGAAGTACAATGTATAAGTCCCTGAAGGAACGTTCGTCCAAGAACAAGTTCTGCACAGCTTTAAGAAGCGCATTTGACAAAATGAAGCTGTAGACTGTATAGATGACATACATGTGTAAGGACTTGTGGGTAACAGATAGTAGGGAGTAGTGAACTCAATTGTTGCAACCAGTGCCAGGGAGCTGCTGCCAAGGCAAATTATATTATGAGATGGATCAAAAGAAACCTAGATGCTGGGGAGGACTTCTACCCTTTTATAGTATTACATAGTAACATAGTATTACATACATTAATCAGACCCACACATCGATTCTCGTAAGGCTTGGAAACCAGTTTGAAATAAGACATAGCATAGCCCAAATGAGTTTGAAAGGGATTGTTCAGCCTCTACTAGGTTAGGCCCTCAATAGCTGATCAGCGGAGGTCCAACACCCCACACCTCTTCTAATAAGCTGTATGAAGAGAACGCAGCGCTCATGCCTCTGTGTCAGTGGCGAGCAGATGTAATTACAGGTCCTGTCTTCCATTCACTTTAATAGGAAGGCTCCTTGAACAGGAAGGCGCTGTCCCACTAAAGAGAATGGGATGGCATAGTTGACATTACACCTGTTCGCCACTGCAATGTTGATGGCGAGCAGATAAACAGTGAGGAGAACACAACGCTCACATGAGTGCTGCGTTCTCTTAATACAGCTGGGGACCCGGCCCCTGCCCACACGCTAAGGATAGGGCATCAATATAGGATAAGTGGACAATCCTTTAACTAAGGACCTCTAACCCCTTCCCATTTCACTTTTTTATTAGATGCTTGTGTATCGAAGAAAACACAATCACGCCAACATCGCTCAGTGGTTAGCACTGGTGCCTCGCAGCACTAGGGTCCTAGGTTCGAATCCAACCAAGGACATCTTCATGGAGTTTGTATGTTCTTCCCGGGTTTCCTCCGGGTTCTCCAGTTTCCTCCCACACTTCAAATAGGGAACTTAGATTGTGAGCCCCATTGGGGACAGCTTGATGCTAATGTCTGTAATGCTCTGCGGAACATAGTAGCGCTATATAAGTGCGTAAAATAAATAAATCAAATCTGCCCAAACTGGCTAGGAGAAAAGACTTTGTGTGCACTGTTTCCGGAATGCCTATGACTATCTGGAGAAAGAAGCAGTCTGCGGCTGCCAACCAAGGCTTGTCTACAGCTGTTGCCAATAGCACCAATGACATGAAAGGGAGAGACAAATCTAAGATGTAAAAAAGGTAAACAAATACAGATACACCACAAGGGGAGGCAAACATACTGTACAAAAGTACATATACATAGACAGGGGTAAAAATGCAAGACCAAAAATAATAATTCAATGGGGTCATTGTCGGTATTTGTCAATGGGCAGATCCAGTACTCTTGTTATTTTTCTGCTCCTGTGATGGAGCAATAAAACAGAGATTTTAGCGGAAGTGTGAATACAGACTAATTTTCAGTTCTCTTTGAGCAAGTGGGAGAGACTAGTTGCTATGATGTCTCCCATAAAGTGCACATGGAGAAAACAGGAGATACTGCTCCCAAAATATTTTTCACTCACTCAGAATCACCATATAGACATGATAGAGAAGTAATGAGCGATACTGATTTGAATCACCTGCACTGTTCCATCCTCTCCCCTCTCCATAGACGTCTATGGGCACCTGTAATCTGATCCTTCAGTGAGACGACAGACAGTCGGTTTCTCAAGACAGATTTATCACAGAATTCAGAATAAATTTTACGTTTAGGAAGCAAGGGGGGTGTGGTATCAGGGGGAAGGAGCCAGATAAATGCAGAAAGTGGCATTTATCTATGATTAGATGTATTACAAAGTTTCTTCTATTAGCCTGTACTATTGATTTATATGAAGTCTGTGGAAAGTTTAGTGGCTATTTAGCTATACAGAGACCTTCAAATAAAAGTTAAAAGGGTCAATTTACAAAATGCAACCAGAAACTTCAAAATATAGTAGCATGTTTGGGTCTACAATGGTAGGAAACACAGAAAACCACCCGGCACAACCGCAATATGGTACACAGAGCAGAACACAATTATATGTAAGCTGAATGCAATATTAAGTGAAGTTAGGAGAACAGAGATATGTAAGAAACATGGAAAACACAAGTAGTAAGCAGTAAGTGGGCCCTATACAGGGGCGCATTGTCCATAGTCCCTACATGGAAATTTCCAGGTGGGCTGATACCCAGGGGGCCACTCAAGTCCTCTTTGATGGCTGCAGGCCAGGTACATAATGATCTGATCCTCAACGCCCAGAGGTCCCTCCTGAACTCCACTGTATTACAGTCCTCATGATGGTGATACAGTTGAATACTGTGGTGAGGGCGGCGGTATTTTGTATTGTCCTGTGGTATTTGGTTCTGCTGGGGTGGTATTCTGTGCTGCATTACAGTATTGCAGGCCCCACGTACTTCGGTTGTTCCCGCCTACTTGCTTTGGCCCATTTTCTGTCAGTTTGAACCCACCTACAACATGGGGACACTTTGGTTTTTTCCAGGGCCACTTTAAAGAGGACCTTTCACCACTCCTGACATGCCCGTTTTAATAGCTTCAGGCATTCCCCATGTAATAATAATTCTGGAACATCTATTCTTATGTCTGTATGTTGTGCCATTCCTTTATTATTTACACTAGAAGTTATGAATGAATTGCTATTTGTCTTCAGTAAGGGAACAGAGGGGAGGTAACCAGTTGGGGGGGTGTACCTGCATAGTCTGAACATGGCAGCACTGATTGGGTAGAGTCAGTCTGTGCAGGTACACACCCCCAACCGGTCACCTCCCCTCTGTTTCTTTACGGATGGCAAATAGCAATTCATTCATAACTTCTAGTGCAAATAATACAGAAATGGCAGAACATAGAGACATAAAAATAGATGCTCCAGAATTGTTAGTACATGGGGAATGAATGGAGCTATTAAAACAGGCATGTCAGGAGTGGTGAAAGGTTCTCTTTAAGTTCCCAATCTGCCACTGGCACTATGGCATTACATGCGCACTACAAATGGAAAGATTTGTACTGTGGCTAATACTGCACACTATAACGTATTCATTATGATTATGATATACACAGAATGTTTCTTTTACCTGGGAGAAATGGTATTATTCTTTGCTTTGGATCTTTCTGTCCTGCTTCAATAGGAAACTTATCCAAAACTTGCATCTGTAACAGAAACATTAATATATCGTAAAGATCAATGGCCAAAATATACACAAAGTATCGTGCATACATACACTGTAACCCATATGATAATATTAATGCTACAGTAAAGGACTGGAACCACATTTCTACCATTTCTACTTCTCCACATGTTTGTGTGGGTTTTTGATGTTTTTTTTCCCCACACTCCGAGCATATAAAGATAATAATGTGAAAGGGGGCAAAATCTGTACAGCGCAGGTAAAAAAATGTTGCCGCTATATAAGCAACGGAAATATATACATTAATTGCAACTTACTAATATACAATTTCCCAATATATTTATGATATCATGTAGTAAGAATATAATTAAAATAATAAAAAACAGCTTTCTTCCAAAAACAGTGCCAGGTGGTGTGTAATATTGCAGTTCAGCCTCATTAACTTAAATAAACTACAATACCAAGTACAACCCATGGATAGGTGTGGCGCTGTTTCTGGAAGAAAGCAGCCATGTTTTCTTATCCTGTACAACTCCTGAAAATAATATTTTGACCCACATTGTGTATAAAGTTGGAAAAAAACACTGAAAGAGAATCAAAAAGAAGGCACAACCAGATATAGCGTCACCAGATGCCCACCACCACAGAAGTGACAAGACAATATTACTTACACAGCTGGATGGCACAAAGAGCACCTGTGTTGTTGTGGCAACACAATCTACCAAATATGGTTTTCTGAAGAAAGTTCTACCTTAAACAGGGTACAAGGATGCCCTAAGCACATAAAAGCCTGGGAAAATGCGATCCTTAAAAATCGCAATAAAAATAAGGCTTCCTGGCTCTTCTACAGGATTTTAAAAATATGGTTGCTACTTTTCAGAAACAGTGCCATATCTGTAAACAGGTTAGGGGAGTTAATGCAGCTCAACTCTATTTACTTTAGTTGCAGTACTAGACGTAACCCATGGACAAGTGTGGCACTGTTTCTTTAAGAAAGCAGCCATGCTTTTCTAATCCTGGACAACCTATTTAAAGGGGTTGTCTGATATTTTGATATTGATGGCCTATCCTCAGGATAGGTCACCAATATCAGATCAGCAAGTGTCCAACTCCCAACTGTTTGAAGAGGACAAAGCATTCCTGTGAGCACTGTGGCCTCTTCCTAGGCCAGTGATGTCAAGTTCGTTGGTTATGTGATCTAGGTGCAGCTCAGTCCCATTCAAGTGAATAGAGCTAAGCCGCAGTACCAAGCACACCCGCTATCCAAAGAACAGTGTTGTGCTTGGTAAGCTGCAAGGAGGCCACAGCACTCACTAGAGTGCCGCAGCTTCACTAAAACAGCTGATCGGCAGGGGTGCCGGCTGTTGGACCTGATGTGGATGACCTATTCTGAAAATAGGCCATCAATATCAAGATCTTGGACAACCCATGTAAATTGGTGGTTTAGTGGTTAGCACTGATGCCTTGCAGCACAGGGGTCCTGGGTTCAAATCCAACCAAGGACAACATTGGCATGGAGTTTGTATGTTCTCTCCCATGTTTGCATGGTTTTCCTCTGGTTCTCATTTGGGACAGTGATTGATGACAATATCTGTAAAGGGCTGCAGAATATGTTAGTGCTATATAAGTAAGTAAGCAAAATGAATAATTGATGACCTGTCCTGAGAATAGGTCATCTATATTAAACACTCGGAAAACACCTTTAAACACAAATTGCCCTACAAACTTTGAGGGAGGAAAAAAGATTTATCGATAACTTTTTCTTCACAGTAGCAAAACTGACCCCACGTGGGAGAAATTTGTTATCTCTGGCTGTAAAAATATTAGTCCTTTAGGTAGTTACAGATATCAAACAGGCCTCCAATATGTTTTGGTGGGGCTGCCCTAACACATGTTCCTCGCTTAGCCCTTGGTTTATTTACCTATGTGTATTTTTAGTCAGAATGAGCTGGAAATCATCCAAAATGTTATTTTCAGGATTGAAGGATATTTCTCACTAATATAAATGGACTGATTAAAGCTCACAATCGTATGGAAACTGTTAGGCTTGTACAGTCCACTTATGCCCAACTTTGGTAAAAGTTGTAAAGAAAAAAAAAGTCTATACAGTCTTCTAGTGGTGGTCACTTGTTTGTCTAGTAATGTAAGGAATACTGTATACCTTAGACCACCCACCTAATTAAATTTTCCTTCAGAAGAACAGATGTTACGCCATTTGAAAAACAAAGCTGTATTTTTACGCAGCCGTACATAATACCTGATAGATGGAAACTTTATTTTGCTTGCCTTCAAACAGGACGTTGGGCAGAACTTCTAAGTAAGAAAAACTTCCTTTAAAAGAAAAAGTGTGGGCTCCAAAATAAATCATGGATATGGATACAAGCCTTTCAGAAAAGCACCCCCCATTTAGACGAGATTTTTCTGGGATAGGTTTTCAATCCACCTATCTTCTCTGCACACTAGACATCTTTGAGAGGACCACAACCATTTTTCACTGCAGTTATGGTTGGTCGTCTCAAAGAGGTTTCACTCTATCCTTTGACGGATAACTATTCAGTAAGGAACAACGGTACTTTTATGGCCCAAAGCCCAAAATACCCTCACAGAGAGACAACTCATTCACAACTGTTGGTCTTGCAGTTTGCTCTCCTTCAAACAGTCCTCCACCAATAAGTGGGGTAGACAATTAATGAAAAAACCAAATTAAATTTCTCCATCTTCCTCCAGGGATGATCCGTTGTCACCGATTCATCTCCGTACAGTATTAGAATGTATGGGCTCAAATGAGCCGAAGTAAGTTACTCACGATGTTGCGTCTGACTTCAGTGAATAACTACAGTAGTTGATTTTTAAAATGGAAAACCACTTTAAAACTTGAAGCTGAATGCTGCTTCGGTTCCAACTAGTACCTCGGAACCTAGGCCGAGCTGGACTTCAAGTTTTAAAGTGGTTTTCTAGTTTAAAAATCAACTACTGAAGTTATTCAATGATGTCGCATGCAACTTCGCAAATAACTTACTTTGGCTGATTTGAACAAAGTGACTTCGGATTAAGCATCCAAAGCTTGCTTTGCTCAACTCTAATTGCTATAGCCATCAACCAAGTGATTTGTCAATTATAGGAAAACTTAAAAAGATGAGTAAAGAACCAATTCTACAACTAAGCAGATGAAGGAATAAGGTACTCTAAGGGACAAGGCAACAGCACGTTGATCGGCGCTCAATACCTGCATTTATACACAGTAATTATCTTTAGTATGAGAATAAACAAATCTTTGATATCATTGTATATCCCAATACAGTTAGCTCCATTCATTGTGCTTTTTTCCATTGCCAGCAGCTGCCAAGAACATCTAAACTGATGAGTGTCAGATCAAATCTTAAGGATAGGTCATCAATATCTAGAACCCGAACATTTACTGTATGCATAATTCCAGCTTAGAGGGAGGGGGTGCTTCTTTCTAACTTCTGGCAATAATTTAAAAATTTGTCTGAACCACCTGGCAGACTGTAGGTCAGACTCTGTCGGTGGAAACTTCAGAAAGTATAACTTTAGGTCTAAGGTTATGTTGGTTCTCAAGACTCTTTTAAAAGGGGTTATCCCATCTGGACATTTATGGCTTATCAATAGAATTGGATACCATAAGAGGAACTACCCATCTCAAGGATGGGAGCTGAGGTGGATATAGGACAAGCCGTGTATGTCTATGCACCTCTCTATTCACCACTAAGGGACTTTCAAAGTAGCTGGGTGCTGGCTTGGCAACTTTGTGAAATCTCTTTGCACTGAATGGAGGGGTGGCCACTCATGTGTGGCTTGTAGTCAATTTTTTGCTGCTCCTGTTACTAAGCAATAAGTCAAACTAATTCCAAAACTGGCTAAAATAGTTATTTTTTATGATTTTTTCTGTAATTACAAGAAAGTGCTTACAATTATTTAAAAAACACAAGTGGCAACTCTGCATTAATGTTCCGCCGTTTAGCAGAGTTATTGCATTAATATTAGTTAAAATAATCAACTACAAGTTCTGGGAGTTCACTTTTGTCACAAACTCCAGGCGTACAAGACTATCAGCTGTTTCCGGTCACAGAACCTAGCTCTGGCCATCAGCCAAATGGTGTCTAATAAACTGCAGCATAAATGAAGCCAGATGTATAAACATATGCATGCAAGTGGAAAGAAACAAATAGATGTTCATGTAAACCAATATCTGTTCACAGGAACAAATGCAGCCTATAAAAACACACTGTACTTGTGATAATTGGATGACAGTCCAACGTGACTTGCCCAGTACGTCACCCTACTTTCATTACTGCAACCATCCAAAAAAGCAGGGCCAGATTATAGGGGGGACAAATGGGAAAGTTGCCAAGTGGCTTCCACCACCTGGGGACCTGATGAGGACTGATATCATGCCTTCTGTTTACAGTCTTCAAAAAATTGGGGGCAGGACTGGGACATCCAACCCAATATATTTTTAAGGAGCCACCACCAATGGTGATCCATCCCTGCAAAAGAAAACGTACCATATAGGCAATGGTCCAGTGAATAAACAGCCTTAGCTCAGATATGGGCCTTAACGTGGTCTATCCACTCTGCGCAGACTGCAAAGTTTGATGGGAAGGTAGGTAGCAGGGGCATAATTACCAAAGTGACAGACCATGCGGCTGCTATGGGGCCCAGGGCAAGAGGGGGCCTAGTCTTAGTTGGGATTATCTCCTCTTCTACAGGAGTTGAAAACTTGGTCAGGACTCTACCTCTAAAGGAACAACTTTTAGCAAATGAGGCAGTGGAAAAATGGTCCAAGGGTCATTGAAAAGGGGTTTAGGCAGAAACTCTTCTGTCCTTGTGTGGGGGGCCTGGTTTCATCCTTGCTATGGGGCCCTTACCTCTCTATGTACGCCCCTGGGTAGGAATGAGAACTGTAAGATACAATGTTACTAAACGCCCATAAACAATCTTTTTGTTGTTAAAATGGTTGTCCAACCTAAGAGCTGAAAGAAAGTTTGCCCAATTTTTTTTTAAATTGTCTGTGGTCTCATGTCCAATCACTAGCTTCAGCAGTTCATGTCCTAGAACAGAATATCACTAGCAGGCTGAAGCCCGTGATTGGCTGCAGTGGTCACAGGAATAAACCACTTACGGTCCAGTGGGGACCCAAATTGGCCAGGAAGGGGACTGCAACTGCAGGGATGCAGTCAGGAGTTGTTGTTTTTTTTTTTTATTTGGGCATAGTTATTGAGGAATGGGTAAATCAGCAACTAGGCTGCACAACCTCATGTGATATCTAATGTATATGCGAGCCATATGCATTAGATAGATCTCAACCAAACATTTCTGCTTACTCCACTATTAACATACACCCTCAATTTGGCTGAGCATGCATATCTATATTAATGAGAAGAGGGGAATAAGCCACAGTCCAACACCTTATCTCCCACAAGAACAAAGGATCAGGCATGTTTAAATCCAACAAGCCTTCTTACCTATGCAAATTTGTGATAGTATGCATTCATATGCAGGGGTGCACCTAGCCTTTCTGCTGCCTGAGGCAAAACTGAAACGCCCAGTTCACGCAGCGTGATAATGATGACACCCGCTTCACGAACTAGGAGTAATGCCTATTAGAGGAAACGGTGGGCCAGGGAGACATTGCTCCCTTACCTCGTTGCAGCATTCAACTGTATTGCTGTCCTGAGTACAACGGTGCAGTTGAATATGTAGAGTTGAGCATTTCCACAAAGCCCTCATTTCCCATCACTCTTCTGCTGCCTGAGGTGAAAGCCTCACCTGGCCTCATTGGTGGTGCAACCCTGATCATATGATATCATTGACCAATTCTTACAATATAATGATGTATTAGGCCTATTTTATTTCATGTGTATAGCCAGCTTAATCTGGCTACACCATGGATCACATAGCCAAAAGAGTAAATCCATTCACCTCTATAAAAGTAAATAAGATGCACGGGTGTGATGGACCTTCTCTTCATATTTGCTACCGGACTGATAATAACAGTAAGGAGATAGCCTGGAAAAATGGATAACCCGGTCAAACTAGAGTAATGTGTTATAAGCATTACAGAAACATCGAGTGCACCTTGGGTCTAATTTTACTCCAACCATTTACAAGAAGGGAAATATAAACTGACAAAAACACATGAACAGACATATTGAATTTCACTACGAAGATGTTAAAAGGATCTATAAAACTGGTTCAAATCAGGAAAATTCCCCTTCAATTTGCAAGAATTACGAGATGTCAAATAGATGGTGTTACTCGGGAAAAAAATAAGCTGCTGGGAAACTCATTTTCTCCTCCAGAAAATATATATAATATCCTCATAACCCAAAGCTGCCAAAGGCCCGACAAAAAGCATTTCAAGATCCAAAATTCAGAGGCTTTCCAGCAAAATGTTGGTGCCTGGGATTAAGCAAATGGAAACGGAGCATATACAGTACATGATTCATAGAAAACAGTATGCAGCACTTTAGCAAATGCAAGCCAATATAGTAAAGGTCAAGTATTTATTGCAGACAATGATCTAAATTTTTCATAGTGGCTGCTCCTGAATTCTTGTATAATTGACACAAAATATTGGCACAATTTTGATGCATCTCATTTTTGACATATTTATGTAAGAAGCAAGTGCACCAACTACATGGCTTAAAATGCACCATTTTTGCAACAAAATTTTCGTAGAAAATTCTATCACCAATTAAGCCAATCAATAGTTGAAATGATAGAAAAATCTTTCAAGGTAGCAATTTGCCATGATGCAAGTCAACATGCCTATCCACCAGTGCAATGGTAAAGGAGTTGTTGTCCGGCTTTCTAGACTTAAATTACCTGTGCAGTGACCCAGAGAAGTGGCGAGGATCGGAGGTGTGGTAGTGACCATGATGTAGTAATACTCACAGTTCATGGTGGCAGTCCTCAACCTGGCCCTCAGGGTTGCGCATAGGGAATGGACAGCACATCTACTCTGGGGCACACTTGGGGCTACTGCCCGGTGTTAGGTGGCATGCCTTTAACGGTGAACAGTTGGCAGGTTGCAAGTCAGGTGGGTAGATGTAGGGGCCAGAGAATAACTTAGGCAATAAACAGGCCCAGTTTAGCGATAACAAAGAACAGTCTTTTTACTGCAAACAATGGGTGATGCAGTACAAGCATAAATCAGATACAATTCTGAGGTATTTCAGAGAGCTTGTGTTTCCAAATGGGTATATACAGTGCCTTGTGAAAGTATTCGGCCCCCTGGAACTTTTCAACCTTTTGCCACATTTCAGGCTTCAAACAAAAAGATATAACATTTTAAATTTTTGGTGAAGAATCAACAACAAGTGGGTCACAATTGTGAAGTGGAACGAAATTTATTGGATCATTTAAACTTTTTTTGTAATAATAAAACTGAAAAGTTGGACGTGCAAAATTATTCGGCCCATTTACTTTCAGTTCACAAAACTCACTCCAGAAGTTCATTGAGGATTTCTGAATGATCCAATGTTGTCCTAAATGACTGATGAAGATAAATAGAATCCACCTGTGTGTAATCAAGTCTCCGTATAAATGTACCTGCTCTGTGATAGTCTCAGGCAGGGTCGTACATAGAAATCATTGGGCCCCATAGCAAGATTCTGAATGGGGCCCCTAACCCCGCCCACTACCCCGGCCCATCCCACATGCTGCCCTGGCTCCTCCCATGCCACACCCCCATTTGCCAATAAAGAAATGTATACATGAGCTACTGATTTTTTTTTTTTTTTAATTAAGGAGACGTTATACTGAATGGGGGCAGCCACAACAATGGATTATACTGTATATTATACAGCATAGTGTAGGGATTATACTGTATATTATACAGCATGGTGTACGGATTATACTGTATACTATACAGCATGGTGTACAGATTATACTGTATACTATACAGCATGGAGTACGGATTATACTGTATATTATACAGTATGGTGTAGGGATTATACTGTATACTATACAGCATGGTTTAGGAATTATACTGTATATTATACCCACATACAAACATACATACACACACACACACGAAACACATAAATACTTACAGTTACTTGTCCCTTGTACCGCCGACGCCACTCTGGAGAGGGCTGGGGCCTTGATCTTCTTTCCCCTCTTTGCCACGCTGCACAGGTCCTCCTCGTCCAGTAGCAGCGCGGCATGAGGGAGGAGGCGGGGCCAGCTGGAGCACACAGGAACGTCCAGGCGGTCCTGCGGTGAGGGAGGTGAGCAGGCCAGGAGAGGCCCGGAGCGCAGGCAGGGCAGGACGCATCTTAATGATGCAGAGTAGGGGCGAGGCCTCCCGTGCGCTCCAGGCCCCTCCTGTGCAGGGGCCCCATAGCAGTGGCGTGGTCTGCCTCTATGGGCGGTACGCCACTGGTCTCAGGGTTCTGTTTAAAGCACAGAGAGCATCATAAAGACCAAGGAACACACCGGGCAGGTCCATGATACTGTTGTGGAGAAGTTTAAAGCCGGATTTGGATACCAAAAGATTTCCCAAGCTTTAAACATCCCAAGAAGCACTGTGCAAGCGATCATATTGAAATGGAAGGAGTATCAGACCACTGCAAATCTACCAAGACCCGGCCGTCTCTCTAAACTTTTATCTCAAACAAGGAGAAGACTGATCAGAGATGCAGCCAAGAGGCCCATGATCACTCTGGATGAACTGCAGAGATCTACAGCTGAGGTGGGAGAGTCTGTCCATAGGACAACAATCAGTCCAACACTTCACAAATCTGGCCGTTATGGAAGAGTGGCAAGAAGAAAGCCATTTCTCAAAGATATCCATAAAAAGTCTTGTTTACAGTTTGCCACAAGCCACCTGGGAGACACACCAAACATGTGGAAGAAGGTGCTCTGGTCAGATGAAACCAAAATCCAACTTTTTGGAAACAATGCAAAACGATATGTTTGGCGTAAAAGCAACACAGCTCATCACCCTGAACACACCATCCCCACTGTCAAACATGGTGGTGGCAGCATCATGGTTTGGGCCTGTTTGTCATCAGCAGGGACGGGGAAGATGGTTAAAATTGATGGGAAGATAATTGGAGCCAAATACAGGACCATTCTGGATGAAAACCTGTTGGAGTCTGCGAAAGACCTGAGACTAGGACTGAGATTTATCTTCCAACAAGACAATGATCCCAAATATAAAGCAAAATCTACAATGGAATGGTTCAAAAATAAACGTATCCAGGTCTTAGAATGGCCAATTCAAAGTCCAGACCTGAATCCAATTGAGAATATGTGGAAAGAGCTGAAAACTGCTGTTCACAAATGCTCTCCATCCAACCTCAAAGAGCTCGAGCTGTTTTGCAAGGAAGAATGGGCTAGAATTTCAGTCTCTAGATGTGCAAAACTGATAGAGACATACCCCAAGCGACTTACAGCTGTAATCGCAGCAAAAGGTGGCGCAACAAAGTAATAATGCAAGGGGGCCGAATAATTTTGTACGCCCCACTTTTCAGTTTTATTATTACAAAAAAGTTTAACTGATCCAATAAATTTCATTCCACTTCACAATTGTGACCCACTTGTTGTTGATTCTTCACCAAAAATTTTAAATGTTATATCTTTTTGTTTGAAACCTGAAATGTGGCAAAAGGTTGAAAAGTTTCAGGGGGCCGAATACTTTCACAAGGCACTGTATAAGTAGTGGCAATGATAATGGTAGTAGACCCTGAGACTCTTTCTAAACACTCTGCAATGTTCCCAAATCGACCACAGGCGTGCAAAAATCTCGCAATCAGTACTGCAGTTCCCGCTGTGGGGTGCAGATCTTCAAGTGGACGGCCAATCTAAGTGTGGTGGGTGCTGAAGCAATACACCTTCTCCACAGGCAGCAAGGTCCACTGTCATAAATGAGCGTTACCTTTGCTAACACACACATCTCTTGTGGTCTTAAACATTCTGCAGATGTCTGTCCTTTCTCTTAAAGGTCAGGCACTTGTCCTCAGAATGTAGGGATGGAGAACTTCTTGTAGTAGGCCAAACACTGCACAGGCACATGCAGCACCTCACACTTTGGTTGCCAAGACCAGACTCAGCTGCTCCCTCAGAGGGTGAAAGGGATTCTGTCACCTAGTTTAAGCCTATAGAGCTGAGGACATGGGCTGCTAGATGGCCACTAGCCCATCCACAATATACTTTTGCTATTGCTGTGTGTGTCTTTGTTTAGTAAAAAAAACGATTTTATTCATATGCTAATTCTGGTTATAAGGAGCCCAAGGGGCGGTTACCAATCTTCCTGGATCCCAGCGTGCCCACTGTGAAGGAGCCCAGCACCGCCCCGCATCCTCTCATCTCCTCCTTGCTCCCCTGACTTCACGCTTTCAGAGCTCTGTAATCTCGCGCGAGCCATCTCGCGCATGCGCAGTTCGTTCCCTGATGCTGATGCCAGCACAGGGAAGGAACAGTTTACTAGCGCTGACAAGCGGCGTACTCGCGCATGCGCGAGATTACGGCGCTCTGAAAGCGTGAAGTCGGGGGAGCAAGTAGGAGATGAGAGGATGCGGGGCGGTGCTGGGCTCCTTCACAGTGGGCACGCTGGGATCCAGGAAGATTGGTAACCGCCCCTTGGGCTCCTTATAACCAAAATTAGCATATGAATAAAATCGTTTTTTTTACTAAACAAAGACACACAAAGCAATAGGAAAAGTATATTGTGGACGGGCTAGTGGCCATCTAGCAGCCCATGTCCTCAGCTCTATAGGCTTAAACTAGGTGACAGAATCCCTTGAAGGTCCAGCATTCACTCTGCTGAGTAGGGCATGATAACCAAGCTGCACCATCTTTATACAGCTCTTGGGATCAAAGCATGGAAAGTACTTTTACCCTTAATGGTAGATACTTTATTACCCCTTTTAGCAGTTTATTAACTCTTAGCAGTGACCTACTGGGTCACTGCATCTGTTTATATCAATTTAAAAAACAAAACAAAAAAAACAACATTTTTATAACTTTTGGTGATATTCTATTTATTTTTTTCATGCCATTATGTTTATTTATTTATTTTTTAATCCTAAAATCCTGCTGTTTCCACACATTGTTCTATCACTGTCACCTTCCATCAGTCATTTCATTACCATCACAGGAAGGATGACAATGACAGATATTATACATCACACATATACACAATAGGTGATGTCATAGTTTATCTACCACTTCCTGTATAATGACCTCTGCACAGGTCACAGACCTTGCCTATAATACTCTACTATTGTAGTCCACTCCAGCCTTTTTGTTTATGCCCATGGTGGCTGCTGTAAAACATATACGGTACCTAAATTCTGTTGACCGCAGAACGGATGCAGACCCAAACCATGGTTGTGTGCATGAGCCCTAAATATGCAGATCCCTAACCAATTATACTGTACATCGATACCCTATTCCAAAGGTAGGCTCTCAATTCAAAACCCCGGCCTTTACATGGTAATTCAAGGACATGTACTTGGGATTATTCATTCAGAAATGGCCTTCAAATGTGTTCTGTATAAATGAAAGGAGGTCTGAATTCACCTCTGCTATTTTCATTAACCTGAACTGGCTGCAAAATATTTTTACGGTTTGTCTGTATCCAATTGCGAACCAATTTAGACCTCTTGTAGAAGATCCAAACAGTAATTGTAATGTATTGCAGGTCTTCGGCTATTTACATGCAATTTTCATTTCTTCCTAGCTTCCCTCCAGAGGCAATCTCTGAAAGTCTCCAATATCTCATATGACATTACACCAATGACCAGAAGATAATCCCCTGGTCTGAACCGCATAGGAGCCACCAAATCTAAAGTAATTTTATTTTGACATTCGCCAAGTCTTTATTACTTCCTGATGGTTTTTTAAAGCAAGAAAAAGCAATTTGTTACCGGGGACTTCTTAAAAAACAAAAAGACCAGAGTGATTTAAATCCTTGGAAATGTAAAGAAAATCGCTCGCTTGCAATTTGAAGTTACCTCAAAAGCCTTTGTACTTCTGGCTTTCATTTTGCCTAAAAACCACAATTCAGTTTTTTCTAAAGTTTTATTGAATCACGTTTGACTGATAACTTACTGCCCCGGACAATCGCCAGGAAAACAGCTGCCTGGAAAATAAAGAAGCCTTTACACTGGGAAGCAAAAATAATCTAACTGTACAAATAATGTCAAAGGAAAGTCCACAATAGTGATGATGTAATATCCCAGGAGAGCAGAGCTCTGCACAGACTGAAGTTGAGTAAATTGGTCAAAATAACTACAAAGGGCTGAACTGATGTTTATGCCTTAAAGTACAACTTGCACAAATAATTTTATAAGCATGGAGTTCCAGCCTCAGGACACATCATATGTGCAACCTGTGAAGCCAAATAGGGGGTCCACTGCTACCTTATAGGGGTTATACTAAGAATTATCGTATGTGGAAAAACACTTCACACAGGAGATGGTGCCTTCAGTACACTAAGGTGGCCAGCCATTCTTACTCCAAGAATTATGCAGAAAAACACTTCTCGTTATGAAGCGGATCTGGATCCGATGTGTCTACTGAACAATTTGACTTGGGACTACTCCTAAGGGTGTTATCTAAGAGTGTGCCCCTGGTCTTCATCCTTTAACTCCCTATACAAGGATCAGGACTCCACTACAGCTGGGCAGTCAGCTGAGAGTCAATACAAAGATCAGGCATAGGTCAGGTTAGGAAGTGAAGGATCAAATCTGGAAACAGGCAGGAGTCAGTACACAGGACAGTGAATAAGACAAGTAGCACACATTAGAAGGAAACTAAACAACTAGGGCCTATTGCTCAGGCACCTTCACACAGGAGAAGCTGCCTTAAACACCCTAAGGTGACCAGCCATTCTTATACCAATAATGAGGCAGAAAAACACTTCACACAGGAGATGATGCCTTCAGTACACGAAGGTGGCCAGCCATTCTTACTCCAAGAATTATGCAGAAAAACACTTCTCGTTACGAAGTGGATCTGATTTTACTGTGTCTACTGAACAGATCTTACTTAGGGCTACTGCTGAGGGCGTAAGTGGCTCTCCTCCTCCTGGTCTTCACCCTCTAACCTCTGTATAGGGATCTGGACTCTGCTACAGGGGGAAACACTGGGCCACTAGCTCTTGGAGTAGTCTCTGTTCAGTAGACTGCTGACCCACAGGGGTCAAGAGACAGATTAAGCGAGATATAAATCCATGAATTTAGAAGTAAGGAAGAATAAATGAAAAGTGTCTGGACCACTTCATTATGAGATGACTATGCCGACACTGAGAGGAGGAAGAGAGCAAAGAAACTATTCAGTGTTTTAGCTGACCACTGAATGAAGAAGAATGGAGACGGTGGACCAGAAATTTTTGCACCAGAAGAAACAGCCAGGTATTTTACCAGAAAGAAAAATGTAATCTACAAAAAAAAAAAAGTATAATATTTTTATTGTAAGTATATTGCAATAATGGTTCATCTGAAATGCCCTATACATTGCAGAGTAATGCTTTTCGTCAGATAAGACCCTTGCAGACTATTAGACTGCATACAAGGGACTGAGCTAAGAAATTTCATAGCTCATAATTTCATAATTCCCGGCGGACTATTTGAGGCATAAGGGATACACTATGGTCAGCTATCAGAGATCTCGGGGCCTACATTTTATTCTTTTACAGGGGTCCTCTATTGTTTGTGTCTGCCCCTGCTCAAACGTATTAGGTGATTGTCTCTGCACTTACAGAGAATTTGCAGTAGTATGATATATATGAAATGTTCAACAGATGTTCACTCAGGGGAAAAAAAAACGATCGGTGAGGTTTTTTAGCATGCCTGTTTTGTTCTCAGAGAAGATAAGCTGCTGCCAGGGGTGTATTCAGACAGATTTGTCGCACATATTTTTGTGACTGTCCCATTCATCTGGATGGGGCTGGCAGAAATCCATGTCCTTCCTACAGCAACACACCATTCAGATAAATGGAGTAGATTTTCACTCTCAGACATTTTCTGTGACAAATGTACCACACGTGTCGCTCTACCCCCAGGTCTCACAGTATGACAGTTGAGCAGTTTTGGCATTATATTCTAGAACAAAAAACATTGGGGGTGAACAGTCCAATAAATCATGTCCAAATAGGTAAGTGTATGGAATTGCAGGATGACAAAGTTAACATTACAAGATAAAAGCAATGGATTACCACCAGAAAGCATTTCTGCATCTGGAACTGCAATCTCTAGGACCTCCTGGAAGGTTTTGCAAGAGGGAACCTATTTATTACCAACTAGCTACATGGAGGTCCCTCCCATAGGACTTACATTATCTCACAAACATGAGCAGACCGTTAAATGCAATCAGTCAATGCTACTTCAGAATATAATAATTCTTTTCTGATACTCTGATCTAATGCTCCAGGAGAGCTTGAGTCCTCATGATGTGAAAACTGTTGGAGCTCCCTGAAGACAAGTTGTGTGGTCTGGCTGTCAGGTTCGCAGAAGTGTAAAAGTCTCAATGAATGTAGTGATGAAAGTAATGAAAGCACTTATATAGAGCCTCCTTCACATGAGTGTGTTCAGTCCGGGAAACGTGCTTCATCTGTGGCTGCATTTCCTGGACTGAACATTGCTCTTCTGACCTGAACTCACAGCATCATAATAACTTATGATGCTGTGAGCTCTTGCCTGACTGCGGGCCTACAGTTGTCGAGAGTACGGCACTATAAAGCTGCAGTCGGCCAGGAACTCATAGCATTATAAGTCATTATGATGCTGTGATTTAGGTTAAGAGGTGCAGTGTTCATCACACATGCAGGACCGAACACACTCGTGTGAAAGGAGCCTACAAAAGATTTGTGCCAATGGCTGGAGAAGTAAGAATCCATTCATCGAAAATGCCTCATATGCTTGGACTGTGTATGTAAAAGTAAATTGGAAAAATAATTCTATTATAACATTTTTGACATTTTTTAAACTTAGTGAACACTGGAAATGATCTTGTATGTGACGCATTCTTCTTACATTATGTCCAGTTTTATGGGTCGCAAAGAGTAGAATAAATTTGCACAATTTCTCTGGCATTTATAGAAGTCAACCTGGGGAAGATAGTGATTTACTCTACAGGCGTATAGACCTTTAAAAATTTGGAGTATCAAATCCTGCGTCAGATTTACGCTAGAAGTCCATCAGTGTGTGTAGTTTACTCATAAAATTGGCCTTTTTTAGTGCCTGGAGGCCACAGCTTCTTTCAGGTGAACCCATGCCCCCTTGTTCAAGGGGTACTTTGAAAACTGAGTAAAACAGTTGAGTAAATGTGATGCAAAGAATGCACAGAAGTTTTTTGGCGCAAAATGAGCAAGAAAAACTGGTAAAGTTTCAGCAGTAAATATGACCCATTGTGCCATTGTGTGTGTCTTTTAACCCTAGCAATTGGGCAGGAAAGTCATGGCATGTCAAGGAACTGGCCCCATAACTTTCTACAGACTGTATCAATTTTAAGGAAAAGCTTCAAGACAATATGAAATCAGCCTTCTCGGGTGTACAGTGAAAATGGTTGTGATTAAGAACCGTTTAAAGACAACCTCATCAGTTACAGTATGGAGACATGTACAGCTGCGCATGTAACCGATATCTTGTAATATTCTCATGGGAGTGTTGTACAGCAGTCAGCAGGATGACCCTTTTAAATAGAATAAGTTCCAGCTGTAGGTCTTCATCCCAGAGCCGAGGCGTGTTCCTGGCATGTCTAGTGTGTTCCCATTTAGACCTAACATTACGTTACTTGGGAGAACGCAAAGGTTCATTATGCTGACAGATGGACAGCCCGTATCATTTAAAAACCTCTGCCGCTTAGGAACAAAGGTGAACGGATTTCCATGATAAGTTGAAAGTGTCTACAAGTCAAGAACAGTTGGTAAAAAATAGCTGTGCCTGAATGTGAACTGAGCTTCGCAGATGCCCTCACTGACCCCCATCATTTTGTCCACTTTGATATTCTCCACCTGTGTATAATCCTGTGCCAGAAACGGCTAAATATATTTCTAACATGATGGAAAATTCACCATCTATCATGTTGTATCGTCCAACTTATATTGTATGGTTTTTATTTAGTACTTTTGATTAGGGATGAGCGAACTTGTGTTTTTAAATTCACTGTACAAGGCTCAGGTTCAGGTTATCTAAGAATTCTGTTACTATGGACTATAAGTTATGGTCTGTGGTAGCGGAATCCATAGCAGGATACTTAGCTATCCCACAGTATATATGTGCCAAAGCATAATCTTTATTACTATACAGTAAACCAGTTGATTATGTGCAATGATATCAGTAGGAACATGTGCAGAAAAGTTTGGTTGTACAGTAGGAGTCAAAATGGACACTTCATCCTTCCCTGCTCACTTTCCTTGCTGACTTTCAACACTGACCCGAGTCATTACAAGAAAAGACAGATGGCACCTTTTATACCTAATCAGTTGGACAACATGACCTTTGGATGGTTTCCCTTTATCTTTTTCGCTAACAACAAGAGGTCTTTGCATAATGGAAAACATAGGGAAGAAGATCAAGGTCAACCCCATCTGGGCGTAGGCTTCCCTCCCCCACTGGCCTCATAGCAGCTACAGGTACTGCCTCTATAGGGGCCCTTTACACTGCCTGATGTTCAGGTAGATCACCACTAATGAACGTTTGTACGAACACTCATTAGAGATGATCTGCCGTTTGTAAAGCTGCCGCTGATTACACGATAAACGAACAAAACACTAGTTCATCGGATAATAGCACTGTTTGTGCGGACACATAATTATTGTTTGCCGGCAGCAGATTGCGTTGTCTAAACAGCCTCTGCTGCCCACAAGCAATGAGCCTGTATGGGAATGAGCGATGGTATTGGCGATCACCTCTCCCCACACAGAGGAGGGGATAGCTGCATGTAAAAGCGGCGGTCACCTCCACTGATGATCAGGTAATTGTCAGGAAGGAACGCTTCCTTCCCAACAATCGCTTGCTACATCGGGCCATGTACAGGGGCCTATAGCTTGCACACGCTTACCAGTAAGAATATAAAAAAAAAAAATAAAAAAACATGTTGGTATCCAGGTTTGAATACAGGTGCTTCTACACTCCAAAAGCACATGGATAGATAAATTGAATTTATCTTGAGAGCCCCAATGACAATATCTGTACAGGAATATTTTAACGTTAAGTAAATTAATAAAATAATGAATGAATAAGCTAGTGTGGAAAAAATTATTACAGAGGTTCTACAGGAAAGGTTCCAGAGCTGATCATGGAGACCATGGCTTAAAGGGGCTGTCCCACCATAACAAAATATCACCTATGCACAGGATATGATTGGGGGGATCCCACCACTGAGAACAGGGGCCCCAAGTCTCATGATGTGTTTGTATATTTGGACCAGCTCTTGGTCACCAATGCCTACGGAATCTTGCTGCAAATTTGTGCGGCTATAGTCTACTGAGCGCCGACATGGCTTCACCACGTGCAATCAACTGTACTGTGCAGCCTCAACCTGAAGGAACAACGAGTGATAAGGGTTTTGTTTTTATATAAGTATCTCCTCTTTAAAGGGAACAGGTCATTTTGAAAATGAAGTCCATTCTGCATGCATGCATCATCTTATAGAGCAGAATGAGCTGAGCAGACTGAGATATAGTATGGTGGGGAAAAAAATTCCATATTACTTGAATTTCATTAATTAAATCTCTGCTCTTTTTATGGTTAGGAGTCCGGTGGGAGGTCCTACTCGGTGACCGACAGCCTTCCTTGTATAAGTGTACATAGATATAGCAGTCCACAGATTGGACTACATTTTCAACAGGATGGATTCCTTTAAGGCCCCATTCACACGACCGTATGTATTCCGTGATCCGTATAAAAACGGAACGGAAGTTATACGGAGTCTTCTGTAGTGTTCTGCATTTTTGCAGACCCATTGACTTTAATGGGGCTATGGACGTGATTTTGCGGCCAAGTATAGGACAGGTTTCATTTTTTTTTGCGGAAGAACTTCCGTAATATACGGATGCAGAATGCACACGGTGTGCATTTCGCATTTTTTTTTCTCCTATGGAAAAATGAATGGGTCCGCATGGTTCCGCATCTTATCTGCAAAAATGCGGATAAAATGCGGAAATTTACATACGGTCGTGTGAATGGGGCCTAAAACTGGATGTGAAATGCTAATTATTCTTTATGAACATATTCCGCTGACTAGAACATCAATACTACTCAGGACCAATCCCAATCTCTGCTACGGGACGGGGGGATGGGGAAGAGCAATGAAAAAATTGACTGAAACAGAGTGAAATCGTGGGAGACTGAACTGACAGCTCATTTATGTCTACGATCAACTTTAATCAAGGGTAGGAAAGTGCTAATAATCTAAAATTACTCTACCGGCATCATGAACATGCCAATCCCTTTGATTGTTACTAAAAGTAACGCAAGAAAAGATTTAGAAAAGAAAAAGTTAATTGACTGTATGTTTTCAATTTTAATGACGGGAGAGCTGATGTAGGTGGTTTGCAACTTTATCCTTAGGAAACCCCAGTAACATCATGTATGGACCTTAACAACCCTGTATTAATTTCATATGCCGCCTAACTGCATCCAGATGTCCGCGCCATCACAAAGTTCCACCCAAAGTATAGGTAGAATTAATTATTTCACAGAAATGTCTGCAAGGCATGGCTCAATGGAATGCTTAAATGTAGCAGTGCTGAGTTTGTTATTGGACACTACTCAGAATAGGTTACCTGCTGTGTGTATAGGACAGCAGATAAACCTGCTACAGATAATGTTATATTCACACGAGGCAGATTTGTTGCAGAAATGTCTGTTGGTGAAAATCCATTCCATACATCTGAATGGGGTTGTTCTAGTGGGTTAGGACACAGATTTCTGCAAATCCCATTTCAGTGAATAGAATAGTCACAGAAACCTCTGCTACGATGTGTACCATAAAGGGAATGTGTAGCGTTCCAACAGGTCACTGCTAATGGCTAATGAGTGGAGTAAGGCTTCGTTCACACATCTGGAAGGCTGTTCGGGCACGGAGCAGCCTGCCGGGTCCTCTACTTCACCGCCAGAACCCCATTGACTACAATGAGGTCTAGCGGTAATTCGGCCAATTTCCGGCACAAATGCTGGGATACTGCCAGACAAAAACTGTTGCACGCAATGTTTTTTGGTCTGGCTGACAGCCAACATTTGTGCCGGATCAGGCAGCCAGATCTCCAAAATGGAAATGTGAACGTAACCTTAATGACTCCAGTCAATCCTGTCATTTAGCCAGTGGAGTCCAGTGCGGCTGTGTGAAAGAGGATGCGTTGGACAGTGTGGGAAGGCTAGGTATATTGGCCATGGACCTCATAGCTTTGACTAGGTTTTGGCTTTTGGCTAGCTATATTTGTCTGCAGCTCACAGATTGTAAATATGTGCACCCCTCATTTGAAGCTGCAAGGAATTGCATCTCAGAGGCGTTGGAAATAGGTGAGCCCTGCTTCAGCTCAGCAAAAACTTCATTGGAAACTTTTTTGCAAAGACTGTGGGCCTCCATTATGTGCGTGGACGAGTTTTGCATCTTTCTACTTAATAAGGACCGTAAGCTACTTATTCACCTTTAACGCCATTTCCTGCCTATCATTCGCACCTCAGCACCAAGGGCGTCCTAGCTTCCGCAAGTAAGGGTCTGCCCAGGGGAGACTCCTATTTCTAACATCCAAAGTGAGACTTCCCCATCACTGTGCCAGCCCCCGAAGTAAAGGAAGTATGGTAGAGATTGTCCAGCCACCTTGACTACAACTACTGCTCTCATCCTCTACACAATCCCCCTAGGTTGTTGCACATTTTCACAGATATGTATATCTTATCAAATCCAGTTTCGTTTAAAGAGCTGCAAGGGTTACTCACGTCACTATTCCTCCCTGATGTTCCCATTTCTGACCACTTACTGGGTCCTTGCTGGTCCCTCTCGAAATGCAAGAAATGCCTCCTTAGCTAAGCAGTGGCCCCATCAGTGCATCAGTGACCTACCTCCATTTCCAGGTACTCTCTGTTTGTCAAGATGGGACCAGAGAGTGGAGACCAGGTGGAACCAGATAAGCATCGAAACGTGAACGGTAAGTTGAGCATCCCTGTGTATATATATATATATATATATATATATATATATACACACACACACACACACACATATACTGTAATTTCTGGAGTATGAGATCAAGAATTTCACCACAGCAACGTCTTACATTAAACTAATGATTCAGCTGCAAATGATTGTTCCTAAGCGAAGCAGGTTCTCTTTACTTTAGCTGGGGTCTACAGCATTAGCTCCATTCATATCCCCATTAAAGGGAACCTGTCATCCACTTTATGCTGACCATACTGAGGGCAGTATAAAGTAGTGACAGAAATGCTGATTTCAGCGGTGTGTCACTAATGAGGTAAAAGTAAGTGGTTGCCGAGAACCAGCATCATAATCATTGCAGCACAGACCTTGAAAAGAGTCAAATCTACTTGAGAAGAGTCATGGTTATTCATAATCTCCTGCTCTCCCTTCCTATCTGCTGATGATTGGCAGGTCTCTCCTAGAGAGAAAGGGAGAAAACTAGGTAGAAGACTGTCAGTCATCAGCAGGTGGGCAGGGAGAGCAGGAATTCATGAATAACCAAGACTCTTCTCAGGTGGCCGTGACTCTTTTCCAGGCCCAGTCTGCAAAGTTTGTGATGTTGGTTCTCGGCAATCACTTTCTTTTAACGTATAAATGACAGACCGCTGACATCAACTCACTAGAGATGAGCGAACGTGCTCGTAACGAGCACTGTACCGCTCGGCTCCCCTGCGCTCACATGGGCGCAGGCAGCTGCTTCCGTCGGGTGAGGAGGACGGAAGCGGCTGCCTGCGCCCATGCGAGCGCAGGGGAGCCGAGCAGTACAGTGCTTGTTACGAGCACGTTTGCTCATCTCTACAACTCACCTGTCTCTACTTTATTTTGCCGTTAGTATGGCCAGCATAAAGGTGGTGACAGGTTCCCTTTAAGTGCAGAAACCATGTCCAAATGGCTTAAACCTGCGCTGGAAGGTTGCAGAAAACTCTTCTAGCCCACCCCTCTCTATTACACGACAGGTGCAGTGACTTGATCAGGTCTGTTTCACTGCAGTTTCGCTGCCTGCTCTGGTGCACTAAAGCTTTCGCATGCAGGAGTGACGCCTTTGAAGTTCCATCCATCAAGTGAGACTTAAACCATGCCCGGGAAATGTAAATATTAGTAATAGGAAGGACCCACGGGCGAGCCTCCACCATGACAGGCTCCCTTTTAAAAGCTTTTGGGCTAAATCTGCTTAATTGCAAGACTACAAAATTGAATAACTTTTGCATTTTGTGTCCCAAATCTGGAGAATAAAGAGTTGTGTGATAAATATATTGTACGATCAAAAATGCATCTAAAGATAAAATAACTGCATTGCCTAAAATCTGAGCCATTTTCCCCAACAGTAGTTCGCTTGTAAGGCCCCTTTATAGGCTCTCACTATAAAGTATGGTTATTAGTCACTTGGTAATAAAAATTAATATTCATTTGATTTTGCTCAAGGCTTTCACAGACTATGTATTAAAAAGAACTTCTGAGAACCTGCTTATGGGCAACTACTCCACTCTTCCAGCACACTAGTTTTGATAAATCTTCTGTGTTGTGCTTCACTGTCTTTTATTTGAAGGCTGCTCTTGAAATACAATCCAGATTATGAAAAGGAAAAGAAGGTACGCAATACCCCAGACCTGGGGGTATCTGCAATTGTAAATAGTTTTTAGTTATGCTATGCATTTCATGATTTGGCTATGCATTCCAGTAGAGGAGGTGTGGATGGCAAAGGTTGGCAAGGAACAGGGCTAACAACCCTATTCTTGGTAGAAGTAGACTGGTCATACTTCCTGCAAGGAGAAGTAGTACCTGTCTATCTAGGGCAGGCATCAGCAACCTTCGGCACTCCATCTGATCCGAAACTACAACTCCTAGCATGCACACTGACTCGGCAGTTCTTGCAACTCCCACAGAAGTGAAAGGAGAATTCTGGAAGTTGAAGTTTCAGAACATCTGGAGCACCAGAGGTTGCTGATCCCTGATATAGGGAGAGGAGAGTAAGGACACACTAGAGCTCCTGCACCTGGGAACGATATATGATTCCCCAGAGAGACCAACAAAATTCAGCTCAAGAAAGCACCTGAGAGACAAGACAACCAAGTGATCAGCAAAATACTGCTTTACAGACACTGCTGTAAGGTGAGGTCAAAATGCAAACCATATGGAACATATACAGATGGACTGAGTTCCTAGTAGGCTATGTGTAAAGGTTTATTCACATGTTCAAATGTGTTCACATTGTGAAGATGTCCATGAAGCAGGGGAAGATTGGCCATAGACCTTACAGGGAAATTTCCTGGTGGGCCGATGCCCAGGGGGCCACCCAAGCCCCTATCTCTGCTGCTGGCTGGGTACAGAATAAGCTATCAGTGAGCTTACTGTGAGAATCCGGTACTCATGTACCCAGCTACACATCCTGACCTCCTAAACACAGTGCTCCATATTTTAATCAGATACAACTGAAAGAGGAGGAGAGAAAATGGCTGCCATGGCCAACTCAGAGGGATAGTTTTTGGGGCAAGATATTGTGCCACATTGTGGTAATGGTATTTTGCTCTATGGTATTGCTGACCCCCCCACCCCTACATTTGTTGCCCCGCCTCCTTTCAATTTAGACCCTCCTACTATATGGGGACACTTTTAGGTATTTTTTCCAGGGCCATGAAGGGTCTGTTTGGTCTGTTGTGTCCATTTTTTGCTCTCCGTGTGTCATCTGTAATTGAGAGGATCTCCTCTGGAAACCACTGACAGAACATGGATGTCATTTCATATGAACCTACAGACTCCAGTGGGTGAGTTTGGTCTGCAACACAGGCTTCTGGAAAAAGAAGGATGTGCGAATAATTAAAAATCAATGGATACATGTGGTGTCCATGCAGAACACAGACTGTGCACATCTGTGAGTCACTGACGTGCATAAACCCAAATGAAGCCTTGGAGTATAGTCACATGAAGCTGTTGAGGTGCAGTTAAAGCCATATTGGGGGAAAAAGCATGCAATTTTGCTAGGGTTTTCAATGCAGTTGCATATTATTATAGGTGAAAACCATTTATTTCAGGTTTCACCTGTAAAAACTGTAATCATGGGAAAAACGCATGTGCTTTTATGATGCGTTTTAGCCGTACCATACTGTGACCAGCCTGTGTTGTCATGTTTATGAGGTTATTTTAGATGGATTCCTGCTTCTTCTATTAGGCACATATACTGTTCTCTACACCCCGAGCTTTCGAGTTCCGATTATCACCATAAAAGTGAAGGGTGTTAGAGGTCATGCTTTGATGACTACTATACTGAAGAGAACCACTGCTGTTGTCAGTAAATAACCAGAAAGCCCTTTCAAGCACACATTATTATTTTATGGCACAAGTTTATTAACATTATTTTATTGAATATTTTATAAATCCCAGAAGACCAATAGCAATAAATAGAGGAACCATCCTGGTCTAGTAAAGACTGGTCAGCACGGGAACTCAACCGACTACAAGCCTAAGACTGACCCAGGAACAAATAAAATCGAAATGCAGTGTTATATGACAATGACATTTGTAATGTGCTTTTCTCACAGGGACAGTTGTATGGCTGGGGCAACACCCTGGAAAATCAGTGGCCGCCATACAGGTGCATGACCCAACATACAATGCACACTAGGATCAATTTCATAGGAAGCCAATTTTGTCTATTTGTATATTTTGTGTGGAAGGATACTGGATTGCTCAGAAGAAACCCACACAAACACATGGAGAACATGCAAACTCCATGCATGGTTGGATTCAAACCCAGGACCATAGTGCTACAAGGCACCAATGCTAACCACTGATCCACCCTGCTGGATGGTGGCATTCAGATGAATGGCTGCCCATGTAATAAACGGACGACTCTAGTCTGTAGAAAGGAGGTCTGCTGACCCATAAAATGGTCCCTAATTGGACATTTCTATATTGGGTGACTTCATTTCTTGATCTGATCTCAGATTCTAGCAGTTAAACAAAAGCCATTCAGGAGAATTTAACCCAATTGACTATAAGGGTAGATGCGCACAGCAGTTTATGCAGATTTTCCACGTGTATTTTTGTGCGGATTCTGATACAGTTCCGCACCAAGTCCACGTGTGTTTTATCCTTTTCATTGCAGGTGAAACCTGCATTGAATCTGCACAAATAATTGACATGATGCGGAGTTCAAAATAAAAAACACAAGTCTATTTCCACACCGTCTGGATGAGAGTTTGAAAAGCTGGTACTGTATGAGGCTGTGGATTTTCCACAAATATCTGTGCGTAATATGCATACCCTTAAGGTATATGCACAAAGCAGTTCAGTTTATACAGATTTTCCTAAGTTTTAATGCGGCGTTCACGGTGTTTCTGAAACAAATCCGCACCAAATCTGACTGTGAAACATATCTGTCCAAGATCTCACCCTTTGCAACGCAAAAATATTTCCACTGTAAATCCACACAAACTATTGACATGCTGCAAATTTCAAAATCCACACCGCAGATCAATTTCTGAAGATAAATGTATTCAATGGTTTTCAGGTCCATGATTCTATGACTTCTTTAGCTCTGTGTGCTGTCCACGAGCAGCCCATTGCACACATATCAAAAATACAGTCACTGAATCAGTTCTTAAAGCGTACCTAACCTTTCAAAAAACTACTAAGTACTACAGTGTGTGTACATGAAGAATAACACTTTTTGGACATTTTATGACTTGTATCTGGATTTTTTATAAGTTTTCCTGTGCATGCTAAAAGCCTAGTTTGCAGGTCTCTCAGATATGTGGGTGGAGATTAGCTGTCATCCACTGTAAACAGAAAGTAGAGGAGAATCTGCTTCTTAACTTTCTCTTACTCAAAGGCTACCACAGGATCACGGAGGTCATTACAGAGTGGTACTAATGTGTCTAAGCAAACAGTGTGACACGGAGGAAAAGCATTTAGACGGGGGTGGAGTCTTTAATAATGAGAACCAGACATTTTTCACTAAGACATATTACAAAGTTTCTTGTGGTCATTTGTACTATTGATTTATGCAAAGCTGTGTGATAAGTTAGTCAGCAGTGGAGAAATGACATGATTGGAACCATATGCTGAATTTGGAATACAAGAGGTGTATCTAATTCCAGGACACTGCACTTGTAGAACATTTTTAGAACCTGATTTTAGTGATTGGTCTCTTTCTGTGCATTCATATGTATCTACATATATGGTAAACATATATGGATACATGGTAAAAATGTATCCATAACAGCATTCTATAGTTTAGAAAGATGGGATTGGATTTTCAGTAGCAAATTCATAAAGTCAACCCAAATAAAATTCTACGTGCATGGCAAAGCACATTGTGTGCCGCAAAGTGGTGCTGTATTTACTCCTTGATGCATGCATTGAAATATGCCATCCTTTATTTTTATGAAATTCGAGTTCGAGAACCATGGATATACAGCATGACCCCAAACAGCAAACTAGGAGGTGTATTATGGGTCCAGTCAACACAGACCCATGAAAGACAGAACCCTTGGTCGATCTTGCTCACTATTCTGAAAAAAAAAAAAAGAATTGAATGGTGAAATTCACTAACCTTTATCCTCATCTTCCTAGCTAGAGCACGTCTGTGCACCTCTCCCATGTTCTTGATGATGTCAGCGTCACCCACCACTATTGCTATTCATGAAGCCTCCTGCTACCCATCTTCCGTAGAAGCTGGCTTCCTCACAGAGCTAAGCAGCCAACTAAAGTTCAGTACATTCCACATCAATGAATGCTTCAAACTTTTAATTAGTGACACCCTGGGCAATTCACATACTTTGGAAAGCAATACCGGATATAAAACCCCACACCTTCATAAGGGTGTTAGCTTGGTACAGAAACAGACAGGTAATTTCACTTCTTAGAGTTGGCATACCAAATGACTCCCCATGTAATAACAATTTGCCTGGCTGAATCTATGCTAATTATCACCTCTGCAAGTATGCCACAAAGGGCGCAAGCGCACACGTAATTACCTGTCTTACTGCAAAACAAACGCTAATTTCAAAAACTAGGAAAACTGAACTGTATGATGTGGCATCGTATGTGATGGCATATAGCTTCACACACATTACAGTAGAACGCCATAAAAATGGCTAAACTTTTTTTTATTCTAGGGATGAAGTTCATCTTGCCTCTCCGGAGTCCTGGATTCCAGCCACGGTCCTGCAGTCCCTGGTAGTATGTAGCATATCACAATTGTAACTACATTTGTGTCCTCGGGACCTCATCTCTTTGCTTCACCATTCACCGGCCTGTTCTCTCCCTCGCAGGCAGGCACAATGCAGTGACGTCATCATGTCTATGGAGCAGGGGACAGCACAAGCTGGGGAATGATGTGCTATGTTCATCAGGGAAACAGGGCTAGGTGTTACTTCTTTTTATTTTAATAAAACTACAGGGGCATCACTATTGTGAGGGGGTACTGAGGGGGGCATAACAACTGTGAGAGTGTACTAAGGGGGCATAACTACCTTATGGGAGACTTTCCTGTGTTGGGGCACCAAGAGGGCATAACTATGGTCAGGGGTGGATTGGCCATAGACCTTACAGGGAAATTTCCCGGTGGGCCAATGCCCTGGGAGCCACCTGGGCCCTCCTCACGGCCGGCCAGTGGAAGTTTTTGGGGATGTATTTTGTGCTGCTCGCGGAAGTATTTTGTGATGGACTGTGGTATTTGGCTTTGTTGGGGTGGTATAATGTGCCACAAAATGGTATTGCTGGCCCTGCCTTCCATCAGTTTGGAACTACAAAACGGGGCCACTTTTAGTATTTTTTCCACGGTCATTTTAAGTTCCCATTCCGCCCCTGACTATGGTATTGGGGCATATTCTTACTGTGTGGGGGTCACTGAGAGGGTATAAATATTGTGAGGGGACACTGAGGGGGTATTACTCTGAGAAGGACAAAAGGAGGCATAATGACTGTGTGGGGGGCACTATTATAGTGTGTCACATAAGAGGACTATCACCAAGTGGGAGCACAAAAGAGACTAAACATAATTGGGTGAGTTTATTCTTTTTGCAAGCTTAAAAATTCTTTTTTTTATGCTATTTAGTGATTTTAAATGATACCTTAGTCACCATCAAGTCGTGCCATCAGAATTACCAATAATGACAAAAAGAGAGGCATTACATTGAGGCCTGAGCTACCGGACAACAGCAGTTTGAGAAGAAGTCACAGTGTAATTGAGCTGCACTGTTTCTGTAGCTCCTGAGTTATGGAAACAGCATAACTGGCTGACCTTCGCTCCAGTTCACTTCTATGGGAATAACGGAAACACCAATACACAGTCCACTAAACTTTCCATAACCTCGAACACCTCTGCTCTCTGCATATGACAGGTATTTTGATCTCGTTCACGAATGGCTTAGAGGGAAACCCCCTTTAAGAGGTATTATTAGGGTCAGGGCTCATGCATATGAACTTATTTTTTGTCCACATCCAATCCACAGTTCTTGCAGGTTGGATGCGGACCCATTCACTTCAATGGGTGTGCTGTCCACATCCGTATGTCCGTTCTGTGGAATCCACAAAAATATAGAATATGTTCTATTCTTGTCCGCATTACGGACAAGGATAGGACTGTTTTATAGAGGGTCGGACGTTCTCTTTTGCAAAATGTGGAACGCACTTGGCCAGTATCCGTGTTTTACGGATCCACAATTTACGGACTGCAAAACAGGCAACGGTCTTGTGCATGAGCACTCTGACTGGCTTACGTGAGTACTACAAGTGGTACTGGGCTCTCACACTATAATGGGGCCCAAACCCAACAGCTCCCCAAAGATCCAGCAGAAGACAACCCCATTGAGAGCTGACTTTGGAGTCAGTGACTTGCCACTAGTGTCTTTTTTTTATGGGCCGATTCAAAAATAACCTAACCTATTAGATCCTACTCGAGCCCCTTTTCCAATTTTGGTTTACGATATATAATTTACAATGCAGGGGAACACTGTTAAACTTTGGTTCTCAATGGGACTTACTGTACTAAATTTACTGTACTGTTCTAAATTTTGGAAACATCATTTGTGTATGGATCTTTGTTTATATATTAATGTACTTATTTCACTATGTCTCTATGTATACTAGGCACAATCTCAATATGTATGCTCTGGTACTAATCCTTACTATCCTATGACTTTTATAGACTCATACTTCTGAGGAAGGTCCAATGGGACAGAAACGTTAAACTTATATGAGTGGCTCCATCTGACCTTATGAGTAGAAGTCAGAATCATATTGAGTTGCTTATGTAAGTAAAACACATCAGTTGGAGTGCCAAGGAATTTCTTCACTGTGAACTTTGGCGTTAACAAGCCCTTCATCTGGCACTATATTAAATAAGGAGTGCAGCTGCCATCTTTTTCCACACTATTAGATCCTATTGATAATATGTCCTGTGTGTACAACGATAACAAAAGTAACAAAGAAATTAAAAGTGAACGTGGACCATTTTCTGTACAGATGAAGGGTGAACCCAAAATCAGTTGCTCTGATGTGTCCAAGGAACCGCACTCCAACAATGTGTTTTGTATTCATATTTTCCATCTGGTATCCATTTATAGTAAGAGATGTTTGAGCTACAAAGCATCTTTCATGAGAGGGAAGGGCTGAACTTGTCTGAATTTGTCACAAGGTAATTAATAAACTGCAAAGTTGTGCAAATAATCTAAGAGGGTGAGGCTGGCCTAACAAATCCAATTTTAGAGCTGGAAACATGTGGTGGTGTTTTTTCTTTGAGGGATAAAATTAGTCTCTTTAGATTCGGAAGGGGGGGGGGGTCAATTCTCGATAAGCCCTTTAGAATACCAATTATTCCACACTTCCAGATATCCATGCCCATGTTCCAAGATTATTTCCAGGAACACATACCCAAAGAAGCAACATAATTGAATCCCCCCAGCCTAGCCATAGCATGCCTTGTACAGTGACAGCTATAATGTGCCCCTATACAGTGCCAGCCACAGTGTGCTCCTATACAATGCCAGCCTAAGTACACAATAGTGTTAGCCAGAATTCCAGTACCAAACAAGTACCTAACACACAGATTTATGTACTCCTGTTATAGGTAACAGGAATTTCCCTCTTCTTTTAGGTTTGCCTATTTACTAACATTGTTGGGGCAACTGCCTTGCATCTGAGTCTGGGTTAGTCTGCGTTCACATCTCCGTTTCAGAGATCCAACTGCCTGATCCGGTGTAAATGCCGACTGTCAGCCAGACAAAGAAAACTTTGCACGCAATGGTCTTTGTCCAGTTGAAACCCAGCATCTATACCAGAAATCAGCTGGTTCACCACCGGTAGACCTCACCTCAGTCAATGGGAATCTGGCAGTGAAGTAGAGGACCTGTAAACACCAGATCCTGTGAGATCCGACAGGCTGCTCTGCCGAATCTCTGAACGGAGATGTGAATGAAGCCTTAGATTATTACTTAGCTTGGCCTGGTTAACTTTGGATGGAGCTGTTGACTGCTTAGCCTTTACATTCCCAGACCTCATGCTACTCTGGTGCTGGGAATATCATATACCATGAGTATTTCTTTCCAGATTCTATGTATCTTGATCTAGTCTAGCAAGTTATTTGTGTATTCTGTGATCTGAAGTCCTATGGTCTTTTTTCCTGCGTTTTGGAATTTGTATGTCTCTGTGCTGTTGTATTAGCCTGATGGGCCTGCTAGGTTGAAATTAGAGCAGGGTCAGCGCAGGGTCCCTATCAACCTGTATGCCATACGTCTTCCATCCACTCCACTTATAGGCATTATGCTTTGGTTCGTAAGTTTTTACTTCTGTATATTTGTTGCCTGCCTGTGCTGATACATACTTCATATAGGCTTCTTACCACTATCGGGATGATGTATAATTCAGCCCTACTGTACGTTCTGGGGATAGCAAGAGAACCTGTTAGCACTTCTGAAAGGTGACTGCTATATGTGAAGTCCAATTCACCCCTCTTTTAAACAACCGGTGTTCTTACGCTTCCAAATCTGGACACCAGTCAGCTCATAGATGCATGCAGAAAGATAAAGGAAATTGAAAAGGACAAAAACTGTAAAAAATTGTCTAATAAAAGTAGACCGACAAGCTCACTACAATTATTCCACTGCCTTTCACAGACTCATTTCCTGAGACATCCTCACGTGGCTACAAAACACCCTGCTTTGCAATCATCCCATGTAAAAACTGAAAATGAGTTCTGCAGGGAAGTAAAAAAAGAAAGGCTGACAGTAGGCGGGTAACCGGAGAGGGCGAAATGTGTTTGACAGTACGGATCATTACTAGGCGATGACTGCACATCCGTTGTGGTGCCCCTCCTCTCTGTTGGTAACGTGACGCGTCTCCTTACTTCAAACACAATAAGGTCTTTTCCCTTTAAGACTCTTGGGCTTTCCTCCTTAAATGCAGATTTCAGCTTTCCGGCCTGGCCAGGCTCGCTACAGATACAGAATTATCTTGTGACGTTTATACAAGAGCAGGGTGTGTGCCATTGTGTACGACTCTTGTGCCAAATACTCGGGAAAGTAAATGTATGAGAAAGACACAATAATAAAAACAATACAAAAAATATATTTTAGACATTTTTATATAACTCTGTTTAAACCATTGTATTCAGTGTGCACCTCCACCCCCTGCCATGCTTATAGGCTGGGCTGCATTTACTGAAGGCTCTGAAAATGTATTTAATGAGCAGATGCTATGGAAAAAGTTAGATCATAGGAACCATGTTAGCCGTCCTCATGGGAGCCTATAAGTATCGGTGATAAACCCACAGGGCACGATACACAAGTCTCTGTCCCGGAGGACAACTCTCCTTACTTGAAATATGCTTGTCAATATAAAGCATGTTATAAAAGATCTTCTATTGGAAATATTAGTTTTAACAGTTCTATGGAACATCGTTTTTTAATGATGTGATGAAAAGTATGAAAATTAAAATCAGTTTAAAAGAGTAACCATAGAAGAAAACCATAGCTGTATTCCGCCAAGCTTACTGACACACCTGTCCTCAGGTTGTATGTGGTATTGCAACTGCAACAGGTTCTGGGAAACCCCTTTAAGCAGCACATCACAGCCAAAAACAGACCTAAAAGTGCAATACAGGTCCTGGAAACCAGACCTAAAAGTGCAAGACAGGTCCTAGCTTACTAGACTTTTGGCTTGACAATTGACAAGCTAGGATTTCTGTAACATATAGGCTGCCCTGTGACTGTACTTTTTCTCCAGAATGAAGCAATGGATTGCTAAAGGCTGTATTACACCTGCAGATTTTTTGCCATTAATATGAATGCTCGTTAGCGATCATCTTGCAGTGTTGCTGTGGACTGCCTAATAAATTAGCAAATACTCGTTCATTGGGCAATAGTGATTTTAAGATCATTGTTTGCCGGCGGCAGATCGTGCTGTCTAATTACAATCTGCCGCTGGCAAACGACTATACAGTATGGGGACGAGCAATGGTCTAGTGATCCATGCTGCAGAGGAGATCGCTGCATGTAATAGCAGCAGTCTTCTCCGCTAGCGAGCAGGCGATTGCCGAGAGAGAATGCTTCCCTCCTGACAAAAGCTTGCTCAATCGGCCTGTGAGGCTTTAGTTAAAGGAATCCACAATCTCAGCTAAGCTAGCCCTATAAGGCACTGTGCCTGGTTTATCAGTGAACTTCCAGGTGAAAGACTCTCAAGAACCCTGGGGTGACTCCAGATTATTTTAATATAATACCTGGATGATAGATTTTACAGTTGAGGGCCAGGAGAAACCACCTTATGGTCCATATTCTTCTTGATGCTATATCTTCAAGAATGCTCACTGCAGCACATAGTATTTCAAGAATGAGTTAGCGCTATTCTATCAGGACAGCCTAGAAATGACAAATGCAAGGGGTTGGCCCATCTAAGACACTGATGGCACATCGATAGGATAGACAAGCAATGTAAGATAGCTGCAGGTCCCATCTCTACAATGGGGCATCCAAAGGAAAAGCGAGCAACTAACAAATGCTGGAGATCTCAGGAGCTAGACCAGCGGCAATTAGACCACCTCTTTATTTGCCTCTTTTGCCTCTTTATTTCATACATAAAGGATGGTCTACATATGCAGTTTTTAGTGTTGCATCTGGAGACCAACCGGCTGTAGACTACATCATGGGTCAGCAGTTCCATTCAACAATCTAATCTTAACCATTTACAAAGGGAAAAAAAACACAACTCTTCCATCATTGAGTCCCTACGGTGTCAGACTTCCTGATTTTACTCTCATGTGCTCCATGGACCTCCCACAGGAAGAGGCTTGAATAATCAGAGTAGTACATGGCACAGGACACAGTTATGACTCGTGGGGTGGATATCGGCTTGGCAAGAAGTAAGCAAAGACTTTCTTGCTGTACTATGTGCACGCATTTCCTTTCTCGTAATAAAAGCGACTGAATAATGGGACGTGGCATTTAAATATCTAATATCTCTAAAGGAAGTTTTTTTTGCCAGTTTAAACCCTGGTTTAATTTTGTGAAACTAACTTTGCTATAAAGTTATATCATGATGAGGCTATTACACTTATACCAGGATGTTAATGCAGGATCACCATTTCAAATACCTGGGCCCATAAACTGAAAAGGTCCGGGTCCCTCAGCTACTAACCCATATCTTCTAGTCTCAGTTTGGTAACCTATTATAAGCACTGGGTGGACGATTATGTGATGGAAACCAGGGCTGTCCTCCGAACTGCAATTCTGCCTAGTTATCCAGTGATATATTAGCACAGGACGGTTAACTAGCTGCATCTGCTATGCAGACGTATTGTCTACTTGGTTTTCAACGTACATAGGACACTATATTAATATCACATTTTTGGGGTAGCAGGGGGCTTCAACGCCAAAAGAAGCTCTGAAAAACAATAATTTTGGTGTAATACACAAACTACAGTATCTGGAGCTTGAACGTGAAGTTCTTCCTTAAAAGGGGTCTTCTTACACCATCACCTATCCTTTGGATAGGTCATCAGTATTTGATCTGACACCAGGGACCCCGCCAATCAGCCGTTTGAGAAGGCCATGGGGCACCTGTGAGCGCCACGGCCTTCTCGCAGCTTAGCCTTGGCTAAGTGACATCATGTTCATCAGTCACATGGTCCAGACACAGCTCAGTCTCATTCAGGTGAATGGGGCTGAGCTGCGATACCAAGTATAACCTCTATCCAACGCTTGTCTCTAGGCTTGGTAGGCTGTGAGTAGGCAGCGGCAACACCCGGGACCCCCGCTGATCTGATACTGATGCCCTATCCTGTGGATAGGTAATCAGTATAAAATAGTCTGAAAACCCCTTTAATTTATGCTACCTGGGCAACACAAACATCAACAAAATTAATCTTCTGCCTCCCAGCTCCTAACCTGGCCATATACACGAAATAGAAGTAGTCAGAACCTGCCAAATATGAGCAGGAATGGCCAACTGTATAATGTGAATAGCAATGTTCCTCCAAGAACAAGTTGGGGAAAGAAAAATCAGATATGTTCAATTTAAAAAATGTTGCTGGAAGGGCAATCCTACATTATATTATACCCCCGTACCAATATATTTTCTGAAGTGAATATGCTTCACAGATGGTTAATATGCCACCCAATACAATATACTCATGGGTGCCTTCCTGTACTTTAGCATTAAAGCACTGGAAAAATGCAGAAAAACAATCTGATGCAAGCAGTGCCTGAAACACACAACGACTCCTAAATCAAGGTTTATACATTTCACTTCTACCTGTCTCCGTGCATGAAGTACATATTCAGAGAACTGGACAGACCAAAAAATTTGTGCACAATCCAGATATTACAAAAATGAATCTCGACAGGGACAATCAGAGATCTCATAGCTTCTGAGACTGGTAAGTGGGGCGATAACATGAAAAAAGTTACTGTATCAGTCCCTTGGAATGACTGGACATAGATGGGGACATTGTAGTTTCCTCCCTCCAAACACACACAAAATCTATAAGTAAAACTTTACACTGAATTGAGGTCAATTTCAGAAAAGTGCTGCTCCCTGGACGATAGTACGATTCCAATTCCTTCATGCCCCCTAATATAAAGCATCTTGTCCCTGTGCCAGATTCCTACTAAACTTTTTGTCCTTGTGCTCGTCAGTGGTTTCCTCTTGGTGCACAGGCGGATTATCCGACCATCCCTAAATGTCCAGAGATGATGTAAACGAGCAATTTTTGAGGTGCTGAATGAACTGGTGCTAGTAGACAAAGCAACAAAGCAAAAAAAAAAAAAAAGAGCAAAGTAAACTCTTCTAGTATTACGTAAAGTATGACAGCCCAGCACAAACACTGCCAGTTCTTCTGTCAAGGGGATGCAAAGTTCCCAGAAGACAGAGAAACCCTATGCAGAAAATAACTGTGTAACATGGATTTCTCTGGAAAAGGATGTAATGATGACAATTTTAAAGGGAACATCATCACTATTCCGTCATGGAGCAAAAATGGGTTTCCGTAATAGTAGAAAGCACATATATGAATCAGAATCCCCCACACCTGGGATCAGTTACTCTACTTGAGTCATAATATCCTGTGCAGATCCTCAGGATTTTGTGGTTCAGAGGACGGGACATAGCATCATACCGTCTGCGTTACAATCTGAACAATTAAATACATGTTTGCAGCCATTTCTCGAGATGCTTTTGTTCGAGAGAAACCTAAAACTGCAAACACACAGCGGTTTGCGCTGGAACGCTCTAGTAGATGCTTATGGTTTTTCGATGCACTTGGGGCTGGTTAGAGTAATTTTTTTAGTGGTTGTTCATCAAAGAGATCCTTGTCCTGATGAAGAACAATGAGCCAGTCCATAAAGCTAGCTATAGCAGTTGTACATCGTCGGGAAAGCTACATACGACCTTCCATATCTCAGCCTTCCTGAACCCTTTGAGTATGAAAATGGAGGGAAGGATCATGATCTATAGCTAACTGCACATCAAATGTGAAAACTTATACATAAGTAAAGGTAGGTAATACGCAACCACCACACCATTACTAAAACATACTAGTGCGCTATATTGTGTTTTCTACAGTAATATGGATGAACATATAACCAACAGCCATAAAATAAAAATCCAATTTTGACCATTCCGGCTAATAATCTTAAAGGGGCTGTCTATGTTTGGAGGCCACCTACTAGACCTGTGGTGGAAAGCATACTACATCCCCGATGCTGGGTCCCAGCTCCTTCAGTTCTCCGCTAGCACTGACGTATTGTCCCACATGTTAACATCTGGTTTGACGGGTGTTACGTGTACCACTGCAGCCAACGACTGACCACAACGATGACCTATCCCCCCCATGCATCATGTCAACGAGTCATTTGACTCATGGCGGACATGTCATCATTGAGGCCAGTCATTGGCTACAGCGGCACACGTGAATCTCATGAAATCAGATGTTGACATGTTAGATCGCAGTACGTAAGTGGCAACAGGGGACCAAAGGGGCTGGGACCCGCAGCAGGTGCTTCCCCCCCATGGGTCTAGTGAACGGGGTATGTCAGGCTGAAAGGCCCCCTAAGGCAGAAAAACTTTAAAATTGAATACAAATGTTTACAAGTGAAGGCCGATGACCAACCCCAGTGATAAGGCAAATCAGATTTTTTGACTGGTCCATCTTGTATGTGCCTGGACTGCAAGTTCAGTCAAGTATGTTGATGGCCAGTACAAATGATCTGAAGCCTGACTGATCGGCTGCCTCATGACTGTTACCACATGGAAAAACCACAGTAGTTTGTTCCGAATTGTCATGGTTTTGAGCTAAGTATAGGTGAAGGACATAAAGCCATGGGCTTCACATGTACTTGCCGTGGAACTGCAGCAATTCATTGTCAACTACTAGGATTGTATTGCATGGTTCTTATGGTGAATGGCCAGTTAAAGAAGTCTTGAGCATTGATTATATCAAATCAATAAATATTCTTCAGATGATTTTGCAAAACAAGGTCGTTGTTTTTTTGGGATCCCAACAATTTTTACAGAACCTGCAACTGAATCTAGTATACTCTATGGAGGACAGCTAGTCTCCCACCAGTGGAAACATGGACTTGGATCAGTTGAATATATTATACCAGAGGTGTCCAGCAACCAATTTTTACTCTTTCAAAATTGAAAAAAACCTTCCATATGTGTTTATGGAGAATTCCCAGAAGATAATTGTTGGTTGAGGTCCTGCCCTCCGAACATCTAGTTTTTCACCTGAAGAAGTGAAGGGCAAGTTCTCGGGAATACAAAAATAAAAATAAAAAAAAACCCTCACCATTAATTAATAGGTTCCAAACATAGAAAATCATGTGATGTACAAGTTGAAGCAGGACTATTAAATACCGCAAATTACAATATAAAAATCCCCATTACAACATGTCTGTGATGGTAAAATGTTTACTTTCCATACAATCCAGTACCTGATGTCTTATTAAACAAGCCTTAACATTCCCCATGGAGGTGAGCGTTCTTAAAGAAACGCTATTCGATATTCTGTACACCTTAAGCTGTGTAGTGGGCATTTCCGCTGTCCAAGTTGTCTGGTCAAAAACTACACTGCAAAACCACAGTGATTGGCAGTGAATGTATGCGGTTTACTCTGTTCTCAGCAATGTAGCACAAACTTCTACGTTTACAGGTATATAAATTAGATGTATATTGGCCAAACCCACCAATTGTCTAATGCAGGGTTCCTCAACTCCAGTCCTCAGGGCCCACCTGTCGGTCATGTTTTCAGGATTTCCTTGGTATTGAGCAGGTGATATAAATAGTGTCAATTCATCAGGACTTACCACAGGTAATCATTCTGTGGGATAGTCTAAAATTATTACCGGTAGGTGGGTCCTGTTCTAATGTATATGGGGGACTTTCTGACTCTCCCCCAACGGCAGATGTTGTGAGAAGATGAGAATTGAGCAGTTGGATTTCAACTTCTCGAACCTTTTGTTCTCAGGGAGGATCAGTGTCACAGATTCGTGGCACATGCTCTGCTGTACAGGTCAGACACAGACATGGCTGATGGGCTGATATGAGGGTCACAAGGTGCCCAAGGCACAATAGCAGGAAGCCAGTCAGTCATGCAGAATTATCAGGGGATATCAGAGACCTAATCAGGAGACAGTGCAGAGGTCAGCATCAGAAAGTGCAAGCAAGGAAGCCACCTGGTGTTAATCCAAGGAGACACGGATAAAGATCAGGAAGTGGTTAAGATTTAGGGTTGTACTACACCAAAAAATTATCTGACCAATATCTTTCCAATCAGACCAATAGTTGGTGTGTATAACTGACCATCTGAGCAATGATTGGTCAGAAAATCTGTCAGATAATTTGTTGGTGTAATACAGAACGCTGTAGAACAGAAATATTGCTGGGATTAGAAAACGAAACTTAGATTCAGTTTGGGTCTAGGTGACCATAGGAGATTTAATGACTATGGACAAAAGTTTTCATGCATGATTCCATTCAGACACCCAGATATACTTTTTGAAACCTGCTTCTAGTTTCAGACTGTTATCATTTGGTTGTGTCCCTTCCAGTAATACATGCTGGATCTGTGTGTCCAGGATTCTGCTGCTTTCCCCCTTGCAGACTGCCTTATGTGTCCTTTTCTCCCTACAGCTTTGGATCCTGCCCCCCCTTTCCACACTGACGCCCAATGAAATCTTAGAAAAATAAAGTGTTGCTGCATCCTTGGGAGATTGAGAAGTTATTAAGAAAAAGATTTCAGTAACACGGATCCTCTGGTCAGTCTCCTGCACTACAACTATCCCCAAGGCCTCATGCGACATGTATATCTGCAAACTACGTGTCCGTGTTGAATTTGTTTTTTTGAAAACCCATGGTGGCCCGCATATTGCGGCCAACTATAGGACATGTTCTGTCTTTTTGTGGAATGGTCATATGGATGTGGACAGCACATGGATCATATGTCCACAGAATGCAAACCACAGGCCCATTGAAAACAGTAGGTCCACAAATTAGAAGCAGACGGCACATGGACTGTATCCGTATTTTACAGATCTGCGATTTGCGGACTGTAAAATGGATACAGTCGTGTGAATGAGGCCTAACAATGAGAAAAGGGAGGGGGAGAGTAGAGATAGCAGTAAGAAACAGGAGCAGTGATCTTTTGGGTCTATATCAAATTCAGCAGTACCAGCATCTAAGTGAAGGATTTACACACATTCTACAGATGAAAAATGGAAGGACAAAGACTGTTTAAAAAGTTCCTTAAATTCTGCAAATGCAAAAAATGAACATTTAAAAATCAGTGTCGATAGCCTTTAACTAGGAGACCAGTAATAATGTCATTGAACAGAGAGTTGCTGGATTGTGCAAATGTAACAACGCGTATATGTGCATGTATGTTTACTTACAATTATATCACCAGTCCCTCTCTTTATTCACTTTTTGTCGCCTATCCTGGAACATATCATTCACGTTCTGACATCTTATCTCCATTAACATGCTGGAATTGTCTTATAAGAGCAACACAGTCGTATAATTCAGACCTGATAAAGTCAACTGCAACTGAATACAACGTGCAAAAAGGGTTAAACCCCAAGTGCTTAATTAACTTCTCTCCATATGGTATGGGGCAAAGCATTAAAGCAGTGGGTGCCTTCCATTGACGCTAAGCACCCATTCACTTATCAATAGAAGCTTTCAAGACTTATTCTCCAATACTGAGACAACGTTTCCTGCCCATAACACTAACCCCATTGACAGGCCTGGCCTGATGAGAACTTTTTCAGCTCTACCAGGAAAGACCCGGAGACTGGGCGAAAACGTTCTAGAAAATAGATCTGGGGTATTAAACGCGCTAACAAAAGCCCACACAATCTTCAGTCATGCTGATATAAAGTTGGGCTTCACTAGGTGTTTGTAGAGGAAATGGCTATATCTATAATGGACTATTTTCCGTATTATGCCTTAACCCCTTCAGGGGTCGGGGGCACGCAGTTCATTTAATGACACAATTACATTACAGCTCTCATCGTCCTAGGCATCACTAAAGTAAAATCCACTAGTTGTAATATCCGATATTGAGATATTTGTAAGACCCAGTAATATTTTTCTTCGGGCCACTTACCTGATATAGTTATTGACTCAGGGTAATATACTTTAATGCTGACATACACCATAAACATTCCATAATCATTCCATTTTTTAAATACATATTACATTGAAATTCCTTTAATCCGGCGTCCAATAATCCAGGGATGGCCAACCTGCGGCTCTCCAGCTGTTGTAAAACTACAATCCCCACCATGCCCTGCTGTAGGCTGATAGCTGTAGGCTGTCCAAGCATGCTGGGAGTTCTAGTTTTGCAACAGCTGGAGAGCCTCAGGTTGGCCATCCCTGTCCTAATCCATAATATCTCATAATCTGGCACTTTAGCACAGTATTACAGTATAGTGTCATATTTCTCAAAATTAGGGGCATCGTCGACCAACCTGCGCATACACATGCTTGATTGGTTTGGCCAAGTGTTCATGTGTTCTCAATAGGAAATAACCAACAGATTCATAGATCTTCTGTTTTTCAATGAGGACGGGTCACCTCTCCTGACATGTCTGTTTTAGCAGCTACTTGTGTTCCCCATGTAATAACAATTCTCTATTCTTATGACTATCTTGTGCTGTTCCTTTATTATTCCTGCTTAAAACTTATGAATAAATTACTAGCAGTTTTCAATGAAGGTCCAGCTGGGTGTTACCAGTTGGGGGGTGTCCCTGCACAGTCTGATAATATCTAATCAGTGCCTCGAGGGTCAGACTGTACAGGGAAACACACCCCAAATTGGTAACACCCAGCTGGGACTTCATTGCAAACTGCTAGCAGTTCATTTATAATTTCTAGCAGGAATAATAAAGGAATGACACAATGTACAGTCATGAGAAAGAACAGACGATCCAGAATTATTATGATATGGAGAATGATGTCAGGAGAGGTTATACGTGTCCTCTTCAGTTTGCAAATTTCTAGGTTTATTGTCCCGGTAAGGCCCCTTTCACATGAGTTTTTCGTGAGGGTGCGATCCATGAAGTGAACACATAGCACTCGCACTGAATCCTGACCCATTGATTCCAATGGGCCTGTGTATATGAGTTTTTTTTTCACTCATCAGTTCTGCGTTGCGTGAGAATCGCAGAATGTTCTATATTCTGCATTTTTCACGCAGCCCTGGCCCCATAGAAGTGAATGGTGCTTCAGTGAAAAACACATTGGATCCGGATGCAATGCGGTTTTTACTGATGGTTGTTAGGAGATGTTGTTTGTAAATCAGTTTTTTCTCATGTGCATGAAAAACGCATCAAAACTGAATGCACCCGCGCGGAAAAAACTACCGCTGAACGCAATCGCAGACAAAACTGACTGAACTTGCTTGCAAAATGGTACGAGTTTCACTGAACCCATCCGGAGCCAATCCGTATCGTTCGTGTGAAAGAGGCCTAAAAAAAAGCTACACATTTTTTTGTAATTCTCATCACCACCACATTTCTCCACCTTTTTGGTATTCTAAGATGACAGGATAAAGTATGTATGGAAATACTATATGCAGTCAAAAAACATTTACCTGAAGGTCAAAGAACTTGCTGTATCTTCGGTAGATGACATGTTGTGTGGAATCCAACCAGGTTACCTTTATGATATAAACCTGTGGAAGAAAGGAATTGTTATTACATACACTGCGTAGAGATAGCAGGGAAATCACAAAAAGTGTCAGGTTTTATGCTCTAGATCAGTGATGGCTAACCTCCGGCACTCCAGCTGTGGTGAAACTACGACTCCCAGCATGCTCCATTCATTTATATGGAGTTCTGAGAACAGCCAAGCAAGTGACATCTTGGGAGTTGTAGTTTTACCACAGCTGGAGTGCCGGAGGTTAGCCATAACAGTTCTAGTACATGCAGTGACAGGATAACCTCACCCCTGTAATGAGAGACCCAACAGAACTGGAAAAAGATCAATTATAAATGCCTTAAAGGGGTTCTCTGAGTTATATATATTGATGACCTATCCTCAGGATAGGTCATCAATATCAGATCGGCGGGGTTCCGACACCCGGCACCCCCGCTGATCAGCTGTTTGCAGAGGAGGCGCGCGCCGTATCAGCGCTGCCTGCCTCCTCTTCACTGTTTACAAGCTGGCCGACACGGGGGTAGTGGTCAGTAGTGTAATTACACCTAACTGCCCCATTCATTTCTATGGATAGAATCGCTTCCATAGACTTGTATGGGAGCGATTCTTCCCATAGAAATGAATGGGGCAGTTAGGTGTAATTACACCTACTCACCACTACCCCCGTGTCGGCCAGCATGTAAACAGTGAAGAGGAGGCAGCGCTGATACGGCGCACGCCTCCTCTTCAAACAGCTGATCGGCGGGGGTACCGGGTGTCAGACCCCCGCGGATCTGATATTGATGACCTATCCTGAGGATAGGTCATCAACATATATAACTCGGAGAACCCCTTTAACGCTTTGTGTTTACAGCTCCTATGCAGATCTATGTCTCACTGTACCTAGAGTGGTCAAGCAAACCCTGTGTAGTATAATCCTGTAGTTATACTCCTATCTGTCCCCACATCTCACTAAACTACGGACAGAAGAAGAGGGACTGATGGAAGGATATCAGGATCTGACTACACAGGGTTTATTTTGGAACCATGGAGATGCACAAGTCTGCATAGCAGCTGAATGTATACTTACTTTTGTTCGTTTATATGCTTTGAAGCAATAAAAATGATTGCAAATCTATTACCCATCATCCTATAATTACACAAGCTCAGTCTACACTTCACAGCTCCAGCAATATAGGTCATGGTGTTGTAGTACATGTAAATAGGTCAATGGGTTGTAGTATATTTAGCCGGTCGGATAATTTGATGCAATCATTTGGACTGTAGGAAAATTACTACAGCCCACATTTATCAACCCTGTATGCCTGAAAACTGGTGTCCAAAAGTTGCAAATATTGAATGTTTTTAGTCTCTATTTGCCTCTTTTTTCCCCAAAAAAGTAGGTGTAACGGGGCAGGGAGTGGGCAGCTACACATCTACACCAGCTCAGTTCAGCTAGATGCATCAGAATTGTTAAAAGGTCTGCAACTCCTAATTATTATGGCACATCTCAAGACAGTGGAGAACATTATAGGGTTTCTCTAGCCCAGGGATGCTCAACCTGCGGCCCTCCAGGTGTTGTAAAACTACAACTCCCACCATGCTCTGCTGTAGGCTGATAGCTGTAGACTACCCAAGCATGCTGGGAGTTGTAGTTTTGCAACAGCTGGAGGACCACAGGTTGGGAATCCCTGCTCTAGCCTTTACTAAGTGTTGGCCTGGCCTGAGGATGGGACATCGTGTGTAGCTCCAGGGACAAAGCTACACCCAAACAGCTGATTGGAAGGGGTGCAGGTTGCTGGACCTCCACCAATCAGCTAGTTATGGCCTATACTGAGGATAGGCCATCACTTAGTAGAGACTGGTAAAACCCTTTAAGACTGGAGTATAAAACGCTGGTCTGAAAGGCTATAGGCACTTTTTTTAGAATAACATTTTACGGATTTGGGGCTAAAATTATTTTTAAGTTGGCCTTGGTTAAAAATAGGGATGAGCAAACTTGTGTTTTTAAGTTCGGCGTACAAGGTTCAGGTTATCTAAGAATTCCATTATGGATTCCGCTACCACTGACCATAACTTATTGTCTGTGGTAGCGGAATCCATAACGAAATTCTTAGATAACCAGAACTTTTTACGCCGAACTTGAAACGCAAGTTAAAAACATTCAGCTGTTTCTGAGATACAGGTATTAAAAAATCTGAGTTTGCAAGCTCATGTGTAACACTTATCTCTGATCTCCTGACCTCATAAACACTCATTATACCTCAATTCGTATGGCTTAGGCTACTTTCACACTAGCGTTATGGAATTCCGGTATTGAGTTCCGTCATAGGGGCTCAATACCGGAATAAAACGCTTCCGTTTTGTCCCCATTCATTGTCAATGGGGACAAAACTGAACTGAAGACAACGGAATGCTCCTGAAAGCATTCCGTTCAGTCTTCAGACCGGAGAGCAAACCGCAACATGTTGCGGTTTGCTCTCCGTACTAGTTATCCGCACCTAAACGGATCCGGAATTACCCCCAATGCAAGTCAATGGGGACGGATCCGTTTGGTGTGGACACACTTGTAAACGGATCCGTCCTCCATTGACTTTCAATAGAGGTTATTCCGGATCCGTTTAAAAGCTAATACAACCGGATCCGGAATTACGGATCCACAAGGTTGTATTACTCAGTACGGATCCGGCAGGTCCCTTCACCCGCCGGATCCGTACTAACGCTAGTGTGAAAGTAGCCTTAAATAATTGTTTACAAGGTCAGGAGATCAGAGATAAGAGCTACACATGGGCCCTCAGATAACAGGATTCAAAGAAACCAGAAACCAGCTTGCAATCAGACTGATTTTAACCCCTGTATCTCAGAAAAGGCTGAACATTAAAAAAAACAAAAAATAAATAAAAATTTTAGCCCTAAAATAATGGAATGCAATCATAAGAGAAGAATGTCCCCCAAACTGTCCATAGTCTTTAATAAATACTCCCTGTCCTATGTATAAATCCACTGTAACAGCTATTATAAAAAATGCATTGGGAGGCAGTAGACGTTAACTATTTCACGGTTATAATGGATTGCTATGCAGTATACAATCAACAATGACAGGGAAAAGTATACCATTTTCCCACTGCTGGGATCTATTGCTGAAAACTATATGTAATCGAATGTCAACTACAAAGACGAGAGAGAAGGCTGTAACAATATATCATGCGGTCAGAGAGGCGCTGGTCAGATCACAGCATTGACAACACATAAGCAGCTGTTGTAACATATGACCTGCTGCTATCCTGCTTATGGCGGCTAGGTATTTGCTGTACGTCCATCTGAAACTACGTCTGCTGCTCAACAATGACAGATGTCGATATATAAAAAGGAAAGAAAGTACGTGACTCCCATAAATCAATTATTAACAGCCACGAAACACGACACAACAAGCCAACAAGACGGTCGCCACGTAACCGATACTTCCTGCTGGAAGAACAAGGAGATCTAAACATCACATGAGTCTTCGGCTACAGGACTAATACCAGTCCCCATGGAAAGGACTACTACCCATCCCTATGTGTGCAGGTCTACACTGACAGCAGCAGAGAATCTAGAGCTCTGGGCCTCTACAATCAAAGCAACGGGAAGAAGACTAAAATTAGTAATGACATTATGAGGCCAGAGAAAAAGTGCTCTTTTATTTTTCCAGTGCAGTTTCCAAAATTAAAACCTTTTATTGGTTATGGAACATTTTGACGCGTGTAGTCATTTTTAAAGGGATGGTACAATGTCTTGCTATAGTGACAATCTTATTCTTAAAGGAGGTTTCCTATCTTATCCTTACTCTAGGACCAATACCTATTACCAGAATGTTGGGGGGGGGGGGGGTCTCCTGACGTGCAGTCATGGAAGTAGTGACCGCACATGCCGGCTCTCTCCATTCACTCCCAAAACTACTGAAGATTGCACGGCCATTTTCAGAACTTCCATAGAAATAAATGCAGAGAGAATGACAAGCACAGCCACCCCTCCTGTGGCAGCGGGACACCCCATTCTGAAGAGAGATGAGACCACTTGTAGCAGACACAAGACAGATCTTGGCCATATGATATATGTAAGATGAGAAATCCCCTTTAGTGCTCATGCACACAACTATGTTTTATGCAGTCCACAAAAAATGAATCCGCAAAAAATACTGATGACGTTCATGTGCATTCCGTATTTTGCGTAACGGAACAGCTGGCCCCTAATAGAACAGTCCCATCCTTGTCCCTAATGTGGACATGTTCTATTTTTCTGTGCAACAGACATGGAATGCACACATAGTAAATTCCGTTTTTTTTTTTTTTTTGAAGACCAATTGAAATGAATGGTTCCGCATATGGTCGAAAAAAAAAAAAACCCACGGACACTGAAAGAAAATACGTTTGTGTGCATCAGCCCTAATACTGATACTAATTCACTACCATTGCAATGGAATTGCCAACACTCAGGTGTTATCTGTGGGAGAATCCCTTCCCCTGCAGCGCCACCACAGGTAGAATATGGCACTACATGATGTATAAGAAAATCAGAGTGCTGTCCATTTGAAGCATGCATGTAAAAGGGCCTCCACTGAGAGAGATGCACTATGCAGGCATGCTGGTCTTCCTAGTTGATGAAGGTCCTGAACTGAGGTTACCTGTTGGGCCCACAGCTGCTTATGTCACCCAATTTCTACCATAAGGCCTCTTTCACACGAGCGTGACAGATTAGGTCCTGATGCGTTCAGAATGCATTCAGTGAAACTCGCACCATTTTGGAAGCAAGTTCAGTCAGTTTTGTCTGCGATTGCGTTCCATTTTCATTTTTATCTGGGCGGGTGCAATGTGTTTTGATGCGTTTTTCACGTCCGTAATAAAAAAACTGAAGGTTTACAAACAACATCTCTTAGCAACATCAGTGAATAACGCATTGTATCCGGACTTGCTTGCAGATGCAATGCGTTTTTCACTGAAGCCCCATTCACTTCTATGGGGCCAGGGCTGCGTGAAAGACACGGAATATAGAACATGCTGCGTTTTTTCATACAACGCAGAACTGATGCGTGAAAAAACGCTCATGTACACAGACCCATTGAAATGAATGGGTCAGGATTCAGTGCGGGTGCTACGTATTTACATTGCACCCTCGCGGAAAACTCCTTCATGTGAAAGGGGCCTTAGGGTGCCCTCACGCATAGCAGATCACAGAACATTTTCTGCAACTGAAAATCAGTTTTGCTCATCTGAACTGGGCTGTTGTGGCAGCAGGCACGGAAATGATTTTCAGTCGCAGAAAAATTTCTGCAACAAAATCTAGAGAGTGTGAAGGCAACCTTACATTTGCCAGCTACCTGATAACATAAGGTGAACACGGACACAGGAGATACATTTGTGAAAAAATGTGGACACATTGAAACAATGACTCGAAATCTGACCTAAGTATCTAGCAACCAATAAACGACATATTTTCCAAAACTGTTACTATCATTAAAATGTTACTCTGCCAAAACTACGCTGCCGGCTCCATTTCCAGGGGTCAAAATCCCAGCCAAGTGGGATTAAAAAGTAAAACTTTCAGCCCGTTAAGCTCTCAAACAGCTTTGGATCAGTTAACGACATCTCCATGGAAAGGAAACCTCACAGAATCCATAGGTGTTTTATGGAAAATACAGTAACCATGGGGGCTTGCTAGGACGATTTCCAAATTGGTTTCAAACAGTAGTAAAACGGATAATAGCCCTTAATTACCTCTACAGTTTAATGGGTTATCAATTTAATTAAGGAATTATTTTAAGGTCAGGCGTCCAGTATAGATGCCAAATCAGGATACACAGAGGAACAGGTGCACAAGGAGTAATAGAAGGTAAAATAAAAAAAGACCCAAATGTAACAAAAATAACATATTGAATAGAGATGAGCGAATCATGCAAAATTTTATTCGCCGAACTTTTCCTAATATTCGTATATTCGACGAATAGATTCGTTGAATTTGCGTACAAAATATACATAATTATATGGCTTTTAGCAAACATTCGCGCACTAATAACGAACGTTCAGGTAAAAAGGTACGCAACCTCTTTGAACATGTACACATAAGCGTACAAATTGTGTACGTAAATGAGGGGCTTTGCTGGAGAGGAATGGTGGAGCAGGAGGAACGCTCTGAGTCTGACCCCTGGCTTCATATGGCTACTGTATCAGCAGATGACATCAGATCATCCGGCTGAGACTGAAATGAGCGTGCCATCCATTTCACTACCTCATCCACTTTCTCCTCCACCACAATTTTGCGTCTTGGTGGGTTGGCCTGGTGGAACAACGGCCAAGTATTGCAAATACTACTAGTAGATGCTCCGGCTACAGGTCCTTTTGCACTTCTGCCCTGTGCCACCTTTTTTTTTTAGAGCTCGAGGTCTGGCTGGAACTGGACCCCTTTTGCTTATCCATTCCAGACATTTTTCAATTCACTCTGTGGCCCTGCAGCTGGTCTTTGTCCCTGTATCTCACTGTCTCTCCCTGTCTCTCTCTCCCTGCCTGATTAATTACAAGCCCTAAACTGGCCCTGCACTTGCCCTGCAGTATCCCTGATATGTGTAATATGGATTCCCAGAGCAATTACACCCCAATTTTTTACAAAACAGGTCTCAGAGTCTCAGAACTTCACACACAGTGCTTCTGCTCATCTCAGCAGTCGCAGCAGAAGTGATGCGTCACTGGCTTACCGAGCCTGAGCCAATCAGAGCAAGCCCTGCCCACTAGGTCAGGTGACCACTTTCTTCCCAGGCTTTTGCACACGATAAACTAACAGTAAAAGTTCGCTAATGAATTGAATTCGTACGCAATAGCGTATAATTTATAGGGCAACTACATAGCGAATGCGTACAAAGCCGAAGCGAATCACCTAATATTCGGATTCGCTTCGCAGCTGAAAATTTCCAAGATTCGATACGAATCAACGAATAGATTCGTTCATCTCTAATATTGAATATTTGCATAAAATATCAACTAATATTTCCTGTTAATTATTGATTACTAATCATGTTAGGCTGCTGCCATACGTTCAGGTTTCTTGAAGTCAAAATCAGGAGACAATATTAAAGGGCATCTGTCAGCAGATTTGTACCTATGACACTGGCTGACCTGTTACATGTGCACTTGGCAGCTGAAGGCATCTGTGTTGGTCCCATGTTCATATGTGCCCCCATTGCTGAGAAAAAAATAATTTTTAATATATGCAAATGAGTCTCTAGGAGCAAAGGGGGCATTTCCGTTACACCTAGAGCAGGGATGGCCAACCTGAGGCTCTCCAGCTGTTGCAAAACTACAACTCCCAGCATGCCCGGACTGCCTTCAGCTATCAGCCTACAGCAGGGCATGGTGGGAATTGTAGTTTTACAACAGCTGGAGAGCCGCAGGTTGGCCATGCCTAACCTAGAGGCTCTGCTCTCTCTGCAACTGCAGCCCTCTGCACTTTGATTTAAAGGAACAGGTGTGATGACGTTTACACTACCTGGCCCATGTCAATCAAAGTGGAGAGGGAGCGGCAGTTGCAGAGAGAGCAGGGCCTCTAGGTGTAAGGGCAACAGCCCCGTTGCTCCTAGAGGCTCATTTGCAAATATTAAAACATCATTTTCTGATGGTGCACTACATGTATGATAATGGTGTGACTGGCAGGTGCTCCGATGCTCTCCTTTTCTCTGTGCTGAATCGCGCGGGGGAAAAGGCATTTTCTGGAGATCCGGTGACATTCTGAGCTCTCCATAGCTCTCCAGCAGTGAGCCCTTTGATGTGACCAGCACGGATGGGTGGGCTTTAGCTCTGCCTTAGCCTGTGAAACTCTAAGGCCCCATGCAGACGAACGTATATTTGCGGGTCCGCATTACTGCGGACCCGCAAATATACAGGGGCCGCCCGGCGTGTGTTCGGCAGCGCTCAGAACACACACCGGGCGGCCCCATTGAAAATGCCTATACTTGTCCGTGCCTAAGGACAAGTATAGGACATGATTCAAAAGAGCCGCAGCACGGAGCTAGCTCCGTGCCGCGGCTCCCAGCCCCATTGAGGTGAATGGGGCTGCATCTATTCCGCAATTTTTGCGGATAGATACAGCCCCATTCAATACAGTCGTGTGAATGGGGCCTAAGGCAGTGCTAAAGCCTGCCCATCAGAGCTGGTGACGTCACCAGGAACACTGCTAGGTGGAAGCCTCTGCCTAGCAGTGTCATAAATGCAAAGAAACCCTTGCCCTGCGTGATCCAAATAAAATGCTTGGATGCTCATATCACAGGGGCCCAGAGGGGTGGCGAAAGGGGTATGTCCAGGTTCATCTCTGAACCTGGCGAACACCTTTTAGAGTAGAACAACGAAAATAACAGAAATGTTGCATTTGGCACATAACTGACATGAACAGATCTTCCTGCGTAAATCTCCTAGAAACTACTACAATGAGTCCTCATTTTCCCTTATCCTAAACAGAAAAAAGTTAAAGGAGACACCACTTATCTCTACCTCCTTCCTTCCAGCTCCAACTGTAAGTACATGTAAACAGGAAGTCAGATTCATGCTGCTTACTGCATTAAAGTCCATGCAAGCTAAAGCTTTTTTCACATTTGCATTGAAAGCTACATTAGGAACCTCCATCTCAGGTTCTGCTGCGCTATTTTGTCTGGTAAAATGCTGGGCCCCATGACAGAACGCCAATGGACTCCATAATAATCAATGGGTTGTCAGGCGGCGTATGTGTCCGTTATGCAAAGAACTTGGTGCTTTCATTATTTTTGTTGTTCTGCTTCTATAACGGAGCAGAACAATGGAAATAACACAAATGTGAAGCTTCAGCCAAATCGCCCAAGGCTGGATTCACACATGAGCCAAACACAGGAGTGAACAGAATCTCAGGCGTTCCGTAATACTTTTCCTTCTTTATGGATCCCGCCGTATCTTGACTTAAAGCATATATATTGTTTAATAAAACTTTGGAGATGGCATAGCGACATGTCAGAAGATTCGATCAGTATGTGTCCTGGTGCCAAAACCTCCCACTGATAGCTGAGCGATTCTGCTTCTTTGTTTCAGCTAAGTGGTGGACTTGGCTTTGCTCTCCTTGTAGAAACAAGCAGAGCGATGTATCAACTGATACTTTCTATAGATCCATAAACAGCCAACACTGCCTGCCCAAGAATGCAGAGCAGATACAATTACAGTGGAGCGCTTCGGCCCCTTCTTTTCATCAATATGTGATATTCTCAGCTCCTGGACCCGCCAAAAAACATCTGCATGTCAGTATGCCACCATGTCTGGCATGTCAGTATACAAAATATTCCTACTAGGCCAGGGCTGCGCTCCCCGATGTAATTAGGTTGCAGCCGCTTCCTGGATCAAGTGCCATACATTCGGCACATGATTCTAGCCCTGTTACAATCGGTGATGTACGCGGGTTGCACTTGTGCAATCAGGCAGCCTCAAGGTGCTTTGAGAAGTCAGTGCCTGAGGTACCCTGACTGCGCAACCCACATACATGACGGGTCGTATGCGGGCTAGGATCACATGCACAATGTACGGCATATGATCCAGGAAGTGGCTGCAACCTAAGCACAGGTCTAGTCCAGTAGGAATACTTTTAGCATCATCACTGTTAAAGTGCTTAATCACATGAAGGAGGTGGGGGGACCATTAAAAAAATTTAAAAAAAATTGCAAATAACCCCTTTCAGGTTGCATGCAAATGGCCAGTGTTACTTGAGGATTTTAGTGCAGAAAATTCACAGCGTCATACAGCACCAGCTAAGCCGATGAGATTTTGGTGCAGAAAATACACTGCCGTGTGCACATACCCTAAGGGCTCATTCAGACGGCTGTATGCTGTCCACAAAAATGCAGATCCGTTTTTTTTAGGATTAGATGCAGATACATTCACGTCTATCGGTTTTAAACATGTCCTGTACTTGTTAGTGAAAATCATGACGTGGCCCCATTGAAGTCTATGGGTCTGCAAAAATGCAGAATGCGAACCGTTTTTTGTGGACATACTGAACTGTCCGCAAAAAAAACGGATCCGCGTTTCATAAGGTGGTCTGCAGCATCCTTCAAACTTGCAGAAATCTAAGCAAGCATGCTTCCAGTTCTTTGCCACTTTAATAGATACCCTGAGTGGAAATCCCTTGTATCATTCTGGTTTGTATAAACCACGCATACAATTAACCACTTAAAAGTTAAAGGAGTGAAACTGATATTTGAATCCGTGTGTTATAAAAAGAGCCATATGACGTGTTTGTGTCCCAGTGTAATCACAAGGATCTCAGTCTTGGATCGGGCACAGCAGACCTCCCAAGGCACAGCTAATAATAGGCACTTGAAATGTCAGCTGAAAGGTAGTTTCTTTGTGCCCGGCAAATGATACCCAAGAGGCTTTGAAAGGTAAGTGGGACCAAGAATTATTGGTTTGCCCTATTAGTAAAACCAATTCATTTGGCCAGATTTGTTTCCGAAATTTCATGATCAGTTCCATTTTCCAATTTTCAGAGTGAGGACTTCTGCAAGAACCATTCAGAGGAATAGAAAAGTTGGAGATATTTCTGCCACAAATCTGCCACATGTGTGAATCCTACAAAAAGCATAGGTCTCTCAGCTCCTGTGCTGTGTAACCACCTGGTGGTTTCAGTGGTTCCTCTACAGGGCATGTCCAGGTATAACTGCAGGGTAGATTAGACAAGCAGATAAACACTGAGGTCTGCTCGCCTCGTGCTGAAGGGGAAACCAGGCATGGGCAGTTTCTAGATCAAAGAGAGCCAGTGGCATGGGGGAAACGGCTGTCAGAACTGCGCATGCTCGACCACCAAGAGAAGAACTACTAGTGGCATAGGGGATAAGGGCAGACAGAACTGTGCATGCTCGACCACCAAGAGAAGAACTACTAGCGACATAGGGGATAAGAGCAGACAGAACTGAGCATGCTCAGCTACCAAGGGAAGAACTACTAGCGGCATAGGAGATAAGGGCAGACAGAACTGGGCATGCTCGACCACCAAGAGAAGAACTACTAGTGGCATAGGGGATAAGGGAAGGCAGAATTGTGCATGCTCGACCACCAAGAGAAGAACTACTAGTTGTATAGGGTGTAAGGGCAGACAGAACTGGGCATACTCAACTACCAAAAGAATAACTACTAGCAGCATAGGGAATAAGAGCAGACAGAACTGACCATGCCCGACCACCAAGAGAAGAACTACTAAGGGCAAAGGGGATAAAGGCTGGCAGAACTGCGCATGCTCAACCACCAAGAGAAGAACCGCTACCAGCATGGGGAAAAGTGGCAGAAGACAGAACTGCACATGCTAGACTACCAAGTGAAGAACTACTGGATGATGTCTACAGTAGCAACAGAAGGTAAATTCAGAGTTGTGATGGCCTGAATAGAAGTCAAGAATAATGAAATTATGAACTGAATGTGTATGGCCAAATACTTTAGAATTAACATTTCTGTTCACATGGGCATGATATTGGGAGCGGCAACTAGAATCAGCTTTATGGGCCTTTCACAACCAATGAGGATCAGGTCAATTATCGTGAATAAACGTTCGTACAAATGTCTGATTCCAAAATTTATCCTTGTAAGTATCCAGATAAATTAATAAAATGTTTGTTGATGATACATTTCATGGGCAGGCTCGGACTGGACCACACACTGCATAGGGCCATGTAAAAGGCCCTGTAAACTTGCAGCAAATGACTTGCATATCGTCAATCGGTGCTCATTATTGGCATGGCATTGGCCCATGTAGGAGGAAGTCTATGATGTTATAACAGAGAACTACAAGCTATTTTCTTAGAGCCAATTACAGCAATCTTATATAAAGGTATATACAAAATAATCGTCATTGGTTTAATGGGTGAGCAGTTGCTTTGGTGAGGCGCTGCCAATCTGTTTCCCGCTCCATACGCTTGTCAAACCTTCAGCATCAAAGACGCCATGTATGTATGCCCAAAATATCCTGCCGTGAAGGTGTTGAGAGACGCAGCACATGGGTCTCTTTCCTCACACCATCCCTGTGAAGTACGCAGGCATGTGATTCTCCACCGATCATACACTATAAGAAAAAAAAAAATGTTGCCCTGGGCCATACATACCGCTATATACGTGACTTTATGTTACTGCATATGTACTTATACACAGGTCAGGATATTACATAGGGGACAAGGGTGACGATTCAAAAAAAAATCTGGATAAGCAACAATGAGCATTACATCAGCATTATGAAAATAAGCGCTGAGAATTCGGAACTTCCATTATCCACGTGTGTAAATAAACATCACGCGTTTCCTTCACGCCAGCAGCTGCCGCTCGAAGGAAGGAAGAGGAATTCAGTATCTTAACTGCTCAGACATTTAATGATGATCCAGTGTGTCGCTGCTCTGCTCTCACGACTTTCCATCTAGTCCAGCGTCACATAGTCTGCACTGACACATATAGAGAGGTGCGGTACAAAGACAGCATGAACGTAACACCTTAAAGGGGTTGTGTCATTTCAGCAAGTGGCATTTATCATGTAGAGGAAGTTAATACAAGCCACTTACTAACATATTGTGTTTATCCATATTGCTTCCTTTGCTGGCTCATTTTTCCATCACATTATACACTGCTTGTTTCCAAGGTTATGACCACCCTGCAACCCATCAGTGGTGACCGTGCTTGCACACTATAGGAAAATGTGCCAGGCTCCCTGGTGGCTGGGACTGCAGAAGCGCGCATAGGCCGGTGCTTTTTCCTACAGTGTGGCCAGGGTGGTCGTAACCATGGAAACGAGCAATGTAATGAATCCAGCCAGCAAATGAAGCAATATGGACAATCATAATAAATTAGTAAGTGCCTTGTATTAACTTTCTCTACATAATGAATGCTATTTGCTGAATTGACACAACCCCTTTAACTATAACCCATCTCCATTCAAATGAACGGGGCTGTGGTATAGATCGCTGCACCTCAGATGCCCAGAAGCATCACTATGCAGGGAAAATCAGTGAAGGAGCCATTCATTCTGAGGACTGGTTGGGGTGAACACTTCCTATAAGGAGGGATTAGTATGGTTTATGACACATCTGCTCATGTATTTTGGACACTCCTGACTCTTCTAGTTTATAGCTCCTCCCACCCAGCTATTTACATAGACACTCCCCTATTACTTCCCTTGACACTCAGCTAAGTTATAGCTCCTCCCACCCAGCTAGTTACATAAACACTCCCTCATCACTGCCCTGCCCATAGACACAGGAAATAAGAAACAGTTGCATGGACATGGTCATGTGACCACAGCCCAGAATGGTAGATAGGAGCAATAAAGGTAAAAGAAATATATTTCAAAATTACAGCTAACTTCATAAATTATTATTCTAAAGGAAGTCGAAGCAAACTGGAAAACTCCTTTAAGAAATACTCAGGGGAGGCATGCCACTTCACACCCCTTTTTCAGTGTAGAACTTTTTTTTTAAAGCAATAATTCTCTATTAAGTGGAAAGCCATGTATACTACAGACCATGAAATGTGCATCACGCCTCTTCCTTCAGTAAAGAATACAAAAGAAAAGCTTGTGCGATTCTCATCTCCAGCGATCTGCTAGACCCATCAGGAAACAGGCAAGAGGGAATGTCCAGACCTCGCTAACAAGTCAATTACCATAGAAATGTGGAATATACAATATTTCACACAAGGTGTTTCATAGCTCTATGAGGAAAACCATGTATCTGCTGCTAACCTATTAAACAGGAGGCCTTCTTTAATTACATCTGGCACTACAGACGCCAGACATCAATATAACCTGAAAAACTTCACACTGCTCCAATTTCACCTATTCAATACAACAATGGTTTGGCTCTGGACTGTATTCACACATGTAAACGGGGAATTTCTTAAAGGGGTTGTCCCGGGTAACAATTCTGATTAAAATCTTTTTTTTTTTTTTTTTTTAAAAAAAAAAAAAAAGATTTTTACTCACCTAATTCATTTCCCACCGCCTGAACACTCTGAACACTGCTGCAGCCAATGACTGGCCTCGACAGTACATGGTAGGACTGCTGAGGTCAGTGATTGGCTGCAGAATTCGTGTGGAATATACGCCATGTCTAGCACGGAGGATTTAAGTGGTGGGGGATGCATCGGTGAGTATACATTATCACAATTACTGCCTTTGAGATAATTTTTCAATAAGCTGACAACCTCTTTAAGATGAGTTTTTCATATGCCAGTGGATCAACTGATAAAGGAGGATGACTAGAGAATATTGGGACAAACTTCTAACTTGAGGACAATTGGCAAGTAAATATTTGATAGGTGCTTGCCTTTTGTTGCCTTAGAATGGAGGGGTTCTGGTTCTTACTGATCAGATCCACATTATGTATGGTCTCCACCATTTATCATGTGATTCTCCATCAAGGCTATTCAGTTTACCAGAATCCTATCATTCCACTATCAGTATAGTATTAAATACAGTGGTCCCTCAAAGGTACAATATTAATTGGTTCCAGGAGGATCATTGTATGTTGAAACCATTGTAAGTTGAGTAATCGGTTCCAAAGCCCCAAAATGCCATTCAAGATAAGAGAAAATGAAGATTTAAGAAAAATAAGCAGATAACTAAGAGAGATAAATCAAGTCCTTACATATAAGAGTCAGGAACAGCTGCTAATTAGCAACTTAGGCTACTTTCACACTAGCGTTAGCACGGATCCGGCACCTAAAGGGTGCCGACGGATCCGTGCTAACGCTATACATGTGTGGAGCCGGAGCAGCGCTCCGGCCCCACACATGCCACACATTAAAACAACACACAGACTACATACAAACAAACATACATACAAACATACAGACATACATACATACTCACATACTCCCGGGACGCCGGCAGAACGTCTTCACGCGCCTCCTGCGCGCAGTGATGACGATTCCCCACAGCGCCCTCTGCTGGGCGCAGTGGGGAAACGTCATCGCAGCGTGCAGGAGGCACGTGAAGACCTGCTGCCGGCGTCCCGGGAGTATGTGAGTATGTATGTATGTATGTATGTCTGTATGTATGTCTGTATGTAGTCTGTGTGTATGTATGCCGGATCCGGAATGACCCCCCATTGGAAATCAATGGAGGACAGATCCGGATTACTGGTGTGTCCACACCAAACGGATCCGTCCCCATTGACTTGCATTGGGGTCATTCCGGTTCCGTCTTGGTGCGGATGCCTGGACCGGAGAGCAAACCGCAGCATGCTGCGGTTTGTCCTCCGGTCTGAAGACTGAACGGAATGCTTTCAGGAGCATTCCGTTGTCTTCAGTTCAGTTTTGTCCCCATTGACAATGAATGGGGACAAAACTGAAGCGTTTTTTTCCGGTATTGAGCCCCTTTGACGGAACTCAATACCGGAATTTAAAAACGCTAGTGTGAAAGTAGCCTAAGGGTACTTTCACACCTGCGGCAGGGGACTCCGGCAGGCTGTTCCAGCGGGTGAACAGCCCGCCGAATCCGTGCTGCCAAAGTTGCACGTGTGGGGCTGGAACTACGCTCCGGCCCCATTGACTGTAATAGAGACGGGCCACGGATCCGGCTGCAGCACGGCAAACCCTGCCGAGAGGCGGCCAGAACAAAACTACGACATGTACTTTTGTTCCGGCCGCCTCTCGGCAGGGGTTGCTGTGCTGAGACCGGATTCGTGGCCCGCCCCCATTACAGTCAACGGGGCCGGAGCGTAGTTCCAGCCCCACACGTGCGCCTGCGGTAGCACGGATCCGGCAGGTCAACAGCCGCCGGAACAGCCTGCCGGAGTCCGATGCCGCAGGTGTGAAACTAACCTTATACAGCTATTTTACCAGAGAAGTGGCCTTGAGTGGTTGGATCTGAGTCTGAGACATTGTATGCATAGTCTGGTCTCAACTTATGATGGGTCAGAAAAGACCATTGTATGTAGAAAATATTGTATCCTGAGACCATTGCATCTTGAGGGATCACTGTACAATTACTGCACGATTTTACAGAGTTGGCTTTTTAGAGCACTAATAGACTATTTAAAGTACTGCATCTAGCCAGAGATGGCCCTAAATACGGCAAATGAAGGCTAAGGGAAACACCTTCTAGCCCTTTGTTTTAGTGATCGGTTGTGGTCTCAGCACCAAATCCCATCCGATATAAAGTTTATCATTATATGTCAGATCCACTTTCAGGGAGAAACATTATGCCTGCTTCTAAAAGAGGTCAACTACAATGCGCTGTGAAGAAAGCTGTAAAAATAATCCAATAAGTATGCACCGTGAACTTAGCTGTAAATACATCTAGATATATATATATAGATGGTGAAGAAGTTTTGCTCTTCTCCATTTCTCGTTCATTCTTCTAACTTCAGGTTACAGTGATTATAGCCCTATAGCTGCCAGTTATGTTCATAGATACATATTTAAGGATTATATTGTTTTTCAATGCTGTATCAAGGATATTTATGGAGGATACAGTGCTCTGGGGGAATCTGTGGCTGGCACAGTCTTCTCAGAGCAAATGTAGTACCCTGGAGCAAGGGGTACTTTGAAAACTGGACATTTGTGGACATTTTCCCCCATTTCCCTATGCAAAGTATTTCTCTTGAAAGGGTTAACTTTGTGATATATATCCTGTTCATTTGCACTGTATTTGCAAGGCTCTGTGGAAAAAGTTAATGAATACTGAGAGACTTTTGGGACTTTGAATAAGAAGCTGGTAATTTTCCACAGTTCCCATGTGTTGGAGGGAAAAAAGCCAGACTTCTTTACCACCAGAACCAGACAGCCTGTCCTTATGACTTAGCTATGTTGTTATGTCTGTAAATCAGTTTTTGCCTGGAAAAACTGTTGTGTCATTGCCATTGAGTATGACTGAAGCTCTAATGTAAGTCTATGAGAGACATATGTGTTACAATGTATTTGTTTGTGCTGAGCTTCTCCACTCCACCCCTTCCACTAGAAGGTTCCAGTCTAGCTAGAAATGGTATATAAGGAGAATAGTCAAAGCCCCATAGTGTTTTGCAGTTAAGGAACAGTGCTTGGAAGAAGAGATTCTGCAGACTTCCGAGTGGCCAGAAGACACTGAGACAGGGATACTCTGCCACAGATCCTGGATCACCAGCCTTTGGCCAGGGTTCCAGCCTTGTGAAGAGAGAGAGAGAGGGACAGCTAGCTCTGGTTAGCGAGTCTAAGTTGAACAAGCCTAGAGAAGTGTGTGCGTGAGCTCCTGAAAACAGAGTCTAGTCCAAGGAACCTTCTTCCTTGAGACTGAAAGCTGGCAGGAAAAGCAAGTGAACTGAGAGAATACTCCTGAGAGAAAGAAAGTCTGAACTCCTTAGATTGTAGAGAACCAAGGCCATGCCTGGAAGGACAGTAAGGTATTGTACGTTTATGGCAAAAAGACTTTACGGCTTATGGTTTGGGTATATTGCTTTGGTGTCCAACACACTTTGTGGCAGACTGGCTATCTGATCTAATATCTGTACCTCACAGCCGGGGAACTGCAGCAAGAGTTAAAGGATAACAGACCTGCATGTCTGTGGTTATAAGAGAAGATTGGAAAGTGTGTCTGGAAAGAGTCAGGAGCCCCAATACCAGGGTGTGGCCTTAGGGGAAGAAGGGTTGCACCCCTCCATGCATTGCACAGCTCCTGGGAGAAAGTGAGGACAACTACCGTGAATCACCATCACCCCTATCATTGCCACAACTACCATCCCCTCCTCCTGGCCCTCTCCCTGTGGGTCACTCCACAGAGATGGCCTTGAGGAACATCTGTAGAAAGCATATAGTCTTGAGGAACATCTATGGATGCCACACTGTTTTGAGAAACATCTGTGGATGGCGCATTTGTCTTGAGTAACATCTGTGGATGGCGCATTTGTCTTGAGTAACATCTGTGGATGGCACATTTGTCTTGAGTAACATCTGTGGATGGCACATTTGTCTTGAGTAACATCTGTGGATGGCACATTTGTCTTGCGCAACATCTGTGGATGGCACATTTGTCTTCAGAGGTATCTGTTCTCATCCTGTATTTCCCATTTTTGCTTTGCACAGGTGCATTTATTCTATGACTGCAGAGTTACAGCCAAGCAACACAGAGTTAACAGGCCACCACTTAGCCATTCCAATATAAAAGTCAATCCAGGATAGTTTGTAGATTTTTTCCGCCAAGTTAATAGAAAGCCTGGAACACAGCTGAATGAAAAGACCTGCACTTAGCTCTGCTGCCTAAAACTGTTCCGAATTACCAATATTTCTCTGGCACACACATCCAGGACTTCTTTGGCACAACATCAGTGGTTATACTCCATGCTATTGGTACTGTTTTTGTTAGCCTGGTGAATGCACTGCCAAGTTAGCCAAAACTATAAAATGCAAACATTTTGTATCAGTACTTGCCAGGTGCTGATAAGTCATACTGCTGAAGTGTCAGGAACCAAATACAGACGGAGGATGGGTATGCCTCATGTTTTCCATGACTTATACATGCAAGCCTTTATGATCGATGCTGAGCTTTCTGCATTAAGTATATTGTTCTCAGCTCAATGTCCTACTGTTTACTCTGGCAAGAAGATCAATGGGGGAATATATCAAGAGTGGAGGTTTTTTGTTTTGTTTTCTTTTTTTACCACAGTCTTAAAGGGGTTGTCTTACTTCAGCAAATAGCATTTATCATGTAGAGAAAGTATTGTGATTGTCCATATTGTCTCCTTTACTGGCTTTCCAGGGGTTATGGCTAACAATGCAGCACAGATATGAGATGGCCGGGACGGGAGCTTCTGTTCATGCATGCATGGTCCCGGTCAGAAGAGAGGCCTGCACTTTTTCCTATAGTGTGCAAGCATGACCACCACTGCAGGATTGCAGAATGGTCATAACCCCTGGAAACGAGCAGTATATAATGTGATGGAAAAATTAATCCAACCAGCAAAGGAGACAATATGGATAATCACAATACATTAGTAAGTGCCTTGTATTAACTTTCTCTACACGATAAATGCCACTTGCTGGTGTGAGACAACCCCTTTAATCTAAGGCCTTGTTCACACATCAGTTATTTGGTCAGTTATTTCCATCAGTTATTGTGAGCCAAAACCAGGTGCGGGTCAAAAACACAGAACAGGTGCAGATCTTTTCATTATACCTTATCTCTCTGTAGCCTCTAGTCCTGGTTTTGGCTCACAAAAACTGATGAAAATAACTGATCAAATAACTGACATGTGAACAAGGCCTCACTTGCACTTGTGTGACATGCTCCAAAGGGGTTTTCTATGACCCGGTAAATCCCTCATAGCCACCTTAATTACACAGAACACCCCTATAGGAAAACGTTTGTCATACACTTCCAAACTAGTGTAGATCTGCTTCTTTGGAATCCGGTTAGGTGACTATTCCAATCCCTGGCACATGCAGAGATATGGTGGATGCAAGAGTTTGCTCATGCAACAGGGAGACAATAGAACATTGCCCTATGCACAGCAGAAGGGACGTCCTGTCCATAGCTGAGGCCAGAAACCTAGTAAAGAATGGGACTTCGGATGAGGTTTGGTATTGGGGCTTGATAAATTCCCCCCGATATGTGCCATAAGTTCTAGCAGAGCATCATTAAGAATGGTTACTACAGCCAATGGCCAATGATTTACAATTACATACCGTTCATATTAAAGGGAAACTGGAGAAGACACAATCAAATTCCTGTCCTAATAACTTCACTCTAAGGGAAGAAATTAAAAAATGACCCACAAAAAGTGGAGCTGCTGCCATAGTCTCAGAGGGTATCACCAGGAGCGTAATTATAGAGGGTGCTGGGGCACAAGTCACACACAGGCCCACAGGGATGCTCAAGTGCTAGCGAACACAACGCCACATACAGAACAACTCAACTCAATTCTCTACGTAAACCACAGACAATAGCTACACTGTGAGAGCAGCCAATAAAGTTCAATAAGTAACTACTCCTGTAGACTCCAAGGTCACAGAGATAAATTGCTAACAAGCTATCAAGTCATTGTCCCCATGTTAATCATGTAAACGACCTAACCCACTCATCTACCATCATGCACCTTGACAAACTGGCTCAGGCGGCCCCCTGGGCATCGGCCCACTGGGAAATTTCCCTGTAAGGTCTATGGCCAATCCGCCCCTGATTACTCGTAGGTGGTGAACAGCAATTGGAATTTGCACCCTTTACAAAACTGTGGGGTTGTGTTTCAATTACCACGTGGCCATACCAGACGCAGCGAGCTCCAATTAAACTAATTAGCACTGCGCTGTTTAGTCGGTCTGTATTGTTAATGGCCGAATGGAAATGCGGGGGGCAGGAGCAGCATGGAATATTATGGCAGTCTCCTCCACTAGCTGTGTGCAGAAATCTCCCATTGCAGTCTACAGTTTTCAGTAAAGAAGCGCAAATTTCAGCAAATCAGGTGAAGCTGTGGCCAAAATATTCAATTACTTTCACTGGTGAAACATCTGAAAACGAGAGCAGCTTATGAGCCAGAATAACAGACCTCCAACATAACCCGGGCTGCAGAAGAAGCATTGTGATCTGCTGTACACCAAAGAAAGCTTAAGAATGACGGCAACAGTGACGTCCATATAGTGATCAGTTAATTTCATCCAGAAGGCTGCACGATTCATACCATGTGTTGTTTCAAGGAGCGAACAAACGCATGTAAAAGACACCAGAACATACTGTAATCCAGTAAATGGCGTGACAATCTCTATCTCTGAACAGAAGTCATAATGTACTGTTTGCTTTAACCATCAGGAGCTTTTGAAGATTTCAATATTGATGACCTGCCCTTAGGATAGGCCATCAATATCTGATCGGCAGGGGTCCAGCACTCTGCACCGCCACCAATAAGCTATTTCAGGGTAGCTCCATTTTTAAAGGGGTTGTCTGCTTTTGCTAAACTGATGATACAGTATACCCTAAGGTGAATAGGAAGGAGCTGTACCATTGAAGGGAATTGGGGCAGGTTAACAGTAAGAAGAAGAACACAGTACACATATGAGCGCTACATTATATTCACACTGCCTTTTAAACATGCTTATGTAGCAAAGCTAAGAAAATAGCTCAGCCAGCCTCACTTCTGCAACTAGCTCTTTGCAACTATCTAGTTGCTATGGGCAATTAAGCCAGTTCTACTTCAAACCAGTTTGATAAATCTCCCCCAAAATGTCCATTGATATAATGTGTGGTCAGATTCAAACCTAGGACCCCACTCATTACTTATTATAAACCTGACAAATATGTAAAAAATATAGCGGTGAGCGTGCCTAATCTCCACCTTCAGTCCACAGCTAATTCTATTAATCAAGCTTCAGACAATAACAAATAGACGGTCTGTGGTTCATCAAGGCAACACAAGTTTTTGAAACCAGCTTTTTCTCATGCTTGCCCTTCCTCCAGCACTCACTCATCCTCCATAGCCTCATGGGATCTACTCTTCCTTTATGTATATTCCCAGGAAGTGATGCCTGTATACAGAGAGTACGCAGCAGATTACAATAGCAGTAAAAAGTGAGCGCCATTACCGTAATATACATATGTACAATAAAGATAATCGTCAATAAATATATTTCACAACGGGAAAAGCTGCCTGACAACCAACGTAGATAAAATGACAGCTTCCAGAGAGGCGGTCATCCTGCTTTTCTATACTCCTAGAGATAGGTCAACTATTCTTGCACGAGTAATCAGTTGCCCTATTAAACAGATTTGCATTCATGGGTCAGAAAGGATAGTTGACTTCTGTCAAGTTGTGAACATGCTATCCGTTCAGTTCATAGTTTTATCTTCTTCAGGGCAAGCCTGACAACCAATATGGTCGCACTCACAAGCCAGGGTTATAGGTCTCTAATACTCATGAGTAGAGATGAACGAAACAATTTGATAATTTGACCTGAACTTTCGAAAAAGTTTCCCAAAAATATTCGAACCCAAATTTTGCATGGTTCAATTTGTGATAATCGATCAAGAGAGAAACAGACATTTGATTCAGGCAAAATTTATTCAGACCCAAATCAAATTTTAAGAAATTTGCTCATCTCAACTGGTGAGTCTAAGGGCGTCTTCACACGCGGCAGATTTTGTTGCAGAAATTTCAGCAAGTGAAAAACTGGTAGTGCCACTACCCCTTGAGAAAGCTGACTGCGAAACGCATGTAGGGGTTTGGTGGTGGTCTGACTTAGTACGGGATCGTATACTTTGGTTGGTATTTTAACTGAAATATATATACTTTATATATATATATATATATATATATAATATATATATATATATATATATTTCTATATCTTTATTGTTACATTGGCCTATATCTTTTTCAGTACACTTAGCAGATCTTTTTCACATCTACACTGCTATGCTGTGTTTTTAATACCATACTATTTTGCACTTGATGTCTATCCTGCTGTCTGACCACATTTCTGTTGTTTTTAACTTTTTAACTTGTTTGTGTATGCCAATCATGTTGTTAATATGTGTTAAGCAAAATATAATGGTATAATCAGGTTTACAGTGTGACTATTAAATGGGTTATCCGATTTCTGAAACTTCCCCCCCATGTGCCGGGCCCCTCACCGGTAATATACTTACCCTGCTCCTAGCGCCGCTCCTGGTTCCCGCACCGCCGCTGCTGCTTCTCCCTGCACACCGATGAAAACATCCGGTGTCAGGGGGGAGCAGCCAATGGCAGGCAGGGACTGGGACGAGCCTCCCTAGCATGGCGGGTGATGCTAGGGAGTCTCGCCCCCATCCCCGCCTGCCATTGGCTGCTTCCACCCTTCCCCCGACACCGGATGTTTTCATTGATGTGCAGGGAGAAGCAGCAGCGGCGGTGGTGGAACCAGGAGCGGCGCCTGGAGCAGGGTAAGTATATTACCTGTGAGGGGTCCGGCACAAGGGGGGGGGTGTTTCAGAAATCGGATAACCACTTTAAGTGACTTATTATTCAACCGCATTTGCTCTTATTGTTTTTTGTAGTCTATTATGTATATGGGTTAATGCTACTTTAGAAGGTGAAGTAGGTTCAGTGTTCATAACTGTACAGTAACGGCTGTCAATCACCGGGTAGGACCACCCACATGTCTCCTAGGCATAAAAACAACAGAGGTTTTTACTGAATCTCTTCCCACAAAACTATATCAATCTGCTCAGCTCCTCCTGCTCTATAATAAACTGCCTGCAGATTACACTGCATTTTAAAGCTGAAATTATATATACCTGTCAGCCAAACAATATTTTGGTGGAAAGGTATAAATAAGCCATTACCAGATTCCTCTGGAACAAAGGCTCAGGCATGTTGGAATCCAACATGTTTGATGCATCTTTCTCCGAAAATCTGTAGGAGAACCTTGTGACATCCCCATATACATCGGACAGTCTGGAGGTCCTGCCAAAAATCAGGGAGTCTGGCTGTCTTTTATCCAATCTACATGAATGAACACACTAATAGAAAGGGTCTTAAAATGGGTGCCCCCCACTTTCTATGATATTCATAGGCCTTAAAGGGGTATTCCAGTTGTTGAAAGTTAGCTTCTATCCACAGGATAGGGGATAACTATTAGATTGATGGGGGTCCTACCACTGTGACCCCCCACAGATCATGAGGATAGGAACCCCGTACCCATCTGAGACCCACAAAATGAACAGAGGCAAGTTGGGCATGCAAACTGCCGCTACATTCATCTCTATGGGGGGGGGGTCTACCTTAGATTTCCCTTAGAGATGAATGGAGCAGCAGTGTGCATGTTCCACCTGCCGCTTCTTTAATTTCAGGGGGTTCCGAGGGGTATGGACTTGAGGGTCCCAGAGGTAGGATCCACACTAATTTAGTAGTTAGACAACTAGAAGACCCCTTTGAAATGGGCAACCCTTTTTTACATTTAGCAACCCCTTCAGGAACTGTTATAATGGCCGAATTGACTGCCACCTCCAAAATAATTGATTAGAATTAGAAACACAACTTTATAACTTTTTACAGCTGATTTTAATTGAACATTGTCTTCAGAGATCAAGGAAGTCCATGTAAAGGCCCTTTTACACGAGCCGATTATCGTTCAAATAATCGTTCAAACGTTCGGATTTGCACGATTATTGTTGCGTATAAACACGGGTAACGATTTAACGACGAACGAGATTTCGTTCGCTTCTCGTTGATCGCATCTTTTGTCCCGCCAATAAATTAATCGTTCATCGTTCGAAAAATCTTCCAGTTTAAACGAAAATCGTTTAGTCGTTGGCAGATGGTAATGGTAATGCTTATGGCAAGGAGCAAGGAACGATCGTAATAACGATTATAAAACGACCGAAAGTACGAAGATTGTGAACGACTTCTCTTTCAGTGTAAACGGTATTTACATTGCATCGTTCGATCGTTCATCTACGATCGCTAATACGATTTATCTTTCCGTGTAAAAGGACCTTAACGCATGAACGTACCACTCACCCTTTGAAGTTGGTTAATTTATGGAAATTACCAGTAAGGGTCTCTCCTCACAATGTGGTAATGATGTTAACTGGAAATAGGATTTTGTACACTAAGCAACCCCTGAGGTCATCTACCGGGTAATGCACTGAAGCGCTCAATCTCTGAACTTCAATCAATTCAAAGTTTAGGCTATCAACTCTGAGAATAGCCATGCTAGCAGAAGACAGGAGCAGAAGACCACTGGAAATAGCAACCATTATCTTCTTAGCATGCAAGGCAGGAAGTAGAAGGTCATCAAAGACCCGTCCTAAACAAGCAAATTCCACAAAATCTGTACCCAGGAAGGATCATCTAAGATGTTTTTTCCTAGACAGCATCTTGGACGTTTATAGATACTTCTCCTCGCTTCATGGTCCATACATTAACCACTTCATGGCTGCATTTCCGACCATAGATAGCCACAACCAGTGCAATGCTTTGGCAGATGCAACACTGCTGAGCAATGGTTTTACGGAAATCGAAATAAGTTGGAAAATCATTTCTGTAGAAGATCATTGGAGACAGATGTTAATGTTTCACATCCCCATTGTTCCAGTCTTGGGACATGTGCATCAAATTTATTGATATTATTTTGAAATGTTTGAAAGTCTCTTAAGCGGACAGACGCACAGGGCGACCATAATGCAGATGGGATTTATACCTCTCCACTGAAATATTGTTAAAAATAAAAATATTCTACACTTTTCATACCAGCACCTGAATCTGAATACGTTTGTAACTGCATGTCATAAAAAATCTGGCATAGCCACTGAGTTATTCAATAAAATGTGTTTGTATTCCGCCACCTGCTGTTTGCTCTTCTTGTAATTTCTCTGTCCTGCTCACGGAGATGGAAGCTCAGCTTTATCCTTCCACTGCCTCCAGCTGCATAAGAAAGGACATGACCCAGAGAAAGGACACACCCCTTTAGCTGACAGCTTGAAATAAGGCTACTTTCACACTAGCGTTTTTGTTGGATCCGGCAGGGTTCAACAAAAACACTTCCGTTACTGATAATACAACAGTCTGCATCCGTTATGAACGGATACGGTTGTAGTATCTTTAACATAGCCAAGACGGATCTGGACTCCATTGAAAGTCAATAGGGGACGGATCCATTTTCTATTGTGTCAGAGAAAACGGATCCGTCCCCATTTACTTGCATTGTGGTTAACGACGGATCCCTCTTGTTCCGCTTCCCATGACGGAAAGCAAAGCGCAGCATACTGCTGTGCGGCATGAGAATGGAACGGAATGCATTTTGTAGCACTCCATTCTGTTCAGTTACGTTTTGTCCCTATTGACAATGAATGGGGACAAAAATGGAAGTTTTTTTCCTGGTATTGAGACCCTATGACGGATCTCAATACCGGAAAATATTAAAGGGGTTCTCTGAGTTATTTATATTGATGACCTATCCTCAGGATAGGTCATCAATATCAGATTGGCGGGGGTCCGACACCCAACTGCCCCATTAATTTCAATGGGAAGAATCGCTCCCATACAAGTCTATGGAAGCGATTCTTCCCATTGAAATAAATGTGGCGGTGAGGTGTAATTACACCTACTCACCACTACCCCGTTACGGCCAGCATGTAAACAGTGAAGAGGAGGCAGCGCTGATACGGCGCGCACCTCCTCTTCAAACAGCTGATCGGCGGGGGTGCCGGGTGTCGGACCCCCGTCGATCTGATATTGATGACCTATCCTGAGGATGGATGGGCAGATCTCTGGATTCATGTGCGGTACAGGGCTGGTTCTGATTTTGTTAGAAAGAGACTATCATGTACTATAGGATATCAAATTTTTATTATCTTACATTAATCATGGACGCATGGCAGCCAAGTGTTCCAACCGCTGCACCGTGGTCGCAAGTACATATACATCTATGCGCGGTCACTGTAGTACCGCAGTTAAAATTGGTGCTATAACTTTGCAAAAAATCTGCATATAACGGTATAATATCCATTATGGCCACAGCATCGGGACCCTAGGCAAGTCTACTGGACCAAACATAGATCAGTATGTGGTTCTATGGCAATTTACATTTATGGGACATTTGTTGGATTTCTGGGTCTCGTGGCTAGAATATGAATGCTAAAATGTGAAATCAGCCTACAGACCACGCTGGGATCGACAATTCCTGCTAAACATCAATCTTTTATCATATAGACATATTTGCACTCTGACTTATGAACTTGACTGTGTATCTCTTCACTTCAATGGATTTCCTTTTTTGCCTGTGCACATACGGCCTGTTCTCAGAAAAATCCATCAATATTCTGCTTTGCCATTTCCATAGCATAAATGAAAACATCTGCAACTTTCTAACATACTTTGGTCCAGTTTTACTAATGGCGTAAGCTTAGAACGGCTGTCTAGACTTGCACCATATTTATCACAGGGGATCAGGCTGGATGATACATCTGGTGGAGGGATAGATACTTTTCTCTAACTCTGTACCAACTATAGGTTAGAATTTTACTTTGGAATTGTGCCACAATTTTGGAGCAAAATGGAGCATCTTAGGCCACAAACCTATTCCATAAATCTCAGCTGCTTCCCGCTAATCCCTGCCCCTAGTGTTCAGCGAACTTGTGTTTCAAGTTCGGCGTACAAGGTTCGGGTTATCTAAGAATTCCGTTGTACAGCAGCTGTGCTTGGTATCGTGCTCAGCCCCATTCACTTGAATGGGCCTGAGCCGCTCCTAGGCCACGTGACCGATAAACGAGACGTCGCTGGCCTAGGAAAAGCTAAGAGAAGGCCGCGGCACTCACAGGAGCCCCGATGCCTTCTCAAACAGCTGATTGGCGGGAGTCCCAGGTGTCGGACCCCCACCAATCATATACTGATGACCTATCATGAGGATATGTCACCAGTAATAAAATCCCGGAAAACCCCTTTAATCTCCTGCTGATCTGCTCCATCTTCAGCTACAGATCGATGAGGAGGAGCAGGGCTTAGCAGTCTCTTTCACCTACTGCTATCAGGACATAGCAGGGAGGCTCCTGCTCCAGCAACTAGACTTAGAGCTCATCATAGGACTAAGAGGAGGAGAGGGAGCATGGCTGAGCTCTGGGGACACAGAGAGAATTTCGTTATATAAGGCTCCATTCACACATCCTGTTTTTCTTTCCTGATTCGATCCTGATTTTTTTTTAAATGAATGGATCCAGATCAGGATCGAATCAGGAAAGAAAAACAGGACGTGTGAATGGAGCCTAATTCTGGGAAAAATAGGAGCAAAGGAAAGGAAGAAATGAAGGACTAGGTGGGATTTTTATTTTGTTTGTACACTTTCTATTTGTAGTGTTACTTTTACTTGTATTCAGTGCCTCTGAAATATCTTAGTGGATAGCATGATGCCAATGAGCTGATGGAATAGACAAATCCCATATACAGAACGGCATACTGCTAAATCTATGGTGAACACAGTACGAAAAGTCACCAGAGAGCAATGATATCCAATATAGCTTTTACGTCAATGCCAGTGGAAGCACAGTCACACAGCAATACTAGAATCCAAGCATTTGCTCATCTGGGATTACCATACATCAGGTAAAGAAATAACCTACTGTGTCCTGCAAGCTGCAGTACGGTCTTGTAAAAAGATCCTCAAAAAGGGCTAGACATCTTAAAGAGGACTTTTTCTGCCCTAAAACAAGTATTTATAAAGTGCCAAGGCATGAATCTCAGCAGATGCCAAGCATAAAACGGCATAAAAACCCTAAACACAAATATACTATAAGAACACACCTTAAAAAGTTAATTAAGGAAAAACCTGGCTTAAAAAGGTGTTTATTGGTCTTTACAGGTCTTAGAGCCAAAAGAAACAAGTAAAAGTAGTGATATTTGGGGTATATTTCGCTCATCAAGTGTGAAGGGCACACAGCCCAACGCGTCATGTTTGCCTCCATGCTGATCTTGGCTTTCTGGTACAGTTTTAAAAGCCAGTAAACACCTCCTTGAACATAATTTTGCCATAACATATATCGGGAGTGCTTTATACATATTGTACATATATAAAACATATGAAATAACTCTGACCCTGGGAACCTGCATATCAAATAATTTGCAGGCCACAGTGCCCACAAAAGAATTTACTGCCACTAAAACTGGAAAAAAAAAATGAAGTAAAATTCAAATTCTATAGGTTTTTGACCAGGAATCGCTTGAATAGAGATGTGGCAGGGAGAGGTTACCGGTAGTTATTTAACTCTTTAGGAATATGGAACCTAGATTCTGAGCTCCACTGGAGACAGCAAGTGATGAAAATGTCTGTAAAGCGCTCCAGAATATGTCAGCACCATATAAGTGAAAGTAATAATAAAGACATTTTAGGCTCTCTAAAAAGGGACGCAGATACAGGGCGTGCAGAGGTTCTATTTTTTTTTTTTTTTTTTACTATAGGCCCCAAATGCTATTCCTGCTGTGTGCATTATCCCTTTTCTACAGCATATTACCCAATGTACACAGAGACCGTTTATGTGCATTATCCCTGTACTGTGACATCACTGTGTGCATTATCCTATTACAGGAATATTGCATAGAGCGAAATCGCAATAATGGGATATCACTGTGTACATTACCCTGCTACTGTGACATCCCAGTAGTCATCTTATTATCATCGCAGGCAGGATTATAATGAAAGATTACATCTCTGTATAGATAACAGTATCCACCATTCAGAACCGGTAATGGTCAGAGTTTATCTACTTCCTCCCTGTACAATGACCTCTGCACAGGTCACAGAAAACGATCCCATGGAAGTCAAGCAGCTCAGGCAAGATGTCTGAACTTATAATCATTAAAATGTATTAATACACCCAGAAAATAAAAACAGATTAGAAACAATGATATATGCACTGAATCACTGTCTCATTTTAATTAGTAAATATATATATATATATATATATATATATATATATATATATATATATACACACACACACACACACACACACATTAAATAAATATTGGGGAAAATCAAAGACTGGGTATGTTGGATTTCAGCATGCCCAATCCTTAGTTCTCCAGGGAGCTATCCGGAACGTATTCCTTCTCCTTAGGGCCCTTTCACACAACCTTATGCCCTCAGAGACATACGGTCCGTGAGCGGGCCATATGTCCCAGAGCGGAATCGACTGTGTGCACGGTAGCGCACAGCATCATTGATTACAATGATGCTGTGCATGTCGGGCCGCCCGCAAGACTATAGTCCTGCAGGCGGCCCGACATGCACAGCATCATTGTAATCAACGATGCTGTGCGCTCCTGTACGCATGATCGATGCTGCTCCGGGACATATGTCTGAGGGCATACGGTCATGTGAAAGGGCCCTAATGGGTATGGCTTGCGTTAGAGATCGGAGTTGTGAGAATAAATAATGCTTCCTGTATGTCTCTTTTTCTCACCATAAGATACAAGAAACATTTTCCCACACTCCTAACTTCCGTCCAACTGTCCTCCTATGTTTGCATTTATTTGAGAATACATAAAGTTGTAGCCATCTGTACTCCCCAATAAAAGGGTTTGTGCATATATCTTGTGTATAGGGTTGGGTTGGGCCCAAGAAACTTCAGTCCTGACTACCTTTCCTTTGTGTGCTCATCAATAAACAGATTACTGAGGTATGATTTATGAACATGTGGACAAATGTGACATCCATATTTACAGTTTCCCTTCATGTATGCAATATGAAGCTAGAGGTGGTCTTCAGTGGAAAATCTGATGACATCTACATAACATCTCATATACCCTCTGATAGTGATAAGTTATTCATCCGGCCAACCTTGCAGAATGATGGCCTATGCATAGACTTCCTCGCTGTTCAGGAAGTATCATACACAAGTGAAACGGCATAACAATAGCGCTGTCATCTCATGATCACTCGCACTGAGGTAAGCACATTTCAGACACCGTCATCTACTACTGACTATTGTTAAAATGTTCCATCCAACAAAAAAAAAAAGTTAATGGAGTCATTACCTCAACTTGGCGGCTGGTGTTGTGTCATAAGGGTAGCTATGTCTATAGGTTGTCCAGTGGCGTAACTATAGTTGGTGATAAGGGTACAAGAGCACCAGGGCCCTGGAGCCTGAGGGAGCCCAGAAAGTCTCTCTGCCACATATGAGGACAACAATATTATATAAATAAAAACCTCACAAAAACAGAAATAGCTGAACATAGGCATACATTTTCAAAAAGGAAAGGAAACGTGGCTTAGTTGTCCCTACTGTAGTACCCCAGACCTGGGGGTACTACAAATTCTTTATTGATGTGCATTATGTAATCTACTGTTTGTTTCTGGACGCAGTTCCCAGTAAGGAATGGTTGGCAAAGGTTGGCAGAAGCAGGGTTAACCACCCTGTTTCTCCCCTCTTGGTAGGAATGGGCTGGTCCTGCTCCCTGCCAAGGGAGGGGCCAGTTCCTATCCAAGACATAGGGGAGAGGAAGCACACTGCCTGAGCTCCTGCTCCTCCTCAAACAGCTGGTTGGTGTGGGTGCCGGCAGTTGGATCCTCGCCAATCTGATATTGATTACCTATCCTCAAGATAGGGTATCAATATAAAAAAAGTGGACAACCCCTTTAACACATTGAAGTAAAAGTGTATGAGGCTAAATGAAGGATGTAGCCCCATCCCAGCTCACTTCTTCACCTATGCTGCACAAGTGCAGCAGTACTTTAGGAAGTACTATGCAAATGAAATGGGCTCCGAAAACCTTACCGGACACGGGAGTCATCTCAGGTTACAGAGAATCACTAATTACACAGTGGTGCAGCTGCCTTGTGTTCTCTCCGTTACTGGCCACATCCTCTGTAAAGTGATTGCTACTCAGGGGAAAAGTACATTTCTCATCGTGCCGCATATTCCCATCCCTCCATTCCAAGTTTTCTTTCCAATACTCCTGTTAAACCCTGGCCTGTCTCCCTGCCAGATGGAAATGTTTATTGTCATTGTATCCACAGATGGAAGTCTGCTTCTTCTGTCTTTCAATATGCACAATTATACCGCTAAATACACTTCGAGAACATTGCAGAACACACAGGAACACTCTACCACCGGCTATTATGATGTATTTTAAGGCTTATTAGCTAATTAATAATGAATTGTACAGAATATGTTATAGGTTGTGATTGTGGCTATTTAGGCTGCTACTACACTATGCTTTTTAGGTTTACACTTTAATAATAATAATAATGATAATAATAATAATAATAATAATAATAATAAAGGTTCCTTTCATTTTGCCATTTTAATAGAGTTTTGTTGCTTTTTGCATGCTGTTTTCTTATCAAATATTGTGGCAGATGTTCTAATCCGTAACCGAAGCAGGGACACAGCACTACTCACTTCTCGTATCAGATATTGGTGGTGGCGATGCCAGCGATGTTAGGCCCCAGATGCACGCAATAACGATAGATGACCGCAGCACTCTGTCTTCAATAGTTTGAGGATTTATTCACCAACAATGCGACGTTTTGACTACGCAGAGTCTTTATCAAGCTTGATAAAGACTCTGCGTAGACGAAACGTCACATTGTTGGTGAATAAATCCTCACACTATTGAAGACAGAGAGTGCTGTGGTCATCTATCGTTATTGAGATGTTCTAATCCTAGAGACGACGTGAACTTATATATATACCAACTATACCAACTATTGGTTGGCTTACATTGAGCCAGGATTATACTCCAGAATTGTAGCACAGTTCTGGAACAAATATGTGCACCTTAGACCTGCCCCTTTCCGCCAAGTCACATCCACTTTCCACTAAGCCCCAACCTCTTTTCAAGCAAGTAAAAAATAAATAAATAAAAACAAGCGTTTTTCTACAGTAAAGTATAGAAGTAGAGCATTACCATTCTGGTGGAATTTTACTACTCCAAAAAGTAATTTATTTTTCCCTTAAGGGTACATTCACACGACCGTGTTGAGTCCTTTCCGTTTTGCGGTCCGCAAATAACTGAACTGTGTGTCCGCATTTTGCGGAAGAATGGCTTCCGAATGTGTTCTGCATGTCTTCCGTTTTTTACGGTCCGCAAAAAACGGAAGGTTTAAAAAAAAGAAAGAGAGAAAAAAAAAAGAATAATTCATAGTTGTCAAGGCTTTCAATTATACGGATCCGCAAAAAACGGATAACATACAGAAACCATTCCGTATGTCATCCGCAAATTGCGGATCCATAGACTTGAATGGGGCTGCGGACCGATCTGTGCGGACGATAGTAGGACAAGCTTCATATTCTTGCGGACCAGAAATGCGGAAATACGGATGCGGACAACATACTGAATGTTGTCCGCACATTTTATTCACCCATAGGAATGAATGGATCCGCATCTATTCCGCAAAATGCGGAACGGATGTGGATCAGACGCGGATAAAATTATACGGTCGTGTGAATGTACCCTTAGGGTGAATATTTCTTAGGGTCCTTTTACATGCGCAGATAAACCACCCATGAGCACCGATCTACAACATAGCAAGTTAATCAGCACTTGTTTCATTGCATTTATATGTTTTGATTATCATACGTGTAAAGGGTCCTTCACCCACATCTGAGATGTTCCCTTTCATACCATCAGCAATGCATCCATTATAAATTATTAGATGGTACAGAGATATCAACTGGTATTTAGTAGCCAGGAAATAGTGGGCTTTCCCACGCAGAAAAGATTCTACATAGATCCCTGGGGATGTTTTTCATGTCTATGGACAAACATATATTATTAAGGAGCACTTATTATCATATTATATGATATATGATATTACATTTTTATATGAAAATATATTTCAGGAAGGCCAAAATTATTGGGGGGAGATTTATCAATCAGTTGGCGCCAAAAAAAAAAAAAAATTGTGCAAAATGTGCCAAAATTACAAGCCATCTAGTTTGTGCCACATTTGTCACATACGAACGTCACTGAATCGTGCCAAAAAAAAATCTGCTGAGAAAAGTGTGTGAGGACAATAAAGTGTTGTCAGGACCCTCACATGTATGAATGTGTTATCAGAAAAAAGGGGCAAATATAGGCAATCTTGTGAGCATAACCCCCACACAAGTGTAAACTCACGAAGAGTAGGCCATATTCAGTCCTTCCTGCTGTTCTCCCACAAACTGGTGTAAAATTGTCGCCTATCTGCACTACGTCCCATTTATTATGCTCTGTATAAAATTTGGTTTTTACTTTTACCACTTTTATCTCTAACTCTAAAAGTTCATGATTGATAAAACTTCCCCTATGTATCAATATGTTTGCCCAACTGAACAGCCTCTTTCCATATGCCCTAGTCCGTACAGCTAGAGCAAAGTATTAATTGGTCTCCCCTTAATTTGAATGGGAGGTATGTAATACTACATGTCCCCTGCAGCATCCCCAGCTAACTACTGGGACACCTCCCATCATTGGAAAACTTCTCCGGTTTGGACAACTCATGTAAATTGGTTTTACAGTTTGTATCAGCATCCTTTAAAATAATAATTCACATTCATCTCCCGTTCTGGGCTGTGGTCACATGTCCATGTAGCTCTTTCTTATTTCCTGTGTGTCCATGGGTGGGGCAGTGATAGGGGAGTGTCTATGTAACTAGCTGGGTGGGAGGAGCTATAAACTAGCTGGGTGTTGTTAGGGGCAGTGATAGGGGAGTGTCTATGTAACTAGCTGGGTGGGAGGAGCTATAAACTAGCTGGGCATTGTTAGGGGCAGTGCTGGAGCTGTAGCAGAGAAAGGAGAAGTGCATCATGGAACAGGAAGCTCTACACACAGGATGAAAACAAACCAGAGGGATCTGTTTATATGGGGAGAACAGGTCAGGAGAGTCCAAATTGAAAAAATAAAGCATGGGGAAGATGTACATGACGTAAGCAATGACATCAGCATTTATATGTTAAAAACCATAGTAATCCCAGAAACCCCTTTAAGCCATATCTGTATAATACAATGAACAAGTTACAGAAAGCAATTTTTTTTTCCACAACATCTTTACACAGCAGCAGAGACTCCAGATCATACACTGTATACATCAGTAGATTTACTGTATCCTAAAGATTTATCTCATTGTATATTTAGGAGGACTGGACCTTGTCCTGCACTGAACTTAAAACGCCAGGACCTGGTTATGTTTATAATGAGATCACGTTACCTTCACAAGGGCTCAATCCAACTACGTCAGTCTCATAATGTAAACTTGGCAAAACTTGTAAACTTCAAACCCATGTAGGGTTATTACACAGAAAAAGCAAATTTTATCCATTTTCCTCAAATATGATTAAAAGCATAAGAAGGCTTCTCGACAAATTGCCTGTCAAGGCTGCAACAAAACAGTTCTCCCCATATTTTTTTTTTTACAAGTCGAATGTTGAAAGCTAAAAACCGTGGAATAGAAGCAATGGTTAGTAGCGTATTTAATCATGCCAGGCTAGTAAATGCAAAAGTAGAACTTTAAATAGCTTAAATGAAAATTCTCTTAAAGGAGTTGTCTTATAGGTGCAGGACCTGCACCTATATCGAGAACAGAGCCCCAAAAGTGGTAGAGGGCGCACTTACGCATGCACAGACGCCCTCCATTCATTTTCTATGGCCGCCGAAAATAGGCGAGTAGTGGCCGCTTATGAGTGGTGCGCTCCTCCTCACTTCTATGGGGAGCACGGTTGTTGGTGGCCAGGCTAGAGTCCTCCAGCCAGCACTTTGCAGGGCTCTGTTATAGGTGTATACCCGTTCATCGGGTATTCTGGTTCTTTTAATATGATTAAAATCCTGGTTTGCCAGTGGCAGATCGAGCCGTTTAATAGGTACCCTGCTGCTAGCAAACAATGAGACAGTACAGGGACATCTCTACACTGAGGAGGAGATCGCTGCATGTAATAGCAGCGGTCTCCTCCTCTAGCGAGCAGACGATTGACAGGAGGGAATGATGACAATCGTCTGCTCTGCCTGTGTAATAGGGCCCTAAATGGCCATCTGACCAATGATTGGTCAGAAAATCTGTCAGATAATCTCTTGGTGTAATACAGGCCTTAGATATTCAACATACCCGATCCTTTGCTCCAATATGATCTGTTGTGGAGAGATTCGAGAGCTCCCCATGATCATTATATTGTCGATCAATGATATTCTAATGTTTGGCAATCCATTTTCTTATTTTCTGAGCTTCAACATAAGATGAAGGATTCTAGTGACTTGGTCCTAGACAATTACTGGCGGATTAAAGGTATCTAATGAAAACCTCACAAAGCAAACTCTTGTAATACCCATAAGTTATTCATGGTAATAGCTTAACTGTCTAGATTTTAAGTTTCAGTCTAATTAGTGCAGAAGGATTTCATGCCAAGACTTACAAACAGGTATGGGCACACCAGGTGTTACCTGCAAGAAAAATCCAATAAGGTCCTCAAAATAGTAAAAAATTAATAAAATATATAAAATCGTGTTCTGGTCCATTCATTGTAGGTCTAGAGTCTCAGCTGTTAAGTCACATCACGACTATCAAGATCATATGCTGCAGGACCAAAGGATTATAATGTTTTCTTATTTTGGGGATCTTCAAGGGATTTTACAATTCTTTGAAAACTCTTTTAAGATGGCACCCAAGTAACAATGGTAGGGATGAGCAAATCGATTCATTAGTAAGAGTTCTTTACCTGTCAAGGGCATCTTGGCCAGCCCTGAACTCTCCCGCCTGTGCCACAACTCCAAGTAGCAGTACAAGTGCAGAGGCTCCTTCCAATTGAGAAGCAGTGACTGTTTATGTGTCGCTACATGGAAGGGTAATAGCTCATGCACAGACGGGTAGACTGGGAAGTGGCCCTGGAAAACAAACGAGAATAAAAATGGCGCCAAGTTGTAAGCAGGTCCAAATTGACCGACGTAAGTAGGCAGGGTCAGCAATATACCACACAAGCAGAACCAAATACCACAGTGCTGCAGAAGACTGACTGAGGACATCAATAAAACGGAATTCAGGAAGACACCTGTGGCCACGAGCCAAATGCATAAGTACTTCATGCTCCTAGCATTGATTAATGCTGAGTGTATTAGACTATTATGTACCCAGCCAGCAGCTATGAGAAGGGGTCAGGTGGGCCCCGGGTCATCGACCCACCAGGAAATTTCCCTGTAAGGTCTATGTCCAGCCTTGGAGCAGTGGCACAGGCATGAGATTATCGGGTGAGATGTCTAGCCCTGTCAATCAACAGGCAAGTGAGCTCTTCTTCACCTACATGGACAGCCCCTCACAAGTGAAGAACTCTTGCTAACGAGACAAATCAATTAGTTAGAATCGATTCGATCATCCCTAAACAACAGTCAAGTATTGTTTTCTCAGAGGTGAGAGAAGCAAGGCTGTGAAATTACAGCTCCAAGTTACATTAAAGGGGCTATCCCACAAAGGTAAAACCTAACCGAAGGACATTCTTCCCTTTCTGTGGGAGGGCAGCAGTTCACAAGAATTAATCTCCCAAGAAGCATTGCAATTAGCTCTTGCTAACCCTTCCTCTACTACATGGAAAATAGCCGTGGAGATGCATATGGCATGTAACAGGGGCGTAGCAATAGGGGAAGCAGGGGAAGCAGCTGCTTTGGGGCCCAGACCCACAAGGGGCCCCCTCAGGAGGGAGACTAAAAGATTTTATTGTCAGGCCCCCCTCAACAGTATTATACAATGACATTATATACAGTGACACTATAGGAAACGGATGGAGCGGCTGTCAGGCCTTGTCTGGGAGAGCTCAATCTTGACTAGCCACAAGAGTGAGGGTTGCATGTGAGTTCGGGGTTGCGAGGAAGTTTCTGGGGGGGGGCCCCATTCAAAAATTTGCTGTGGGGCCCAGTTAGTTGTAGTTACGCCACTGGCATGTAATGTCCCAACAATTTCTTCTCTCGCCGTCTAGAGGGATCTATAGCTATATATTTTCATGAATTCAGAAGTAGAAATGAATGAATAAAAGGTGTGTGGACCACTTCACCTGCTTCACTACACCAGCACTGAGAGAAGGAAGAGAGCAGGAAAGCTACTAAGCATGTTAGGCTACTTTCACACCAGCGACATGTTGTATTTTCGTTCCAGCCGCCTCTCAGCAGGGGTTGCCGCGCTGCGTCTGGATCCGCGGCCCGCCCCCATTACAGTGAATGAGGCCAGAGCGCAGTTCCGGCCCCACACATGCACCTGCGGCAGCACGGATCCGGCAGGCTGTTCACCCACTGGAATAGCCTGCCGGAGTCCCGCGCCGCAGATGTGAAAGGGGCCTTAATCCACCACTAAATGCAGAAGGTGGACAAAAAGGATAACCAGCAGGGGGCGCTATGAAAGAATACAATGTAATGTACATAAAAAACAAATAGTTTTATTGCACATATATTGCCATAATACTCAATTCGACATGCCCTATTTTCTGCATAGCAATACTTTCTGTGGGATAACCCCTTTAATTACATAAAAATTCCTTGGATCTTCCTCTCACAGATAATTCAGTGCAGTCATAGGTAGTACAGTGACTATTTATCTGTCAAAGAAACATCCAATGGAGACAAGGTTGCTTATTTCAGCCTCCAGTGAGGCGAGGGCCAACAAAGGCATAGTTCCTCCAATCTTCACATGTTTGCTCACCCATCACCGAGCCAGGCTGGAGCCGGGTTAATGCCGCCTTATAGTTCAATAGTGTTTTATTAATCTACAAACTCAGGTATGTGGACGGTGCCAATAATAATCCCGTCATGACTCACACATGACAAACACACAATGTGCAATAAAATAAATAAGTGCACGCTCTGAGGGAGGTTTCAATTTCAGATCATCAGTAACAGAGGCATATAGGGGAAAATTGATCGCCTTTCATACACTGGTCCTAGTACAAACTCCATTGGTGTAAAATGCACTAAATGCTATATATGAAAAGGCAAGCCTCTTATTAAACTTCTGGTAGTACAAAAATAAAAATAAAAAATGAAATCTAAACCTAGCTTAAAGGCATTGTCTTTTTTACTTCTAATAGTATGTGATGGCATAAGAAAGTGCTAAATGGCCTCTGGGCTTAAAGGTGTTTTCTCGGAAATAATACTGATGACCTATCCACAGGATACGTTGTCAATAAAACATTGGCGGGGGTTTGACTCCGAGAACCGGTGCCGATCAGCTGGTTCAGAAAGCTGGTGAGAGCAGCGGACTCTCAGGTACTTACCAAGCACAGCACCATACATTGTATAGCGGCTGTGCTTGGTATTGCAGCTCAGCCCCATTGACTTGCAACTAGATCAATATATGGTGATGTCACATGGCCTAAGAAAAGCCGCAGAGCTCCCTAGAGCGCCACAGCTTCCTGAACCAGCTGATCGTCAGCAGTACCAGGACTCAAACCCCCGCCAATGTGATATTGATAACCTATCCTGTGCCCCAACCTCTTCTAACAGTTGATTGGCAGGGGTCCAGACTATCACCCATGCAATAGGTCACTGAGTTACGTGCTGCATGGATAAAAGGTCACCACTGCGGCCAGTGATTGGCAGCGGTGGTCACGTGATGCCCATCAACAGCATGTTGATTCCCAGAGACCCATGACATGCCAAGGTGGACGTGAAGCAATGCAGCTGGTAACTAGCAGTAGGGACCAGGTAAGTATCAACCCCACCATGGGTCCAGCCACTGTGAAGAGGCCCATTAAAAGCGTCTTCTACTTTGTTGGCCAATTGGCAGCACATCTACACAGACCTATTATGGGAAACAAGCGTTCATACGATCATTCATTCCCCATGAGTGGCCGGATCATCTTTATGTATACAGGCCTTTGGGGTCCATTCAAATATGTCAGATTTCAGGCCTCAGTGTCCGTTTACATCCAGGATGAGGTAGCCATATACAGGATTCATTGTCCACGGATGTCCCCAATACAAACACCTATATAACAGCACGTAGTAGTGTCCAGTAGGTTCTCTATGCCCACATGGCATCCACTTCACTGGTACTGCCACAAATTCTTTTCACCCGGGGAGACTCACAATTGTTTCGTTTCTAGATAAGCTTTGACGTTCTCCAGGACTGTACAATGCTCTTCTGTTGCTAATATGGAATGGTGACATTTCCCCCGAAATAGAAAGACTCTATGACGGTGACGTTCTCTGAAGAGCCAGTGAAGCAGAGGATTGTTCCACAGAGAGCAGACAGGTCATACATGCCAGAGCCGCTTCATGGGTCCCAGACTCAATCTGATGCCTTGTTTCCCTGTGGTCTTCGGCCATTAATTAAGACTGCTGAGAGAAGTGCACTGACCATGAAAATTTATGATACGGCACAAATAAGAGGGAATTAAGGGTTGATTAGTCAGTAAACAAACCGGTGCACTGAAAATCAATGGCTTCATAGATAGCGTAAATAGACTAATGAGATCTACTAGAAATGTAGCAATGACATCCATATAACCTAATAACTGCATATGGAAAAAAACATTTAATGGCTGTTTTCTGGGAGAACAACATTTACGGGCCATTAAAGTTTATTAACGAGGGTTTGCAACCCTGGAACCACCACCAACCTGCAGAATGAAGAGGCCTTAGATGGAGCAGAGCTTATCCAGGGACAAGGGCTCCTCTGCCTGGTGCCACAGCGCAGCTCCACTCACTTGAAATTCCTTAGACCCCTTGGTGCTGCTGATACCATAACTACTTACCACCTATTCTCGAGATAGGTGACACAAGTATCTGATCGGTGGCGGTACAACTGTTAGAACCTCCACTGATCAGGAGAACAGGGGTCCTTAAAGATGTTATCCAAGATCTATAATGCCCCCCCATACGTCCGGACCATTCGTACAGATTGTACTTACCTTGCTCCCCGGCACCTGCGTCGGTTGTGATGCCTGCACCGACGCAGCTTCATGTCCCCATCACACGGATGAAAACATCCAGTGTCGGGTTCAGCTATGAGAACTAGCCTCCCTAGCATCGCGGGTGATGCTAGGTAGGCTTGTTCCAGTTGCGGCCTCAAATTGGCTGACACTAGCAGCTGCAACATACCCCCTCCTCTGACGCCGTACATTTTCATCTGGCCAACGGGGAGATGCAGCGGCGGCCATGCCAGCAACAGAAGCGACGCTGGTGCGCGAGTTAAGTACAATCTGTGTCAGGGGCCTGGGCATTTGTGGGGCATTATAGGTCTTGGATAACCCCTTTAAGTCCCCCTGACTGAGTGCTTCACCAGTCATGTATGTGCGCTGCCGCTCCAGGACCGTATATTGGACCAGTCAGACCTGAGTGCTGCATTCACTTGAATTTCTGTAACCCCTTTGTTCTGCTGATAGGAGAGGGGGCCAACCCCCAGCAATCAAAGCTGTTATAGTGGGACAACCCCTTTAAAGTTTTGTCTTAGAACTTGAGAAACACTGGGTAGAAGTTCAATGTTCTAGTCTTTAAAACCCCTTTAAAAAGTACCTGCAAACTCTCTTGACATGTCTATTTTAGTAACTAATTTCATTTTCCCTGTAATAATAATTCAGGGACATCTATTCTTATGACTCTATTATGTACCATTCATTTATTATTCCTGCTAGAAGTTATGAATGAATTGCTGGCAGTTTGCACTGAAGGTCCAGATGAGTGTTACCAGTTGGGGGTGTGTGTCCCTGCACAGTCTGACACTATCCAATAAGCGCTGCCGGTGGCAGACTGTGCATGGACACACCCTCATCTGGTAACACCCACCTGGACCTTCATTGCAAACTGCTGACAATTCATTCATAATTTCTATCAAGAATAATAGAGAAGTAGCACAACAGAGTTACAAGAATAGACCAGTAGCTTTAAAGGTGAATGGAGTAGAAAACACAAAGGTACTACAACCAGCACAGTTTAGGTTAACCAAGTTACTCCACATGTACAATGTTGTATTGACGCATGCGGGGCCCTCATTCTCACAACTGGTATAAGTCCTCCGGGTACTGAGTCAGGGTACGGCTGCTGTTGTAACATGAAATGTGGATAGACAGGTATTGGATGTACGATCATAGTACCAGACTGTAGACAGACGTCACTTTCCCGTCTCGGATCACCCAGTAAATAAATCCTTGTAAACATGAAGTGCATGACTGGGTGCAGTCTGCCCAGTGACCTGCGGCCGGGAGAGTACTGGGGAAAAGAACTGGCTCATTTACAAGCACCGTCTGCAGTGAACCACAGCAAACCACCAGCAATTAGCATGTATCTGTCTAGTGCAAAGTACACACTGAAAGCAAGCAAGGGCTTGTGCAGGCCACCAGAATACTCCACCCATAGAGGTGCATGGAGCCCTATGGAGAGTTTATTCCTTACTGCACTTTACGTGTATGGAGAATACCTCAGCAGTGTCGCACATGCTATGTGGTGGAGGGTGGAGGGGCGCTCTCCTGGGGCGCAACAGTTTCTGGGACATAGTATACATTTTATTAATGCGTATAACAGTGCAACTTCTGGAATAATACACTTAATTTTTGCTTTCAGAGATCTACTGTTTATTTCTGAATTATTGTCTCCACATAACAGGAAATGGTAGCGAGAGCAGATACCAGACAATATAAGAAAACCACAGCTGTTTCCTTCAAATAGGTCAGTTTGGTCAGCGGGAATGTCCCTTCCTCCTCGGGATACTTCAAATCTTACAAGTAAACTACATAAAGTAAATGTCTTAGGAAGAAATACACCACAAACAAGACTGACCAATATTACAATGTAATAAAACATGCATTATAATAATTAATATGAATTGAATGGAAAATACAAAAAAAAGTACAGACCTACCAGGAGAGTTTTTTTTTTAATACAGCTAGCTCTGAGTATTGCATTTTTCTATGGGAGCACTGGCTATAAGACTTATGCCAGCTGGTGGTCTCTGCAGGAAGAGACAGTGCCCCTTCCCCCCTGACTGGACACATGGCCATAGACAGATTTGCTGGATTATAACCTGTTCCTCTAGATAATTGGCTTTAGTGGTGTCTGGCAGATGTTTCTCTACTCTTGTGAACATGCATGTTAGGACACCTGCACATGGTGCAGATTGTGCAAGTTTTTTTTTTATGCAGATGACCTCAGGATAGGTCATCAGTATCTGATCGTGGAGGTATGACACCTGGGACCCCTGATGATCAGGTGTTTCAGAAGAGAGCGGCGCTCCGGTGGGCCCTGCAGTCTTCTCCTTGCTCACCAAGCACAGCGCCGTACATTGTATAGCGGCAGTGCTGGGTATCGTAGCTCAGCCCCATTCACTTTAATGGGGCTGAACTGTGCCTAGGCCACATGATCAATAAACATTACGTCACATGGCCTAGGCAAAGCTGCGAGAAGGCTGTGGCGCTACTGCGAGAGACACTGTCTTCTAAAACAGTAGATTGGTGGGGGTCCAAAACCCGGGACCTTTGCCAATCAGATACCGATGACCTTTCCAGAGGATAGGTCACTAATTTTAAAAAAAAAAAAAAAAAACTTCAGAAAATCCCTTTAAATACACACCAAAATCCGCAATAAATAAAATTGATCACATTTCTCATGGTTTGATGTGGATTTTCTGCAAACAATGTAACCTTATGGCGCATACATTCATATAGTACAACTAACTTAACATTAAACTGGCCAGACATAAGATAGCTGTAATAACTATCTTCCCCACGCGCATTTTCAGCTTGGCTCAGTAAAGTAAGGAAAAGGTGGCTGCACAAAATTACATGATGTCACGACCGTACACAGAAATGCTGCCAGAACCAAATGTATGCGAGTATCTGCATGCTGCACCTGAGATACTTCATCACACTTCAACTTGAACTAAAGGGAATATGTCAGTCATTCAAATGCATCCCAAGTAGAGACGCTTCAGTTGCACATGATAAAAAAACAATGCAAGTTGCTAACATAGGAGGGCAGGAGCAGTTAGCTATATAGTTATGGAAGCAAAGACTGGTCTATGGTATTAGACAATATCTTAAACAGTGCCTTGTCAATGTCTATCTTCTCTTGACTCCAGGAAGTCAGCTTTCATTGTAACTTCATTTACTACGGCACAAAAGCTTGCATTCATTGCAATGTCCTATTTGTCAGATATCAAACCCAGCCTGGGGCCATCAGAATGTACTTGACGACATTAGTCATGACACCTCCTGCTCATCACTGGACAAGAGATAGACTTATTTCCTCTTTATAGGTTCCCCTGAAGATGATTCACTAGTTAGACTATGAAGTGTAGATGAAAAGCCTTGCTGAGCAATGCACTGACTTCTTCTTTGATCTGCTCAGTAGGTATTTAGTATAACGGTTGATACTATGAATATCTTGAAAATTCTTGAGAGTCAAGACCACCCTAAATATCTCTGTCCTTGAAGGTCTTTATTTTCTCAGCATCCCGCAGTTCATCTTTGTTTGGAGATTGTATATCCAGAACTTATACCAATACATAAACTGTGACAGACAGAGGTTCTCTATAACTGATCACCAACCTAAGAGAAGTGCTGATACTGCAAAGTCAACCACTTGGAAGATGTTCAAAATCTGTGCTGGATTCCTGGAGACCATCTTAGATGTGATACTTCCTAATTGCTAATCTTAAAATGTATTCCCCAAGCACTTATTTTGCGGCCTATAGGCGTTATGAGGGACACGTCCCTTCTATGCCAGAAAAGTGGGGCCAAAAAGTAACAAACTTTGGTGAATGGTGCTGTTAGGCAAAATTTTGCAACTTTTCGAGGGGGGTTTATTACTTTTACTTTGAAAAGTAGTGAGTGGTGAGGGGCCAGAGTAGGTGGCCAATACATATATTATAATCTATGGCAGGAAACTGGCCTAGATTATAGTAGAGATCTAGAACAGCTCCCACGTTGGTCTAGATCTTCACTTTGTTGCATGGACCTGCAAAGGTGCACCACAAATTTTAAGAGACATGTGCATTTTAATAATTATAGTACATCTAAAACAAGCAGGTAGTACATCTAAAATGGCGGTCTTGACAAATGTCTCGTATGTTTTAACATACTCTCATCCATTTATGAATAATGAGGCAGATTGACAATTTGGTAGATCCATGGCCAGAAAAGGCCACAGCTGTTCAGGAACTTCATGGCCCGATGTACAAGGTCCTTGCCTATGAGCCCTTAGTCAACTCTGAAGTTAAAATTCAAAGGCTGCATATAGTCCAGGTCGGTTTGAAAATGTAATATCTCTAACATTTCAGCCACTGCTTTACAATGTGGTCCAGGCTGAAAAAGCAGACTAACATAATTGGCACCCATGAAGTACAGCAGTCTGGTTTCTGTCTTAGATGTGGTGAGAAGGGCTCTTAAGAGAAGACAGCGCTATTTCCATTGGTATGACTAGTCACAAAAACCACTGCGGTGCTGTGATATTCCTAGCCATGGTTCCTCTTCTTCTCGCCTCCACTGTAAATTCAGAGCATCCTCCCTGTTCTCTGCATGAGGGAGATTTAAGGGTAGGGTGAAGAAAACCAGTAACATTACCAAAATGATAGGTTGTATGAAGAGATCCATAAATGCACAGATGATGCAGGACAACGGACCCAGAGTCCACAGAAATATTCATCTTCTTCCAAACCAGCCTGCCGTGTCTTCTCCAAGGAACATGGCTGGCCACACATTAGTGATTTCAGACTACCACGTTCTTTTCATTTAAAGGGGTTGACCAACAAAAAATATTCTACCATTTTCAAACCTGCACCTGGATCTGAATACTTTTGTAATTGCATGTAATCAAAAATTATGTATAGCCAGTGAGCTATTCACTGAAATCTATCTGTATAGCGTCACCTGCTGTTTGCTCCTTTTATTTCTTTGTCCACCGCACTCAGGTGGCCACACATGCTCAGTTCCATCCGTCAACTGTCTCCTGAGCTGCAATAGGGATAGAGTAGCAACAGAAAGGACACATCCCCTGGAGTGCCAGCTTGATATAAATCTAGCAGAACAATTGGAGCACTGATTGGGGGAAGCTCTGGATCCATGTGAGGTATAGGGCTGGTGCTAGCTTTGTTAGAAAGAGATTGTCAAGTACTATGATTTTGATGATGTCTGATTTTCATTTTTTTACATTAATCATGGGATAACCCTTTTTAGGTTGATCTTTAGAGGTTATTATTCTGGGTGACAATGCAATAAGTTAAAATGACAAAATTGTGAATGATCTCTGCTGTTATCTGTGGGCCTGGTGCTGTAAAACACAAACGATCCAATAGGGCACATAACCTTTCCTACAGATCTCTGCCTTCAGATGGCGTCCATCGGGAAAAGATGCTGTCAACCAAAAATGGCGTAAATCAGCAACTTAAACCTCTATGTAAGTGCAAGGCAGGGGGAACACAATATGTGCATAGACTGTGACGTTTTACTACCTGAGGGCAACATAAACTGGCGACCGATACCTTCAGCAAAATGTTGGGTCACTGATTCGAACTGACCCAGTAGTTTTGCTAGAATCAGTAGCTCCAGCGGGAGCCGAGTACCAGGAGTACTCATACTCTTGAACTCCCGGCTCTCCCCGCTGCTCTCTTTCTATACCAGTCAGCAGCTGGAGGAAGGGGGTGAGAAGAGCCAGAAGCTCATGAATATGAGGACTCCCGAGCTTTGGCTATATACTGAGTGGACCCCAGAACTCTACTTGCCCTGGAGCTGCTAAATACTTTACCAAAAAATTGGGTCAATTCAAGAAAGTGCTCAGGGTATCTGTCAGCAGTTTATTCTGCTCTCAAACTGCTGACAGACTCCCTTTAAAGGTGCATTTACACTGCCAAATAATCGGACATATTATCGGAAACGAACATTCATTCCCAACAATCTGCCCATCTAAATGTACCGGCGATCACCCGATGAACTAGCAAAACGCTCGGTCATTGGGTGATCCTGTCGTTCGTGCAGGCACCACCAATCGTTTCTGGGCAGCAGATCGTGCTGTCTTAATAGTGATCTGCTGCCCAAAAACAATGATTCTGCATGGGGACGAACAATTGCAATGGCGATCCCTCGTCCTTTTGCAGTGAAAGATTGCTGCATGTAAATGTGCAGTCTCCTTCGCTGAAAGAGAAGCCAATTGTCGGGAAGAAACGCTTTCGACAATCGGCTGTACATCAGAGCTTCTAAACCAAGTTAAGTATATACTTAATATATTCTCTCTTGTGGCTGTTGTAAAATAAATCAACAGCCAAAGCCATCAATGGACAGAAGAGAACCTGAATGAGGCACTTTTGCAGAGTCTCTGGTTGGAGTCAGACTTTTTGTCTATACAGTAATCAAAACCCCCCAAAAAACTGCAGCTGCTGTTTTTAAAAAATCATTTAAATCCCAGTATGTACTACTTAAAAAAAAAAAAGGCAAAAAGAAAACCACTAGCGACTAGAGTGATTTTAAAGAGATTTTGAAGTTACTTAATGCATTCCTATGGGCAGCAGTTTATGAGGTATAGTCCCAGCCGAAACGTGTTAAAAGCAGCTGCGCTAGACTGTTGGTGAGCTCTGATGCAGCTGTTGTCACCCTTGTCACACATTCTTCATGGATGTCTGATAGAACGTCACTTCCTCTACTTTATTTGACTTGTATGCAAACATTGGCTGTGCACCACATTAAAGCCTAGTTCACACTTCAGTGATCTGGTCAGCGATTTCCATCAGTGATTGTGAGCCAAAACCTGAAGTGGAAGCTACAGAGAGGTAGGTTATAATGGAAAGCTTTGCACATGCTCTGTGTTTTTGACCTGTACCTGGTTCACAATCATTGATGGAAATCACTGATCAAAGCAATGAAGTGTGAACTAGGCCTAAGTAACGGGGTCGTCAGAGTTCCAATATTTGGGAGCAAATGACAGGGAGGCAGCTAAACTAATTTAAAAAAAAAGTTAATTAACCTTCCAGAGCCCCATCTGATCCCATGCTGCTGTGCAATCCTTTCCAAGGTAGACAATTGCATTCAGTAATGAAAGGAGGTTCTGCCTATGGTGGTACTAATAATGGTTCAGAGTTCGCAGGAGGGCTGGAGAGCACCTTCTGCCATCATACATAGTGCGGAGACACACAAGACCAACACCAGGTGTCATGTTGTGGGCAACCATTAAGTACTATGGCTGTACCCGTCTGGTATTCATGGAGGGAACACTGACAGCCTTGGATATGTCCAGGACATTTTATGTGATCCTGTCTCAACATATACCCTGCTGCAGAACCCAAAATCAAGGGTGCACCACCTTGGTTGTGTTATCAATGACCAAGCAACCCTAGCAGTTTGTCCATCTCGGCGTCTCAGGTGTTTGGTTTTTTTTATTCAGAATTAAACAGAACAAAACTCTACATGCCTCTGTATGAAATAAAGGACATCCGAAAGTAGAAGAAGGCAACATAGAAGAAATTGTACAAAGCTAGAAGTAAAACTTGAAGTTACGGAGACCCAATGTCAAATCTGAAACAGAACCACCACCTACTATCTCCTGCTTATAATACTGGTGTCTTCTTATTTGGTAGAGGGGATTTTGGGCAGACTCAGCCATGAGGGCCTAGGTGCAACTGTTACCTCTGAACACCTACTGCCATGAACTGCATAAAGCTGCAATATGGATGTGTTCTTGAGGCCTAAACTTGAACCCTGGCAGATGCCTTTCTGCAAACCTTGGGACCACCTGGTGGAGAAGAACATAATCAGCACATGCAGAAACAGAAACATTATTCAATAGTAAAATGTAAATTGTCCTGTAGTCCCCATGAGCAGACAACCAGTGGTCTCTGATAAGTTTCCCTTTTACATGTCATGATAGTGGATATGACTGGTTCCTCCATCTCTTGTGCCTCATAATACTATTGGCGTGTCTGCCCTGGGTACAATGCATTCATTCTTTTACTTATATGGGCAACAACTTTTCTAAGTTCATATTCAACTCTACACTTTATGGTACCCCTTTAACCTAAAAATTGTAGGAGAAGATACTGCAGAAGTGTAATGTTTGTACTGATTCTGTTTGCTCAATGCTTTACGTTTATTTCACCATCTAGAAATAGATCAGAGACGTTGGACCTTTGAGCCCGCTGCCTCGACTCAGATGTTAGAAATAGACATTAGTAAAGTAAAATCTGTTAGGATCAAACCACTACTGAGCCATACTGATGAGGCCGGCTGGGATTCCGGTGTATCGCTGTAGCACAATAGCCTAATAATATTGTGTGCACATATTTCAGTTGTGTCCGGCCACTGTTTTTTATCTGGAGTCAAACACCACTGTTTATAAAGCGTCTATAAACCAATGGCTCCAAACCGCAGCATTGTTCTGTCCAGCCCAATTCGACATCTGGCTGCGCCAGATGAATATGAACGATCTCACAGAAACCGTAGGATCAGTTCCAGCTTCTGTTTCCCACCGGCAGGAAACTGAGTCGGATCACTGGACATATGTGAAGGTGCCCTTACGATGGCGAGTCTTTTGGGTCTCCTGACTCACCCCCAAAGGCATATGTCGGAGGAGGGGGGACAGGTGGTATGGAATGGGCATCATGGAATGTTGTTTTTAGACTTTCCTTTTGTTGTCTGGGATATAAGGAGGCCGGCAGCAGCCTACTCCCCTATTTAGAACACATGCATGCTTAGCCGAGTATTTATGTGTATGGTGAAGGGGGGGGGCAGAAGTGATCAGCCAAACAAGCAATAGGCTGTTTGTTATCTTAAAGGGGTTCTCCGGGAATTAAGAAAATGAAAATACGTAAATATTACCTTATAATAAATATATTCCCAAATACATTTCAATAGTTATAGGCTTGTTTTGTCTGGGAAGCAATCATTAGGAGAAACAAAATGGCCGCCGTCCTATTAGTATACACAAAACCTGTCCTAATCACATAGCAGGACAAGTTACTTCACAACACTGAGGTAAAGAGCTGCCTTATCCTCCTCTCTGCTCTGTTTATCAGGGATTATGATCCTGAATGCAGTTTAATATAATCTTCAGCTGAATCTCTGTAGGAATGGAGTCCATGAGGAGACATGAAGTACAGAGAGGACGGACAGGACAGATTGAGGTAATGGAGACTCCATTCCTACAGAGATTCAGCTGAAGATCTTATCACCTGTATTCAGGATCAGAATCCCTGACAAGCAGAGAGGAGGATGAGGCAGCTCTTTACCTCAGTGTTGTGAACTAACTTGTCCTCCTGTGTGATTAGGACAGGTTTTGTGTGTACTAATAGGACGGCGGCCATTTTGTGTCTCCTAATGATTGCCCCCCCAGACAAAACGAACCATTATAAATAATGAAAGGTATTTGGGAATATGTTTATAATGAAGTAATATTTAAGTATTTTAATTTTCTTTATTCTCGGAGAACCCCTTTAAGTATATGGCCTGTCTAAAAAAAAAAAAAAGAAAAAGAGGATGTGGTCACATAGTTGCATGTAATGTGACTTAAAGTGGTTCTCCAGGAATTAAGAAATGAAATACTTAAATATTACTTTATTATAAATATATTCCCAAATACCTGTCATTAGTTATAATGGCTCGTTTTGTCAGGGGAGCAATTAGGATAAATAAAATGGCCGCCGTCCTATTAGTACACACAGAACCTGTCCTAATCATACAGGAGGATAAGCTACTACACAACACTAAGGTAAAGAGCTGCCTCATCCTCCTCTCTGCTCTGCTTGTCAGGGATTGTGATCCTGAAGACAGATGATAAGATCTTCAGCTGAATCTCTGTAGGAATGGAGTTCATGAGGAGACATGAAGTACAGAGAGGACGGACAGGGCAGACTGTGGTAATGGAGGCTGCAGACAAGTGCTGCTGCTCATGAACTCAATTCCTACAGAGATTCAGCTGAAGATCTTATCTGTATTCAGGATCATAATTCCTGACAAGCAGATTGGAGAGGAGGATGAGGCAGCTCTTTACCTCAGTGTTGTGAAGTAACTTGTCCTCCTGTGTGATTAGGACAGGTTCTGTGTGAACTAATAGGACGGCGGCCATTTTGTTTCTCCTAATCATTGCTCCCCAGACAAAAGGAGCCAGTATAACTAATGAAAGGTATTTGGGAATATATTTATAATAAATTAATATTTACGTATTTTCATTTTCTTAATTCCTGGAGAACCCATTTAAGACTACTGCATTAAACACTATTGTGGAGTCATGATGTATGGATATGTAATATTGCAATATGGTGGCTCAGTGGTTAGCACTGGTGCCGTGCAACGCTGGGATCCTGGGTTCGAATCCAACCAAGGACAACCATGGAGTTTGTATGTTCTCCCCGTGTTTGCGTGGGTTTCCTTCTGGTTCTCCGGTTTCCTCCCACACTCCGAAGACATACTGATAGGGAACTTGTGAGCACCATTGGGGACAGTGTGATCCTAATGTCAGAGCTATATAAGTGCGTAAAATAAATAAATACTACAAATCTATGGGCCCAGATTGTAATTCATGCCTCGGATCCCCTATGAAAACTGTGCCATGTTCTGGTGGATGCTGTGATACAGAAGCATTTGGTTTAGGAAAGAATATAATGTTATACGGCTGCCCTCAAAGTTCCTACAGCTCCATATTATAGAACAGCAGACCCCTCATCACTGTAAAGGCCCCATGCTCTCAGCTTTGTCATAAACATGGGGATTTATTTATCCCATTGATGCCCCATTTCCTGTTGTATACACTTCACACACAAGCGCATAAAGCAATGACTACAGGTTAAACAATGATTCAGTTCATACAAACAACATTACCGATACCTGCCCTCCCCCGCTCCATCACTGGGCCATTATAGAGCAATCTAAGCAGGGTGAAGAATTATTTTCTGTAGACAGTGAGTAATCCAAGATTTGCTTTTTGAGGTAGAAATGTGCTATATGGGTATTTTTATAATAAAAAAAAGTCATTTTTAAATCACAGTAATTACTAAAATATAGACAAAGTAAAGAAATCATTTGAAACAAACTACAGGAAATATACTATCAAATCATATACCGTACCATCCATAAAACACGAAAAAGTGAGTATTGCTGCAATGCAGTGCTGCAAGGGTGGCACCCTATGACCCTAAATGCAGTATGTATCACAGGACTCCATGCGTTACTCTAAAGGCTCAGTGCAAAAACCTCTGCTGTGTGAATGAGGACTAAAGTTCTATTCACAATCCGCACAAGGTCTATTTTGTGGTTTTCCAAGATTTGATTGGAACAAAATAGATAATCCTCTCATACGCTGCAACTACACCCATAAGGGCTCATGCACACGAACGTATACGTTTTTTCGGTCGGCAAATAACACATCCATAAAACAGATACCTGCCATGTGCATTATGCGGAACAGAACATACGGCCTATAATAGAAGAGTCCCATCTTTATCCTTAATACGGACAAGGATAGGACATGTTCTTTATTTTTGCAGGTGCCACAGAACAGAATACGGATCCGCATCTTTTGCGGCCCAACTGAAGTGAATGGGTCCACATCCGATCCACATAAGCCCTAATATAGGGTCCAAAACAATTGGGTTATACGTTTGGTTCAGGGGAACCAAGTTGGGGGTCCCAGGTTCTACACTTGTAGTATGTACAGTAATGGTCTCTTCACATATTTGGTATTTGATAATTATTCCAGCATATACAGTCATCCTTCAAGATACAATGACCTAGGGACACAATATTTTCAACATACAATGGTCTTTTCTGACCCATCACAAGCTGAAACCAGACTCAGCATACAATGTCTCAGACTCAGATCCAACCAATCAAGGCCACTTCTCTGGTAACATATCTGTATTAGTTACTACTTAGCAGCTATTCCTGACTGTTATATGTAAGGACTTGTTTTATCTTGTTATCTGCTTATTTTTCTTTTCTTCTTATCTTGGATGACATTTTGGAACCGATTACTCAACTTACAATGGTTTCAACAATGGTCCTCCTGGAACTGATTAATATTGTAACTTGAGGGACCAATGTATCTGGCTCACATCCCATTTCCATGACCCCATTCACATACAACATTAAAAAAAAATCCTGGATGATTTTTGGTGCCACCCCATGGGGGGGAAAAAATCATCTGTGGAAATAAGTAGCAAGTCTCATTTCTACAGAGGGAGATTAGTGGAGAATTAGCCCCAATGAATGACAATAGGGATAATTCTTGAGGAATCTGCTACACAACCAGCAGGACATGGCAGATAATCCATAGACTGACATGCCCTGATACTTAGATGTATTACACTGATCAGAAATGGACCACTAGGCTTCATTCACATGTCCATACTGGGATTCCATCCAGCAGCTACATATTTCCTTCATGTTCTAACCTGCACTGGACAACAAGGAGCTGGAATCCGAGAGGTTGCTCCAAATTCTTCTGCTCCAGTTTTCATAGAGAAAGCCCACAGGCTGCAAGGAATAGAAACCTGCCAGCTCATACAAACATTACATGTTCTCCCAGTGACTCTGCAGTACAGCCTGGAATGACCTTAAATGTTTGTAGGCAGATCATAGGGTATATACAAACAAAGCATCGGAAAAAAGGTAAGTATGTACAGTAGACAACTCATTATATCTGTAATGTACAGTCACAAGGAAATGTTCCCCGTGGACTGAACTCATCGGTGAGAAGCAGCTTATGAATTGTACACATACCCTGTATGACTGTCAGATCAAAGCCAGGGAACATTCGCCATTATAATCCATACAGATGCAGGAGCAGCTAAATTAGTCATGTAACCGTTCCTAGTGAATCATGATAAGGCCCATTTGGGATGGGACAGAGGTATTGATCCTATAGATCAGGGATGCGCAACCTGCAGCCCTCCAGCTGTTGTAAAACTACAATTCCACCATGCCCTGCAGTAGGCTGATAGCTGTAGGCTGTCCGGGCATGCTGGAAGTTGTAGTTTTGCAACAGCTGGAGAGCCTCAGGTTGGGCATCTCTGCTATAGATGGACCAATGTGTCAAGGAATTATCGGGAACAAGCCAGATGTTCCTGGTAATTGCCTGATCGTCAGTGGAGATCATTGGCAGCAGATTGCTGTTTAGACAGTATGATCTCCTGAGAAAATGATCACTTTTGGCAGCTGAAGGACAACAAATGAGGGTTTTACTCTTTCATTGGGTGATCGCCGGCAACTTTTATGCCTTATTCACATGTCAGAGTTTTGGTCAGTGATTTATGTGCATGACTGTCTTAGGGCTCATTCACACGATCGTATTTTCTTTCCGGTTCCATTTTTTTTTGCAGATCGTACGTGGAACCATTCATTTAAAAAAAAAACAGAAGGTACTCCGTGTGCATTCCGTTTCCGTATGTCCGTTTTTTGTTCTGCAAAAAAATAGAACATGTCATATTATTGCCCGCATTACGGACAAGGATAGGACTGTTCTATTAGGGACCAGCTGTTCCGTTCCGCAAAATACGGAATACACACGGATGTCATATGTATTTTTTGTGGATCCATTTTTGCGGCCCGCCAAATACATACGGTCATGTGAATGAGCCCTTAGACTTAGATTTATGACAGGGGGTAACCCTATCATTCATAAATGTAGGCCATTGTGTCTCAAACACACAAAACCGCACCCATGGACATATTTAACCACATTGGGATTACCATACAACACTCCAGCTGCAAAAACTACAACTCCCAGCATGCATACTTGCTCATTTGTTCTTAGAAAACCCACAGAAGGGAATAGATTATGCTGGGAGTTGTAGTTTCATAACAGCTGGAGAACCAAAGATTGCAGATCCCTGATATAAGCCATTGGTATGAAAACGATCCATCCCTTATACAGCCCGGCTGTACATCTGTCCATCTTACAGGCTTCTTTGTGCAGTCTTTCATTATGGGGACATAATAAGGCAGTGTTGGACGGAGCTCAGTTATTCTGCTTTGTAGTCGCAGCCAACAATATGCATCCAGCCTTAAACAGCCATTCCTGTCTTCCTCTCTACATTATATTTGTGACTTAGGAAATGGGACATTTGGTGCACGGTTGCATGCCAGGATGTGACTAGAATACATATACCAGTGCCTGTACAATAAATCCCATTCATAGAAATAACAATGATCTGGCATCAGGAAAGTATATGTGGCAGGAGATTAAACTCTTTCATTGGTAACCTCCAGCCATGAACTGCCGCCATGCCAGTATGCTGGTTACAAACAGGATCACATTGGAAGTAACCAATGGGCAGCTTTCTGCTCCAGTTCTTATCCAGTGGTGGGTCACTTAAGACTGGCTTTTTACAGCGTTCTTAGATTCCCCCCCTACTCTGACATATGATTCCCCATCATAAAAAAAACTCAAGTAGAGTAGTTTTTCACCCACATTTACACCTGTTTCCAGGCGTAAATTTGCTCCAGCCCTGGCATGGCTCCGACACGCCACATCTCGCTCAACTGCTGAACACATAGCGTAAGACCACCCAAGTGTCTAAATATTGTCATATGGCCTGTCAAAAAAAGACTTGCAACAATTTTTATGACTAAAATAGTGGCAAATCAATGAATAAATGAACACAATTAAAGAGGTTTTCCAGGCATTGATGATCTATCCTTCAATCAGGTATTTCCCGCAGCTTTCGGAGCTACCTCTGTGAATGGAACAAGAAGCACAGCTCCATTTAAAGAGTAGTGGCCGTGCTGGGTTACTGCAGCTCAGATCCCATTCATTTCAATGCAAGTTTAGCTTCAGTAACCTAGCATGGCCACTATACTCTGAACGGAGCTGTGCTTCCTGTTCCATTCACAGAGGTAGCTCCAAAGGCTGTGGGGAACAGCTGATCGGTGGGGGTGTGTGGTGTTGGACCCTCACTAATCAGTTGTTAATGGATAGATGATCAATACCTGGAAGCCTGGAAACCCCCTTTAAAGGGTAAATCCACTATAGAAAGTAAGGGGGCAGCACAAACTGAATGTAAGTATAACAAACTTGGATGGTGACAGCTGATCCTACAGACCACATTGAAGGATGCAGCTGTTTTAGTTCCCATACATTGATTTTACAGACATCTCTTTACATTAACATGTAGGGCTATGTGAAGGAGTCCTACCATAAACTGGGGTCTCCAATATCTGCTCTCAGTTTGTAATTAATGAGTTCAAGGAATTAATAGCCCTGTCCCAATATAGTGGACATTAAACACTGAAAACTGTCCCATAGAAGAATTGTCAATCTAAAGTTATCATTCAGGACTCTTCAGATTTCCATTTACACCACGGGATTACAAGCAAGTCAAGTTTTAAAAAGCATCTGACACATTTCACTAAATTATAGCTGATCACATCCAATTATTATATTACTGCAGACAACACAGGCTTTAGGATACCTGCACACGTTGCGAATCGCGTAAGGAAAATCCACAGTGTAATACAGTACCAGCAAAGTGAATGACATCTGCCAAATCTCATGTACACATTTTGCATCTTTTAGGCTAGGGTTACATGGTGACAGTTGCCACAGCCCGGATCCCTGGGTAGCGAGGATCCCATAGAAATTGGATTTCTTGCGACTGCCGCGGCAATCCAATTCATTTCTATGGGATCCCCGCTACCCAGGGATTCAGGCTGCAACAACTCGCCGTGTAGCCCTAGACTAACGTGCAGACTTTAAAACCTGCATCGTATCAACTGTCTGTGCAATTCTGCGCGTTACGTAGAGTGGTTGTTCCCATAGACTTCAATGAGGCTGATAAAATAAACATAAAATCCGCAACAAAACCTGCAGGTTTTATCTGCACAAAAAACACAAATACTGCAGATTTATGTGGTTTTGTGCGGATTTTCTGCATACAAATCCGCAACATGTGCAGGTAGCCTTACTACATGCTTACAGTGCGTGCTACTGGATATGTATATACTGTAACTTCACAAACCACAAAATCCAACAGGACAACTAATATATGGAAAAGTCAAGAACCACGCTATACAACATCATATAATAAAATACAATAGAACAGGAACACACAAAATCAATACAACCTACAATACACAGAACATGCAATACTTCCATTGAGCTGTGTGTTTACATCCAGCGTGTGTTACATTGTTACATAGTCTGAATAATGATATATTTTGATACATTCCTGTATACATTGGATGCATGTTTGTAAATACAATGAACTGTCAACATTCCGATTCCAAATCATGGGAGAACCCCACTACTCACATAATGTTTGGAGGGGTTCCTCCTCTTCTGCACATCCTGGACACACACATCCACCACTCCATGAGACATCATGTTGGAGAGAAGGGTGCACAGATAGCAGCAGGCTGGAGCTCTCTAGGAATATGACATTATAAAGCTGGAAGCTGCTGAGAAACACAACCCTGGACAGGAAGCTCACACACTGTGGCTGCTTATGGTGCCATGTGCTGCTGCTGATACAAGCAGGGAGCTGGATGGTAGGAGCAGAGAGCTGGTTACACAGGCAGGCTCTGGTGCTGCAGGCTGAGGGGAAGCTGGTTACAGTGCCATGTGCTGGTTCTGCAGGCAATGTGGTGGTTGATGTGCCATGTGCTGCAGCTGCTGGGAACACAGGCAGGGTATGCTCAGCTGTCCTTGTCTGCCAGGACTGCTCCTGATCTGAGCTCCCTGCACAGTGAAGCCTGCTCCCCGCCCCCAGCTCTTCATGTGTGTGACCCTCCTCCACCCCTCTGGATAGAGCTGCCAGAGCCTCCTGTACAGCAGCAGTCATGGCCTGATTGCATTATGATTCCTAATGGCTTCATTCATCAGCACAGTGCAACAAATGCAAACCATGAAAGACATAGGAATAAAACACAGAGATATAATCCTTCAGGAAGCACAGTAAAAAAAATAGGAGGGAAGCTCCACCTTTGGAGATTTTTGTTAAGGAATCTAATAAATAGCAATTGCTCAATATTATTATTGCAATCCCTTTCCATATTCATGGCAGCATCCTAAAAACTTGCAGGGCTTACATTTCAGGCTCCTTGCATTTGGCCTTGATAGAACCCATCAGCAAGATGCAAACAGAGCACTGCCAGGTCCTGTCCTGAATACAGTGGGGGTCATTTACAAACTTTTTTTGGGCGCAAAGCGCTTGGTATGCACAGGCGTTTTTGCGCTGCATTCAACACATAAGAGCGTCAGGGGCTTGGCAGGGACCAGGACTTCAGCCCCCACAAATTGACCACAATCTAATGAAATCCCGGCACGCGCTGAATGTTTCCAATTCTTATGCTTTTTCATTTCAAAAAGTATACATCAGTAGGACGCGTTTCGGCCCATCCAGCCTTCAGGGCCGTAATGCTTCCTACCGATGTATCCTTTTTGAAATAAAAAAAGCATAAGAATTGGAAACATTCAGCACGGGGTGGGATTTTGTTACATTGTGTCACTGGAGATTCCTCCTTCCCGCTGCAGCGCATACAACAATCATAGTGCTGACCGGATTTATCTACATTCCAACAAATTTACCAACATTTACACCTGGAAACAGGCATCAATGTTGGTGATAAACAACTCCAGCTAGGGGCTGGTCTAGTTTTTCCACCAGGCGCACCAACTGCTGAAATCACCCAAAAACACTTTTAAAAAACTTTTGTATGAAAACGGTCCTTTTAAAGTCATCTGTTTTAGTGGCTGGAACATGAACGAGTTTTACATCACAGAATAAGCCCTAATGATAGGGCTACAAAAAGGGTAGAACGACATGCATCATGTGTCATTCATGTCGCACCAATGTCGCGTGACATTTTTTGTAATGATAGTGTTGGTGCGGGAGCATGGGCTCACTGTGTCACTATTAGGTTCAGCTTTGGACCAAATCAGGAGGTGAACTTTTAGGCTAGGGCTACACAGCGACATTTGTCATATGACAAAAGGGTTACAACTACATTGCAACATTTATTGTAATGATAGTCTATGGCAGGGATGGCCAACCTGCGTCTCTCCAGTAGTTGCAAAACTACAACTCCCAGCATGCAAAGACTGCCTACAGCTATCAGCCTACAGCAGGGAATGGGAATTGTAGTTTTACAACAGCTGGAGAGCCGCAGGTTGGCCATACCTGGTTTATAGTGTCGCACTGTGACATGCTGCAACTATGACCAAGACAGTCCATCTAGCTTGGATGGATTTTTTGCAACTGTTGTGTCCCAGTGTAACACCATTGACTATCATTAGAAAAATGTCACTCGACTTTGGTGCGACATGAATGTCCTGTGACATATGTCTTAAGCCCAATGTGTCGCGCGACTATTTGACGCACCAATGTCGCTTGACATTTATTGTAATGATAGTCAGTGGTTTAGCCCTAGCCTAAAAGTTCACCCCCTGGTTTGGTCCAGAGCAGAACTTAATAGTGACACAATGGGCCCATGCTCCTGCACCAATGTGTGAAATACTAGGCAAACTAGGAGAACATGAACATTCATGAGCAAATCTACATTTTTTTTTGTTTTTGGATTTACAGTAGATACACTTTAATGTAAAACTTCTTACAAGTGTTTGTGTAGCCTCCTGCAAGGTGAACGTCAAGTCATAAATGTCACCCAGAGTTTACTCTTTCAGCAGGTCTTTCTTTCCCATCAAATCTTTAGGCTAACGCTGGATGAGTCCTGTCATGAGCGTGGCAGGTAGGGAGCTGCTTCTGGAATGTGTTACGTGATGAGTCGTTTGATTTTATGCCCCTTGTGCATAAAAGACGATTATTCATATTAATGTAGGCTGTACATGAATTGTCGAGCATGTTCCCTGTTTTACAGTATGTAAACAAGCATAATGAGGTAAATGTAAAAAAACTATGACTCAAGGCATTTCACCTCCAAGTTTCCTGCTATTAAAAATCTCCACCCTACTTACAGACGTGTGCGCTGTTAATACCGACTTTACTGACTCCACAGCGGAAAAAGATGTAGGGCTTACAGGTTATGAATCCTTACCTGTACCTCTTCATCTAAAAAGAATGGATGTCAAAAGATTTGCATTGTGTTTATCTGTGGACAGGGGAAATGTATGAAGAATGTGACATGATGAAAATATTGTATGTCTTCAGACCCTTTCAGATTTTTCACATTTTGTTATGTTGTTGCCTTGCGCTGACATAAGTATTCAGACCCTTTGCTATGACACTTGAAAGTTAGTTCCTGGAGCTTTCCATTTCTCTTGATCTTTGTTGAAATGTTTCTATACCTTGAGTGGAGTTGACCTGTGGTAAATTCACTTGACTGGACATGATTTGGAAAGACACCATTGTCTGTATAAATTCTCACAGCTGACAAGGCATATCAGAGCAAAAACCAAGCCATGAGGGGGGAAAGAACGGCCTGAAGAGCTCAAAAAAAAATTCTCCTCCACTGAAAGTTCCCAAGAGCACAGTGGCCTTCATAATTCTTAAATGGAAAAAGTGTGAAACAACCGGGGATCTTCCAAGAGCTGGGCGCCACTCCAAACTAAGTAATCACAGGAAAAGGGCCTTGGTAAGAGAGGTGATCAAGAACCTAATGGTCACTCTGGCTGAGCTCCAGAGATTCTGTGTGCAGATGGGGGAAACTTCCAGAATGTCAGCCATCACTGCAGCACTCCATTAATCTGGGCTTTATGGAACAGTGGCCAGGAAGAAGCCTCTCCTCAGTAAAAGACACACCTAAAGGACTCTCAAACTGCGAGAAACAAGATTCTCTGGTCTGATGAAACCAAGATTGAACTTTTTGGCCTCAATACAAGTGTCATGACTAGAGGAAACCAGGGCCTGTCTAATACCATCCCTACAGTGAAGCATGATGGTGACAGCATCATGCTGTGGGGTGTTCTTCAGCGGCTAGGTCAGGGCGACTGGTTAGGGTTTAAGGAAATATTCTTAATGAAAACCTGATCCAGAGTGTTCTTGAACTCAGACTGAGTAGAAGATTCACCTTCCAACAAGACAATAACCCTAAGCACACAGCCAAGACAACACAGGAGTGGCTTAGGGACAAATCTGTGAACTTCCTTGAGTGGCCCAGCCAGAGCCCTGATTTGAGCCCAATTAATCATCTCTGGAGAAACCTGAAAATGGCTGTCCGCCGACGGTCCCCATCCTACCTAACAGAGCATGAGAGGATCTGCAGAGAAGAATGGCAAAACATCCCAAAATCCAGGCATGCAAACCTTGTGGCCTCATACCTAAGAAGACTAAAGGCTGTAAGTTATGCCGAATATGCTTCAACTAAGTCCTGAGTAAAGAGTCTGAATACTTATGTCAATGTAGGATTGTAGTTCTTCCTTTTCAATAAATTACAAAGATTTCAAACATTCTGTTTTCATTCTCATTATGGGGTATTGAGTGCAAAATGATGGGGAAAAACTTGATCGATTAATGGCTTTCTGCACTGTATCTTCCAGACTGTGGGTCCGCATCCATGATACAGTGAGCACATAGCCAGTTTGCGGGCTGCAATACAGGCATGGCTGGCACACGTTCGCTTTGCATGAGCCCTAAGGCAGACAAATCCTGGGTTCCAGTCCCTTAACTTTCTCACAGGTTGCACTGATTCAGGGTTTCGCATCAGTTCTTCTGCAGGTTTAAAGGGGTTCTGCAGTTTTTTCAAACTGATGATCTATCCTCTGGATAGATCATCAGCATCTGATCGGCGGGGGTCCGACACCCGGGACTCCCGCCGATCAGCTGTTTGAGAAGGCAGCGGCGCTGCAGGAGCGCCGCGGCCTTCTCTGTGTTTACCGCAGGCCCAGTGACGTCACGACTAGTATCACTGGCCTTGGCGGGGCTAAGCTCCGTTCACATGAATGGAGCTTAGCCCCGCCCAGGCCAGTGATAATAGTGACGTCACTGGGCCTGCGGTAAACACAGAGAAGGCCGCGGAGCTCCTGCAGCGCTGCTGCCTTCTCAAATAGCTGATCGGCAGGGGTCCTGGGTGTCGGACCCCCGTCGATCAGATGCTGATGATCTATCCAGAGGATAGATCATCAGTTTGAAAAAACTACAGAACCCCTTAAGCTGCGGGTCATATCTGCAGCATAACTTCACGTGCTGCTGAGTTTTTTCCGCAGCATGTAGTGAGGTTTCTAAAAAAATCTCATCCACCTGGTTGCTACTGTCCAATGCTGCGAATTTACTACACAAAAATCCCTGGCAGCAAGTGGTTATGCCATATGTTAACTTACCAAAATGTGGGCCTGAATGTGTAATTCTCACAATGCACACAGCTGTCAGTGTGAGAATGGCTCTTATCTCATATACTGTTAAGTGTGCGTTTTCAATGACAGCTGCCTGCCTGGTGTCTGTAGGAGGACTCTGATTTTAACAAGGATCTGATAGATCAGAAATGCAAGGCATGGCTGCCCTTATGTTATCAAAGGTGCCAGGAAGAGGTTGATAAAGCAATAAACATAGGCAGGCTGGGGAGCTTCAAGCAGAGCCCAGGACATGGAAAAAATGTTCCTATATTATTAATTATACCTGGATTTCCATATGAGAAAACAAGTGTAAAACTTGCATTGATGTGTGCTGGTTGCAGTATAGCCATGGGGAAGCCCTGGGTAGGGGGTTACCTGCTAAGGACTGGGGTCTTCATTAGTTTAATTAGAGCCCTCCACTCTGTGTCATCGTACCCTTATAATGCCGCAATGTGCCCTGGTGCTGGCTGCCCATAAATGGATTAAGGCCATAGCAATGACAGGTCCTTTGACACCCAGACACCAAACACAGTAAAGACCTAATTACAAGTCTACTCTACCTGTGTCACAGGACCTGACGCTCCTTCCGTAGGAATCCAAGAGTTAGGGAAGCAGCATAGCTTGTTTTGCTATGATGTTTCCGTAGCTGCCGCTTACTAATGGGATTTACATGGAAGCGGCAGAGTGCTCAGCTGTTTTTGGAAGCTTGGCCACCTGGGGACGCTGCTTAGTTCCATCTCGCCATGGAAACCACTTAGTTGCCGCGGTCAATAGCGAGATGCCAATGTCTTGATATGGCAGCCGGGGGCCTAATGAAAGCCCCCAGGTCTTCCCTCAGTGCATGCTTTTTAGACCGTGCCAGAGGCGCAGCCTGATATATTACCTGTCTGTTTACTCCTGACAGCATAATACACTGCATTACATAAGTAGTACAGTGTATTATGTGAGCGATCAAAGGATCACATGTCAAAGCCTCCTTGTGGGACTAAGTGATGACAGTAAAAATTAAAAAAAGCTTTGTTAAAAAAAAATCCAAGTTAAAAACACACAAATACTTTTTTCCATTTAGAAAATGCTTTACAATGAAAAAAATAAAATTAAAAAAAACCTGACATATTTGGTTTGTGCATCCATAATGAACTGAACTATACAGTTATCATGTCATTGATGCTGCACTGTGAACAGTGTAAAAAAAAAGGGAATAGAAAGCGATCAAAAAGTCTTATGTACCCCAAAATGATTTCAAACTGCAAGTCCTACAAAAAAATAAGCCTTCACACAACTCCATAGAAAGTAAAATAAATTTTTTAAAAAAAGGGATTCTATTGTGCAGAAGTAGCAAACCAGTGCAGTACACATTGTTGCTGTCTGCTTCAGCTCTGTTTACTTTATAGTTTCCACAGCCTACTGGTTGTGGGACCCCCACCGATCCCCTGTTGATGACCTGTCAGGAAGATAAGTCATCAATATCTGGAGCCTAGAGAACCTCTTTAAGTATGAAGTCACCTTAGACTGTATCACTAAGGATTTTAAAGAGGGATGGCTGTCTCAAAACTTTTTGTATTAAACCAGTCCTCTTCTATGTTTCTACCTCAGACATGATGGAGAAGGGGGACTGGCTTAGCTAATGAACTGAGAGTCAGCCCCTTTCATTACATCATCAACACAGAACCTCCATGCCTGTGTCAGAACAAGTGCCGTAGTAGCACTTTCTTTGCCAGGTGTGGGGGGGCTGATTTCAAAAATAAAATATATTAGCAAATTTTATTAATTTCCATTTTTAAAACACCTAAATAACTTACACTCATTGACAAAAGAAATAAGGTACTCAGATAGAAATGTTGGATTGCTGCAAAACTCGGCATGTAGTTATGTCTCAGGGAGATATGGAAATGATTACAGGTGTGGTCTCATTAAGATACTAGGTCCTGCCACGAGGGGGTGTAAAAGTGCCTCCCCTGCTGCCCTATAAAAAGGCTCTCAGAAGCGTCTTTGGGTAGTGTACCTCTAAGTGAGAGATCATTGACTGCTAGAGCCAAGCTTGTAAATGCCAAGCATTTACTAGTGTACAGGATCTATAGCTCCAGCTGTAATACCTGTGGCCAAATGTGCCACAGGATACCATATGGAGCCTATATGCCTCTCATCTTGTATCCAGACTAGAGACGGCCCAACAGGGTCCTAGAGCTTCCTTTAAAAATTACAGTTTTCCCCAATAAACTTCTCTTTTCGGTCTAATATTGAATTCACTTATATATACAAGTATCATCATCACATTCACACATAGAAAGTTTCTTTCGATTCCAACAAATCCTTCTTGGTCTGTTATTTTTTGTCAATGAGTATATGTTGCTGGTCAACGCCTTTAAGTACTTTTCATCCGTTGGTGGAGATTGTTTTTAATGTGATGATTATTGTGAAGCATTAAGTTATTAACAGCAATCATTCTAACTAAAGCTGGCTTTACACAGCTGAGTCAGACTGTGATTGTACCAATTATTAGAGATTATTCAATGGATTTTCCAACCATCTCAGCCAACAGCCATAGCTTATGTCTTAGAGTTGTAGCAAATTTGAACCTTTGCATGGGCACCTTTGCACAATTTTTATTATTCCTCTGTGCTTATTGCATGGGCTGCACTGAGTGCCTTTGTATATATTGCAGCTGATGGGGCAGGCACCATTTTTATTCTCATGAATTGAAGGCATACATATTCAGTGCAGGCCTTCCAAACGTCTCAGATCCTAAACTTTGGTCCCAGGACAGCTGTTGCAGGTCCCTACTTCAACCAAATGTGCGTCCTCAGGGCCCACATACAGTTGAACACAATGGTGAACAGGGAGCCGTCAACATCCTGCTCCACCACTCCACTGGTGCCAGTGATTTGCAGCAGGCAGGTGCGGTACAGTGACATCATCACACCTGCTGCACTGAGTCACAGACAACAAAGACCAGAGAGCAGAGCTGACCTGCTTGGCACCATTCATGACATAGGTGAGAATTCAAACTAAGGGTGTGTAATTTTGTGGAGACACTTATGGGGGCCTCATACAGCATGGGGGCACTCTTGGGGAGCCTCACACAGTGTGCAGGGAACCTATGAGGGCATTAATCTGTATGGGGGCACTTAAAGGGGCCACATACTGTATGGGAGCACTTATATGGCATCATACTATGTGGGGGAACTTTAGGGTGTATCACTGCATGTGGAACCTGTCATCAACTTTATGCTACCCATACTAACGGCAAAATAAAGTAGGGACAGGTGAGTTGATTTCAGTGGTCTGTCATTTATAAGTTAAAAGTAAGTGGTTACCGGGAACCAACATCACAATCATTGCAGACTGGGCCTGGAAAAGAGTTAAATCTTTATGAGAAGAGTCATGGTTATTCATGAATTCCTGCTCCCCCCGCCCACCTGCCAATGATTGACAGTCTTCTACCTAGTTTTCTCACTTTTTCTCTTGGAGAGAACTCCCAATCATCAGCAGATGGGTGGGTACAACAGAAGATTAGGAATAACGATGACTCTTCTCAGGTACATTTGGCTCTTTTCAAGGCCTTGCCTGCAATGATTATGACGCTGGTTCTCAGGAACCACTTACTTTTAGTTCATGAGTGACACACCGCTGAAATCAGCATTTCTGTCACTATTTTATGCTGCCCTCAGTGAGGTCAGCAAAAAGTTGATGACAGGTTCCCTTTAAGGGGGTACCACTCTGTGTTCAGGGCACTTATGGGAACTTTCTACCATAAGAGGGGCACTTAGAGGCATTCTATTCTGTGGGGGTTAATTAGGGGCATACAATGCATGGGGTTTTTAAGGGGGCATCATACTGTTTCAGGAGCACTGAGAACATTTTTACATTGGTGGTACTCTATGTGTGGGGCACTATTACTGTGTGGGTGCAGAAAATGGAGTGGGTAAGATTGAATGTGTACAGATAGATGTTGGGTAGGGTTAGCAGCATGGCTAAGTATTAAAAAAATAGCTTTTTAAAAGTTGGGAGGTTTGGCTACAGTCAAGACACCATTCACCTTTATGGGTGTCCCTTTGTGTGGTTCTGCTCAAAATGTAACCATAATATAGTCATGTGCATAAGGCCTAAAAATCGTCGACCGAAACTGATATTTTTCCTATATGTTATATGTAAGGTGGGACATTTACCAGATAAATTCTGTTCTCCAGATCTCCATTGCATGCACTTCGGCAAAGATCTGCAGCGACATCTAATAGTCTGACATTTACAAGCTGGTAGAGGCCTTGTTTAGTTAGGAAAATGAAAAAGCCGAATGAGTGAAATCGAGCGTGAAGCGCTGTGAATGCGGTGATGGACTTGTGTTTATGTGTCTTTTGTGTGAATTCACACTCATGTAATGAGGAGTAGCTCACTTTTCTGCAATGGTTTCATCCATTTAATCAGTGTTTAAATGCTCAGCTTAGTTACTATGGCCGCTTTCCAGATCTCTGTTTATCATCAGAGTCTGTGCGCTTCCAATTTGTAGAGAAAGACACAATAAATAGAAGTCAGAGGCCTCGTTTCTTCATGCCTTTTGGGTTTCACAGAAAATGTCCATAGCTACATATTACAAAGACAGATATATGGCGGTCTTAATAAGCCCCTGCGCTGGTGGTGGATCCGCCCAAGTTATGTAGAGGTGCCAGCGTCTCCATAACTTCGGCGTATCCTGCGCTGGTCTAAATGTAAGACCGCTTTCTTGCTGTCTTACATTTAGACTATTTTCTATGCCTAAAACAGGCGTAGAAAATAATGAATGAGATGGGCCTATCCCCTTCCCCGCCTATGCCATGCCCACTTTTTTAGACCGGGAGCGAGCAGGAAAAAGTCGCAGATTGCGCTGGAAATAATCTTTGCGCTGCAACCTACGGCAGAAAGACTCCTAATATAGGCCTAATCATAAATGACCCCCATAGTTGTTTCCTTTTCTTTAAAGGGGTTGTCGCATGAGGTCAACCCCTTTTGAAAAAGAAGTAGTGGCCATTAGCTGTTATCGCCGGGGTATGTTGTGGATGGTCAAATATATTGCCTTTGTGGGTGGGGATCAAATGAATGGTTGCCCATGTAATGCATGGATGCACTGGGTCACATATAACCTGTCTATGATATCCATATACTGTATTTCGGGAGACAACCCCTTTAATCGATCCCACTTACATTTTTATGACGGTAGTAAATATAAGGCTTTGCTCACATCTGCTCTTTACTTTCCATTGTTCTGCTATGTTATACGACAGTGAAAACACCAGAAGCAGTGGGCCAGTTGCATGCAGGGGCGGATTGGCCATAGACCTTACAGGGAAATTTCCTAGTGGACCGATACCCAGGAGGCCGCCTGAGCCCTCCTCACAGCCGGCCAGTGGAAGTTTTTGGGCATGTATTTTGTGATGGACTGTGGTATTTGGCTCTGTTGGGTGGTATAATGTGCCACAATATGGTATTGCTCGCCCTGCCTTCCATCAATTTGGACCTGACTACAAAGTGAGGCCACTTTTAGTATTTTTTCCAGGGCCACTTTAAGTTCCCAGTCCGCCCCTGGTTGCATGACAGACATGAACAGTGCCCTACGTGGTCCATCTGCGTTTTACTGGAGAAGATAGCACAGCATGGTGCACCATTTTCTCGATCTTTTTTATGGAGTCTGTGATGAACGCTCCTAACGGAGCTTCCAACACAGGTGTGAACAAAGGCTAAGTATTATCCATGGATAAATCTTCTTAAATATCTGCTTCCCTCCTGATGGCTCAGTGATTAGCACTGGTGTCTTGCAGCGCTGGTGTCCTAGGTTCGAATATGACCAAGGAAATCTGTATGTTCTCTATGTTTGTATGAGTTTCCTCCGGGTATTCCAGTTTCCTCAAAGACATACTGAAAGGAAACTAAGATTGTGAGCCCCATTGGAGAAGTGCTGTGGAACTGAGTAAAATAAATACAGTATATTATAAAACTGGTGTCTCAGTGCATAAGAAATTGTACAGCTACCACCAGGGGTGTAGTTAACGGCTCATGGGCCCTGGTGCAAGAGTTCAGCTTGGGCCTCCCTTACCTCGGTGCTTTGTGTGTCTTCTTATGTGGCACAGGGGTCTTTGGGCCCCCTCAGGCTTGGGCCCAGTAGCGACTGCTACCTCTGCACCCCCTATAGCTACGCCCCGGGCTACCACAGAACTCAATGGAAGCTTTAAAATCTCTTTGCACTGAGCTCCATCTAGTAGTAAAAGAAAATTCAGTAGATCTATGTTAGAAAGCTGGAGAAGTTTAGCGCCAGGGCCCCTCTCACTTTGAGCTCCATAGCAGTTGCATGGTCTGCCTTCATGGTAGGTTCGCTATGTTATAGCAGACCAGTATATGCCAAAATGTAAGTCTGAGTGAATGTAGTCTTTTGGCTACATTTGGTGCATGCGTCGGGAGCTTTACACTGAAAGTAATTCAAGATCCAGGTCTGAACAGACTCTTACTTATTGTTTCTCTGCATACCATGACTTCCATTAACACTCTGGATGTACTGGATGAACACGGTGTAACAATGTTTCAGCTTTGTGTAGATGATTTTGTCTTTGCTTTATGGATAACTGGTGCCAGATAACTAATTACAGAAAACAATTTCAATTCTACAAGTACAGATAGTGTCTTACCAACAGCATCTGGCACCAGACACCTAGAATGTGCAATGTAGGATCTGTACGGACATTACTGAGGTGTGAATGAAACATCAAGCTGTTTTATATCCACTCAAATGAGTGCTACCTGAGGGACCATAAATCCAGAGTGGCATTATTGAACAGACCGATCACCATACCTCCCAACTTTTTTGACGGTGAAAGCTCGTTGTGTGAAAGATCCATTTTTTCTGCATATCTATATAGGATAGGGGAATTGTATTAGACCAAGTGCTACAGACACCGGATTCCTCCATTACTGGTGATACAGACTGTGCATGTACAAGTGCATCTCAATAAAGTAGAATATCATCAAAAAGTTTTTTTTTCAGTAATTCAATTCAAAAAGTGAAACATATATATTATATTGAGTCATTACAAACAGCGTGAACTTTTTCAAGTGCTTTATTATGTTAATGTTGATGATTATGGCTTACAGCCAAGGAAAACCCAAAAGTCATTATCTCAGAAAATTAGAATATTATATTAGACCAACTATAATTTTTTTTAAACACATAAATGTTGGCCAAATAAAAAGTCTGTCCAGTAAATGCACGAAATACTTGGTTGGGGCTCCTTTTACATGAATGACTGCATCAAAACGGTGTGGCATGGAGGAGATCAGCCTGTGGCACTGCAGAGGTGTTATGGAAGCCCATGTTGCTTTGATAGCGGCCTTCAGCTCATCTGCATTGTTGGGTCTGGTGTCTCTCATAGATTTTCTATGGGGTTAAGGTCAGGCGAGTTTGCTGGCCAATCAAGCACAGTGATACTGTGGATATTACACCAGGTATTGGCACTTTTGTCAGTGTGGACAGGTGCCAAGTCCTGCTGGAAAATAAAAATTCCATTTCCAAAAAGCAAAGGGAAGCATGAAGTGCTCTAAAATTTCCTGGTAGACGGCTGCAGTGACTTTGGTCTTGATAAAAGATTTGGATTGCCCAATGTCAAAAGATTTGGATTGCCCAATGAACGAGCAGTACTACACTGCCAGATGATCGCTAATGAGCCTTACTGCGAATGCTCCTTAGCGATCATCTGCCCGTCTAATACAGGCTTAAGGATGGCATGCAATCTAGTAAGGCTACTTTCACACTAGCGGCAGGCCTGATCCGGCAGGTGAAGGGTGCTGCCGGATCCGGACTGCCGCAGGGACATGTATGGAGCCGGAACCGCGCTCCGGCCCCACACATGTCACACAGTACATACATACACACCAGTGGCGTAGCGATAGGGGAAGCAGGGGAAGCCACTGCTTTGGGGCCCGAACTCAGTAGGGGCCCGGGAGCAGTAGCAGGGATGTGGCCAATCAGCATGGCAATATTTCTAATAATTTAATAGGTTTTCATTTATTTTATTTTACATTTGGTGTCTCTCCCAGTCTAGGAGAGGGGGGGCAGGGGGATCGTAACGCTGCGCTTTGAAACAAGAGGAGAGGGGAGAGAGCGATTCTCCTACCTCTCCTCTGCGCTGCTGCACTGTGTTATCTGATTGCTAGAGCAGCAGTGAGCGGAAGCTGCTGCTCCACCAATCATTTCAAATAATACTTCAATAACCAACAGGGCCCGCTCCCAGACTCCCAGAAGCACCATGTGACCCTCTGCACTCCTGCCTGCCCGGCAGGCTGCCTCTCTTACCTGCCCCTCCACCTCCCTTGTAGTGCCAGCTGACCTCCTGCTCTGGCCGTAACAGACATCCAGGAAGCAGGAGCAACCCAGAGCAGCGCTGTCTCAGCCATCTGAGCATTGCTGCAGCCTGCCAGCCAGCCAATACAGCAGACCTTCAGACTCACTGCCAGTCTGACCAACAGTGGTAAGTTTGTGCCCCCTGCCCTGTACTGTACCCCCTATGCTGTATTCTGCCCCCTGCCCTGTACTGTGTCCCCTATGCTGCACTATGTGTGCCCCCTGCCCTATACTGTGTCCCCTATGTGGCACTGTGTATGCCCTCTGCCCTGTACTGTACCCCCTGCCCTGTGCCCCCTATGCTGCATTGTGCCTCTTTATGCTGCACTGTGCATCCCCCGCCCTATACTGTGTGTGCCTCTGCCCTGTACTGTACCTCCTATGCTATATTTTGCCCCCTGCCCTGTACTGTGCCCCAGGGGAGCACCCAGGAATTTTTTCTAGGGGGGGTCCGAAAAGGAAAAGGGGTGTGGCGTCTTGTGGGTGGGGCTATTTTTCTCCACGCCCACATACATTAAAGACATAATAGCAGAGTAAAGTTGCGGCGTGCGTAGCGCGCCGCGGCGAAAAATAGGCCCCGCCCATTATTAACAGCCCCTCCCATATCTAATAGACCACTCCCAACAAACACTACAGCTGAAATGATATGGTTGAGGCCCAGTTCTATACATCATATGGAGAGGGGAGGACGTGTCCTGGCTGCACTGCCTGCTTCACATTATACAATATACAACAGCAGGCTACACATAGCCAGGAAGATCCTCCACTCTCCTCCCTCCCCAGATCCTGCTCCAGGCCTGAGCGTCCCCCAGAGGCGTTGCTAGGGTCTCAAAAGATCCGGGGCCCAAGCCCCAATGAATATGGCCCTCAGTCGCCCCCCCCCAGCATACAATCCCCCACAGTCACACCCCCCGGCATAAAAACCCCCACAGTCACCCCCCCAGCCGGGGCCGGTTTTAGACAAAATGTGGCTCTGGGCAAAATCAAAAGTGGGGCCAAAAATTTTGTAATAATGCGCTAACAACACAGTTACTGTATTTTTCGCTTTATAAGACGAACACAGATTTTAGAGTAGCAAAATAAGAAAAAAATATTTTTCATCAGACCTCAGATCACCTTTTCCGACCCCATCAGACCTCAGATCAGCCCACTCAGCCCCCATCAGACCTCAGATCAGCCCACTCAGCCCCCATCAGACCTCAGATCAGCCCACTCAGCCCCCATCAGACCTCAAATCAGCCCACTCAGCCCCCATCAGACCTCAAATCAGCCCACTCAGCCCCCATCAGACCTTAAATCAGCCCACTCAGCCCCCATCAGACCTCAGATCAGCCCACTCAGCCCCCATCAGACCTTAAATCAGCCCCCATCAGACCTCAGATCAGCCCACTCAGCCCCCATCAGACCTCAGATCAGCCCACTCAGCCCCCATCAGACCTTAAATCAGCCCACTCAGCCCCCATCAGACCTTAAATCAGCCCCCATCAGACCTCAGATCAGCCCACTCAGCCCCCATCAGACCTCAGATCAGCCCACTCAGCCCCCATCAGACCTTAAATCAGCCCACTCAGCCCCCATCAGACCTCAAATCAGCCCACTCAGCCCCCATCAGCCCCCATATGAGCCCACTCAACCCCCATATGCAGCGTCAGGTCATCGTGCGCATACTACGTCCTGACGCGGGATTTCTCTTCAGGCGCGCTTTCCACCAGCGAAGATTGGTGAAAGCACCCTGTTCTGTAAATAAGCCTCAGCCTGTACCAGGCTTCCAGGTTCATTGTTAGTATATCCCAGTTCAGGCCACTAGGTGGCAGCAGTGAACTGTGATATAATGATTTCAATACAGACTAATGGAGCAATTTACATCTGATGATTGTAAGTTGTGGTCCACTTAGGGGGACTTAAAAAGTAAAAAAAATAAAAAAAAAGTTTTGAAAATATTTAAAAAAAAACGTAAAAATCACCCCATTCTCCACACAAAAAAAGAACAAAATGGCATTATAGGCATGCAAAAACACCCATACTTTTAAAATATTGAAAAAAAGTTTGCCTATATGGTGTAATAGAACACTTTATCTCCCAAGAAAATTGAATAAAAAGTAATAAACACACCCCAAAATGACAGGCTATGTACTTAAGCTTTATTTTCAAAAATTCCTGTGGGGATTTGAATTCACAACCTACTACATTACAGGCAAGTACCTTAACCACTGGGCTATTGAGCTCAGTGTTAAGTCAATGGTGAAAAACCTCATAGAGGTTTCTCTGATATTGAAAAACCTCCTAAGAGGTTCTCTTGCATTATACAAGAGAACTTCTATGAGGTTTTTCATCATGATTTAACACTGAGCTCCATAGCCCAGTGGTTAAGGTACTTGCCTGTAATGTAGAAGGTTGTGAGTTCAAATCCCCACATGAGTGTTTTAAAATTATAGTCTAAACTAGACTTATAAATATACAGGGTGTTCCCAAGCATAGTGGGAATACCCCTTTCACAGTTCATAACACTAACTCCATATATGGACATAGCCATATATGGAGTCAAAGCAGGGACTCCTAACCTGGGAAATTCCCCACTCTGGAGTCCCGACTGAAGCAGGGGGCCCCCTTAGAGGATCGGGTCCCACTGCAGCTGTCTCCACCAGTCCCGAGGTTCGGGGCAGTGGTAGATTGATTCGGGGCCCGGATAAAAAGCCCTAGCGACGCCCCTGGCGTCCCCCCCCCCATCATCTGCCACCTGCCTGTGCCCTGCTGACCCCCTTTGGTCATCCTCACCCAGCTCTGAATCCTCCTTCTGTAAATGGCAGAGGGAGGAGCCGGAGCATCGCCTCTCCTACACAGCGCCCCATACCTCTTACATCCAGTGGTGTCTGCTCTGTTGTAGACGTTCTCTTTCCTCATCTTCTCCATTCGGACCAGACCGCCATGAAGATTTTTCAGCCATCTCTCGTCTCTGCAGAGATACAAACAGACATTAGTTTCCCACATTTCCATCATCTTTACATCTTCTGAACACCTCATCCTGCCACCCCCAATACTATACTGCAGAAACTGTCCCCTGAAAAATACTACTACCACACAGATAGTGCCCCCTTTATTAATTATTGGCACACAGTGTTCTAAAAAATAACTGTGCCTAGACTAATGATATTATGCCAGGGTGCCCCCCAAAAGTAACAGTGCTCCCCAAAATCCCACCAATAGAAATAATTATCTGCCAGACCACACTTAGCAGTAATAATGTCCCCATAGTGCCCATACTAGATATCATGTTCCCCATAGCCCCCCAGTAGTAGTAAAGCTCACAATAATACCACAGCTTAGTGCCCGCAGTTGAGCTAATATCCCAATAATGTATACCAGTATAAAATACCCCTATATAGTGCCCCAGTAAATGCCCTCATAGTGCTCCTCTCCCCCATAGTGTTCCCCATAATATGCCAGTAAAAATTGCCCACTTAGTGCCAGATGCCATAGTGCCCCCTATAAAGTACCAGTATAAAATGCCCCTTTAGAGCCACCAGATGACCCCATAGTGCCTGCAAATGATGCCCCTATAGTGCTGCTCTGCCCTATAGTACCTCCCATAATGTGACAGAAAAAAATTACCCCTTAGTGCCAGATGCCATAGTGCCCCCCCATAATGTGGCAGTAAAAAAGTGACTCTTTAGAGCCACCAGATGCCCCCAAATGAGGCCCCTATAGTGCCACCACATGCTCCATAGTGCCAATCTCCTCTATCGTGCCCCCTATAATGTGCCAGTAAACAAAATGCCCCTTTAGAGCCACCAGATGCCCCCATAGTGCCCCCAAATTATGCCAATATAGTGCCAAATGCCAGTAAGGAAATGGCACAGTACAGGGCAGGGAGGCACGGTACAGGACAGGGGGGCACGGTACAGGGCAGGAGGCAAGGTACAGGGCAGAAGGCATGGTACAGGGCAGAAGGCATGGTACAGGGCAGGAGGCAAGGTACAGGGCAGGAGGCATGGTACAGGGCAGGAGGCACGGTACAGGGCAGGAGGCGCGGTACAGGGCAGGGCGGCACGGTACAGGGCAGGGCGGTACGGTACAGGGCAGGGAGGCACGGTACAGGGCAGGGAGGCACGGTACAGGGCAGGAGGCACGGTACAGGGCAGGAGGCACGGTACAGGGCAGGAGGCACGGTACTGGGCAGAAAGCATGGTACAGGGCAGGAGGCAAGGTACTGGGCAGAAAGCATGGTACAGGGCAGGGTTGTCACGATACCAGAATTTTGAGTTCGATACCGATACGATACCTCGCCAAAATAAAGAAGAACCTGAGGTCTGATGGGGGCACGAGACGCCGATCCCTAAACATCACTGTGTTTATTATTCCTGTACGGTGACATCACTGTGTGTATTATCTCTGTACTGTGACATCACTGTGTTTATTATCCCTGTACTGTGACATCACTGTGTTTATTATCCCTGTACTGTGACATCACTGTGTTTATTATCCCTGTACTGTGACATCACTGTGTTTATTATCCCTGTGTTTATTATCCCTGTACGGTGACATCACTGTGTTTATTATCCCTGTACTGTGACATCACTGTGTTTATTATCCCTGTACAGTGACATCACTGTGTTTATTATCCCTGGACTGTGACATCACTGTGTTTATTATCCCTGTACTGTGACATCACTGTGTTTATTATCTCTGTACTGTGACATCACTGTGTTTATTATCCCTGTACTGTGACATCACTGTGTTTATTATCCCTGTACTGTGACATCACTGTGTTTATTATCCCTGTACTGTGACATCACTGTGTTTATTATCCCTGTACTGTGACATCACTGTGTTTATTATCTCTGTACTGTGACATCACAGTGTTTATTATCTCTGTACTGTGACATCACTGTGTTTATTATCTCTGTACTGTGACATCACTGTGTTTATTATCCCTGTACAGTGACATCGCTGTGTGTATTATCCCAGTGCAGGAAGAGGTAAGTGGTCTGTGTTTGTGTGTTTGTTTTCTATTTTTCAGGGTCGTGAATGCAGAGGACTACGTCGGATTCGGTGGACTACGTCGGACCAGCTTTTTTTTTTTTTTTAATAAAATGGTCAAACGGGTCTGGGGGAGTGTTTATTTCAATAAAATGTTTTATACTTGTGTGTGTGTATTTTTTTTTACAATACTACAGTTTTAGTAATTATGGCTATCTACAGACGGCCCTGATTACTAATACCGGGCTTAGTGCTTGCCGGTATGGCAGGCCAGCACTAACCCCAACATCTATTACCTCGGCACCCACCACCACCAGGGGTGCCGGGAAGAGCCGGGTACCCGCAGGACCGGACCTTCTAAATTGAGGGTCTGGCTCTGGGGCGGCTGCAGGCTGGTACCATTAGGCTGGGAAGGGCCAATAACCGTGTCCCTTCCCACCCTGGTAGTGCCAGGCTGCTGCTGCTGGTTGTATCTGGCTGGCGACGGAAAAAAGGGGGGGACCCCACGCCATTTTTTTACAAAAATAATTAAATAATTTTTAAAAAATGGCGTGGGGTCCCCCCCTTTTTTCCTTCACCAGCCAGATACAACCAGCAGCTGCAGCCTGGCACTACCAGGGTGGGAAGGGACACGGTTATTGGCCCTTCCCAGCCTAATGGTACCAGCCTGCAGCCGCCCCAGAGCCAGACCCTCAATTTAGAAGGTCCGGTCCTGCGGGTACCCGGCTCTTCCCGGCACCCCTGGTGGCGGTGGGTGCCGAGGTAATAGATGTTGGGGTTAGTGCTGGCCTGCCATACCGGCAAGCACTAAGCCCGGTATTAGTAATCAGGGCCGTCTGTAGATAGCCATAATTACTAAAACTGTAGTATTGTAAAAAAAAAATACACACACACAAGTATAAAACATTTTATTGAAATAAACACTCCCCCAGACCCCTGTTTGACCATTTTATTAAAAAAAAAAAAAAAAAAAAAAAGCTGGTCCGACGTAGTCCACCGAATCCGACGTAGTCCTCTGCATTCACGACCCTGAAAAATAGAAAACAAACACACAAACACAGACCACTTACCTCTTCCTGCAGTGGGATAACACACACAGCGATGTCACTGTACAGGGATAATAAACACTGATGTCACCGTACAGGGATAATAAATCTCAGATCAACACATTGTGCCTCCATCAGACCTCAGATCAACACAATGTGCCCCCATCAGAGCTCAGGTCAGCGTCTTGTGCCCCCATCAGACCTCAGATCAGCGTCTTGTGCCCCCATCAGACCTCAGATCAGCGTCTTGTGCCCCCATCAGACCTCAGATCAACAAAATGTGCCCCATCAAAGCTCAGGTCAGCGTCTTGTGGCTCTATCCGACCTCAGGTCAGCGTCTTGTGCCCCCATCAGAGCTCAGGTCAGCGTCTTGTGCCCCCATCAGACCTCAGGTCAGCGTCTTGTGCCCTCATCAGACCTCAGATCAGCGTCTTGTGCCCCCATCAGACCTCAGATTAACACAATGTGCCCCCATGTGCCCCCATCAGACCTCAGGTCAGCGTCTTGTGGCTCCCCCTCAGATCAACACAATGTGCCCCCCTCAGACCTCAGATCAGCCCACCCAGCCACTTTAAAAAATCATACTTACCTGTTCTGGCCGCCGCTGTCCTCAGGTTCCCCGCTCCACTCTCTTGCCTGCCGGCGCTCACTATGACCTGACGCTGCATCAGGTCATAGCGTCAGGTCATAGTGCGCGCCAGGGAAGAAGGTGGAGCGCGGAACCAGTGAGGACAGCGGCGGCCAGAACAGGCAAGTATGATTTTTTTTTTAAGTGGCTGGGACCTGGGTGGGCTGATCTGAGGGGGGCCCCTGGCAGTGCGGCAGATATTAGAACATGGCAACCGCATCAAAGTGATGCGCACGCCATGTTCTAAGTATCGGACGGCAAGAAAACTCGGTATCGAGCTTCGGTACCACACTAGGTACCGAAACCGTACCGAGTTTTCGATATATCGTGCAACCCTAGTACAGGGCACGGTACTGGAGGCATGGTAAAAGACAAGGGCACAGTACAGGGCAGGGCGGCACGGTACAGGGCAGGGGGGGCACAATACAGGGCCGGGGCGACACGGTACAGAGCAGCACAGTACAGGGCAGGGGGGGCACAATACAGGGCAGGGGGGCACAATACAGGGCAGGGGGGGCACAATACAGGGCAGGGGGGGGCACAATACAGGGCAGGGGGGGGCACAATACAGGGCAGGGGGGGGCACAATACAGGGCAGGGGGGGCACAATACAGGGCAGGGGGGGGCACAATACAGGGCAGGGGGGGCACAATACAGGGCAGGGCAGGGGGGGCACAATACAGGGCAGGGGGGCATAATACAGGGCAGGGGGCACAATACAAGGCAGGGGGGGGCACAATACAAGGCAGGGAGGGGGCACAGACTCACCATTTTCGGCTGGCCGGATGGCTGTTCCGGCGGGAGCGAGGTCCGGCTGGATGGCTGTTCTGCCCGGTGGAAGGACTGGCCGGGCAGCCAGTCACATGGGGCTCTGGAGCTGGGGCTTGAAATGATTGGTGGAGAAGCAGCTTCCGCCCTCTGCTTCTCCACCAATCAGATACGTGTCATACGACATTACATCAGCGCAGAGGAGAGGTAGGAGAAAAACCTCTCTCCCCTCTCCTCTTTAGCGCTGCTGCCGCCCGCAAAACGAACCAGGGCTGCGCCGCCTGTGGCGATTGCGGTGCGGCCCTGAGGTATTAAAAAAAAATAAAATTTCTTTATGGTTCTAGGGGGGGTCCAGACCCGCTGGACCCCCCCTGTAGGTGCGCCCCTGCTGTGCCCCCCATGCTGCACTGTCTGCGCCCCCTGCCCTGTAAACTCTCCCTTACATATGCACATATAGGATGCCAGGATGGAGGGGGGACCCCATATAAAATTTTGCTGTGGGGCCCAGTCAGTTCTAGCTACGCCCCTGATACGCACAGACACACACACATATACACAGACAAATACACATACATACACACATACATACTTACATGCTCCCGGCAGGTCTCCAGAGCGCTGGAGGAGCAGGACGACGCGCACAGATGACGATTCCCCACAGCGCCCTTTGCTGGGCGCCTGGTGGAATCGTCATCTGTGCGCGCCGTCCTGTTCCTCCTGTGCTCTGAAGACCTGCCGGGAGCATGTAAGTATGTATGTGTATTTGTATGTGTATATATATGTCTGTGTATGTTTATGTCTATGTCTGTATGTTGATGTGTATGTATGTGTGCAGGTGACGGATCTGTCATGAACTCCATTGAAAGTCAATGGAGGACGGATCCGTTCACCATTGTGTCACACCAAACGGATCCGTCCCCATTGACTTTCATTGGGGGTCATGACGGATCCGTCTTGGTGCGGATGCCTGGATCACAGCATGCTGCGGTTTGTTCTCCGGTCTGAAGACGGAATGGAATGCTTTCAGGAGCATTCCGTTGTCTTCAGTTCAGTTTTGTCCCCATTGACAATGAATGGGGACAAAACTGAAGCGTTTTATTCCGGTATTGAGCCCCTATGACGGAACTCAATACCGGAATTATAAAACGCTAGTGTGAAAGTAGCCTAATGCAGAAGTAGAATAATTAGCAGGATAGCAGTTGTGTCCAAACCAGACCTGTAATACGACACTGAATTACAAGATAAGGTAGGGTCAGGGTTAGGTGATAAGGTCAGTGAAGACAGCATTCAACAATGATGAGGAAATAGTCCCAAACAGGAAGTCAGCCGACGTTCAGCCATCTATTGTCATGGCTTCTCAAGTGAGAAACAATGTTCTGTATAATCAATAAGACCCCTCTGTCACCAGAATTATGACTGGAACATGGTAAATAAAGATCCCTTTTAAAGAATTTGAACTGGAGCCGAGGAGTTTTATGCTACTTTCACATTAGCGTTTTTAAATTCCGGTATTGAGTTCCGTTATAGGGGCTCAATACCGGAAAAAAACGCTTCAGTTTTGTCCCCATTCATTGTCAATGGGGACAAAACTGAACTGAAGACAACGGAATACTCCTGAAAGCATTCCGTTCCGTCTTCAGACCGGAGAACAAACCGCAGCATACTGCGGTTTGCTCTCCGGTCCAGGCATCCGCACCAAGACGGATCCGGAATGACCCCCAATGCAAGTCAATGGGGACTGATCCGTTTGGTGTGGACACACCAGTAATCCGGATCTGTCCTCCATTGATTTCCAATGGGGGGTCATTCCGGATCCGGCAACATACACACAGACATACATACAAACAAACATACAGACATACAGACAAACATACATACATACATACAAACATACAAACATACATACATACTCACATACTCCAGGGACGCCGGCAGCATGTCTTCACGCGCCTCCTGCACGCAGCGATGACGTTTCCCCACTGCGCCCAGCAGAGGGCGCTGTGGGGAATCGTCATCACTGCGCCCAGGAGGCACGTGAAGATGTTCTGCCGGCGTCCCTGGAGTATGTGAGTATGTATGTATGTCTGTATGTTTGTATGTATGTCTGTATGTTTGTATGTATGTCTGTGTCTTGTTTTAAAGTGTGTCATGTGTGGGGCCGGATGTATAGCGTTAGCACGGATCCGTTGGCACCCTTTAGGTGCCGGATCCGTGCTAATGCTAGTGTGAAAGAGGCCTTACATTGGGGCACAATGTCCAGAATCTGAATTAATCAAGCAATATCTGAAAAGAGGGGACATTTACTTTTGCAAAATACCCTGGAATTCTGAATAATAACTAGATAAATAAATAATAAGAAGATGAAATTGCAACAAAATTTGGCACAGTTTGCACCATTTGTGTAAAGTCACGTATCTTAAGACGTTATTGATAAATCTCCTCCATTATGGGCTGCACAGTAAGGTATGAATAGCCATCATCTGATCTCTGGGATTTCCACAATTTACAAAAGTAGAGATCCTTTACTCCCATGTCCTATAGGTAAGCCAGAGGAAACGGTTAGGGAAGAGGAAGACACACATGTTCAGGCAGACGCTTCCAGTTTTTCTCTATGGCAAACATGCAAGTACATAGGCACCTTCACTATCATTATCACTTTATTATCTAGCTATCCTAAAGATGGGTGATAAAAATTAAATAGTTATTTGTGCGTGCTTTGAGGTTGTAATTAAGCAACTTAGTTTGGCCATAGACATCAGATAAGATTCTTTGCACAACAATACCCCCATTATAAAGTATGCCAATGGCAAAGAAAAGGAAGTGTAGCATTCTTTGAGAGCAGGGCCTGGACGAGGCCAGATCAGCCCTCAAATTTATACAGGCCACTGTCATCCTGCGGCTACCATCAGTACTGTACCCAATGTGCTCCCCCCATGCCCACGATACTGTAAGTCCAAATACAAATAGTTCCCCCATAGTAATAGTGCTGCCCTCATTAGTAATAGTGACTCCAATAGTGATATTTTCCAGTATATCCCAATAAGTATATAATGCTGCCCCCCTAGTGCCAGTATATTTATATAATGTCCCCCTGTAGTACCAGTATATCATCCTCCTTCATCCCCCCTACAGTGCAAGTATATAATGTTCCCCCTTAGTGCCAGTATATAATGCTATCCCCCAGCACCAGTATGTAATGCTACCCCCCACTGCCAGTATATAATGCTACCCCCAGCACCAGTATGTAATGCTACCCCCCACTGCCAGTATATAATGCTACCCCCCAGCACCAGTATGTAATGCTACCCCCCACTGCCAGTATATAATGCTACCTCCCAGCACCAGTATGTAATGCTACCCCCCACTGCCAGTATATAATGCTACCCCCCAGCACCAGTATGTAATGCTACCCCCCACTGCCAGTATATAATGCTACCCCACTGCCAGTATATAATGCGGCCCCCTTAGTGCCAGTATATAATGCTACCCCCCAGCACCAGTATATAATGCTACCCCACTGCCAGTATATAATGCGGCCCCCTTAGTTCCAGTATACAATGCTGCCCCCCAGTGTCAGCATATAATGTCCCCCGCTTAATGCCAATATTTAATGCTCCCCCTCCAGCGCTAGTATTTAATGCCCCCTTAGTGCAAGTAATTAATGCTCCCCCCCCCTTAGTGCTAGTATTTAATGCTCCTCCCCTTAGTGCCTCTTGCGCTGCTCTGCTCTATCATAGGCTTCAGGTCATAACTGTGCCCCCATCATAGGTAGAGGGGGGCGTCCTAGGTGGGCGCCTAACCATCGTCCCGGCCCTGCTTGAGAGATATCTTTGCATATTCCCTGGAGCATTGAAAATAAGTCTCCATTCAGGATTGGTCTCTACAAGGAGATTTAGCACCCTGCCTAAGCTGCATTCAAGGCATCGCACCCAGCCGGCCAGAATCATACTCTCTACTGATGAAGGACAAGCATCCCGAAACAGCTGTCTACTGATGGATATCTTGCTTGGCGTTTTCCCTTGTCATATTCCAAGGCTTATTAAAAAGTCGCATTTTGACTTATAGGGAGACACTTCCACAAGGTGGCGCTAGTGAGATGGTTTGCTTTGTAAAAGAAGCTGAATATTATGCTGGGAACATTAGAACAGGCATTAGAAACTAAGTATACGAAATAATATATGGCATTTTTGTCAATACAGTGTGCTGTCAGTATCCTACATGGCAGTAAAACTAGACACCCCATTCCCCCAACAATGTCCTAAAACATGATGAAGTGAAGCAGCAGTCACACATAAGAAGGTACATTAGATCTGGAAATCTGAAACACTTCTGAATCCAATGCGTGTCACTCCCACACATATGTCAGCATGTATAATGTGTGTTATAATCCAAAACTATGTGTGAAGAAGGTGTCTCTACCTACACACAGCTGCCTGCTCCAGGGCACCATTATCCTGAATAGGCATAGACCACAGGCGGAGAAAAAAACATCTCAATGCCAGTGTGTTACAACAGTGCTGTGAAAGGAGCTGTGTCCTCTGCCTTTAAGATTTTACGTGTAATCTAGTGGCCCCCTGGGTGAACTACCATGTGTGTGTGGCTCTCGGCTTTGGAGGACTGCTGGTGTACAGAGCAGTTGCTGGGTGGTCACCACATCAGTACTTCCTGTGCAATACTTTATTTCTCCTGCAGGGGCAGAACTCACCAATCACCCATGCTTTTTAGGACCTGCTAAAGATTTGTACCTGTTCTGTGTTTTTGACCCGCGACTGGTTCTGGCTCACTATCATTGATGAAAATCACTGATCAAACAATGAATGTGTCACAATGCGGCCTAGAATTTTGGCTGGGGCTACTGAAAGCTCTTCAAGCCAACCGAGATGCTGGAGCATTATTGGGCCGTGCATGTCAAACATGAAACCCTACAGTTTTGTCTAGATTAAGGTCTCATGCATGACCATAATTTGCATCCGTGTTCAATCCATATTTTTTGGAAGATTGCACACGGACTTAGAAACATTTTGCTTAAAGAAGCTCTCCAAAATGTAACAATAGGCTGCCAATCAGCTGTTCGGGAGAAGCTCCATCACTAAAAATAGGTCTCAAAAAAACCTCATTAAGGGGCATTTACTTTTCATATGGCTGATAGAGGTGCCATGTCATATTACTTGGTGTAAATGCATTTAAGTACTACCATCACAGATGCCATAATCCAGTTTCTCAAGAATAGACTAAAGTAATATATTGTCATCCATGTCAGCTGCTTTTGGTGGGAACAGCCAACAATCTCACGTCTATGGGAATGTAGATGTTTCTGGCAGTGGCTTTATCTTCTCTCCTCATTGAACACATAGATGCTCAGCCAAGTGTGTATGTGTATGGGGAGTGTCAGAAGAGATAGCTGCAGGCTGAACTAGTGTTCGCCAACAGCTATTGAAGATGTATGGGCAATTCACTAAAATGTCTCCTGTGTTAGACCTTGAAAATCAGGACTCCCCAGGCAATGTAAAAAATACCTGCGGATTGACAAGAGAACTGAATGATCCATCCTGATGCTTCTACAATACTTTTCAAAAGGCCATACCACTGAATACCTATTGTCTGAAACAAAGACCACCCATAGGCGGTGTAAATGGAGAGCCTATGAGAGATTATGTAAAAACTAGCCTGAAAGGATGCAGCGTGTTTGACGATGGTCATTTATCTTTCCTGTAGAATTTAAACTTGTCAGGATTCAACAGGACCCTTCCAATTCACTCAGCTCACTCATCAGTTTGACTGTTACGTATTAAGACATGGTCTCTTTAAGAACTTTGACCTCTTACTTAATACAACTTCTTACCAGGAGTAGAAAAACATGGCTGCTGTCTTCCTGAAACACTGCACACATGCTGATGGGTGTTTGGTAATTTTGGTTTGGCTCTATTGAAGTGGATGGAAACAGACAGATAGGTGTGGCACTGCTTGTTGGAAGAAGGCGGCCATTTTTTCTCATCCTGCACAACCCTTTTAAGGAAGCTGAGGGCACTTCCAAAGTGCCTGAGCAATGGGTTCTGCTATTGGATCTCTGCAAAGGTGTATTTGGTCTTTCTGGCTCCATCCAGCCATGAACTATACATCCACATGTAGCCTGCACCTCCTCTGTAGTGGCACATAGGGTCACCTTCCAGTAGGTAAATGTGTTAAAGGCATTTTCCTATCTTAGAAAGTGATGGAACTGGTCGAGGCAGGGAGGTTGGGGCACAGAAACAGTGGAGGAGGCAGCAGCAAGTAGGCAGATATGCTGAGCAGAGCAACAAGAAGACTATAGGCAAACCCCTCACTCAGTGCCGACACAATCTCAATCACGGCACAGGGATTCGGCATCTCTCATCTCGGAGCGAGGGAGGTACATGAGGGCATATAGCAGCGGGCAGGGAGGATCATTGAGAGGAGGCGGGACGTGACGCACCGTGCTAACGGCATCGAGTCCTCAGGACGGTTATATACTTGAGTTCAGGAGGGCAGCTATGACTGTTGGCCAGGTGTATAAGTACCTGATGCTCCTAGCATTAATTCATCTTTAGAGAATCAGGTCGTTATGTACCCGGTCGGCGGGCCATGAGGAAGGTTTGGGTGGCCTCCTGGGCATCGGCCCACCAGGAAATATCCCTGTAGAGTCTATAGCCAGTCCAACCCTTGCCTCCAGTCTCTCCTGACTTTCTTGCAGAAGGACAAGTTCTCCTCTTTAGATGGTCAGGTCTATTTATCACATAGACCTTCAGCACTCTGGTCTAGTACCTCACATGCCTTGTCTGTATTCCATCTTTTGGTCTTAAACATCATCCTTATCTTGGCCCTCCAATGTCCCCATTGGTGGCACAGTGTATGAACCTAGCACCTACCACCAAGCGTTTCCTGGGCGTAGTCATTCTTTCGTATAACCCCTGTAACAGTCACCCAAAAGACTCTCATTCCTTCTCCAGTCACACCATCACATCATGACGTTGCCGCAGATCATCTGTGGCCTGTCATCCAGTCAACCTGCCTTTCATCCACAGCACGACACATCATATACACAGCTATGTACATGAGATAACAATTGAACATCTAAGCAGTCCCTCAGTAAACTTGCAGGCCATTTAAAGAAACAAACAACTGTAAAGGATAAATGGACATTCCATAGGCTGCAAATGGAGGTCACACTGTTTACCCTTCTTATACAGTAGCCCTGCTGACCAAGTGAATGGGACCATGCTGTAGTATTCCTACAGTGATCCATGTATTATACCACAGAGCTGCATTTACAAACCTATACCTATTGCTGCCATTACCAACGAACAGAAATCTGCGCTTATTTTAAAGTACTTTTACTGACTTTTGTGATAAGATTACACCAGCACGAGATCAAACAGCAGATTCTTCTGTTGAAAAAAAAAAAGAAGGCCCTTGGATTTTTGCATTGGATTTTCATTTCTACATGTCCTGGATCCATGTGTGGATTTTTCTCCATTCAATGGAACCTATCTGACTGTGGCCACTAGTTACAATTTCTGCACGGAAACCACCCCAAGAAAAGACATGTCAACTGTATTGCAGTACGGCATGGATTCTTATTTAAATCAAGGGGACTTTATGTTATGTGTCTTCTTACGCAGATTTGGTTCCAGAAAATGTGACAAAACCTTGACAAAAATCCACCATGTGAACATGTCCTTACAATCTTAGAAGCTTGCAGAGCAAAGAATGCTGCTGGGAAGACAATGGCCTATAATATATAAGCAAAGATATAGTACAAAACGTTTATACATAAATTGGAAATTGTGTTTTATATTAGGCTACTTTCACACTTACGTTTGCAGGATCCGTTTGCGAGATCCGTCACAGTCTCTCACAAACGGTCCTGAACTGATCAGTTTTGTCCTAAGGCATTCTGAAGGGAAAAGGATCCGTTCAGAATGCATCAGTTTTGCTTCAGTTCAGTCTCCATTCCGTTTTGGAGGTGACACTAAAACTCTGCTTGCTGTTTTTTGGTGTCCGCATGAAGAAACTGATGCAAACGGATCCGTCATGACTCACAATGTAAGTCAATGGGGACGGATCCGTTTTGTCTGACACAATAGAAAACCGATCCGTCCTCCATTGACTTTCAATGGAGTTCATGACGGATCCGTCTTGGCTATGTAAAAGATAATACAAACGGATCCGTTCAGAACGGATGCAGACGGTTGTATTATCATGACTGATCCGTTGGTGAGAGCCTGGACGGATCTCACAAACGGATCCTGCAAACGCAAGTGTGAAAGTAGCCTAACCTGTGCTTTAAGGTAACCATACATTTAAAGGGAGTACAATATCACTTACTTTTCTTCAGGATAGGTTATTAATATCAGATTGATAGAGGTCTGATGACCAGAAAATCCCACCAATCAGCTGTTTGAAGAGACCCTGGTGCTCTGGTGGGCACTGCAACCGCTTTATTGCATGCCAAGCACAGTGCCTTACATTGTATAGTGGTTGTGCCTGGTATTACAACCAGCCCCGGCCCATTCACTTCAGCGCTGTGGCCTCTTCCTAGGCCATGTGATGTCACATTCAGCAGTCACATTGCCTATATGCAGCTCCATTCAAATGAATGGGCCTGGGCTGCAATAACAAGCACAGCAACTATACAATGTACGGCACCGTGCTTGGCAGGATGTGAGGAGGTTGCAGCACCCATACAGTTGATCTACATGGGTGCTGCAAGTCAGATGCCCATTGATCTAATATTGATGACCTTTCCTGAGGATAGGTCACCAATATTGTACTCCTGGGAAAACCCTTTTAAGATAACTGTCAGCTACTCCTACGGACTCCCCCATAAACATGCATTCTTGGGTTGGCTTTGCACGTTTTTGCAGTGTATGATAAACCATGATTTCATGCTTTTTTCAGTTCTGAAATCCAACATGTCTGACCCTTTCCTCCCATCAGCTATGAGTGGGTTCTCACAACATTTACCTGGTATGCATAGGTGCTTTTAATAAGAGCTGCACCCAGGTTCTACATTGGTCCATAGATGTGGTTCAACGGTGCTAGAGTCTTAAAAGTAGCGAGGATATAAAAGATATTTAAAAAGAAATCAAGAAGGACAACTATTTTTTAAAGCTCTATATGTGGGTTTTATGGACATTAACCCTTGTTTTGCCCTATACCTTTGAGAACAGTCTCATTACAGTTGACGAGTGTTTCAGTTATCAGTACTTCATATAAAGACGGAATCCTTGCTTTCCTTATCAGACCAAACTGCTCCTGAAAATCCGATAGCTGGACGTTATCTTATCTCGTGCTTTCCTCAATTACATGCAGAAAGCTAAAACGTAATAATAGGAAAGGAATCTTCAATTCTGAGGTTAATTTCTCTCACAGCTACAATTACAACCCAAAGTCTAGATTTTAAAGCCCATCGGAGGCACTTCCCAGTCTTAAAAGAGACTTTCCATGGTGACCAGTGAAATGAAGAAGTAGTCTTATGGTGAAGGAATGATGGCCAGCAGAGATTAGGAAGGTCAAGGACCAGTAATGTTATTTTATACATTATTTTATAATTACTAAAAGCTTTCAAGACTGGTAAGTGCAGATGATTTGGGGGCTTTAATTGGAAAAGGCTTTCAAGCCGAGTGTCAGTCAGGATATAAATTCCATTATATATATCTCATAGTGCATTATCTCAGCGTTAGATGGATCTAGGTCTCCATGACTGTATCATTCTGCTATGCTGGTGTGGTGAACCACAGTTTCAGAGGGTGTAATACCTCCATGGTTTGTCATACATCAATCTCCTAGCAGCTATGTCTGTTTCCATGATGTCTTTTAAAACTTGTAGGTATGTCTGGTCCGAGTATCCATAGATAAATGGGATGTTTAGCAAATTTCCAGTTGCTTCTTTTTGGTTGAGGCTGAAAAAAAGGATGAAAGCCCATAAATTACGTTTGGGAGGACTTGTAGATTAAATATTCATATCATGTACCTCTGACTCATTGTCAGCCTGTACCAGGGCTGTGGAGTCGGTGACCATTTTGGTGGAGTCGGAGTTGGAGTCGGTATAAAATGGACCAACTCCGACTCCTAAAATATATAATAAATTGGAACAGTTAGTTTAATGCAGTATGTGCTGAATATATTTTTATAAGAATTTGGGAACATGATGAAATGTCTTATAAATGTCTGTTCTATTTCTGAACTAAGGATCTAGGCTTTCAGTTGAGATGACTGTGTCCTGCTCTTTATGTAGATGCTCAGAAGTTAAACTCCTCTTCTACAGATCAGAGGAAAAAGGCACTGGGAAGGAATGGCTGCACTCATCTCAGATCTACTAGAGCAGAGATCTCAAACTCGTGGTCCTCCAGCTGTTGTAAAACTACAACTTCCATCATGCCAGGAAAGCCTACAGCTATTGGGGCATGCTGGGAGTTGTAGTTTTGCAACAGCTGGAGGACCACGAGTTTGAGATCCCTGTGCTAGAGAAAACAGGATTAAAGGGGTTTTCTCACTAGTTCCAAAAATTAACTTTCAAAATAAAGTGACAGTTAAAATAAGACATTTTCTAAATACAATGGTCAGTACATTTTACTTTAGTCATGAACTATAGACAGTTCAGTAGGTCTCTCACTGTACACAGGTTTCTATGGTAACCTGCAGACCAGAAAGACTGTTATCTGATTGGCTGAGAGCAGGAGTGACCTCAGTAAGTAAAATGTGTTGAGGACTGAGAAGTATGGCTTTACCTGTAATTGTGTTAGAGCCTCCTGCCTCCTGCTCTGTCAGAGTAAGTTAATATATGCTAATAACTGCTGGAGACCCCCACCACGGCCTAAGGAGACATAGTAAGTGCAAACTGCCTTTCAGCCAGTGAATCAATGTGCTGAGAAAACCCCTTTAAGGCAAGCACTTCTTAGTATATCTAAACGTTCAATAAACTGTACATAAATCAATTGTCCAGTGCATGTTCTCTCTGCTTTATGTTTTAGTTTGCTTTTCCTCTGAGCTCATGTTTGGAGAGGTTAGCTGCTCTCATGGCTTCTATCTGCTGCTGATGCAAAACACCTCAGGCCTTATGTATGAAAACTGTCTAGGTGTAGACATTTCTTTGTTGCCCATAGAAACCAATCAGACCTCCCCTTTCATTTCATATAGTGCTCTGGAGAAATGAAAGGGGAGCTCTGATTGGTTGCTATGGGCAACAAAGAAAGTCTTCAGCCTAGACAGTTTTCATGCATCAGGCCCTTAGTGAACTGTACCCAGAGAAAAGCCTGATACTGAAAGTTCAGAGTAAAATATCTAGTAAAACATATATTACAGACTCTTTTTGTCATGACATATCTGTACTATTGATTTATGTAAAGTTTGTTTAAAGTTATCACTTAAACATGCGCCATGTATGAGGGAGTCAGAGTTGGATTAGGGGGTCGGAGTTGGGAGTCGGAGTCGGGAGTCAGGGGAAATTGAGGCATCGGAGTTGGAGTCGGGGCTTTGGCTTACCGACTCCACAGCCCTGCCAGCTACCTGCCCAGATTACCCAAAGGACACTTGCATCTAGGTCCCAGATATCATCTGAAGATTGTCCAAGGCAATATTTATCCAAAAGAAGCTTAGTAGTGGTTTATAGTCCATAACTTACAAACAATAAACCATGGCATGAACCTTTACTGCAATAACCAGAATAAGGCTCTGTTCACATTGCTTTAGGAGGCTTCTTTCTATCAGACTGGGGTTTCTTGGACCCATCAGAGGAAACTACTATATATTAGCATTTTGTTGATTGTTAAAAATATGCTATTAATGCATTCTTACTTTGCATTATTCCCCCCCACACACACACCTGCCTAAATCTTTTGCACATTATATCAGTACTGCTTAATGCAGTGTTTGTATTATGTATTGCTTATGTATTATTTACAGCTCTTGGTAACAACAGGTCATCAATATATCAGCTATAGAAAAGTATGTGCAGCGGAGACTGTGATTGTATAACCCACATACGCCCCACTTACGGTACTTATTGAGTAATTACCTCTTGTTGATGTATTTTTATAGCACAGTAAGTTCACGCCATATTAAATAATACGTGACGTCTGTTAACAGCGCAGGGAGCTTTAACAATGGCACACTGGAGACGTGGCAGAAATCAGGAGTTCGCTATATGAAAACCAACAGGACTTGTTATTTTCATGAAAAGAGTTTACGACCACTTTATGGTCTTTTAGAGAATAGGACAGATCCAGGAGAGCCAACCGTCGTGAAGTTATACCTCTTATGCCAAAACTTACATAAAGACCAAACTATTTCATGAGCATGAAATCTTACCTATACTTTTTTTAAATTTTAAAACAAAGGGTTGAACTGTTGTGCAGTTGCTATAGGAATGACATTTTCCGTCACCTAAAACTTGGCTTCTGATAGTAATGAAGTCAGTGAAGTTCCCTTATTATTGCAAGAAGCCAGGTTTAAGATTAACCAGTATTGTATGGATTCCAAAAAATGGTTTGCCAATAAATTTAGGGAACGTGCACAGCTGTGTAATATGGAGCAATGAGGACCTTGTGTGACACAGGGCCTGGGCATACAGCTTTGCTGTGTGCATTCACCAGGGTATAGCTATAGGGACTACAGAAGTAGTAGTGCCTCAAACCCTCTACTACATACGAAGACATCAGTATCATAAATGGCCCATGGTAGGTGTGGGGTCTGTAACAGATTGTTCACTGGGGCCCAAAAGCTTCATATTATGCCTCTGGCATTGACCCTTACAGTGGCCATTTAAAGCAGATTCAGTAAACTTTAAAATTAAAGGGTGTAGTGTGATGGCTGGTAAAGTACTGGAGGGGTGTACATCTTACACAGAATCCTCAGATGGTAAAAAGAATCAAGAAAGGTGGGGTTGTTTCAACAAAGGATGGTTTACTGAGATACTTTTCTTTAAAGTGTTTTATTGGTTAGATTTGTATGGACAGTTGAATAGGTTGGAAGTGGGATCTGCCATTTCCATCCCCACTCCAGTGCAACACTTTCCCCTAGCCCTGTGATGGCTAACCTCCGGCACTCCAGCTGTGGTAAAACTACAACTCCGCCCACGTGTACATACAGATCCCAACAAGGGGTTGTCCAAGATGTTTAAAAAGAAAACCCGCCAGGGCTTTGTTGTTCTGAATGCAGCAATGATGTGACCATATACTGAATGTGACTGCTGCAGATGACCACTGGTCTCAGTGGTCTCATGCCATATTCCGCTGAGGCCAGTGACTGGCTGCAGCTATCATGTGCGATAAACATGGACGTCACCACTGCAATGTTGTGGAAATTTGGAGAAACATCGCAAAAATGGAGGGTCTGTGGAAAAAAATTATAATTTTTTTCAGTACTACAATATGTTGTGTATTTTTTTTAGACAACTCAGACAACACCTTTGAAGACTGATTTGAAATTGATGGTCAATGACTAAACAAATCTACTGGAGGCAGCTTTAGGATATTTGATATATACTCAACTTTAGATTCTTCCTCTGAATTTGCTATTCTACATGTATGAGTGGCAGAATGATGGGAGAAACCTCTGTCTGTAACATAGGGTAACATTAAATATACTACCTTTTGTGAAGGCATATAGTTTTTAAATTCTCCCTCTCCTCCCTATGGAGTCAAGCATACTTACCTGCCCCTTAACAATTGATTCCAGCTTATTTGCTCTATTACTTTCTTCATCACGCTGTAAAGTTGTGGAATGGACAGAGACCATGTGCCAATGACTGGCAGCAGCCATGAAATGTCCCTAAGTGGCACATGACCCAACGATAAGAGAATAGCGCTGATGGACCAGGAATACAATTTGGGCTCTGTGCAGGGGATTTGTCAAACTGGTGTAAAGTAGAACTGGTTTAGTTGCCCATAGCAACCAATTAGATTCCACCTTTCATTTTGCAAAGGAATATGGTAAAAAAATAATGGTGGAATCTGATTGGTTGCTATGGGCAACTAAGCCAGTTCTACGTTACACCAGTTTGATAAATGACCCCCTGTGTCCCTAGAGCTTTATTAACTTAATCACAATGTATAAGCTCAACCTCCCTTTGTGCCCAAGGTAGGGTTTTGGAATGTGTCCCTCTGCAATCACTCCCTGAAATTAAACTTGACAATTTATCTGTAGGATGACGAATTATCTGTTTAGTTGGGTTTCCCCTTATCGGTGGTTCCAAGTGCGGTGGTGTCAAGCAGCCCCTGAAAGGTGCTTCATTTTTATACTTGCAATCAATCAACTTTATCATAATCTGCAAACGTTATCAATGTCATACTGTATATATTGGCCAATTTACATGAGCAGATAATCAGGACAATTATTGGGATTGAATAGAGTCATGTGCATTTTTTCCTGATAATCACCCAGTGTAAATGTCCCACCAATCACCCAACAAACATGCAAAATGCTTGTTTGTCTGGCGAAGATTGCCCTAGTCACATTGTCCTGTCTTGCCAACAACCACAGATTCTGTATAGGGATGAACGATCGTAGTAGTGATTGTTCATCCTCATACAGACAAGATGATTGCTGCATGTACAGGCTGCAAAACAATTGGGCAATGATCAGAAATAGTTGGTTCCTGATCATTGATCTAGTGTTTCGACCCATGGATAACTTAAACAGTCACTGTACTTTCACACAATTAAAGGGGTTCTCCGAGTTATATATATTGATGACCTATCCTCAGGATAGGTCATCAATATCAGATCGGCAGGGGTCCGACACCCGGCACCGATGAGCTGTTTGAAGAGGAGGCGCGCGCCATATCAGCGCTGCCTCCTCTTCACTGTTTACATGTGGCCGACACGGGGGTAGTGGTGAGTAGGTGTAATTACACCTCACCGCCCCATTCCTTTCTATGGGAAGAATCACTTCCATAGACTTGTATGGGAGCGATTCTTGAAAACAAAGTGGGAAGTAAGGCAAAAGAGGTCACAGCAGTACAGTGTTGGCAGATTGCACAGAAGGGAGATTCCCCCTGCTTGTGAGAGAAATGCATCTAGCTGTGCAACTGAACCAGGAAATAATATGGCTGCAAGAGACATTAGGGATGCCCCAAAAAGTGCCTTCACAGTTATGATTGTACAAAGAATCACAGACATTATGCAAACTTTTTTTGAATACTCAGGTACGCTTTAAATTTTTTGTTTAATTACTGTAGATGGGGGAAAAGGGAGTAAACTTTGTGTAAGCAGTTAGAAGTCTGAATGTGTATCTGAAAACAGAAGGGTGCACCCAGGCTAAGAATCACATGTAATGAATTTTTAAATTAAAAATAGTTGGTTTACTCAGGCTCTGCTGTCAACGAGTGTAACTGAACCTATGTGAGTGGGCAGCAGCCTGATTTGCAGAGCTCACATTCAGCAGTGAAGGTCATTTCTGCTGTAATCCAAGGCACTTGAGTGTATGAAGCAATGGTAACTATGAAATCTAAGCTTCAAACCAATGGGGGAGAAGAATTACTACTGTAAAATTATTAACATCCATAGCCAACAAAGTTGAAAAGGTGGTCATGGCATTAACATACTGAACAGTGTTCTCAAGCACACTTCCTTGAGCAGGCATCATAGAAATTAGTGACGTTCCATTCCTTAGCAGAATCTATGTAACGAGTGGTACATTTAAGAGGGGTTCATGAATAAGACATAAAACGGTCTCTGACTTTACAGTGCAGCCTGTAACTGAGCACGTTGGGAATAACAGCCTCCACAGCAGTTTCTTCCGGGTTGGTTTGCACCAATGTGACTGTAGGATATGCAGTCTGTCCTATTCTTTGAGTCTCCAAGAAGCTACTACCTGCCATCGCCTGCAATGCCTTTTCGCACTCATTGGCGTCTAACAGTGTACCAACCTCCCATGACCATGAACATGCTGGTTGCATGATATCTAAGCTGCAACTAATAGAATGGTCCCCAAGCCCAAGAGGGCAATCACAGTTCCAGTCCAAAGTCACAAAAATGCGGGTACCATCTAGAAAGGAACACACTGGCATTCACCATATTTGTAGATGTAGACAACTCACTAGGTTACAAATGCAGCTTAAAGGGAACCTGTCATCTCCGAAACACCCCCTGAACTAGAGTAAGCGTTGTATAGTGTAAGTGATGCTGAATCCGAATATGTAAGTTTTATCTTCATACTCACTTCCATTCTGACGCTGTGCTCCCACAAACCAGCAGTAAAATGCACTGAGCGGACTCTTCTTTGAGTCCTCTCCATTATTTGAGTGAGCACTGGAGTCCACTAAGTGGATTTTACTGCTGCTTTGTGGGAGCACAGAGTCAGAATGGAAGTGAGTATGAAGATAAAACTTACATATTCGGATTCAGCACCACTTACACTATACACCGCTTACTCTAGTTCAGGGGGTGTTTCGGAGATGACAGGTTCCCTTTAAGCAGTGTACTGGCTCTCCTTAAAGAGATCAGCCCTGTATGGAGACTTACGGGAAGTGTTCCATGATATTAAATATCCGAAAACTGTGATTGCTGATCCAATTGCAGACATTTATCTGCTCAAATGCCACGATCAATTGTGACTACGGCATTTAAGGCCGCTTTCCCAAGAATGCAAAGCTCCTGGGGCCGGAATGTCTCACCCTTGCTGAGATCAGGAAAGGTGTTCCTTAGTGGTGATAGGCCTGAGCCTATACGAGGCTACCAGGCCTATCACGGGTATATTACAATGTGGCAGGACTGCATTGGAATATACTGAATTTCACAAACACTAATGTATAAACCTGATAATTGCACCCCTAAGGGGGAGCTAAAAAATAAACAAAAAAATAAAAATTCAACAAATCACCCCCCCCCCTTTCCCCATAATAAAAATAAACAATACAAAAATAAATATCATAGGCATCGCCGTGTCTGAAAATGCCTAAACTGTTAAAATATATAAGTATTTATCCTGTGCTATGAATGCTGAAATGGAAAAATAAAATCTAAATGGCCATTTAAAACTTGTCGCACAAAAAACAACCCCTTATACGACTATGTGAACGGAGAAATAAAAAAGTTATGGCTCTGGGAAGGCAGGGAGTGAAAAACAAAAATGCAAAAATGGAAAATCGCTATGTCAGGAAGGGGTTAAAGTCAAGACGAGCCTTGTCTTCGCTTTCTTGATTACCCGCAAAGGCCTCTCACCCAGTTAAGCCAGTTCTCTCTGCTCTGCACTGATGAGCAGCGCAATCACCCCAAAATAGATGTCTGCAGATGAGATACTGGCTTGGCCATAATCCTGTTTAAAAGATTATATCTCAAGACCTGTTTAAAAGGTTGAACACAAGGGAGATTTATCATGAGGGGAATTTTTTATATCAGTTATGCAGGAGTCACATAATGTATTCCAAGTTTATTGAATGTCACACGAAGTTTGATAAATCTGTGCATCTTTAAGTCTAACACTTCTGTCTTGAGATTTCCTCCACTTTTGTCACCACCCCTTTTACTGGCCTAAGATTGCAACATTTATTTTTTTATTTAAAAAAAAAAAGTTGCAGTTAAAGGGGTATTCTCATCTTAGACAATGGGGGCATATCCCTAGGATATGCCCCCATTGTCTTATAGGTGCGGGTCCCACCGCTGGGACCCGCACCTATATCCAGAACGGAGCGGGGAGCGCTGCGCCTGGAGGACCCCGGGTTTCCGTCCACCACCAGGCGCAGCTCCCCGCTGCGCTTATAGAAATGAATGGGAGCGGAGCGCGCAAGCGCGGCCACCGCTCCCATTCATTTCTATGGAGCCGACGGAAGTAGCCGAGCCAGCGCTCGGCTATTTTCGGCGGCCCCATAGAAATGAATGGAGGGCGGCTGCGCATGCGCAGTGCGCCCTCATTCAGTTTGGGGGCTCCGTTCTGTATATAGGTGCGGGTCCCAGCGATGGGACCGCCACCTATAAGACAATGGGGGCATATCCTAGCAATATGCCCCCATTGTCTAAAATGAGAATAACCCTTTAATAAATCTCACTTAAAGGGGTATTTTGGTTGTCACAATCTATTTCCTATCCATAGGATAGATGATAAGTATTAGACCAGCTGATCACAAGAACGAGCTACCTAAAATGAATGAAATGAAAAGGTTAGCATTCAGAGACAGCTGAATAAAGCAACGTGTTGCTCAGTTCATGTCGGTGGCTCCGAGGTCTACAGTGTCTCCATTCTCATGATTGGTGAGTCCCAGCGGTAGGACCCCCACTAATCTAACTTGTAACATCAGCTTGACAGGCTAACCAAGTCCTCTTTCCTACACACTTCCCAAAAATGGAATGAGTGGTGTAAAGAATGCAAAACGTTTCAGCATTTTTTGCAAGTAAGCTGAAGAAGTCACAAAGCTCTATTTTGTAACTTTTTGAAGCCAGAATTCTGGACCACAGGGCTTGAAGTGAATGGGGCTGACCTTCAACACACAAATTATGGACAGCTGCGGCACTGTCTTTGGAAGACAACAGCCAGACAACCCCTTTAAGCTCCTCTGCCTTTCAATAGGTGGCGCCAGAGGCTCAGATTTCTCTATGTGCACACTTGATTCCACGTCTGTACTGAGAAGAGACCTGTTTACAGTGTTCATTTTAGGACATGGTCAGATATCCCACTGTAATTCCGTGGCTTGAGACGGTCGTTCAATGTGAGCCTCCTATGTAGTAAGCAGATGCTGGTCGTATATTATACAGCAGTTATCCACTCTTGTGCTCCTTTCTTGTGCGTGCTTCTCACTGCTGGGTAAATATAGCAGCAACCTGTGAGACATTATTCTTGTGAGTAATTTCATTTTGACACCAGAAGAATCTATGTCTGGTCTGAGATAGACTGTGCCCTCCCGTAGATGATACCATCAGGCCTGTCCACTCCGGTCTTCTTCGTTTCTAATCCCTTTGTGTGTCACATACCATCTTATAATATCTGTGTGAAACACGTATACACGTGGAAAATAAGTGCCGTTACTGCAGCCAGAGTCAGATTTCAGGGAAATCTTAGCAGCACAATGATAAATATGCTTATGTCATTAAGCAGCAAAAAATATATTGAAAAAAAAAGTAAAAAATAAAATAAAATAAAATGTAATTTAGACCATAAGACATTGCATAGCTCCCAAAGCTATAGGGCCCTACTGTACCTCCATATGACTCCTTATAGGAATCCAAGTAATGGAGCTATATTACCCAAGAATATGGCACAGTGCAGAGGCTCCACAATATATGGGTGAAAGATGTGCCTCCATATAGCCTCTATGCACACATTTCTGCTATGTTCATCATGGGGTCTTGAAAGGGCTGCCTCATGAAGATGACCCTAGTCCATATGACCTATTAGAGCAGAGGTCGGCAACCTCCGGCACTCCAGGTGTTGTGAAACTGCAACTCCGAGCATGCACACTTGCTCAGCTGTTCTTGGAAGCGAAAGGAGAATGCTGGGAGTTGTAGTTTCACAACAGCTGGAGTGCCATAGGTTGATGATCCAGATGTCATAGAGAGGGGGCCCCTGCTCCAGACCCCTCTCTATGAGCCAGAAGGGAGAGCTGGTCTACAAGGGTACGGCCACACATAAAATAAACCGTACAGATGTTCCACAGCAGAAGTGCACACAGAAAATCCACAGTAGCAGTGGAACGGTGCCCACACCGGAATCTACACATAATCTGACATATGGTGTGGATACTAACTCTGCAGCAAGTCAATTTATGTAGCAGATGTCTGCCATGGGTTCATCTTTTGCCATGCAGAAGGTGGAATCTGCCACAAATCTGCAGCATTTCCAAGATTTGGTGTGGCGTTTGGTGTTATAGATTTCACCGAGATCCGCTGCTGTACCCTGAGGGTGCCTGTACACGGTGCCAATTTGTGTGCAGAAAATCTGTGTGAAATCCAAACCAAACAGCACAAAAAAATATTTGTCAAATTTTTGGTGCATTTTTATGCAGTTTTTGGTGCGAATATCCCGCAGATCTCTCCATGAAAAAGGATGAAATCCACACAAAAAAACTAAATATAGCAATTGATATGATGCAATTTTCAAAATCCCCACCAGGTCAATTTACGCACCTAAGAAAAAAGCAAAGTGCACATGGGATTTGTCTAATTTCATACACTTTGCTGTATTAGGCCTCATGCACATGAACGTATTTTGTTTCCATGTCTGTTCCGTTTTTTTTTTTGGATAGGATACGGACCCATTCATTTCAATGGATCAGCAAAAAATACTGACAGCACACTGTGTGCTGTCCGCATCCGTATGTCGTTCCGTGGCCGCGCAAAAAAAATAGAACATGTCCTATTCTTGTCCGTTTTGCGGACAAGAATAGGCATTGTTACAATGGATCCGCAAAAAAAAACGGAAACACAGATGCCATACGGAACGTCATCCGTTTATTTTTTTTGTGGATCCGCAATTTGCGGACCGCAAAACACATATGGTCGTGTGCATGTAGCCTAATGCTGTGTTTTTTCCCGCACAAAAATCTGTCGCACGTAACCAGCACCATATGCAGGCATCCTTCGGGCGGCTGTAATTTTGATAGACTTGAGCCATCCTTGTATTGTAGATAGAGATGAGCGAACGTGCTCGTAACGAGCACTGTACCGCTCGGCTCCCCTGCGCTGCGCCCTCCTCACCCGACGGAAGCGGCTGCCTGCGCCAATGCGAGCGCAGGGGAGCCAAGCGGTACAGTCCTCGTTACGAGCACGTTCGCTCATCTCTAATTGTAGAGGAAATGCCAAATTGGCCGCGATTCACAGAAAAATCGGCTGTGTATTATTGCCCCGCGACTACATTTTTTTTCCTGGGAAGGTGGGGAAGGGGTTGGTGGCATTTCTGAAAATTTGAACAACTGACTTTCTTGAGGAACAAAAAAATGTCAAGTTCAATAAATGCGTTAACAAACTGTGGCTGATCTTATAATACATCATTTTAACAATTTGGGTAGAAGTGAGCGTCGTATATCCCTGGTTAATTTGCTTTATCGTAGGGCGACCTCTAGTGGTGAACTATATAATACAAAACAATTCAACTTCCAAAAGATCTAGGATTATTGATCTTTTATTGTTTATTATCTACATGATGCTCTGATAGTAATATAGCACCAACCTATTCCTCAGAGTTTTACAATTGGATGGATAGACTGTAGTATGGGAGAATGGGAGTCATAGTTTATTGGCTGGCAGGTTGCTAAATGGAGATGAGGAATGCTATATCCTGAATACACAGAGACCATGATTATCAGTTCATCCTGTAAATCCTGCAGTTGTACCAAGTCTGGTTTGTGGTCGCTGTAAGGCCTCATGCACATGACTGTAGTTTTGGTCCACATCTGATCCGCATTTTTGTGGATTAATTCACCTCAATGGGGCAGCAAAAGATGCGGACGGCATACCGTGTGCAGTCCGCATCCATATGTCTGTTCTGCGGCCAAGTAAAAAAAAATAGAACTATTCTTGTCTATTTTGCGCAGTGCAGGACATACCGATACGCAAAATGCAGAACGCACACGGTCGGTATTCATGTTTTGCGGATCCACAATTTGTGGACCTCAAAAACGGCTATGGCCGTGTACACGAGTCCTAATATTGTTTGTAGTGCTCAGGTTACAGTGAAAAACTGCAGTTCTACTAAAACTCATGGATCCATTTCCCAATCAGTGGCAATAGCCTTATGTATATTTTCAGAACAGATGTAAAATTCACTACAGAATGTACAACAATAATACATGATACTATGGTGCCCTCTAGTGGTAACGTTGGTAAGTTATCCAAATGGAATAATGTTTACAGTGCAAGCTCACATACCGTTACATACGTGATTCTAAAAAAGTCGCAGGAGTGAATTCTGAAGGAATGGCTTTCCCAATATTTAATGTTGCCAGATTTTCCATGAGATAGATGATGATAGATGAGCCCACAGGATGCATTTCAACTGCGTGAGTGTGAAGCACACGACAGTGGTTTTGATCCACACATGATCTGCAGTTTTTGCAGAATGGATATGGACTGTCAAACAGGCTAGAGCAGCGCTAACATCTGCACATTAGTGCCACTGATGTCCCTGGGAACACTGCTAGGCAAAAGCCTCCGCCTAGCAATGTCAAAATGTAAACAAACGGCCCTTGCCCATGAAATGCTCCGATGCTCCACTCATAGGGGCTGGAGGGGTGAAGATGGGGTAATCCCTGACAGGAATCTGACTTGGCCATTCCAAAACACAAATGTTTTCTTGTGTGATTCAGGTCCTTGTCATGGTGCATCTCCAAATGCAAACACAATGCAACAGCACTCTGCAAACATTAAATACATGGATTATAAATGGTTCTAATGCTATATTCACTATATAACTGAATATGAGGTCACCAATGACAAGGTGACCCCTTATAGGTGGGAACCTACTCTAAAGTGGCACACCCAGTGGCGTAACTAGGGTATAACGGGTCCCAGTGCAAAGTTTGGATCAGGGCCCCCCCACCCCTTCCCCCATTTATATAAAGAGGCGGCAATTTTTTTTACACTAAGCCCAATGCAGGGCTACACTCACCCAGCCCTAACTAAAAATCTGGTTCTACCTCATCCAGGTGTGTGTCGCTGGTGTCGGCGTGATGTCCGGATGGATCCAGAACAAGGTCCCTGTGGTGCCAGAAAAAAAAGAATAATAACATAAGGTGCCCCTCTCAGTGACTGTGCCCCTGTGAAATATCACAGCAGGGCCCCCTCTCAGTGCTGCCTGACTATGTGCCCCCTCACATGTAGGTAGTATGACCCCTCTCCTTGTGCCTATGGTTGTACCCCTACCCATGCATATGTGCCCCCTCTCAGTAGTTATTCCAGATATGGCCCCCTCACAAGTTATAGGCCAGATATGTGCCCCCTTACAGTGTGTTATGCCCCCTCACAATGGTTATGCCCCTCCCTCACAGTAGTTATGCCAGATAGGTGCCCCCTCACAGTTATGTGCCAGCCAGATAGGTATGCCCCCTCTCAGTAGTTTATGTGCCCAGATTAGTGTATGCCCTCAGTAGTTATGGCCACATAGTGGTTTATGGCCAGGTATGTGCCCCTCACATGGCCAGTTATGTGTGCCCCCCCCGTGCCCCCTCACTCACAGTAGTTATGCCCACATATGCATGGCCAGATGCCCCCCTAGTAGTTATGCCCAGTCCTATGTTCAGTAGTTTATGTGCCCCCTCCTCACAGTAGATTAGGTGCCACCCACTGTCCACTACCCAGTAGTTACCTGCCCCCCTTTGCCCCCTCACCTCCAATCGGCAGCTTTAAAAAAAAACAAACAAAAAAAAACACATACTACCTTCTTCCCTGAGGACGCGCTCCCGCTCTCACATTGCGCTGCTGGCTGTGCTGGAGGCCTCTTGCCGGGATTTCAGCGCTCCTCACACAGAGAGCAGCACCATGTGTGGCCTGCAGGGGGAGCGCTGGAGCTCTGAAGAACAGTGAAGCAGGAAGCTCCCTGCTTCACTATGGAGACCATCAGCCCGGCAGTGACAAGAACTGCCGGGCAGTGTAAGTGCCCCCTCCTCCCCCCCCTCCATCCGCTGCAAAACAGACATGAGCATGGTATGTGGACCACCGATCAGATGGTCATGGCCTATCCTCAGGGTTGGGCATCACTTGTAACAGGTTGGATAACCCCTTTAATCATATGTAGAGACTTTAAAATGATATACGATACTACTCTAAATACCATAAGGCTAAATACCATGGTAGTGGGAGATCCCACAACTCTAAATACCATGGTAGTGGGGAGATCCCACACTCTAAAATACCATGGTAGTGGGGAGATCCCACTACTCTAAATACCATGGTAATGGGGAGATCCACTACTCTAAATACCATGGTAGTGGAAAATCCCACTACTCTAAATACCATGGTAATGGGAGATCCCATTATTCTGGGGAGATATACCATGGGGGATAACAGTGCGGAGTGAGATCCCACTACTCTAATTACCATGGTGGTGGGAGATCCCATTACTCTAAATACCATGGTAGTGGGAGATCCCATTACGGTAAATACATGGTAGTGGGGAGATCCCACTACTCTAATTACCATGGTGGTGGGGAGATCCCACTACTCTAATTACCATGGTAGTGCGGAGATCCCACTACTCTAATTACCATGGTAGTGCGGAGATCCCATTACTCTAAATACCATGTAGTGGGAGATCCCATTACGGTAAATACAGTGGTAGTGGGGAGATCCCACTACTCTAAATACCATGGTAGTGGGGAGATCCCACTACTCTAAATACCATGGTAGTTGGGGAGATCCCACTACTCTAAATACCATGGTAGTGGGGAGATCCCACTACTCTAAATACCATGGTAATGGGGAGATCCCACTACTCTAAATACCATGGTAGTGGGGAGATCCCATTACTCTAAATATCATGGTAGTGCGGAGATCCCACTACTCTAATTACCATGGTGGTGGGGAGATCCCATTACTCTAAATACCATGGTAGTGGGGAGATCCCATTACGGTAAATACAGTGGTAGTGGGGAGATCCCACTACTCTAAATACCATGGTAGTGGGGAGATCCCACTACTCTAAATACCATGGTAGTGGGGAGATCCCACTACTCTAAATACCATGGTAGTGGGGAGATCCCACTACTCTAAATACCATGGTAATGGGGAGATCCCACTACTCTAAATACCATGGTAGTGGGGAGATCCCATTACTCTAAATATCATGGTAGTGCGGAGATCCCACTACTCTAATTACCATGGTGGTGGGGAGATCCCATTACTCTAAATACCATGGTAGTGGGGAGATCCCATTACGGTAAATACAGTGGTAGTGGGGAGATCCCACTACTCTAATTACCATGGTGGTGGGGAGATCCCACTACTCTAATTACCATGGTAGTGCGGAGATCCCATTACTCTAAATACCATGGTAGTGGGGAGATCCCATTACTCTAAATACCATTGTAGTGGGGAGATCCACCTATCAAACACCAGCACCCACAACAAGAAGATCTTTATGAAATTTGGTGCATACATGATTCCAGAGAAGGAAATTCTCTTATTTCTCCAGTGCATCGCACATACTCCCGGACTGATCACTTTTTAGTAAATAGATCTGCTCTACACATAGCCAGCAATACTACAAGTGATCTAATTAAATGGTCAGATCACGTGGCAATCACCTTTTCTCTGAATGAACCGTATGCCACTTCCAACTCCAATCTTTGACCTTGCAACTCATTTCTAATGACAAACCCCTCATTTCCATCTGAAATAGAAAATGCTTTAAAATATTAATTTAATCTGACTACAGTCTGAGTTACAAGTCAATTTCCCTGTAGGTTGTCCCACAAAAAATATTCTACAGTTTCCAAACCAGCACCTAGATCTGAATACATTTGTAACTGCATGTAATGAAAAATTTTGCACAGGCACTGGGTTACCCAGTAAAATCTATCTGTCCAGCTTACTGAGAAGGCTGCACATGCTCAGTTTCATCCTTCAACTGCTTCCTGAGCTGTGATAGGGAGAGCATGGACACACCCCCTTAGCTGCAGCAGAAAAGACACTCCTCTTGAGCTGTCAGCTTGATATAAATCTATCAGAGCAATGAATGTGGAGATCTCTGATCCATGTGAGGTACAGGGCTGGTTCTAGATTTGTTAGAAAGAGATTGTCATGTACTTTATGATCTCTGATTCTCATTTTTTACATTAGTCAAGGATAACTCCTTTAAGATAGGCCATAAAGCCAAAAAAGAGAAAAAAGATGTGTTGATATGTTGTCTAACATCAAGACCCTTGAAGCACAGAACAAAATACAATGAAAACTCTTTGAGCCGACCATCCAAATATGCACAAAAAATGGTCTTTAGAGGGGTGGTCCACTCAAAGAAAAAAGTATACAGAATGCAAAAGTGTCTGATGATGTTAGCAAACATGAACAGCCCTCAAAAATGACAAATAATATTTAAAGAGACAAAATTAATGCATTCACACACAACCTGTCCCAGACTATGACTAATAAAACAGGCTTGGTACATGACATCATGACCACATGCATAACCATAGGTGACTTCCCTCTCTTTCTCCTTTCCCATTGTGACCCTTCACTTACCCAGTTTAAGATAGTCCCCTCCTTCTTGGTCCACAACATGGCAGTATCCCTACTTACTGATCCACAGCAGGGCACCTGTCTAAATCTTGCTCCCCAGCATAGCATTCTTTTTATTTGTAGTCTCCAGTATGGTAACCTAATCCTTGGTTGTCCCTGGCATGGTTCTATTCTTGGTTTACTTCTTATTCCTAGTCCCCACCATAGATCCCCTCTCCCTACTGGCCCCTAGTTTGGCTCCCCTCTTATTCCTGGTTCCTAGCATGGTTCCTTCTAATCACATCAGTGGTCCACAGCACGACTCCTCCTCTCACTCCTGGTCCACCGCATACTTCTCTTATTCCTGGTCTTCAGTGTGGCTCCTCTTCTTATTCCTGGTCCTCATTGCTCTACCTCTTATTCTTGGTTCCCAGCTTGGACCCCCCCCCCTTATTCTTGGTCCCTAGCATGGATCCCCCTACCATAGGAGAACTACCAGAGAAGACCACAAGAGGTGGCTCCATAACTTAATGGACACAACTGGCACCCAACAGACTAACTATTATGAAGTCCACCAAGTTTCCATCATAGTGTCATAAGCCTCCAAAGCAGAAGTGGCCTAAAAGAGAAATCTATAGATGGCTGATCAGCAGAATTTGTTTAGATTAGTAATATAGTAACATAGTTTATAAGGCCGAAAAAAGACATCTGTCCATCCAGTTTGGCCTGTTATTCTCCAAGTTGATCCAGAGGAAGGCAAAAAAAAACCCTGTGAGGTAGAAGCCAATTTTCCTCACTTTAACGGAAAAAATTCCTTCCCGACTCCAATCAGAATTATTCCCTGGATAAACGACCCATCTCTAGTAACTATAACCTGTAATATTATTACCCTCCAGAAATACATTCAGACCCCTCTTAAACTCTTTTAGTGAACTTACCATCACCACCTCCTCAGGCAGAGAGTTCCATAGTCTCACTGCTCTTACCGTAAAGAATCCTCTTCTATGTTTGTGAACAAACCTTCTTTCCTCCAGGCGCAGAGGATGGCCCCTCGTCATAGTCACAGTCCTGGGGATAAATAGATCATGAGAGATCTCTGTACTGACCCCTGATATATTTATACATAGTTATTAGATCTCCCCTCAGTCGTCTTTTTTCTAAAGTGAATAACCCTAATTTTGATAATCTTTACTGTAGTCCACCCATTCCAGTTATTACTTTAGTTGCCCTCCTCTGAACTCTCTCCAGCTCTGCTATGTCTGCCTTGTTCACAGGAGCCCAGAACTGTACACAGTCCTCCATGTGTGGTCTGACTAGTGATTTGTAAAGTGGCAGGACTATGTTCTCATCACTGGCATATATGCCTCTTTTGATGCAACCCATTATCTTATTGGCCTTGGCAGCAGCTGTCTGACATTGGTTTCTGCAGCTTAGTTTGCTGTTCACTAAAATTCCTAGGTCCTTTTCCATGTCAGTGTTACCCAGTGTTTTACCATTTAGTATGTACTGGTGACTTGCATTATTCCTTCCTATGTGCATAACCTTACATTTGTCAGAGTTAAACCTCATCTGCCACTTCTCTGCCCAAGCCTCCAATCTATCCAGATCCATCTGTAGCAGTGTACTGTCCTCTGTACTATATATACAGTGTACTGTCCTCTTCTGTGTTAATCACTTTACACAGTTTAGTGTCATCTGCAAAAATTGATATTTTACTGTGCAAGCCTTCTACAAGAACATTAATAACTATATTGAAGAGAATAGGGCCCAATACTGACCCCTGTGGTACCCCACTAGTGACAGTGACCCAATCTGAGTATGTGCCGTTAATAACCACCCTCTGTTTTCTATCACTGAGCCAGTTACTTACCCACATACAGATATTTTCTCCCAGGCCAAGCATTCTCATTTTATATACTAACCTTTTATGTGGTACAGTGTCAAATGCTTTGGAGAAGTTCCGATATACAACATCCATTGATTCGCCGCAGTCAAGTCTAGAACTTACCTCCTCATAGAAACTGATTAAATTAGTTTGACATGAACGATCCCTTATGAAGCCATGCTGATATGGAGTAATTTGCTTATTTTCATTGAGGTACTCCAAGATAGCATCTCTTAGAAAACCCTCAAACAGTTTACCCACGACAGATGTTAAACTTACCGGCCTATAGTTTCCAGGCTCTGTTTTTGGACCCTTTTTGAATATTGGCACCACATTTGCTATGCGCCAATCCTGTGGAACACTCCCCGTCAGTATAGAGTCCTTAAATATCAGAAATAAGGGTCTAGCAATGACATTACTTAATTCTCTTAGGATACGGGGGTGTACGCCATCCGGTCCTGGCGATTTGTCTATTTTAATCTTTTTAAGACGTCGCTGTACTTCTTCCTGGGTCAGACAGGGCACTTTTAATGGGGAATTTACTTTTATATTCTGTATTTCATCTGACAGATTATTTTCCTCAGTGAATACAGTGGAGAAAAAAATATTTAATAGTTTTGCTTTCTCCTCATCGCTCTCTACAACTCCCCCCTCATTACTCTGTAAGGGGCCGACACCTTCAGGTTTATACTTTTTAGTATTTATATAATTGAAGAACATTTGAGGGTTTGTTTTACTCTCTTTAGCAATTAATCTCTTGGTCTCTAGTTTGGCTGCTTTTATTTGTCTTTTACATATTCTATTTTTTTCCTTATAGTTTTTCAATGCTTCCTCACTCCCCTCCTGTTTTAGTGATTTAAATGCTTCCTGTTTGTCATTTATTGCTTTCTTTACAGTTCTATTTATCCACATTGGTTTTTTCTTGTTCCTTAACCTTTTATTCCCATAAGGTATGTACCTCTCACAATTAGATATTAGGATGCTTTTAAAAATATCCCATTTGTGGCTGTATTTTTATTTTTGAGGACTTTGTCCCAGTTAGTTAGGCCTATGGCTCTCTTAGTTGTTCTGTCAGGTCTATTGGTTAATACTAAGTCCAGTATGGCCGTCCATCTAGTCGGGTCCTGAACCAGTTGGGAAAGGTAATTGTCTTTATGTGTTATTTCCAAGAACCTGTTTCCTTTATGAGATATACAGGTTTCAGTTTCCCAGTCTATATCTGGGTAGTTGAAATCCCCCATAATAATGACCTCATTATGATTTGCCGCCTCGTCTATTTCGTTTAGAAGTAGATTTTCTGTGGACTCTGGTATATTAGGTGGTTTGTAATAAAGTTCTTAGTATTTTATTATTGTTTTTGGCTCCATTTATTTCTACCCACAGTGACTCCACATGTTCATGTCCCTCACTTATATCTTCCCGGAGTGTGGGCTTTAGACAGGACTTTACATAAAGGCAGACCCCTCCCCCTCTCCGGTTTTGGCGATCCTTTCTAAACAGACTGTAACCCTGTACGTTAACTGCCCAGTCATAGCTATCATCCAGCCATGTCTAAGTTACTCCCACTATGTCATAGTCCTCCTCACACATCACTAATTCCAGTTCACCAGTTTTATTAGTCAGGCTTCTGGCATTAGTGTACATACACTTAAGAGGTCTATGTATATTTTTTACCCCACTTTTTAAATTACTATTACCTGTGAAGTGAATATCTGGGGTTTTTGGGTTACTTTGGTTGATGTTTTGCCCAGTCTTCTCCCTACATTCTTCACTAACCCCCCACTGTCCCCTCCTATGACCCACTCTCTATCTACACTATCTACCCCCTTATTAGTATATCTTTAGAACTGTAGTCAGATGTTTGTGTTACTATAGAAACAAGCTCGTTTTCCCATCTTCAGACCTGCACATTCTCTTCTTAATTGGCAGCTCGAAATATATTTAAAATATTTGCAACAGTTTTTCTCATCAACACCTTATGATAGAATTCTAATTTTGTGATAGCTAAAATATAAAAAACTTTCCTGTTTATTGCAGTAACCTTTGCAGATTTCCTCTTTCTGATTAGGGTTTAATGGAAAAAAAATCTCAACACACTCTGTCTACTCAAAAATAATCAAAATCCCATTCATCCTTCACTGCCTGCCCTGACCTCGGACTGTTTTCTGTATTACACATACTCTGCCTGCCCTGACCTCGGACTGTTTTCTGTATTACACATACTCTGCCTGCCCTGACCTCGGACTGTTTTCTGTATTACACATACTCTGCCTGCCCTGACCTCGGACTGTTTTCTGTATTACACATACTCTGCCTGCCCTGACCTCGGACTGTTTTCTGTATTACACATACTCTGCCTGCCCTGACCTCGGACTGTTTTCTGTATTACACATACTCTGCCTGCCCTGACCTCAGGACTGTTTTCTGTATTACACATACTCTGCCGGCCCTGACCTCGGACTGTTTTCTGTATTACACATACTCTGCCTGCCCTGACCTCGGACTGTTTTCTGTATTACACATACTCTGCCGGCCCTGACCTCGGACTGTTTTCTGTATTACACATACTCTGCCGGCCCTGACCTCGGACTGTTTTCTGTATTACACATACTCTGCCTGCCTGACCTCGGACTGTTTTCTGTATTAACATACTCTGCGGCCCTGACCTCGGACTGTTTACTGTATTTTACAACATACTCTGCCTGCCCTGACCTCGGACTGTTTTTCTGTATTACACATACTCTGCCGGCCCTGACCTCGGACTGTTTTCTGTATTACACATACTCTGCCTGCCCTGACCTCGGACTGTTTTTCTGTATTACACATACTCTGCCGGCCCTGACCTCGGACTGTTTTCTGTATTACACATACTCTGCTGCTGGCCCTGACCTCGGACTGTTTTCTGTATTACACATACTCTGCCTGCCCTGACCTCGGACTGTTTTCTGTTTACACATACTCTGCCTGCCCTGACCTCGGACTGTTTTCTGTATTACACATACTCTGCCGGCCCTGACTCGGACTGTTTTCTGTTACACATACTCTCGGACCTCGGCTGTTTTCTGTATTACACATACTCTGCCGGCCTGACCTCGGACTTTTTCTGTATTACACATACTCTGCCGGCCTGACCTCGGACTGTTTTCTGTATTACACATACTCTGCCTGCCCTGACTCGGACTGTTCTGTATTACACATACTCTGCCGGCCCTGACCTCGGACTGTTTTCTGTATTACACATACTCTGCCTGCCCTGACCTCGGACTGTTTTCTGTATTACACATACTCTGCCGGCCCTGACCTCGGACTGTTTTCTGTATTACACATACTCTGCCTGCCCTGACCTCGGACTGTTTTCTGTATTACACATACTCTGCTGCCCTGACCTCGGACTGTTTTCTGTATTACACATACTCTGCCGGCCCTGACCTCGGACTGTTTTCTGTATTACACATACTCTGCCTGCCCTGACCTCTGACTGTTTTCTGTATTACACATACTCTGCCGGCCCTGACTCGGACTGTTTTCTGTATTACACATACTCTGCCTGCCCTGCCCTCAGACTGTTTTCTGTATTACACATACTCTGCCGGCCCTGACCTCGGACTGTTTTCTGTATTACACATACTCTGCCGGCCCTGACCTCGGACTGTTTTTCTGTATTACACATACTCTGCCGGCCCTGACCTCGGACTGTTTTCTGTATTACACATACTCTGCCTGCCCTGACCTCGGACTGTTTTCTGTATTACACATACTCTGCCGGCCCTGACCTCGGACTGTTTTCTGTATTACACATACTCTGCCTGCCCTGCCCTCAGACTGTTTTCTGTATTACACATACTCTGCCGGCCCTGACCTCGGACTGTTTTCTGTATTACACATACTCTGCCTGGCCCTGACCTCGGACTGTTTCTGTATTACACATACTCTGCCGCCCTGACCTCGGACTGTTTTCTGTATTACACATACTCTGCCTGCCCTGACTTCGGACTGTTTTCTGTATTACACATACTCTGCCTGCCCTGACCTCGGACTGTTTTCTGTATTACACATACTCTGCCTGCCCTGACCTCGGACTGTTTTCTGTATTACACATACTCTGCCGGCCCTGACCTCGGACTGTTTTCTGTATTACACATACTCTGACGGCCCTGACCTCGGACTGTTTTCTGTATTACACATTACTCTGCCGGCCCTGACCTCGGACTGTTTTCTGTATTACACATACTCTGCCGGCCCTGACCTCGGACTGTTTTCTGTATTACACATACTCTGCCTGCCCTGACCTCGGACTGTTTTCTGTATTACACATACTCTGCCGGCCCTGACCTCGGACTGTTTTCTGTGTTACACATACTCTGCCTGCCCTGACCTCGGACTGTTTTCTGTATTACACATACTCTGCCGGCCCTGACCTCGGACTGTTTTCTGTATTACACATACTCTGCCGGCCCTGACCTCGGACTGTTTTCTGTATTACACATACTCTGCCGGCCCTGACCTCGGACTGTTTTCTGTATTACACATACTCTGCCGGCCCTGACCTCAGCCCGTCCATGACTACAGTTTTCCCTGATGCTTTTCCCTTGGTGCTCTGCACTGGTGTCTCTTGACCCCCTTGGGTCGACTGTCAATCATACAAAGGCTACTCCAAGAGGTAGCGGCCTGGTTGTTCCCCTGTAGCAAAGTTCAGATTCCTGTACAGGGGACTTGGTTGACACAGTAGTTCGACACCCACTGCTCTAACACACTTCTCAAAATAAAATCACATGCAGCATGCTGATCCACAAGCCCCACCTAGGGTTATGCCTACACATAGCTTCTTCCAGGTCCATGATCTCAAGTTCATGAGACATTGAGGGTTGACACAAGACAATGACTCAAAACAGCTCAATGACAAAAAAGTTAATCAACTAAAAATGGTTGAAAAAAAAATTGGGGGGTCATTTATCAATCTGAAATATGCCAAAATTAGGCATATTTCAGGTGCAGATTGGGGCACAATGTGCAACTTCTCATCGCTCACGCCAGGCTGGCGCCACTTCATAACTTCTGCGGATCCTCCACCAGCTTAGGGGTTTATTGAGACTAGTGTTTGTCTTGGAGTGACCAAGTCAGATTCCTGACCTTATACATGACCTTAACCCTATCAACCCTATCAACATTTGACAGGACCTGAAGAGGTCATCCCATAAATATTGAAGAAAGGAAAAAAATTATTATATTCAAATTATTATTAATAACTCTCAGATGCTGTGGACAGTTGTGACAGAGGCAGCTTTCAGGGGAGCAGTCTGTTCCCAGTCCCTTATGGCTCCCCATGCGGCGATCAGGAGAGGCATTCGTTTCAGGGTTGCCAACCATCCAGAAATTTCTGGACAGTCCGTAAAAATAGGGGACTTTGTTCCTGTGTCCATGAAAAAAATGTATGTGTCAGATGTTTTTTGAAGCTGGTGGCATTTGAGTAGATTATTATGGTAGTAACTATCATGATTCTACAGCTCACAGTAAAATCACGTAATGACTTCATATCAGTATATTAAACTATAGACATGTATCACTTATAATCTTTATCATTCATCATGGTTTTCCAATTTGTCCGTATAAAATGTCGGATGTCCGTGATTTTGGGATGATATCCAGAAAAAAGAAAAATTCTGGTTGGCAACTCTAGTTCGCTCCTTGCAGTAGCCTCGGTTCCTCGATTCAAGGCTATCACAGCAGTAGTTTCTATGAAGGCCTGAAGGTGGCAGGGCTCCACAGGAACATACTCCCATAGGCAGTGGTAATTCATTGCAGCCTATGGGACAAGTGATCTAACAATTGCTTGCTGAAGTCCCTTAAGGGGACTTAAAATATGTGTAAAAAAAGTTCTAAAAAATAAATAAATAAAAATTTAAATCACCCCTTCTCCATGTTAAAAACAAACAATAAAAAATAAAGATCATTTGCACTGCTACATCCCAAAACATCTGCACTATTAAAATATAAGCATAATTATCCCATATGGTGAACAGCGTAACAGTGAAAAAAATCTGATCCACTCTTTTTTATCACTTCACTTCCCCCAAAAATAAAAAGGGATTAAAAAGTCATACACACTGCCAAATGTTATAAAAACCACAGATCATCCTGCAAAAGATGAGCCCTCACACAGCTCCATAGATGAAAATATAAAAAGTGTTATGGGGTAAGAATATGGTGATGCAAAGAATAAAATGATTTTTTAGTATTAAAACACAAGAAAAACCTTATGTTTGTGGTATCGCTATAGTTATACTGACCCAGAGAATGAAGGTAACAGGTCAGTTTTAGCGCATTGGGAACATCGTAAAAATGAAACCCATAAAACTCTGCTGCAATTGCATTTCTTTCCGATTCCACCCCATTTGGAATTTTTTTCCAGCTTCCCACTACATCGTATGCGATATAAAAATGGTGCCGTTAGAAAGTACAACTTGTCCTGCCAAAAAATAACCCTTCATATGTCTATGCGAAAAGAAAAATAGAAAAAAGTTAAGGCTATTATAAGGAAATTACAGATCTTTTGACAATCATTGACAGACTAGCTCAGATATACATGCCTAGCTCTATTAAAGGGAGTCTTTCACCTGTTTTTCACCAATATAACTAACAGCAGTGTCCCACAGAAGATTGTAGACACATCCCAGACATACCTGTGTGCACTGTGTGTCTGTATTACATGTCACATCCCAGACATACCTGTGTGCACTGTGTGTCTGTATTACATGTCACATCCCAGACATACCTGTGTGCACTGTGTGTCTGTATTACATGTCACATCCCAGACATACCTGTGTGCACTGTGTGTCTGTATTACATGTCACATCCCAGACATACCTGTGTGCACTGTGTGTCTGTATACATGTCACATCCCAGACATACCTGTGTGCACTGTGTGTCTGTATTACATGTCACATCCCAGACATACCTGTGTGCACTGTGTGTCTGTATTACATGTCACATCCCAGACATACCTGTGTGCACTGTGTGTCTGTATTACATGTCACATCCCAGACATACTGTGTGCACTGTGTGTCTGTATTACATGTCACATCCCAGACATACCTGTGTGCACTGTGTGTCTGTATTACATGTCACATCCCAGACATACCTGTGTGCACTGTGTGTCTGTATTACATGTCACATCCCAGACATACCTGTGTGCACTGTGTGTCTGTATTATATGTCACATCCCAGACATACCTGTGTGCACTGTGTGTCTGTATTACATGTCACATCCCAGACATACCTGTGTGCACTGTGTGTCTGTATTACATGTCACATCCAGACATACCTGTGTGCACTGTGTGTCTGTATTACATGTCACATCCCAGACATACCTGTGTGCACTGTGTGTGTGTATTACATGTCACATCCCAGACATACCTGTGTGCACTGTGTGTCTGTATTACATGTCACATCCCAGACATACCTGTGTGCACTGTGTGTCTGTATTACATGTCACATCCCAGACATACCTGTGTGCACTGTGTGTCTGTATTACATGTCACACAGGTATGTCTGGGATGTGACATGTAATACACACACAGTGCACACAGGTATGTCTGGGATGTGACATGTAATACAGACACACAGTGCACACAGGTATGTCTGGGATGTGACATGTAATACACACACACAGTGCACACAGGTATGTCTGGGATGTGACATGTAATACAGACACACAGTGCACACAGGTATGTCTGGGATGTGACATGTAATACAGACACACAGTGCACACAGGTATGTCTGGGATGTGTCTGCAATCTTCTGTGGGGCACTGCTCCTAGTTATATTGGTGAAAAAGAGGTGACAGACTCCCTTTAAAGTAGCAAATAAAAAACATATGACAGTTACACTTTCATGCACTGAACTCATCCTTACTGCAGCTGTCGTGGTGTGTATACCTGACTATCCTCTACTCTAGGGACCCTCTGAGGTCCTAGTGGTCAGACTCCCATCAGTATGACACTTATCACCTACCTTGGAGATAGATAATATTGATATGTAAGGCTGAGTTCACATCAGGGTTCAGCCTTTCCCCTCTCCTGCTCCTTTATAGGTATAGAGCCACCCAGAGGCGTAGCTACCGGGGGGCAGGGGGGGCAACGGCTCGGGGCCCAGTGCCTCTGGGGGCCCATCAGGGATGGCCTTAGTACAATCAGGAGAATACAAGTGAGCGATTCCATTATGGAAGCGCTCACTTGTATGTAGGAACCCCCATCAGACCTCAGATCAGCAGAATGTGCCCCCATCAGACCTCAGATCAGCGTAATGTGCCCCCATCAGACCTCAGATCAGCCCACCCAGCCACATAAGGTTAAAATAAAAACCTTTCTTACCTGTCCTGCGCTGCGGCTGCCCTCTGGTCCGGCGCTCCACTCTCTTCCCTGGCCCGCGCACACTGACAGCGTCGGGTCATAGTGTGAGCCGGCCAGGGAAGAGAGTGGAGCGCCAGACCGGAGGGCAGCGCAGGACAGGTAAGAAAGGTTTTTATTTTAACCTTATGTGGCTGGGTGGGCTGATCTGAGGTCTGATGGGGGCACATTACGCTGATCTGAGGTCTGATGGGGCACAATACGCTGATCTGAGGTCTGATGGGGGCAGGGGACTGTTAGTTTAGTGATGTTAAAACTGGGGACAGGTTTCCTTTAACATAGGAGTCCCCTTGTTTTTTACTCCTATTACTCCTATATTGTACTGCATTATGTGGTAGAGTATTTACACTAGGGTATGTAGAAAGTCTATTGTACTGTACTTAACAGCATAGATGATCTAGCAGTTTATATAGTCATCTTGCTAATACAGTATTATAACCACAACTAGTAGTATGTGCCTGTGAAGTTGGAAACGTGCGTTTGGGAAGCCAATAAGTGGGGGGCCCACTCACGTATGTTTTGCCCCCCCCCTGTACTGAACCTCTAGCTACGCCTCTGGAGCCACCATTATAAAATACCCCTTCTTTGTGGCCTCAGTAGATGCCCCAATAATGTGCCAGTAAGAAGTGCCCCCATAGTGCTCCCCCAATAATGTACCAGTAAGAAGTGCCTCCACAGTGCCCTCCAATAATGTACCAATAAGTGCCTCCACAAATGTGCCAGTAAAAAGTGCCCCATATATGTCCCCACAGTGCCTGCAATAATGTACCAATACGAAGTGCCCCTACAGTGCCCCCCAATATTGTGCCAGTAAGAAGTGCCCCCCAATATTGTGCCAGTAAGAAGTGCCCCCCCAATAATGTGCCAGTAAGAAGTGTCCCCCAATAATGTGCCAGTAAGAAGTGCCCCCCCCAATAATATACCAATAAGAAGTGCCCCCCCAATAATATACCAATAAGAAGTGCCCCCATAGATGCCCCCAATAATATGCCAATAAGAAATGCCCTCCAATAATATGCCAATAAGACGTGCCCCCATAATGCCCACCAATGATATAAGAAGTGCAACCACAGTGCCCCCCATATCATCTGCCCCCCAGTGCTTCTCTCCTGTATTGTACAAAAAAATAAAACAATAAACACATACTTACCTCCATCAGGCTGGCAGCGATGCCATGTAGGCCTCTTCCGTCCTGTGTCCCGTGCTGTACGGCTCAGGCGGCGATACACAATGGAAGCGCTCATCTCCCTGTCCCCTCCCACCGCCGCTTCTCACTGGTGACCGGGTCCCTGATTGCCGTGGCCCGGCAAACATCTATTCAGGGCCCGGTCCTGGACCGGTGGTTGGGGACTGCTGCCATAGACTATAATGGGGCCCGTTAGGTTTCTGCTCAGTGGAAGATTTTTGAAGTGGAGACCAAAGTTGTGCACGCAGTGATGGAAATCACTGACCAAACACTGAAGTGTGAACTAGGTCTCATTCACACGTCAGTGTTTTGGTCAGTGATTTCCACCATTGTGAGCCAAAACCAGGACCGGAGCCTCCACAGAGATGAGGTCTAAGGGAAAGATCTGCACCTGTTCTGTGTTTAGAGCAACACCTGGTGTTGACTTAAAATCTCTGATGGAAATCACTGACCGAACACTGATGTGTGAATGAGGCTTTAGTTAAGGAAATGTATTATGTAATCCCACTCAACCCCAATGAATAGTTGAGAGGAAAGGAGGGGTGAATATATACAGCAAATCCCCTGACACTAGCGGGCACCTAATCATACAGCGTTCCTAGGTGCTTATAGATGTCTGAGATATGAATTTCGTACTAATAATGACTACCTACCTTCCTGAGAAATATGAGACTATTTTTCCTATTTTGTATAGAAGGTCGGTAGGACGCTGCTGGGCCAGAGACAGGCAAAGCTTGAAACTCCTGGGCCCTAACGAAATATACCTGTGCCATCAATATGATTGGCAATCATGGGCATACATATTACAAAGTGTTCCATTGTATACTGAGATATTTCAGTTTTGTGGGCAATTACTTAGAGGACCTCTGGGACCCACTCTGATTTGTAGAATTGTGCCCCCCCCCATCACATTCAGTCTGGTTTGGCAAGACCATAGAAACAACAGAGGCGGCTGTGCCCACTGCCTCTGTAATGCCCATACATGTGAATAGGAGCAATACTGTAACCTACGTGACAACGATGGAGCTCGCCGTGCTACGCTGTTTCCATAATTCCAGTTCACTTGTGGGGGAGTTATGAAACACGCATCAGACGGCCTCTGGCCCCTGTATATAGACCAGAGAGGGTTAAGTATATTCTGGAGAGGTGCAGATCCCAAAGGTGGGACGTACATCATAGTTACAAAAGACATGGGTCCATAAAATGTCCGTTCCCTTCCTCACCATTCAGCTGCCGGCGCTCCCCACTATCCCACTGCTGGGCTGTGGAGGAAGGGCGTGCCGGCCCGGAAATCAGTCTGTGCTCTTCCACCTACACAGCCCAGCGGGAAGTATGTGTGACCGTATCCTGCCTGCTGCTGGGAAGCCGAGGATGTGTGCCGATCATTGGGGTACAGACTAGGTGAGTATTTACTGTTTTTTTGTTTAGTTTATTAATAGTAAGGAGGCACTAATGGAAGAGGGGCACAACTGCTGTGAAAGGGGGCATAACTAGTGTGAAAGGGGCACTACTGAAGGGGGCATAACTACTGTGTGCGGGCACAATGTGGACATCAGTACTGTGAAAGGGGCACAATGTGGACATAACTACTGTGATGGGGCACAATGTGGGCATAACTACTGTGAGGGGCCACAATGTGGACATTAGTACTGTGGGGGCCCAATGAATGGATAACTTCTGTGAGGGGGCACAATGTGGGCATAACTACTATGAGGGGGCACAATGTGGGTTTAACTACTGTCAGGCTGTCAGGGGGCACAATGTGGGCATTAGTACTGTGAGGGTGCACAATGCGGACATTAGTACTGTGAGGGGGGCACAATGTGGGCATAACAACTGTGAGGGGGCACAATGCGGACATTAGTACTGTGAGGGGGGGCAGAATTCGGACATTGGTACTGTGAGGGGGGGCAGAATGTGGTCATAACTACTGTGAGGGGGCACAATGTGCATATAACTAATGTGAGGGGGCACAATGTGGACATTAGTACTGTGAGGGGGGGCAGAATTCGGACATTGGTACTGTGAGGGGGGCACAATGTGGACATTAGTACTGTGAGGGGGCACCAACTACAGCCAGAACCCCATTAGTAATGCACCTGCTAATAATGCGATCCTATATGGACTGCCAGAACAAAACACACATCAGTAATACAGCAAATCATCAGAACATGGCCTTCTCATCGCAAGGCCCCCGAGCTGTGAACTCTCTGATACTCAGTCAGTACATTGGACAGCGGCCCAGTCACCTGCTCCGTTTGCGCAGCCAGGGTTCACTAGGAGGGAGCTTCCACCTGTCTGGGGCGCAAGTGTGCAATTCTGGAAGCTGCGCACGAGTTCCCATAGTGACGGGAGGATAATCTGCGCATGCGCACATGGCACAGCAGCTGGGAGGACGCCCTGTCATCAGAAGGAAGGCGGCGGACGTCTCGCATCTCGCTGAGTGAGGTGAGCAGCGTCTGTAGAGGGCTCAGGGGTGTATGGGGTGTAAGCAGTGCCTATCATATAGGAGGATGGGAGTCGTGGTACTTGCTGGCCATTTTGGTGACTCCCTCAGAGTCCCTGTAGTCTATATATGAGATGTTTAATTATTGCTATTTTAGTGCAATCTGTCTGGAGGGACTTATGTGCTGCGTATTAGACATCAGATTTGGACATTATCCGTGAAAAAGATTCAGATTTATTGTATTTTTTATGAGAAAAATATTGCAATCTGCCATTTTACTTGCTCAGAATCACTGGCATTAACCCTTAGATTGTCAGATGTGATTATACAATGTCATTCTTGTCATTTCTTATAATTTAGTGCTAGTTGTGAGGTGGCAGGGGTTATCCACATGTTATAGAGACCCCCCATGTGTTTTCATTGAGAATGTATGATTTTACTTGTTTTTGCTCTATAGGGGGCGCTATCTATTTTATATTATATTCTATGTTTGACTTTTTGTGGTCGTACATGTCATGGGTAGCGGTCATCATGGGTGTTCACATACGTGTGACCGTGTCCTAGTCTGTCTCTGTGCCCCCAATGGGTCGATGTACGGTCATCTCATTATATAGGATTAAAAGGAAGGTGTCATCAGAAAATTACCTATTATTTAATTGATGTTTTTTAAATAATTTTTGATGTTATTTTTAATTTACTATGTCAACATCTATGTTTAAACAAAAGCCATAAAATCCTGCAGTTTTCCTACTGGCCGCTAAAACTAATAATAATTGGCGCCACTTCTTGGTCTGTACAGATCATTTTACTGCAGATGAACAGCACACATCCCCCTGTCCTGTTTGCTACAGTGTATCAGTGTAGATAAAATGCATGAGCCAAAGCATTGATTAGATACAATTGTTTCCATATCTCCAGTGGGAGGCCTCTTAATGTACATAATACACAATCATGTTTTAGGCCGCTTTCACACGAGCATATTTGCAACAGTGTGTGGGAGTGTTTAAGAAGTGCAGGAAGGAAGGAATGCGCATATAAATCCTGATGAAATACTGAAGCAATACTGATGACAATACTGATAGTATACCATCTGGAATCCGTACGTAATCCAGAGCCAGGACAGATTTCAATACGCTATAAGGGGCTGTTCCACCATCACTGGATAGATGATACATGTCTGATTGCTGGGGGCCCGGGCCCTGTGTTCGGTCATGCAGGATTGCAGCAGCGGTCAAGCATGTAGATTGCAGCCCCATTCATTCAAAGTCTATGGGACTGACAGAGAAAGTCTTCATCAGTGAGCAGGAACGTGGGGCTTGGGACCAGGGGAGGACTGGGAACTTAAAGTGGCCCTGGAAAAAATACTAAAAGTGGCCCCATTTTGTAGTTGGGTCCAAATTGATGGAAGGCAGGGCCAGCAATACCATATTGTGGCACATTATACCACCTCAACAGAGCCAAATACCACAGTCCATCACAAAATACATCCCCAAAAACTTCCACTGGCCGGCCGTGAGGAGGGCTTAGGCGGCCACCGGGGCATCGGCCCACTGGGAGATTTCCCTGTAAGGTCTATGGCCAATCCGCCCCTGCTTTGGACACCCATTCTAGCAATCGATGAGGGTCCCAGCAGTGCAGCGTCCAGTGATCAGACATTTCTCTCATATTGAGCAACTGAAGTATTTTTCTATACAGCGAATATCAGGTATGTTTTCCATTGCAGTGCAAAATCTGTACCAGACACCCCCACCTACCATGTGCCATTTATAATGCGGGCGTCTATGCCTCAGGGGCCCTCAGGCTCCCTCGGGTACATGGTCTTTGTGCTCCCTATAGCTGTGCCCCATGTGTTCTCTCTTCAGTCAGGAAGAATCAATAGACTGAAGGAAAGAAGTAACACACGACTGCGGGATCAGGCTACACACAGGGTTTCTAGTCTGGAGCTGTAGACGCAAAACTAAATTGCAGTCATAGGTCCCACATGACCCGTTTTTTGCGGATTGAATGTGGACCCATTCATTTCAATTGGGCAGAGACAGCAAACCGTGTGCTGTCAGCATCCGTATGTCCATTCTGCAGCCCCGCAAAGAAGATGGAACATGTCCTATTCTTGTCTGTTTTGCAGACAAGAATAGATATTGTTACAAAGCATCCGCAAAACAAAAATGGAACAAAGAAGGACAGCATACGTATTTTTTGCGGATCCGCATTTTGGAGACTGCAAAATACATATGGTCGTGTGAATGCACTCTTGGATCTTTCCTTTAACAGTCAGAGAGCAGGAGAGAACAGTCTATATCCTATATCAGTGATGGGGAACCTTTTAGAGACCAAGTGCCCAAATTGCAACCCAAAATCCACTTATTTATTGCAAAGTGCCAACACGGCAATGTAACCTGAATACCAATATAGTATATGTTCCATGTACTTTATCATTTATCTATAATAGCCTGCCTACATGCAGTGCTCTGCCTGTGCTGTTCATAGTGCGCCCTGTGCTGATGAATGGCAGGAAAGTCTAAGACATATTGGTACACCATAGACTTTTTCCAGGGCAAGGGTGCCCACAGAGAGGGCTCTGAGTGCCGCCTCTGGCACCCATAGGTTCGCCACCACTGTCCTATACAGTCCTCATAGCCGCCTCTTCCATTCACAGTTATAAATTGTGTCTTTTAACCACTTCCAGTCTGCCCATTGACTATAAACGTCCTGGTAGTGGATCTCTATCTCTGAATGGACGTTTTCAAAACGTCCTTGAGCTTTGCCCCCTGTGTGCAGCACCTGTACATAGAAGCTCCATGACTCCGCTGCCTCCTGACAGCCAAGAACATGGAGCTTTAACCTGAGACGTTTTTTCCTGGTCTCCAGGCTTTTGATCACTCTGACAAGCTGTCAAAGCCATCACAAATGCTTATACTATCTCCCTCTCATTACTGCCGGTCACAGAGCAGTTTACAACCACACATGGGGTGTTTCTGCAAACTTCAGAATCAGGAAGATAAATATTCAGGTTTGATTTGCGGATTACCCTGCTATCTTATAGGAAAAATGAATTAAAAATTGAAAATCTGCAAAAAAAAATATATTTACTTTTAAATTTCATTTTTCCTTCTGTTTTAATTCTTGTGGGAAATCTAAAGGGTTAACAAACTTTGTAAAAATCAGTTTGGATTACATTGGGGGCTGTAGTTTCTAAAATATGTTCATTTATGGGAGGTTTCTATTATTTAAGCCCCTCAAAGTCACTTTAGAAATGCAAAGGTCCTTTAAAATTAACTATTGGACATTTTCATGAAAATCTTAAAAATTACATCTAAAATTCGAAGCCTTCTAATGTCCTCAAAAAATAAAATTACATTTCCAAAATTACGCCAACATAAAGTGGAGATATGGTGAATGTTCATTAATAACAATTTAATTAGATATCCCTATGCAACTTAAAAGCAGAGAAATTAATATTTAAAAAATTGTGATTTTTTTTTCAAAATTTTCAGTAAATTTTGGATTTTTTATAAATAAAAGTAAAATATATTGACTCAAATTTACCATCAATACAAAGTACAATGTGTCACAAGAAAACAATCTCAGAATGGCTTGGATAAGTAAAAGCGTTCCAAAGTTATTACCACATGAAGCGACACATGTCAGATTTGCAAAACTAGGCCTGGTCAGGAAGGGGGTAAATGGCCCGGATGGGAAGTGGTTAAAGGGTTTGTCCCACGAAAAATATTCTACATTTTTTCACACCAGCAACTGGCTCTGAATACTTATGTAATTGCATGTAATTAAAAATGTATTATAGCTACTGAGTTATTCAGTGAAATCCATCTGTATAGCGCCACCTGCTGTTTGCTCTTTTTCTAATTTCTCTGTCCTGCCCACTGAGATGGAAGCACAAGCTCAGTTCTGTACTTCTACTGCCACCACCTGCAGCAGAAAGGACACACCCCCTGAGCAAAGAAAAGCCCCCTAAGCTGACAGCTTGAAATAAATCTAGCAGAACAATTGGAGCAATGAATGGGGAGATCTCTGGATCCACGTGAGGTACAGGGCTGGTTATAGCTTGTTAGAAAGAGGTTTCCATGTACTAGATTGTGTATGACTTTCATTTTAGACATTATTCATGGGGTAACCCTTTTAAATTAAGAATTGCTCATAATGTAGTCTTAAAGGGAACCTGTGATTTTGCAACTTCAATCTGATCTGCAGGCAGCATGTTATAGAGCAGGAGGAGCTGAGCAGAAAGATATATATAGATATAGGGGTCCAAAAGGTTCAGAATAACTTGAATTTTATTGATCTAAATCTCCACTCGTTCAGGACTGAGGAGTCCATTGGGCGGACCTAATCAGTGATTGGCAGCTCAGTCTCTGTATGCACAGTCATATAGGAAAGTATGTTAATTGCTGAGTTGGACCGCCCACTGGACTCCTAAGACCTGAAGGAGCGGAAATTTATATCAAGCATGGTGTTCAAGATCTCTGTTTGCTGTCATTCAAGAGGAACCTTCATTCTTTACTCCCAGGGGTAAAAAAAAAAATCTCTCCTGGTGATGCGGAGGCAGGAACGTTTACAGTGAATTTATATTTTTTTCCGCACAGATCACACAACAGGAACAGGGCGACTTCTCTTTCACATCATGACCCAGTTCGGAGCACCAAGGAACCCTGTAAACTGGGTCTCCCACATCACAGCAGCTGTGGTATCCCAGCCAGGTTTGTCATTTTCATTCTAATTTTGTTGCATATTTCTGTGTCACATTATATTACATTCCCGCCATTCAGCACCACACAGCGTCTCCGCCATTACGTGCCAGAAATGTGGCATTTACATTGGCAGCAATGGTGAAGCTGTAATAGTGTGTGTAGCTGTATCTTTGAAGGGGCTATCTCATAAGGACAACCAGGGGCGGACTGGGAACTTAAAGTGGCCCTGGAAAGAAACTAAAGTGGCCCCATGTTGTAGGCGGATCCAGGTTGTTAGAAGGCATGGCAAAACAAGTAGGCAGGGTCAACAGAAGTAGGCGGGGCGGCTGTACCATAGTGCAGCACACAGTACCGCCCATGCAGAACCAGGACGTTAATACAGTTGAATTCATGAGGAGACCTGTGGATCCCAGCCTAGGGCATAAGTACCTGATGCTCTTAGCATTAATTAATGCTGAGAGTATCAGAATGTTATGTACATAACCGGGCGTGGGGGGTGCTTGAGCGGTCCCCTTGGCATCGGCCCACTGACAAATGTTCCTGTAGAGTCTATGGCCAGTCCACCCCTGAAGACAACCCTCATCCATTTACCCTGTTAGTGCATTTGGCCATTATATTGGGGATCCCAACTCAGGATAATCCTCTGTGAGCCAGAGAAGGAAGCTGATAACTAAGAGCAATCCATGTATTATATGATCGGCCAATAATTTGATAATTATTGATTGTTGAGGGTTCTAGGAGCTAGACCTGCAGCAATCTGCTGGTCAAAGGGGCAATTATCCTAACTGCAAAATTTCTGACTACTAATAGTGGCCATCTCAGTTCATCCTGGTTGTCAGTTTTAGGGTAATTAAATAATAAAAATCAACTATATTCACGCTCCAAAACCTCCTCTGTTCCATCATCATCGCTCCGTCTCGCTCCAGGCTTTGTTTTCATGACTGCAGGGGGGACATGTCCGTATACAGCATGTGACCACTGCAGCCGATAACTGTTCTCAGCTCTCTTGTGCCGTTTACCACTGAGGCCTTTGATTTGCCGCAGCTAAGGCACGCCTTCATGGCTGCAGCGGTAGAGAGCACCAGAACTTAAGGGGTTCAGAACATGAGTATTTTATTTGATCGGCTGGTATTATCCTGTCATACATTGGCGCCCACTGTAAGATTTGGGATCAGAGATAACACGGACTGGCCATTTAGGCTAGCTTCACATCTGCTGCAGAGCCTATGGCAGGTTGTTCCTGCAGACAATGACTGATATCGGCTGCTGGAGGCAGGAACAGCCTGCAGGAGGGTCTGCTGCAGATGTAACTAACCTTACCCCCCTAGATGCCGCAGTCAATATCAACTGTGGCATCAAGGCGTTTAGACAGAGGATGTTAGTTTTACACTGTCAGGCAATAATGCTGATATACAGTCATGGCCAAAAGTTTTGAGAATGACACAAATATTATATTTTCACATGATCTGCTGCCCTCTGGTTTTTATGTGTGTTTGTCAGATGTTTTTATCACATACAGAAATATAATTGCAATCATATTATGAGTAACAAAAGCTTATATTGACAGTTAGAATGAGTTAATGCAGCAAGTCAATATTTGCAGTGTTGACCCTTCTTCTTCAGGACCTCTGCAATTCTCCCTGGCATGCTCTCAATCAACTTCTGGACCAAATCCTGACTGATAGCAGTCCATTCTTGCACAATCAATGCTTGCATTTTGTCAGAATTTGTAGGTTTTTCTTTGTCCACCCGTCTCTTGATGATTGACCACAAGTTCTCAATGGGATTAAGATCTGGGGAGTTTCCAGGCCATGGACCCAAAATCTCTATGTTTTGTTCCCTGAGCCATTTAGTTATCACCTTTGCTTTATGGCAAGGTGCTCCATCATGCTGGAAAAGGCATTGTTGATCGCCAAACTGCTCTTGGACGGTTGGGAGAAGTTGCTCTCGGAGGACATTCTGGTACCATTCTTTATTCATGGCTGTGTTTTTAGGCAAGACTGTGAGAGAGCCGATTCCCTTGGCTGAGAAGCAACCCCACACATGAATGGTTTCAGGATGCTTTACAGTTGGCATGAGACAAGACTGGTGGTAGCGCTCACCTCGTCTTCTCCGAATAAGCTGTTTTCCAGATGTCCCAAACAATCGAAAAGGGGATTCATCAGAGAAAATGACTTTCCCCAGTCCTCAGCAGTCCACTCCCTGTACCTTTTGCAGAATATCAGTCTGTCCCTGATGTTTTTTTCTGGAGAGAAGTGGCTTCTTTGCTGCCCTCCTTGAGACCAGGCCTTGCCTCCAAGAGTCTCCGCCTCACAGTGCGTGCAGATGCACTCACACCTGCCTCCTGCCATTCCTGAGCAAGCTCTGCACTGCTGGTAGCCCGATCCCGCAGCTGAAACACTTTTAAGAGACGGTCCTGGCGCTTGCTGGTCTTTCTTGGGCACCCTGGAGCCTTTTTGGCAACAATGGAACCTCTCTCCTTGAAGTTCTTGATGATGCAATAGATTGTTGACTGAGGTGCCAATCTTTCTAGCTGCGATACTCTTCCCTGTTAGGCCATTTTTGTGCAGTGCAATGATGACTGCACGTGTTTCTTTAGAGATAACCATGGTTAACAGAAGAGAAACAATGATGCCAAGCACCAGCCTCCTTTTAAAGTGTCCAGTGGTGTCATTCTTACTTAATCATGACAGATTGATCTCCAGCCCTGTCCTCATCAACACCCACACCTGTGTTAATGGAGCAATCACTGAAACGATGTTAGCTGGTCCTTTTAAGGCAGGGCTGCAATGATGTTGAAATGTGTTTTGGGGGATAAAGTTCATTTTCTAGGCAAATATTGACTTTGCAAGTAATTGCTGTTAAGCTGATCCCTCTTTATAACATTCTGGAGTATATGCAAATTGCCATTATAAAAACTGAAGCAGTAGACATTGTAAAAATTAATATTTGTATCATTCTCAAAACTTTTTGCCATGACTGTACTCAGTATAACAAAGTATTATATCAACTGGAGTATTGTGAACTCCCCGAGTGGGACTAAAAATTTTTTTAAATAAATGTTTTTAAAGATAGTTTACAAAAAAAGCATACACAGTAAATACAAATGAAATAAACATAAATAAAACCATTCTTTGTGTATAAATTGTTTTTATTCTCTAAAAGTTCAAAAACGCACACCCATACATATACATATGGCATGGGTACAGTCTTAACAACCTGTATTATAAAGTTATTAATGCTTAAAAAATAAAAGCAGAATTGCTTCTTTCCCATGCCCCCCCCCCAAAAAAAAATCATTGTTGATTAATAAGTGTCACGTATCCCAAAATGATAATTAAAACTACACCTATGGCTAAGTTATAACTCTTGCAATGTAGAAATATAATTTTTTTTTTTTGCATGATAAAAGCATTATTGTTCAAAAGTAGTAAAACGACAGAAAAAAAAAAAATTGGTATTGCCTCAAATGTACTGACCAAAAGATTAAAAGTAAGATGTTAGTAGCTGCACGGTCCTAAATTCAAAAGGGTTTTCCGGTATTGTACTACTGATGACCTATCCTCGGGATAGGTCATCATTATCTGATGGGTGGTGGTCTGACACCCGGGACCCCCGCCAATCATCTGTTTGAGAAGGCACCGGCGCTCCAGTGAGCGCCAAGGCCTTCTCTCAGCTTTTCCTAGGCCAGTGACGTCACGTTCATCGGTCACATGGCCTAGGAGTGGCTCAGCCCCATTCAAGTGAATGGGGCTGAGAGCGATACCAAGCACAGCCGCTGTACAATGTACGGCGGTGTGCTTGGTAAGCTGCGAGAAGGCCTCGGCACTCAAACAGCAGATCGGCGGGGGTCCCAGGTGTCGGACCCCCACCGATCAGATACTGATGACCTATCCTGAGGTTAGATCATCAGTAGTACAAACCCGGGAAAGCCCTTTAAAATGCATATAAAACAATGGTGAAATTGTTTTTTTGCTCATATAAGGAAAACGTAATATCACAATATTGAAAAATTTGCATTATACTCAGATTGTGTCACCCGCACAGCCCCAATGGAGTAGATCTCCCATGCCCATTCTCTGTGGCTGACTGTGGATTATATATTCACATTTGATTCTCTCAGATGACCATATTACAGATGAGAAATTAGAGACCATTTAGACCATTGACTACATTTGATATTGATTTTTTTGCAATGTTTTCGGATGTATGCATAATTCATTTTATGATGGCTTTTAAATACTATCATTATCCTGCAGCGAGAGATCCAGCTGTTGTCGAGCGAGCAAATTTGCTGAATATGGCCAAGCTCAGTATAAAAGGACTCATTGAATCAGCTCTGAGCTACGGCCGTACCCTGGACTCAGATTACCCTCCTCTTCAGCAGTTCTTTGTGGTGATGGAACATTGTCTCAAGCATGGACTGAAAGGTAGACTATACGGGCCTGTCACAACGTATACAGCCATGTTTGCCATTATTCATGGATGTAGATTTCAGTCCACCCTAGGTCTGATAAAGCTGGGACTGGTCGGGGTATGTTATCAGAACCTAGCAGTGGTATAGGCCTGTGGCATCAGATGATTGTATGTAACCACAGACGTTAGTTATCAAAGAAATGTACAATTAAAGGCTATGGACACCATTGGGAGCATTTTTATTATTGCATTCTTTTCTTTTTTGCAGTTTGTCTTCCACAGCCTTCAGTTTCATTGCATCTGCAGTCTGTTCCTTCTTTTTCCTGAATTCCAAAACAAAGCTACTCTGACAGCTCAACCTCTAGTTCCCTAACAGCTCATCAACACTCATTTAAGCTAAATTCCTATCAAACTAATGAGAATTTAGCTTAAAAGGAGTCTGTCACCTGTTTTTCACCAATATAACTAAGAGCACTGCCCCACATTAGATTGCAGACACATCCCAGACATACCTGTGTGCACTGTGTGTGTATTACATGTCACATCCCAGACATACCTGTGTGCACTGTGTGTCTGTATTACATGTCACATCCCAGACATACCTGTGTGCACTGTGTGTCTGTATTACATGTCACATCCCAGACATACCTGTGTGCACTGTGTGTCTGTATTACATGTCCAGGAAAAGCACTTTTATTCTGCTGGAAAACAGCTCCCAAGTGCCCGGCTGTGCTGCTGCAAGTGCCCGAAGCAAACCAGACTGAAGAGGGGAGGACTGACTTAGCTGCTCATATCTTAGGACTGGTACCAGCTCGAAATATTGGCCTGGGCTGGTATTCCAACCTTTCAAACTATACTAGAATCACAGCATTACATCCAGTATATCAGAAGATACAGCTGTTAGAAATCGAGTCAGCAGTGAAAGCTGTTTTTAGTTTCACTTTCAGCTGGGCACTTGGGAGCTGTTTTCCTGCAGAATAAAAGTGCTTTTTCTGAACATGTAATACAGACACACAGTGCACACAGGTATGTCTGGGATGTGACATGTAATACAGACACACAGTGCACACAGGTATGTCTGGGATGTGACATATAATACAGACACACAGTGCACACAGGTATATCTGGGATGTGACATATAATACAGACACACAGTGCACACAGGTATATCTGGGATGTGACGTAATACAGACACAGTGCACACAGGTATGTCTGGGATGTGACATGTAATACAGACAGCACAGTGCACACAGGTATGTCTGGGATGTGACATATATTACAGACACACAGTGCACACAGGTATGTCTGGGGATGTGACATGTAATACACACACAGTGCACACAGGTATGTCTGGGATATGACATGTAATACACACACAGTGCACACAGGTATGTCTGGGATGTGACATGTAATACAGACACACAGTGCACACAGGTATGTCTGAGATGTGACATGTAATACAGACACACAGTGCACACAGGTATGTCTGGGATGTGACTTGTAATACAGACACACAGTGCACACAGGTATGTCTGGGATATGACATGTAATACAGACACACAGTGCACACAGGTATGTCTGGGATGTGACATGTAATACAGACACACAGTGCACACAGGTATGTCTGGGATGTGACATGTAATACAGACACACAGTGCACACAGGTATGTCTGGGATGTGACATGTAATACAGACACACAGTGCACACAGGTATGTCTGGGATGTGACATGTAATACAGACACACAGTGCACACAGGTATGTCTGGGATGTGACATGTAATACAGACACACAGTGCACTCAGGTATGTCTGGGATGTGACATGTAATACAGACACACAGTGCACACAGGTATGTCTGGGATGTGACATGTAATACAGACACACAGTGCACACAGGTATGTCTGGGATGTGACATGTAATACACACAGTGCACACAGGTATGTCTGGGATGTGACATGTAATACAGACACACAGTGCACACAGGTATGTCTGGGATGTGACATGTAATACAGACACACAGTGCACACAGGTATGTCTGGGATGTGTCTGCAATCTTCTGTGGGGCAGTGCTGTTATATAGGTGAAAAACAGGTGAAAGACTCCCTTTAAATGAGTGTCTATGAGCTGTCAGGAGTTCACAGATAAGGGCTACAGATCCAGCCATCAGAGCAGCTCTTTGACTCAGTAAGAAAGAGAAGGAACAAGTCTAAAGATGCAGTGAAACTGAAGTAAAATGCAATCAGAATGCCCCCAAAGTCTCCATAGTCTTTAACTGACATCAATGTAAATACTGAGTACAGTGTACTTGTAATGTCAGGGGAGATGACTATAAGACTGAATATCATCTTTTAACGTGTTCTTCTTGGCAGTGAGAAAATCCTTCCTTAGCTTTAACAGAACAATATGGGGTCCTTTGGAGATGGTGGAAAAAATATGTCCAGAAGCAGAAGAAGTCGCAGCCAGTGTGAGGGATTTGCCGGGACTCAGGTGGGCTTTTAACCCCTTAATGACCAAAAATTGTTTTTAGTTTTTGTCTATCCATGATTAAGCAGCCATAATTTTTTTTATTTTTTCATTGACTTGGGTGTATAAGGCCTAGTTTTATGTGAGAGAATTTGATTTTTTTTGCGCTGTTTGAGGGTACCTTGAAAAAATATTTATAACTAATAATATTTATAAATATTTTTTCACGTTACACCCACAAGCTGGGATTTTATGTGATCGAAGAACACAAAGTAGCAAGTATGTGTGAAGTGATAAGAAAACAATACATGGTTTTCAACATTTTTAATAAATAAAAATGCAAGTACTGTATATGCAATAAAAGCTATTTCATGAAAAATAATCGCTTATTTTTTTTAAGGTTTTTTTAATTAAAAAAAAATGTATTAGATTTTTTATAATCCCATAAAGGAATTTCTGTTTTACCAAATTATTTTAAACTTATAAGCCTTTGCATACTTTCTTTATGCTAATACATTATGCTCTGTTTCTCTATGGCACTGGCCGCTGTTAGGGCAATATTAACAGCAGAATTACTGAATTTACAGACCTGTAAAGGTCTAGGTCCTAGGGCTGACTGCAGAGGGCTTACCCAGCCTCAATCAGAGGGTGACATCCCCTTTGATCATGCTGTGGTCACAGACTGCAACAGTCAAAGAGTTAAAAGTTGGGATTGGAGCTACCTCCGATCCTGGTTGTAGAGCAAAATGCTGCTCTAAGGGATCTTATGTTTGGGCAGCCTGTTACTACTGTATTACCTATATGCCCAGCATCAACAATTTTCTGTATCTGGGTATCATTTCTATTTTAGAACCCCCCTTGGTCGCGCTAGAGCCTGGCTGCGGTTATCAATGATGCAAAAGAAACTAGCGGACTACCTGCGTTGTCTGATCATGCGCAGAGATATTTTAAGGTCAGTATCTCCAATCGCACAGATTCAATTCCAGATTTTAAGGAAGAATTTTGCAAACTATATGATGCAAGATGGGCATTAAATGTTCAATGAAGATTGGGAAGCTCTGGTTATATTTGGAGTAGAGATGAGCGAACGTGCTCGTAACAAGCACTGTACCGCTCAGCTCCCCTGCGCTCGCATGGGCGCAGGCAGTCGCTTCCATCGGGTGAGGAGGACGGAAGCGGTTGCCTGCGCCCATGCGAGCGCAGGGGAGCTGAGCGGTACAGTGCTTGTTATGAGCACGTTCGCTCATCTCTACTCCAAATATAACCAGAGCTTCCCAATCTTCATGCGAGCACAGGGGAGCATTATAGCCGCATTGTACCATATCCAGTTGATAAGTCATATTTCTCTATTTAGGGGAAACTTCTTATATAAAAATGACCGTTGAGATTTCACATTGATTTACAATATATGCTATTCTGAACTGTGACTATTACTATAATTTATTTTCCAGTGAGTTTTATGAAAATCATGCAGTAATGATGGAAGAAGAAGGAACTGTTATAGTTGGGCTTCTGGTTGGCTTGAATGTGATTGATGCCAATCTCTGTGTGAAAGGGGAAGACCTGGACTCGCAAGTATGTTATATAAATGTATATATGTAATTCATCCATCTTTTACCATATTTGTATAGTACAATCATATTCTGTAAAATAATATTATTTTTTTAGGTGGAGTTCTGAAGAGAACAATTTATAGTAAACCTGTATAGTCCAGTGTTAAGGTGGATTCCTGCAAACGGTCGTTTCCCGATCATCTGGTCGTCTAAATGTGCCACCGATCACCCGATGAATGAGCGAAACTCTTTTATCGGGGATCCTGTCGTTCATGCAGGCACCACCGGTCATGGCTTCTGAGCAGCAGATCGTGTGGTCCAAAGAGTGATCTGCTGCGCAGAAGCCATGATTCTGTATGAAGACAAGGGATTGCTATAGCGATCCCCCGTCCTCATGCAGTGAAGGAGATCGCTTCATGTAAATGCGCAGTCTCCTTCACTGAACGAGCAGCCGACTGTCGGGAAGGAAAACTTCCTTCCCAACAATCACCATTCAGTTGGCCTGCTAAATCCACCTTTAGTAGTCTCTAAAGATGAATGGCCGTAGAGGAGAACTTCATGTAAAAGTGTTATCTGATACAGTCACCCCTCTCCATATGACCTATTAGGACATATGGATATCAAAGAGGGGTCATTCGTATGTTAGCAAGAGATGAGAGCCACCACCAGCAGACTGTATTACATGGACTGCCATTCATTTCAAAGCGATTACAGCCTCTGCATTGTTTCAAGCAAGCAGTCTGTTCAGGGTGGGAGGGAAAGGCAGAGGAGTGACGAGTGTAATTGAAAGGGGCTGTCCACATTCTGAAGCAATTTCTGCAATGACATAAAATGATGAGTACTGGCATAGTAAGCCTCCCTCCTCACCACAGAATGTCATGCACCGGAAAATATACACTTATGCCCATATCCAGAAGAGGTCCTTGGCATCTTAGTCTATTGATGCCAAGAGTGTCTTTTCTGCATCTGCGTCCGGAGATTTCCCATAACACTGTATGTAAGGGATTGGCAACCTTCGGCACTCCAGCAGCTGTGAAACTACCACTCCCAACATGCAAATGGACTTGGCAGTTCTTCTAACTCCCATAAAAGTGAATGAAGCACTCTGGAAATTGTAGTTTCTGAACAACTATGTTCAGTGGAGAAGCGGCCACACCAGTGCGCTGCCATCTCTATTACAGGGACTTGCAGAAAGAGCGCTGGTCATTTTCAGATGGTTGCTCCTGTTTGGGTAGGTACCTTTAACAGGAACCAGGGTGTCCACAGTGTTACTCAGGAGACTTGATCTCTTTCACTGGAGCTTCTCACTAGTCAACCCCATGACAAACAAGTGACCAGGTTGCAGTGAAACAGTCCTGGATTCCTGATAATGTCTAGGATCGCAACTAGAGATGAGCGAGCAGTGCTCGTTACGAGCACTGTAGTGCTCGGGTCCCGTGTGAAATGCCCGCAGGCATTGCGGATCCGTCCTCAGCTGCATGTAAGCCACTGACTTTAAGACGGGTGAGGACGGAACCGTTTGGTATGAGTGTCATACCAAACGATCCGTCCTCATTGACTTACATGCAGCTGAGGACGGATCTGCAATGCCTGCGGGCATTTCACACGGGACCCGAGCGCTACAGTGCTCGTAACGAGCACTGCTCGCTCATCTCTAATCGCAACACATTTACTAAAAAGAGTGATTTTGATAATACTCTTTTATAAGGTCCCTAACATCATATTTCATTTGTATATTTTATAGGTTGGAGTCATTGATTTCTCCATATATCTCAAATCAGAAGAAGACGATCATAACAGAGAGGGAAAGTAATATTTCTATGCCTGTGTTTTATGGAATCATAGAGTTTGTTTGTTGGTCTAAGGACTAGTCTGGAGGACTGCCAGCATACATCAAGTGATTTTCATCAGGATAGGCCATCACTGGCTGATCAGTAGGGGTCTGACACCCCCCTAATCAGCTGTTCGGCAGTAGCTCCACTGCTGGAAGCAGACAACTCTGTCTACTTTGTAGTGGACTGAGCTTGTCACTGCAGTGCTGCTTCCATTGACTTCAATGGGAGCAACGTTGCAGTGACGAGTGAGAGCACTACAAAGTAGTTACAGCTGTCTTCTTATGGTGTCGGAGCTATTGCTGGACAGCTGATCTACAGGGGTTCGGGGTTTAAAACCCACACTGATCAGCTAGTGATGTCCTCCTGTCCTGAGGATAGGAGATCACTTAATAAAAGATTTACATCCGCTTTAATTTCAATGACTAATGGGCTCCTATAGATAAGTTCTCCTAGTGATAGCATCGAACCACAGAGTCTTGGTAGGGATGAGCTGTTGAACATCTTTAAAGTGATTGTCCAGCTTTCTTAGCTCTGGGCAGGACCGTGTTGTACCTGTTGAAAAATTCATGCTCATCTGCTCCTATTCGTTTTGGTTCCCTTCACTGGTGCCCATCCTATCACTGCAGCTAATGACTGCACTAAATGGTGACACTTTGCCAAGCAACATGTGCCCGACAATGACGTGCTGTGTCCAGTTTTGGGCTGCAGCAGGGCATATGACCCTCTCCATCCAGAAGTTTACAGGTTGGGGACTAGAAGTCCAGTGAACGGAGCTGGAATGGAGCAGGTGAGTAGGATTTTTTACAACATGTACAATGTGCTGATGCCTACAATTAAAGGGGTTGGCCACTTTCTGGCTACTTGTGACTAGTGTGTATGTAGGATGGCTATATGGCACTTACTAATATAATCATTGTTGATATTCTGTTCCGTTTGCTGTATGTGATAAGCCATGCTCCCTTGTTAGACAAATCTTCTGTGCTGTCTACAGTCATGGCCAAAAGTTTTTAGAAGGACACAAATATTATATTTTCACATGATCTGCTGCCCTCTGGTTTTTATGTGTGTTTGTCAGATGTTTTTGTCACATACAGAAATATAATTGCAATCATATTATGAGTAACAAAAGCTTATATTGACAGTTAGAATGAGTTAATGCAGCAAGTCAATATTTGCAGAGTTGACCCTTCTTCTTCAGGACCTCTGCAATTCTCCCTGGCATGCTCTCAATCAACTTCTGGACCAAATCCTGACTGATAGCAGTCCATTCTTGCACAATCAGTGCTTGCATTTTGTCAGAATGTGTAGGTTTTTGTTTGTCCACCCGTCTCTTGATGATTGACCACAAGTTCTCAATGGGATTAAGATCTGGGGAGTTTCCAGGCCATGGACCCAAAATCTCTATGTTTTGTTCCATGAGCCATTTAGTTATCACCTTTGCTTTATGGCAAGGTGCTCCATCATGCTGGAAAAGGCATTGTTGATCGCCAAACTGCTCTTGGACGGTTGGGAGAAGTTGCTCTCTGAGGACATTCTGGTACCATTCTTTATTCATGGCTGTGTTTTTAGGCAAGACTGTGAGAGAGCCAATTCCCTTGGCTGAGAAGCAACCCCACACATGAATGGTTTCAGGATGCTTTACAGTTGGCATGAGACAAGACTGGTGGTTAGCGCTCACCTCGTCTTCTCCGAATAAGCTGTTTTCCAGATGTCCCAAACAATCGAAAAGGGGATTCATCAGAGAAAATGACTTTACCCCCAGTCCTCAGCAGTCCACTCTCTGTACCTTTTGCAGAATATCAGTCTGTCCCTGATGTTTTTTTCTGGAGAGAAGTGGCTTCTTTGCTGCCCTCCTTGAGACCAGGCTTGCTCCAAGAGTCTCCGCCTCACAGTGCGTGCAGATGCACTCACACCTGCCTGCTGCCATTCCTGAGCAAGCTCTGCACTGCTGGTAGTCCGATCCCGCAGCTGAAACACTTTTAAGAGACGGTCCTGGCGCTTGCTGGTCTTTCTTGGGCGCCCTGGAGCCTTTTTGGCAACAATGGAACCTCTCTCCTTGAAGTTCTTGATGATGCAATAGATTGTTGACTGAGGTGCAATCTTTCTAGCTGCGATACTCTTCCCTGTTAGGCCATTTTGTGCAGTGCAATGATGACTGCACGTGTTTCTTTAGAGATAACCATGGTTAACAGAAGAGAAACAATGATGCCAAGCACCAGCCTCCTTTTAAAGTGTCCAGTGGTGTCATTCTTACTTAATCATGACAGATTGATCTCCAGCCCTGTCCTCATCAACACCCACACCTGTGTTAATGGAGCAATCATTGAAACGATGTTAGCTGGTCCTTTTAAGGCAGGGCTGCAATGATGTTGAAATGTGTTTTGGGGGATAAAGTTCATTTTCTAGGCAAATATTGACTTTGCAAGTAATTGCTGTTAAGCTGATCACTCTTTATAACATTCTGGAGTATATGCAAATTGCCATTATAAAAACTGAAGCAGTAGACTTTGTAAAAATTAATATTTGTATCATTCTCAAAACTTTTGGCCATGACTGTACATAGAGGTCCTGTACATAAGATTTCTCATGTGACCAGGCAAATCACTTCCATGTGATGTCTCCTTTATTAAGACACACTGCAGCTGCACTTAACTCATTTGAATGGAGGACACATCACATGAAGGTCACATGACCCTAAATCAGCGGCCATTTTATGGACAAGACCTCTGTGTGGACAGCACAAAAGACACAAACAAGGGAGTATATCTTACAAAATATACAAAATGGCACAGAATTTCAACAAAGACTATATTAGTAAGTGCCATATAGTCATCTTACAAACATTGATCAGCAGTAAACAGAAAGTGGCCAACTCCTTTAAAATTTCTGAAAACTGAACAACCCGTTAACTGCATTATTTGTCCAATGTAGATATGATCTATACTCAGAGTTGGACTGGGGTTCCTTGGGCCTTCCAGAGGAAATTTTTCTCAAGGCCCAACTCTTTACACCATCAATAAAGCTTAATAGGTTTTGAATCAAAGAAAAAGACTAAAGTGGCAAGTGATTGGCTGTAAAGCCAGCCAAATGGATCTTTTCTTCTGGATCTTTGGGATCCATTATGGTATCAGATCCTGAGACCACCGGAGGATCCTCTGGTACTCTGGTGGGCCAGTCTGACCCTGTCTGTACTTTTCACATTCTGTCAAGTTTCTAATTAGTTTTTAAATATTTGTATTAATGAAATTTCCAGTAACTGATCTTTCTCATTGTAAGGAATGTGCACATTTCTGCAATACTGGACCAGAAAAACTATGTTGAAGAACTTAACAGACAGCTGAAGTAAGTGGGTGACAAATTTCCATTCTTTTCCAACAATTTACACAATTCTTGGTAGCTGATCATAAAAGACAGTCATTAACAGCATTCATTATATATGATATAGAAGAACCAAGAATTAACCGTATATTAGTTCTCGGGGATTCTGTTTCTCCATGTGGAGGCTGCCACCCGGCATATAGAGTCTTACAGGCAATGCTGGAAAAAAGATATGCAGATTAGCTCTCATCCTGAGGAAAGAAACTGTCTCTAATGTGGTTACCCAGTAAGTAAGTGTCCGATCTCTGCCTGTAAGACTCCTTATGCCATCTGACAGTCATGAACAACAGCAGCCTTGTTAGGTCTAAAGGTCCCTTTACATGGGATGACACAGCAGGTGATTGTCGGGAAAGAAGCATTCCTTCTTGTCAGCGGAGGAGATCGCAGCATTTACATTATTTACATGCAGTGATCTCCTCCACAGTATGAACAGGAGTGATCGCTAATGCAATCACTCGTCCCCATACTGACTAGTTGTTTGCCGGCAGCAGATGATGTTTACACAGTACTAATGAGCGTTCCTATGAATGCTCATTAGCGATTATGTGCGTCATTCTCGGCCTGTGTAAAGTGCCCTTTAAGAGATCTGTTTAATAATCAAAGGAAAATACACAAATTGCAGCCGCACACCGCTACCAGATAAAGCACAGTGATAGAATATTCCAAAGCTCATGCTACGCTTGTTTAATAAATTAGACACTCTTGGCAAATACATTTTGTACAAAATTATCTGAGCCCATTCACCACAGTCAAGGTGGTCTCTGCAGAATGGGAACCTAACACTTTGTCCTACCTGTTACGTGCCAGTCTTGGCTTCCATATAATCAGGGGGTGTTTTGTTCCACATGCATGTAATGTCCACTAGCCTTTTACCATTTCTGGTGCTACAAAGGCCTCCCCTTGTTCAGGAGTGTAGACACTAACATGCATGCCGAATCACTCGGCTTTATAGTTGCACTGATTAAAAACCACCTGTGGGGCAAATGGGCTGGTCAGGAGTGCATGACCAAATGGAGTAGCCACACCTCCAGTAAGGAAATTTCAGTCAGCACATCCCAGAGTGCAGGTGCTGGTTGCTATGGCTAAATACATGTCAAAGGAAAATACACAAATTGCAGCCGCACACCGCTACCAGATAAAGCATAAAGTAGCCATAGCAACCAGCACCTGCACTCTGGGATGTGCTGACTGAAATTTCCTTTTTTTCTGTTTAATAATCAGTTAGTTCTGTGAAATCTTATGAGAGATCATGTTTAAAGGGGTATTCTCATCTTAGACAATGGGGGCATATCGCTAGACCGGCACCTATATCGAGATTGGAGGGGGGAGCGCTGTGCCTGGAGGACCCCAGGTTTCCCAGGGTCCGGCCACCACCAGGCACAGCTCCCCCACTGCTCCCATAGAAATAAATGGGAGCGCACCTTGCTTCCATTCATTTCTATGTAGCTGATGGAAATAGCTGAGCCCCATAGAAATGAATGGAGGCCGGCTGCGCATGCGTGGTGCGCCCTCTTTTACTTTGGGGGCTCCGTTCTCGATATAGGTGTGGGTCCCAGCGGTGGGACCCGCACCTATAAGACAATGGGGGCATATCATAGCGATATGCCCCCATTGTCTAAGATGAGAATAACCCTTTAAAGATTTCATAAACTGATTGGGAGTTGCACACAGCAGACTTCTAACAATCACATACAAAAAAGACTGAAAATATCATGTATGTCGTCTCAACCATGAGTTCACACTGGCAGCAATGTTCAGGTTTCCATTGCACCTGAAGGGCAAAATAGCATTTAGAGGTCGCCTAATAATAAATAAATGAAAACCTGGTGGACACCTTATAACATAAGAGTCTTAAGACTCTATTAGATTGTCCAATGGTCGGTCAAGACAAGCGCTGATCAACGATAAACCCCTATTACACCATGCAAAGAAGAGGGATGATTGCTATCACAGTTCTAGTGATTATCGGCAGCCCATCCCTGATAAGAGATGCAAATTAGCTGACAAACAAGCATTTGCTTGTTTATTGGTTAATTGGAGGCTCGATTATACAGGCCAAAGAATGAGCATTCCTATGAACCTTTGCTCTCAAAAATTGCTCAGTCTCATAGGGCCTTTACTGTCATTCCGTCACTCTTGAGTCCTTCTTTTACATCTTCTTGGTTTTGTGCTATGACATTTCATAAACATATCCTAAACACCTATATCCTAATAATATAGCCGTGTAACAGCTGTTTTCTCGCTTGTTTGCAGCGGCACAGTGAGCAGTCTTCACACAAGAATTGACACACTGGAGAAGTCAAATGCAAAACTTATTGAAGAGGTAATGTAGTTAAAATAGGGACTAGAAAACAGTTCAATACCAGACCCTTTCCAACCATCCATGGTCTCAAATTCAGTATGTGTTGCATAATGGGCATCTACAGACATATATGTTCCACCGTGCCATATACCATATTTTTCACCCTATAAGACGCACTTGCCCATAGAGCGCATCCAGGTTTTAGAGGAGAAATATGTGACAAAAAATTATTTTTCATTAGACCTCAAATAAAACCCCCCAATGGTAATCAGACTTTAGATCAGATGTCAGCTCAGACTTAATGTTTATAAGAGCTCCAATTTAATGAGACCCCGTTCAGCCCTCAGCTCAGACCCCCAAAGTTTATAAGACCCCCAGATTAAACCCCCAATGTGAAAAAGACACCCATTCACACCTTAGATCAGACCCCACGTTAATCAGACCTCAGAGCAGACAAAAAAAATAAAATCAATTTACCTCTCCTGTTCCGGACGCCGCCACTCCTGAGATCAAGCGCTTTTCCTGTTCTTCCTGCCACACCATGACCTCATATCAGCACAGAGGTTACAGAGCACCGACGTCCTCATGCTGTGCACAGGTCACAGCACAGTGTGCGGCTGAAAGAGACCAGGAGCTGAGTATAGACCCCGCACGGGGAGCACTGGATTCACTCCCCAGTCATCCTGTACTAATAAGCACCTCCATAATGAATGCGCTCATTAGTAGTCACCCAATAAGACACACTGACACCCCCCCACCACCACTTTGGGTGGAAAAAATAAGTGTTTCTTATAGGGTGAAAAATACGGTATATTTTATGTCTGATGGACCAGATTTAATTTGTTTCTGTAGATGCAAAGATCAGTACAAACACATTCCTGGATGTACTGACCACATTTTCTGTGGGTCTGTAAAGCTTTAGGACCTGTAACCCCTCTTGACATGTCTGATTTAGCCACTACTTGCATCCACCATGTAATATAGAGTTATAAAGATAGATGCTCCAGAATTGTTATTACATGGGAAATGCAAGTAGCTAAGAAAGCCGAAATGTCAGGAGAGGTTATAGGCCCTACTTACAGTGGTCTGGACACTTATCTATTAGGATTCCAGGTATGCCCAGGCCAGATACAGTCTCCAAATGCAAACCACAGGGACTGCAGTGGAAGTGTGGAAAATGTATAAGACTTTGGAGATTGGCTTGTGAATGGTCAATTCTTTCTGTAGGATCTTAAATGTTTTCGTTTTTTGTCTTTTAGTTAGCTATAGCTCAGAATAATATCATCAAACTTCAGGAAGAAAATCATCAGTTAAGGAATGAAAATGCTGTGATTTTCATGAGAGCGCAACAACTTGAGGTAAAGAAGTGTCTCTTTGATAAGTCATTTCAGAAGGTGACTTGCACGTTAATCCAATACAGAAAAGCGTTATGTTGGGTATTAATTCATGCCTAAATCCCACCATATATCTGCCATATCTGGGCTGTAATGACCCATGTACAAATATATCATCTTAGGACTCAATTCAGTTGCTTTTCAAATAGGCGGCCAAAGCTGAAATTGAAGCTGAGCACATCTACAGACAACATTCAAGACATGGAATGAGTGACATCTTCACCGAGATATGCACTCATCACGACGAATCACAGCTGGAACAGGTACGCTTACGGCATTGTAGGGTGCAGTGTTAGGGTGCTGTCACACATAGCATCTGCCTCAATGTGGTCCAGCACAGATTACCAATGACAGAAGTGCTAGCTTCAAGCTTCTTTGTCAATGGTTGTGTGTGTTTTTGTGGCCATTAACATACTACATGAAGTTGTTACCAGGTTTGCCATAAGTTACATCCTTAGGGATTTTCCCATCACATATGCAATGTTTGATCAGTAGGATCTGACCACTGGGAGCCCACCAATGCCTAGAACAAAGAGGGGTTTCTCTTATCAATAAAAACCCTTTTGAAATATGGGAAACATAGAAAACTCGCTGTGAGACATATTATGGCTTTATTTTAATTGTTTCTTTATTAAAGATTTTAGAATATAATCCCCCCTCAGCACGAGTCTTGAAAAGTCCAGAATATCTATGAGTTTTTCAAGTCCATGTCCATCTCCCGACTCCTTCAGCACAAACCACAGCAGAATGTTGATCATATACAAATACAAGGGTGGACTGGGAACTTAAAGTGGCCTTGGAAAAAATAATAAAAGTGGCCCTATTTTGTAGTTGGGTCCAAATTGATGAAAGTCAGGTCCAGCAATACCATATTGTGGTACATTATACCACCCTCAACAGAGCCAAATACCACAGTCCATCACAAAATACTGCCAGCAGCACAAAATACATCCCCCAAAACTTCCATTGGCCGGCCTTGAGGAGGACTCAGGTGGCCTCCTGGACATCGGCCCACCAGAAAATTTCACTGTGAGGTCTATGGCCAATCCGCCCCTGTACAAATACCATCTGAGTGTGACCATACAATATAATAAAAAGGAAATATACATACTATGGCACATTCCAAAATGCATGGAAAAATATAGCCCCTCTTACCGCCACACGTCAAACCACAGAGTGCACCGTCTGTGAGTTATAGCTCAAACAATATCTCATCAATTTTCTTGACACTAGACCAGAAGAATCAGTCAAACCCATTATTTTTCAAATTTAGGCATGGCTTCTCTTTTCCTGTAGACCCCCTTTTCCAAGTTTAGTTGCCAGTATTCGCTCCTAGTGGGGCTGTTCTCATCCAGCCAGTGATGTGCATTGCATCAGTGTCCGGGCCACGTAAAGCATCCGAGCAACCACTATCTTGCCCAGCCTGGTGGTCGTTAGGGCCTCCACATAGCCCAGTATATGAACAAATGGCAACATTAGCAGAATACACTGAATGAAATTAATTGTAGACGTCACATCCAGCCAACAGATCTCCAGAAGCCATGTCATACTTGCAATGAGGACATTCAGTCGGATCTAACCCCAACATCAAACAGAAATTTAGGAGTTTTATAAACTCTATGCATTACATTTATGTGCCTAGAAGTATTATGTCTGGTTGTAAAAGAATGCCCATTCTCTGATATCAATCTTCATTATATAACACGTAAAGGAATATTCACATCCCATAAATTGATGGCATATCGTTAGAATATCTCATCACTTTATGAGGGTCCATCCCTGGGACACCCACTGATACTGAAAATGAAAGGGCAGCAGTGCACAGTCTTTCTTTTCACTCAGTCAAGGGGCTACTTCATTCTCAGGACTAACAGATTGAGGGACCCAGAGGTCAGACCCCCAACGATCATCAAGTGATGACATAAGCTTTATGTCACTAATCGCTTTAAGACAGGGATGCTCAACCTTCGGCCCTCTAGCTGTTGCAAAACTACAACTCCCAGCATGCCCTAATAGCTGTAGGCTGTCCAGGCATGTTGTGAGTTGTAGTTTTGCAACAGCTGGAGGGCTGCAGGTTGGGCATCCCTGCTTTAAGAGATGAAAATGCACGTTAAAGTGGTTCTCTGGGAATTAAGAAAATGAAAATACTTAAATATTACTTCATTATAAATATATTCCCAAATACCTTTCATTAGATATAACGGCTTGTTTTGTCTGGGGAGCAATCATTAGGAGAAATAAAATGGCCGCCGTCCTATTAGTGCACACAAAACCTGTCCTAATCACACAGGAGGACAAGTTACTTGACAACACTGAGGTAAAGTGCTGCCTCATCCCCCTCTCTGCTCTGCTGAATACAGCTGATAAGATCTTCAGCTGAATCTCTGTAGCAATGGAGTTCATGAGCAGATGTGGCTGATAAGCAGCAGCTCCTGTATGCAGTCTCCATTACCACAGTCTGTCCTGTCCACTCTCTGTACTTCATGTCTCCTCATGAACTCTATTGGTACAGAGATTCAGGTAAAGATCTTATCAGCTGTATTCAGGATCATAATCCCTAATGAGCAGAGTAGAGGGGAGGGTGAGGCAGCTCTTTACCTCAGTGATGTGAAGTAACTTATCCTCCTGTGTGTACTAATAGGACGGCGGCCATTTTGTTTCTCCTAACCATTGCTCCCCAGACAAAATGAGTCATTATAACTAATGAAAGGTGTTTGGGAATATATTTATAATAAAGTAATATTTACACATTTTCATTTTCTTAATTCCCGGAGAACCCCTTTAAGTTGACTGAACAACTCTAAAAAAATATAGTTAAAGGGGTTGTCTCACTTCAGCATATAGCATTTATCACGTAGAGAAAGTTAATACAAGGCACTTACTAATGTATTGTTATTATCCATATTGTCTCCTTTGCTGGCTGGATTCATTTTTCTATCACATTATACACGGCTCATTTCCAGGGGTTACAACCACCCTGCAATCCAGCAGTGGTGAACATGCTTGCACACTATCGGAAAAAGTGTCGGCCTCTCTGGTGGACAGAACCGTGGAAGCTCACATAGGCTAGTACTTTTTTGTATAGTGGTCATAACCATGAAAACAGGCAGTGTATAATGTAATGGAAAAATGAATCCAGCCAGCAAAGGAAACAATATGGAGAATCACAATACATTAGTAAGTGCCTTGTATTAACTTTCTCTACATGATAAATGCCATCTGCTGAAGTGAGACAACCCCTTTAAGTAGTAAAAATAAACCTCATAAAGTGATGCTTCCTCGCAATTCATGATAATGCAGCAGCCATTTTACATTTCAAGCACCATTGCACAGCCTGTCATGCCATAAAGCATGTTTTTGTTCTTCAGAGGTTCATGTGATCCCTATGTTTACCACCATTACAGGAATCTGACACGGATCTTGTGCCAGCAAGGATGCAACGTGAAATTGAATTTGCAGTGAATTTCTTGGAGAAAGATATTCAGGACAAACGAGATACGCTCATAGGTCTCAAAGAACAACTAAAAGAAGTAAAAGTAATCAATTATGAGATGTATGAGAAAAAGCAGGTATGTATTATATAGAATGTATCTGGAGGGGCTGGTCCTGTTGTGAAAGCTGGCTCTAAAGTTTAGAGAGGTTTCCATGAAATACAAATTGTGTTCTGTTGCTCTAAAATATATTTCCTGCCTAGCCACATTTAAAGAAGAACTCCTGACAAAAAATTTTATTCCATGTCCTGCTAGAAATGTACGTGATATAATCTGTAGTGAATGTCATTTTCTTACCAGTGTCTGAATTTTTGACTTATATCATCCTGAAGTTTCTTATCTGTGTCATGTGACCAGCAATTAGACCCACCAACTCACACAGAGACTTATGTGTAGACAGGAAGTCTATTTCTCTATGTATTCCTATGAGACTGAAAGTGAGGCTCCCATAGGAATGAATAGAGCAGTTACTGGCTTTCTGTCCTGGGTCAGTTGGAGGTCAGGGAGTTGGTCACATGACCCAGCTACAATAAGAAGAGAGGTTATTACTCACAGAAACAGTCACTGATAAGAAAATGACAATCACTACAGATTATATCATGCACCTTTCTAACAGGTCAGAGAATAAAAATTTTTGCGGGAGTTCTTCTTTAAGTCGCAAATTTTGTCACAATTGCATTTTTTCACCTATATTTTGAGACTTATTCCCCTTCCCCTCCACAAAAACAGAGAGAATGGGCCACGGACAGGTCACCTGCTGCCTATTACGTTCACTATTTTGTGTGCCAGAAAACTGGCTCCCAATACTCCTGAAATCTGCACCAGCCCCTGCAGGCGAAGAATTTACTTTCAGGAGATGCATCAGAATTACAATCTCCTTGTAATAATGGGTTTGTTATTAAAGGGGTTCACCGGGGATGATTTAAAATAGCCGCCAGCAACCTGTCCTAGAATGTCAGCAAGACAGTTTGCCAACACTTGCAGAGCTGAGGGGTGCGGGGCCTCACTACACAGTATGTTATGGCACTTACATATTGGTGAATGTTTCCTGTCAGGCTGCTCAGCCATGATGGCATATCATAGGCAGGATCGCATCATTACTATGTATTGTAGAGCAGTGTAATATGTTGTGAGACCACGGCCCCTCATCCTTACCCTAGGCAGCTGTGCAAGTGGTGGCAACCAGTCCTCCTCACATTCTAGGACACGTTGCCTGTGGCCAGGGGCGTAGCTATAAGGGGTGCAGAGCCTGAGGGGGCCCAAAGACCCTTGTGCCACATAAGAAGACACACAGAGAACTAAGGGAAGGGGGCCCTAGCTGAACTCTTGCACCAGGGCCCATGAGCCTTTAGCTACGCCCCTGCCTGTGGCCATTTTCTATTATTCACAGAGAACCCTTTAAGACTGTTGTTTTTTGTAGCCAGAGCCAAGATCAGGAAGGAAAAGTACTAGGGATGAGTGAATCAAACATAACAAATGAAACATCCGAAGTCGATTTGCTGTGTTCTAATACTGTAAGGAGCAGGAGCTCCGTACGGTATTAGAATGTATTGGCTCAGATGAGCTGAAGTTATTACTTGGCGAAGTACCACTTGGAACCGAACCCGAGTTCAGAAAATGTTTTTTTTACAGTAAAAATCAATTTATGAAGTTAACTTCGGCTCATCATAGCCAATACATTCTAATACTGTACGGAGCTCCCGCTCCGTACAGTATTAGACCAAAGTTTTATACGAATCGACTTTGGATGTTTCATCTGAAGTCGATTTGCTCATCCCTAAAAAGTACAAATCCTTCCTTTATATATCCCATATCCCAGCAAAATTCAATTTTAGCTTTGGTTGAAAACATTGAGCATGAACAGCTGAGTGGTTTCACACAATCTGTTTTTAGCATTTTTACCGTTTTTCTCTTCATTTTTTTCATATAGTTTTTAGGACAGATGTTACTTTACATTCTGTTATGTGTGTATTATGTGATGCACTACAAAGTGTTTTTTCATGTTGCTTTTTGCATTGCATTGTGCAATTGTGCATTTTAGTACTCTCTACAAAACACAGCATGCATATTTCCCTTAGACATGAATTGAAAAACACCAAAAAAATGCCTGTTTAAAAATCTTAGAAGCGAATGCCACAAAAATGATAAAAAAATATATGCCATTTTTTCCACAAAAAAAGACTGTGTTTATATTAATAACCTATCCTTGATAGGACAGGTCATCAATATCAGATCAGCTGTTTCCAGGAGCTGCTGTGTGTCAGGACATCACATCTGCGTACACTATGTAATGGCTGTACCTGGTTACTGCAGCGCTGCCGTGAGCAGGCCCGACCACTACACACTGTACAGAGCTGTGGTGAGGTCAGATGATGAATGTGTGTTGTAACAAAGCACTGGAGGATTTACAATTTCTCAAGTAGCATGGGCAGGGGCGGACTGGGAACTTAAAGTGGCCCTGGAAAAAATACTAAAAGTGGCTCTGTTTTGTAGTTGAGTCCAAATTGATGGAAAGCAGGGCCAGAATACCATATTGTGGCACATTATACCACCCCAACAGAGCCAAATACCACAGTCCATCACAAAATACATCCCCAAAAACTAACACTAACCGGCCATGAAGAGGGCCCAGCCGGCCCCCTGGGCATCGGCCCACCGGGAAATTTCCCTGTAAGGTCCATGGCCAATCCGCCCCTGAGCATGGGAAAGAACCAAGGTAGGATAACGAGATCTCTTTGGGTAAATACACTGCAAGTCTGCATTTATACAGTATGGATAGCTTTATATTTTCATTGAAAATCTTTGTGATAAAATTATTGCCACTTTGTACAGAATTCTGAAGAGAATGCCAAAGAACGGGATGTGAAAGGGAGACAAGATGGGAAGTCCGGTCAGATTGCAGCTGCCATGAAACCACAAGAACCAAGGTAAGTGACGTAAACCGTAAATGAACCTAGTGACTGGCACAAGAGTCCAGAAGTGAAACTGCATTCACATGACCGTGGGACGGCTGTGTCTGTGTTGCAGACAGCAAACCACAAATCTACAAAACACAGGCATCAGCCGTGTGCACTCCGCATCGCGATCTACAAGATACAGCTGAAAATAGGACATGTACTACTTTTTGTGGCTTGGAGACATGTACCCAGAAGCACACGGAAGCCTTTCCACGTGTTTCAGTGTGCTTCCAGGTGCATGTCTCCGTGCCGCAAAAGATAGGACAGCCTCTGGATCGGTCATCATTAACTGATCTGTGGGGGTCCGACACCCAGCTGTTTGAGAACGCTGCGGCCTTCTCTCTGCTTTTCCTAGGCCAGTGATATCTCGTTTATCTGTCACGTGGCCTAAGCACAGTCCAGTCCCATTCAAGTGAATAGAGCTGAGCTGAAATACCAAGAAGAGCCGCTGTACAATGTACGGCACTGTGCTTGGTAAGCAGGGAGAAGGCAGCGGCGCTCACAGGAACACCTCTGCCTTCTCAAAACAGCTGATCGGCAGGAGTCCTGGAAATCTCAGAAAAACCCTTTTAGGTTTCATTCACACGTCCGTATGTGTTTTCAGTTCTGTTTTTGCGGATCCGCAATATACGGATGACGTTCCGTATGTCATCTGTGTTTCCGTTTTTTTTGCGGATCCATTGTAACAATGCCTATCCTTGTCAGCAAAACGGACAAGAATAGGACATGTTCTATCTTTTTTGCGCAACGGAAATACGGACATACGGAAACGGAATGCCTACGGAGTACCTTCGTTTTTTTTTTTTGCGGACCCATTGAAATGAATGGTTCCACATACGGTCCGCAAAAAAAAAACGGAACGGACAAGGAAACAAAATACGGACTTGTGAATGAAGCCTTAAACTGCTGGGACTCCTGAGGGTACAGTAGCTTCTGACCTCATGCAGTCCAGGAGTGCCCAAACCAGCTGGAAAAAAAAGGAGGCTCTAGGAGTCTCTCCATGGGGGCTGCTTATTTTTATATCCAGGTTTTCTATCTCTAAGGGCTTATGCACACGAACGTATTTTCTTTCCGCGTCCATTCAGTTTTTTTTTACGAACCGTATGCAGAACCATTCAATTCAGTGGGTTCGTAAAAAAAAAAAGGGAAGTTACTCCGTGTGCATTCCGTATGTCCATTTCGCAAAAAAATTGAACATGTTCTATTATTTTCTGCATTACGGACAAGGATAGGACGGTTATATTAGGGGCCAGCTGTTCCGTTCTGCAAAAAATACGCAATGCACACATACGTCATCCGTATCTTTTTGCAGATCCATGTTTTGCGGACCACAAAACATATGAATAAATACATATGGTCGTGTGCATGAGCCCTAAGGGAAAATCTCTTGTGGTGCTGGAAAACTTGGGGCGTGGGACTGCTCAGTAAATGCAATAGTGGGCCTTTGTGTTCGTCCTTTTCCAAGTTATTAGAAATTCTAAATTTCCGTACTTGTGTGTAACAATGCATATGGCTGCCAGTACAATTCACAAAGAGCTTTTCAGGGCTGACAAAGGGCATTTGTACCCGGGGAAGCTGCTATATATCCCCCAGTCCTGCACTGCTTTATAGCTAGGCAGTTTTAGCATTCAGGCATCTAGAAAAAGCGAAGTGACATTACTGTACAACTTATATATTTCATATGAGGGTGAAACTGGTGACTTTATCCTATAAATGCTGTGTACACCCACAGTCAAGTATTAGGGCGGGACGAGCTGTAGTATTTCAGTGTATCTGTATTTATATATAATGTACAGTACTAAGCAGCAATCCTAGCATACATCTGCATTATAGTAATTTGTTTTTTCTGTTTTCTCTCTTTTTCTTTTTTTTTTACTATTATTTGTCACATACTTTTGTTCTCCAAACAGTGATAAAGAGGTTTTAACCAAGCCGAGACACATTGACATATCCTACATGAAGGACTCGGGAGTAGAATCCGCTCCACAGTATAAGCTTATTAAAGACATATCGTTCTAGCACGGCATATAGTGACCTCACTAGGGAAGGAGTAAGGGCCCGTTCACACGGCCTGTGTGAACGGGTCTGCACCTATTCGCAAAATTGCGGAATAGATGTGGGCCCGTTCACTTCAATGGCCGGCACGCGATCTTGCCGAGCCACGGATCTGCAAGAAATTATAGAACATGTCCTATTCTTGTCCGCAAAAGGCATTTTGAATGGGGCGCCCGGCCATGTGTTCTGCAAATTGCGGAACACACGCCGGGCGGCATCTGCAATACTACGGCCGTCTGAAAGGCCCCTTAGAACATACATTTTACTGATCTATTTAGTAGAGTTTTTGCTTTACCTGCAGTATATATATACATTTGTACAACGCTAAAATACACCAATGTTACAGCACTTTGTACACACCCAGAAATGATGTATTAATGGTTAATTAACTCCCATAATAGTAAAGAGTATTTTCTTACTGTTGGAGCTTGTCTTCATTTTTTTTGGGCCAAGATTAGCTTTTAAGTTATTACAGAATACAGGAAAAACGATGAGTACTGCAGATACGGAGTCAACCGAAGTTTTCCATCAAGTTGTGATACTTTACGTACTTGTAAGTATATAACTGTATTCACTGTATACGGAGTTCCCATGGAACTTAAATTGCAGAGGAGTCATGCACACAGCTGCTTTGTGCATTGGGGACAGCAATTTGCATCATCCATGTGGCTGCCACAGATGGATCCAGACCTATTTAACTTGAATGGTTCCGTGATCCGTCCACATCGCAAAAAAACTTTTTTTTTTTGCGGTGCAGAGACACAGTGATAAACCCCACAGGAGCACTCTGCAGTGCGGTGTGCACACGGCTGGGGCCCGTATATTGTGGACCCACTGTTTGCAGGCCTCAGCATGGGCACAGCTGGGCAATGGCCATGTGCATGAGGCCTTAAGCACCTTTCACACAATAGATCTGGATCGTTGCAGGATCTGTTCAGGAAAAAACTCATGGTTTTGCAAGCAAGTTGAATCAGCATTTTCTGCAATTGAGTTCAGTGTTTTTATGTCGGATTGTATCTGGATTGCAAGAGATTTTCATGTGAGCGAAGAAAAACTGAAACGTAATCATCTACGTCTCCTAGCAACCATCAGGCAAACATGCATTGCATCCGGATGCCTCCTGTTCACTCCTATGGAGCCAGAGCTGAGAGAAAAACGCACAATATAGGACACGTTGTGAATTTTTCTTGAATGCAGAGATGATCAGTGATAAATGCCGCTCATGTACACAGACCCAATGAAATGGTCACGTTTCAATCCGGATACTATATGCTCACAACACACATTGCATCCAGATGGAAAACGCTCCTGTGAGACCCCTTCCATTTGAATTGAATGGGGTGAAATCCACGGACCCATTCATTTGAATGGGGTCCGCACCGCAAAAAAGTAGTGCGTGCGCGGAGGCACAGCCACAAACACCATGGAAGCACACCGTAGTGCTTCCGTGGTGTTCAGATCTGTGCCACATCTCCGTGGTTGCTGACCCATTGAAGTGAACGGGTCCGCGAGCTGTGATGCGGGCTTCACACAGCTGGTGCCCGTGTATTGCGGACTGCAATACGGCCATGGGCTGGCAATGGCCGTGTGCATGAGCCCTTAATCTCATTCTTTTTACTGCTCCTAATTACTTATCTGCCTTAGAAAAGTGGATATTCTGGCATTTGGGAGTCCAGGAGAACTTAGTACTAGAGTTGAGCGAACGTGCTTATAATGAGCACTGTAGCGCTCGGATGCCCTCCTCACCCGACGGATCCAGATGCCTGCACCCATGGGCGCGCAGGGGATCCGAGCAGTACAGTGCTCATTACGAACATGTTCGCTCAACTCTACTTAGTACCAAGCCTCATTGGATCTGTCATTCCACTTATTTCCTGTTTTGACTTTTGGCGATTACAGAAGTATAATTAAAATGATTGAATAAAATTGTTCACATATCTGCTAGTCCATTTGTGACTATTACCCACTTAAAACCCACTAACCCTGGTCAAGCCCTTTAGGAGGAACAGGCAGCTCAGAGGGTTACATTTAATACTGATATTGTAGAAGAAAAAGCCATAATATATAAAATGCAAGATGGACCACTCTCCTGGTTGTGTAACTGGTCCAGAGACACTGACAGCTGTACACTGAGGCGTTCTGTGTAACGGCACATTTACACGTCGGCTATCCAGGCAATGATTGGGAAAGAACCATCCCTGGTAAGTGGCCGACAGGAGGTAAGAAGTTTATTTCCATGCAATTTTCACCTTCCACTGAATGGAGAGAAGGGACCACTACTGCAGTCACTCGTCCTCAAAGATGCATGGTTTCTGGGAAGATTGCTGTTAACACTGCACAATGATGCTTCTGGTGTCTGAATTACTGCACGTGATGAACGAGCACCAATAATCTGCCCGATAATAGTCCCATGTAAAGGGACCTTACCAGGCAACTCACAAAAACCCGTTCAAATACCACCACCCCTGCTGTGGGCTTTCACACAAGTCCCCACTGAACATGTGCAAGAATTGGTCTGAAGAGCCTATGAGTGGCACTGCCATATACAGGATAAGGCCTCATGCACACATCCATGGACCACGGTCTGAAAACCCAGCCTTCTGCACTGAGGACAGCAGGCTGGGTTTTCACAGACCGTGGTCCATGGATGTGTGCATGAGGCCTAAAGAATGTCCCTGATGAAACCCAGGTTGACAGAGAACTCCCCTATAGGCCCCAAGATGTGTTAGCAAGGTTATTCAGGAACTGTAAGGAGAGGCCAAACACCTCCCGATCCAAGTCCCAGCCTGACCCTGAAAGTAGGAATTTGGCCTACTGGTAATTGGTTTTCCAGGAGTCCAACATGACCGCACCATGGTCATGGAGGACGTCCTGGAAAGTCTTATAGAGAAAAAAAAAATAATATTTATTCTTCATCCCTAGAGCAGGAAACCTCTGCATCTATCCTCTGTAGGCTTCTTTCAGACCTGCTGCAGAGAGTTCTGGCCATCAAACCACCTCTGCATACAGCGTTTTTTTGTCCAGCTAATTCGGCATATTCACCAGGTAGCACCCAGACCCAGATTGACTGCCAGTGTGAAACTAACTGAGACAGAAAGACCACTGGATAGCAGAGATGGGAGGGACCTTTTAACTTCTATTTCCTGTCCCATGAAAGTCAAAGGGGAACATCCTCCTGTGGTGCTGTCATGAGGGATGAAACATTTTTTATAAATAGCCGTGAACCCCTTTAAGTGTTCATACAGAGCGGTCACTGTTAGTTGTACATGTGGACTGAATCTTTTGCCACAAAACTAAAGAACTCCCGACAAAAATGTTATTCCATGTCCTGCTAGAAATGTACATGATATAATCTGTAGTGAATGTCATTTTCTTACCAGTGTCTGAATTTTTGACTTCTATCATCCTGAAGTTTCTTATGTGTCATGTGACCAGCAATTAGACCCACCAACTCACACATAGACTTGTGTGGACAGGAAGTCTAATTCTCTATGTATTCCTATGAGACTGAAAGTGAGGCTCCTATAGGAATGAATAGAGCAGTTACTGGCTTTCTGTCCTGGGTCAGTTGGAGGTCAGGGAGTTGGTCACATGACCCAGCTACAATAAGAAGAGAGGTTTTTACTCACAGAAACAGTCACTGATAAGAAAATGACATTCACTACAGATTATATCATGCACCTTTCTAACGGGAGTTCTTCTTTAATCTACTCAACTCTATGACAAGCTGCTTGTAGATTGCAATAATCAATTTCAACACAACCGTCTTCCACCACTTATCTGTGGGATGATGGAAATTGGACAGGTTAAAAAGGAAATCCATTCTTAACCCACTACTTAGAAGGGCTTTGGGTGAGCCTATTAGGACCTGTATGGCAATCGTCCCTACAGTTCTGTATTATGAAGCTATGGCCACTCAGTGTCCTGCCATATGGTGTCACTATGCACTGTATTCCTAACTTGAGGCAATGTTTCTAGAGCACAGACACATAGGTTACACTCGTGTCCACAGCAGTGTCTGGGGCATTGGGCCATTAACAATAAGATGACATGTGGCCCGGCAGAGTCCCATCAGACATGTATGGTATAGCTGTAATGCAAATACGGCACCACATGTCCATGACCGTTTAGTCTGATAGAATCTAGTCCGAGCTGGAAGCATAAACTGACACAAGTGATTATAAAAAAAATTTATTCAAAGTCAATGTTTGCATTCAAACAAATTAAATCCTACAGTAACAATGTCCACTGTACTCAGCTCACTAAAAATTTTAAGATCAACGTCCTTGTACAAATTCTGTACAAGAGCAAAACACAAAAACATAACTAACAAACTGCTTCTTACACAAATGTCATTGTAACAAAGCATTTAATATAGTCCGCGCCATCCCGCTGTGTTCATGCCCTCATGCTGTCCAAAGTAGCCCCCACTGTTTCCAGAATTCCCCCTTCCTGTGGGAAACAAAAAAAAAAACAAAACACATTTATATTAAAAAGGTGTTATCCTGCTTTACCAAGTTTCCTCCAGATACCACCATCACTAGCTGATCAGCAGGGGTCCGACACCCCCCATCCTACCATCATCTCCAGTACAACTACACAGCTCCGTTAATGGGCAGAGCTGATCAGTGCAACGCTGCTTCCACTGACTTCAATGGGAGCTGCTCTGCAGTAACAAGCTGCCTCCAGTACACAGCAGTCCAAGGGCTGGAGCTACAGCCGAACAGCTGTGGTGTCTGACCAGGCTGATCAGTTAGTGTTAGCCTACCCTGAGAAGCTGGACAGCCTCTTTACTTGCAAGCAGTTTTGAGAACTACTTTGTTATGTGAGGAGCAGACTGGATACCATGCTTTAAACATACAAAAATCAGGCTCCACTGATATATGGTTAGAGGTTTTCTGGCAGAAAAAGAAAAGAAAAAAAAAGGCTGTATAATCTGGTGATCTATAAAAGAATAAGTGACCCTGAAGAATTCCCCAATGCCTCTGCTTCTAGGTCCAGTGATGCCACAAACTGGCTGCAGTGGTCACAGGAAGCAGACAGCAGCAGGGGACTGGGCAGCATTGAGGATTTAAACATTTTTTTTCTGCAGGAGAACATTTAAAGGGACTGTCTCACCTCAGCAAATGGCACTCATGGGGTCACAACCACCAGCAGTGCGTGCACAGTATAGGAAGTACTCCCATACTACCAGCCACCACAGAGGCTGGCACCTTTACCTATAGTGTGCAAGCAGACACCACTGCTGGATTGTAAGGTACTGAGATAGGAGTGTATAAAGAATCAAAAAACATGAATACAGCCAGAAAAGGAGGCAATATGGACAATCACAATACATAAGTGCCTTGTATTAACTCTCTCTACGTGATAAATGCCATTTATTGAAGAGAAACCCTTTAATGCCATGTACACATTTAAGGGCATTTCTTATTATTTCATTGTATTAATTTGGAGCCAAGTCATTTTTTTTTTTTTAAATTGGTCTATATTAAAAAGATTGAGCTGGTTGGCCCTTTTTCCCCCCTGTACAGGGCTGGGATGCTCTAGTGGCAGGACTTTTTCCTCTTTGCCCCCTCAGGCTACTTTCACATTAGAGTTTTATAATTCTGGTATTGAGTTCTGTCATAGGGGCTCAATACCGGAATAAAACGCTTCAGTTTTGTCCCCATTCATTGTCAATAGGGACAAAACTGAACTGAAGAGAACGGAATGCTCCTGAAAGCATGCTGCGGTTTGCTCTCTGGTCCAGGCATGCGCACGAAGACGGATCCGTCATGACCCCCAATGAAAGTCAATGGGGACGGATTCCGTTTGGTGTGACACAATGGTGAACTGATCCGTCCTCCATTGACTTTCAATAGAGTTCATGACAGATCCGTCACCTGCACACATACATACATGCTCCCGGCAGGTCTCCACGTCGCAGGACTGCACACATATAGAACGATTCCACCCGGCGCCCAGCAGAGGGTGCTGTGGGGAATAGTCTTATGTGCACACCATCCTGCTCCTCCTGCGATGTGGAGACCTGCCGGGAGCATGTAAGTATGTATGTGTATATGTACTGTGTGACGTGTGCAGCCGGAGCGCGGTTCCGGCCCCACACGTCCCTGCGGCAGCACAGATCCGGTGGCACCCTTCACCTGCCGGATCCGGGCTGCCGCTAGTGTGAAAGAGGCCTCACCCTAAGGGCTCCTCATCTCAGACTACCTAAACACTTATTCATGTTGTATTCTTATCAGTAAGAACTGAGCTATAAGTGTTTAATTTACTAAGAGGTCAAAGAGATAGGGGGCTCTTTCACATGAGCGGATGCCATGCTTAGAATCTGTGAAAGAGAGCCAAGTCCCGTTCAGGACAGCAGAGACACGGAGCATTAACATGATTAATAATGCTCCGTGCCTCTGATCTTTTTTACTACAAAATCACAGCGAGATAAGGTCACCACTGATTCTGTAGTAAAAAGGTGACAGGAGCATCGTTAATCATGTTAATGCTCCATGTCTGTCTGAAATGGGGCTTGACACTTTCACACAGCGGATTCCAAGGTTTATTAGATGACCTGAACGAGACAACACACAGCTAGACAGTTTCCCCTTTGTGACAAATGACCTAATTTTTTTAAAATAAAGACCAATTAGAAAAAAAAAAAGTTATTAGCCCAAAATTAGTAAAAATGCAATAAAAGAAATTGGCTCTGAAGGTGTGCATAGCCTTTAAATGTACCACAATGCTGGGACAGAATTACTAATACCAAAAAAGTAAACTTAGGTCCTAGACTGCAACAGATTTATCAGAGGCTGATGCTGGATAAGTTTGTAATATCTTTAGACTGTCGTTTACACTACCAGCATGTAACAGGACGACGCGGGGAGACCCGGGGGCCTGTGGCACTCATGGGGGAGCCAACAATGGAGCCAGAATGCAGTAGTGGGAATCAGTTAAGTGTGCCCACCACCATGGGTGGTTAAGGGGGGGCAGGAAGGGAACAAAAATAACAAAACAAAAACACACAACTTTCCCCAGGTACTTTAGGATCTTATCAGCAATTGTCATACTATAGTTATAAATTTAAGAAAGTAACCTGCAAAGCCATTAACCATGGCATGTCATACATTACCATAGCCACCGAGACCATCAGGATTGGCATAACATCCACTGTAGTTGCCCGTCATGCCCATTCTCCCTACAGCACCATATCCTGCGCCATCTGAGGGGGAAAAAAAAAAAAATACAAATAGGTGACTACAGGTGCATGATACTGAGGGGCAACCAAAAACTGGTGCACTTTAACACTGGAGCAAGTTAGTACAGAAAACTTACCTAGAGCATCCCGACCGTAACATCCCATTCCTGTACCCATTCCAGTACCCATGCCTGCACCCATTCCAGCACCACCACCAGCTGTTGAATTCAGGAACAACTCAATATACCGATGCTCTGTAAGAAAGACACAAATGAGGCTTTACAGGAGAATTGCTCAAGCATTTAGGTAACTGTCAACTAAAAAAAAAAACAAAAAAAAAACAAACAAATGAAGACATCTACATACGCATATTGTTTTTGTCTTTTGACATGGCGGCTACGGCATCTTCATGGGTTGCAAATTCAACATCAGCTTCTCCAGTGGCCCTACCATCTGCTCCAATGTCGATATGAACTCTGATTGGTGTAAGTGGGGAGAAGAACTACAAATACAAAATGTTCAGGCATTATTTATGCTCTTTAGGGTAATGAGACAAAGGCAGACAAAAAAAGAAAAAAAATCCTGATGAGAAACAAAACCACAACCACCTCCATCCTATATCTCAAATATTGAACCGAGAAACCTGTCAAAATATACATTTCTAATATAATCCCCATGTAACATTCCCTCCATTATATGGATGCAATATCTTGTGTATATAACATTTCTCCTAATTCCTGACAAGTTTCTCGACTAAAATGTACAAGCCACATGTTCTACTACATTTATAACCGATAAGCACCAAACTACTCACATTGGCAATGTCGCTTTCTGTGGCACGGAATGGTAAGCCGCGCATATGAACAAAGTGGCCGCTGTGAAAACCTGTGCCTGCATCCCCGGCTCCAGGGTAACCTTGGGGAATACCTAAGGAAAATGGTTGAATGTGTTAATTTCCAAATATCTCCTAAAAATATGGCTATTTAACAGTCATCACCTCATCCCTGGAAGCACAATTTTGCAACACACCAAGGTCATATTGCCATTATTACTTTTACAACTAATAACAGGTTATCTGGTAATTTATATTGATTACCTACCCTCAGGATAGATCATCCATATCAGATCGCTGGGGTCCAACAACCACGCTGACCAGCTGGTAGAACAGGCCAGCGCACTGACTGTCATAGCCTCTTCCTAGGCCATGTGACGTCACTGTACACCGGCCATATGACTTAGCTGCAGCTCTGCCCCCACTCAAGTCAATGAGGCTGAGCTGCAATAACAAGCACAGTTGCTGTACTATGTAGGGTACTGTGCATGGAAAGCTGCCGGGACCTGGCTGAGCTCACCAGGAACTCTCCCCCGCCAATGTGATATGATGACCCATCCTGCGGACATTACCTTTACCTGGATAACTTCTTTAAGTTAGCTGACCCTAACATTGGTTTCCTCTAAATACTGGAGATCCAAGTCATTCCTTTGACTAACTGCAAACTACTGAGTCAAATACATGGTGTCAAAGCCCCCCCCCCCCCTCCCCCTTCGGACATACCTCTGCCTTCTCTGAGTCGATCATCAAAACCATCTGCCCCATAGCCAAAGTTGCTGTACCCACTGTACTCATCAAATCCTCCATAACCTAAATAGACAAGATTTCAACAAAAGTTAAAACCGCATAATATATCAATTAAATTAAGACTTATTAACTATAATGCATTGACATGAAGTCACAGTTGAGGGAATTACAGTCCATAATCATTTTACAGGCCAAAATGTAGAAGTAGAAGATTACAGAGCAATATTACAAGCGCGACGTCTTATTCTTACTTACCACCCCCGTAACCTCCACTACCACGCATGCGGTCATACATGTTACCACGGCCAGCTCCGTAATAAGCACCACGACCTCCCATTGGTCTGTCATACGGGCCAGGGCGCTGCCCCATCATCCTTCTGGGCGGATCGTACGATGATCTGATTTCGCTTCTGCTGCTTTTAAAGATTTCAATGTATCTACGCCAGAGGTGTTTGAGAAAAGTGATGTCAGTAAGGGTTAAGTAAAAGCGCCTACCTTTAATATAATAAAAGTCTATATAGTGGCTCCACTGAATGTATAAGCGGTACTATAGGCATCTGCACAAGAGCTCAGAAAGTGGAAAGCTGATTCTCAAAGAAAGCATTTGGAGAAAATTAGTAGATATCACTGTGCATTGTTGTATTGACTGTATTTACGATTAAAAAAAATAAAATCAGAACCCCCTCCCACCACCATGGAGCCCAAAAATAATAAAGAAAACATGAAACAAAACAGAGATAACCGTCCCGTTCTGTCCATCCCCACCTGTGCCCTATTCTTTCCTTGTGTTTCCCCAGAGCATTTTCTGCTATCTCCTTTGAAGCAAACTGCACGAAGGCCTCCCCTGTGCTTCGCCCCTGGTAGTCCATCGTCAATGTTATCCCATTTGGCAGGATTCTCAACCCTTTAACCCAAGGACAAATAACCCCATCAGGGGAACAGTGTTAAAGGCTGCAACAAACCCATCTTAACAATACTTTAATCATCCCCATAGCCTGACATCAGCTCAATCATCAATGCTTTGCTCCCGCCACCCCGCAATATTAACATTTCTACAACAAGTTACTGAGGGCTCACTCACACAATGCATGGTCAATGCTTCGTTCCATAAATTATATAATACATAGAAATAAAAAATAAAAACGAGGATAAAATCCTATTAGAAAGAACATGGACATGTAACGCGCTGGTGTAAGTGAGCCGTATAAACCATTCACCACATTTATTACACTGTAAGCCTCTTAGCAGGTTACGGTACAATGGATTCTCAATAATGAAGAGCTGTGTAGATTTAGGTCCTAATTAACATTCAATGACAAGGCTGAACTAGAGCAAGTCCAAGTGTTATGAAGCTCGAGGTACCTGAGAAAAACTGCACAATTTCTTCCTTGCTGCAGCCAAATGGAAGACCGCGGAGTCGGACCGTGCCGTCGGTGTCAGACTCCCCGTCGCTGGAATTGTGTTTCAGAACCCACTCCATTTCTGTGTTGTTTGACTTAAAAACTAGAACAGAAGAAAATAAAAAACCTAGATTGTCAGTTTCCTGACAATCTTTGTCACATTTATGACAAATTAAGTACGTTCTCCTGCAGACCGGGTGTCTGAATGGAAATCTACGACAGCTCCGAGCTACTGTAGACTTCTGGCTTCATTTGCACCAGAAAACTGACACGAATGAAGATAAATTTGTCTCCGCTGTTGGCCACGAGCCGCTCGCCCCTTGCCATGCCCTCTTTTGGGAAAGTGACAAGGGCGGTGTTAAAAACAAGAAAAGCCCGGTCTGAGTTTCTGAGAAGACGAGGTACTTACCTTCAATGTACCTGTGGCCCATGTATTTGCGGTCCTTCTCCAATGCTTTTTTGAGATCCTCTTCTGTTTCCAGTACGATAAAGGCTTCGCCGCTAGGACGACCTTCCTTGGACGTTGTGAAGTGAATGCCGCCCACTCCATCCGCAATACCGCAGTCTACAAAATGTAACAGTTCACACTGTACTTGTAAATACACAAGGAAAAATTTTATGCAAAAACATCCTAAGCGGGCAAAGTTCTCCATCTGCCATTGCACTAGACTGCCCAACAATATTAACCCTTTCGTGCCCGGAGGTTTTTTCGGTTATGCATTTTCGTTTTGCGCTCCCTGCCTTCAAACAGCCATAACTCTTATTTTTCTGTTCACATAGCTGTATGAGGGCTTGTTTTTTGCGGGACAAGTTGTACTTTCCAACGCCACCATTTAATATTGCATATGGTGTAGTGGGAAAAAAATTCCAAACCGGGTGAAATTGCAAAGAAAACGCTATTCCGCTACAGTTCTACGGGTTTCTTATTTACAGCGTTCGATGTGCATTAAAACTGATCCGTTACTTTCATTCTACTGGTCAGTACGAATCCGGCAATACCTAATATGTATAGTTTTTCCTGCGTTTTGATAGTGATAAAATAATTAGAAAGTTGCCCTTTTTTTTTCCTTGTCAAATCTTGACCCCTATAACTTTTTGGTATTTATGTGTACGGAGCTGTATGGGGGCTCATTTTTTGCGGGGCGATCTGAAGTTTTTATTGATACCATTCTGGGGTGTGTATGACTTTTTGATCACTTAATTTTTTTTTAGAAAAAAAAAGCGACAAAAACGGCAAATCGCCATTTGGACGCTTTTTCCGCCACACAATTTGCTGTATTGGAATTTTTTTTATATATTTTAAAAGTACGGGCGTTTTTGGTCACGGTGATACCCATGATGTCTATATTTATTGTTATTTAGGTATTTATTTTTTAATTATACGGAAAGGGGGGTGATTTGAACTTTTATATCTTATTTTTTATATATTTAACACTTTAATTTTTTTTCTTACTATTTGAAAGCTCAAATATGGGCTTATATATTGTGGCTTTTTTTTTTTTCTTTATGAGCAATCAGGGATTTTATAGACTCAGAAATCCAAGAATTGCTCATTTCTTATCCTGGCCTGCCATCTAGTGGCCAGAATAAGAATTGCACTTTGAAAACTGTAATGTCACCAGCAAGGATTACAGTTTTCATATGGTGTACAGACACCCCGATTGGCCACACGGCATCTAAACTCCCAGGAAGACGCCGCCGATGGCGTTAAGTAGCGGCAAGTCTCTGCTGTTAGAAACAGCAGAGACTTGCCGGCCATGACGCCCGCCGCACTTGCGAGCGGGTGCCATGTGCCCGCATCGCCCCAGGGCCGTACATGTACGGCGCTGGGCGCGAAGGGGTTAAAGGGGTGACATCACTAATACTTATTTTATATCCACACAATAGGGAATACGTGTTTGATTACAGAGGATAAGAACAAGGGTCTGCAAGTGCCGCTAAACTGCCTCATGAGAATGCAGCACAGGCTACCTGCAGACCCCCATTCTCATATTATATTCTAATATAGCCCTAAATAGGTTTAGTTACCCACAGAAACCACAGGGGGTTGTCCGCTTTTCCATATTGCTGAGTTATCCTCAGGACAGGTCAATATCAGACGGTACCAGCGCTGTTTCCTGCTCACTGGTGACACTAGTGACGAGCAGTGTAATTACAGCTCCTCCATCCCTTTACACTTTTGCAGTGGACGGGGCTGCACTATGGGGCAGGCTTTATAGAGGTTTTCTGCTATTTGACCCTTTGAAGTCTTCGTTCCCTGGTCCGCTCTTGAGGCTGCGCTGTGTTTGCCCGCTGTGGGCACCTTTGCCTCGATACTTGTGTCCCATTGTTTCAAGGTAAAAGCCGGTGATTGAGTAAGGCTACTTTCACACTGGCGGCAGGCCTGATCCGGCAGGTGAAGGGTGCTGCCGGATCAGGCCTGCCGCAGTGACATGTGTGGAGCCGGAACCGCGCTCCGGCCCCACACGTCACACAGTACATACATACACACATAGACATACTTACATGCTCCCGGCAGGTCTTCGGAGTGTAGGAGGGACAGGACGGCTCGCACAGGTGACGATTCCCCACAGCGCCCTCTGCTGGGCGCCTGGTGGAATCGTCATCTGTGCGCGCCGTCCTGTCCCTCTGACGCTCCGAAGACCTGCCGGGAGCATGTAAGTATGTATGTGTATTTGTATGTCTATGTTTATGTGTATGTCTGTGTAGCCGGATCCGTCATGAACTCCACTGAATGTCAATGGAGGGCGGATCCGGTTACCATTGTGGTCACACCAGACGGATCCACCCCCATTGACTTGCATTGGGGGTCATTCCGGATCCGTCTTGGTGCGGATGCCTGGACCGGAGAGCAAACCGCAGTATGCTTTCAGGAGCATTCCGTTGTCTTCAGTTCAGTTTTGTCCCCATTGACAATGAATGGGGACAAAACTGAAGCGTTTTATTCCGGTATTGAGCCCCTATGACGGAACTCAATACCGGAATTATAAAACGCTAGTGTGAAAGTAGCCTAACAGGAATTCCTTCACAGAACAAACCTCCGCATTGTGTGCATTACCTGAGAAAAACTCCAGGACCTCCTCGCATGTGCAGGACCACGGCAGTCCTCGGACTCTCACGATGCATTCGTCTGACATGGTTACAGCTCTGAAGGGAGAATCAACATTAACAAGGCACAGTGGAAGAGATCCACGGTAGTCCTGCCACATTTACAAGCCCCATACAGACCCAATACCTTCACGCAGCTCACAGTCTACACATGAGACATCTACCACCATTCATCAGACAGGGTCATGTTTGTGCATTTACTATAAAAGTCACTTAGGACACAAGAAAAGGATTTCTCCTGCCGCCATTTATGTGCCATAAGACACCCTAAAGGGGTTGTCCAGCTGTAAAACAGGCCCGCAAAGGAAAGGCGGCGGGCCCGCAAAGGAAAGCATGGGGTTATAAGCTCCTTGGCTCACCACAGCCGTGTTTCCTGTAAACCCCCTTTCAGACAAGTGACTTCCACGCATCAGACTTGCAGTGCAGCTCCCGTCCTGACCTCCCAGCACTGCCTGGGTCACGGCATTATATTGATTTATGATGCTATGTAACCCTTACATAATGCTGTCACTGTTATCTAATACAGTCCAGAACTGTAAGGGTTACATAGCATCATAAATCAATACAACGCTATGTGACCCAGGGAGGTCAGGCCCGGTGCCTCACTGTGAGTCCAGAGCAAGACACTCACTCGTCTGAAAGGGGCCTAAGGGTGGATGAAGCCACGTGTGCAGCTGCAGACAATGACTGGCTGCAGTGGTGACTTATCCCCCCAAGCAGCACGTGACCCAATGACGGGAAGCAGGCAAGTATCCTTTTCTCCACAGGGTCAGAGGGGAAAGGGAATGGCAAAGATTGCTTTAAAAAACTCGTTAAAAGGTGTTCTCCAGGATTGAACAGCCTCTACACAGGACCATGAAGTGCCCATTTCCAGCACCTGGAGCTCACACCGATCCTGAGGTTTTGTCCCAAACATTAATGGCGCAAAATGCAGACAAGAATTGATATGTCTAAAATTTGTGCCATTCAAATTGGTTTGATCTGTTACACAAACCCTGGAACTTCTGTTACTAGGCAACAACCCAAACATGTTTGGGTACTACTTAGAACATGGTACATAGTCTAAAAGTGGATGAAAACTATAACCAACTCCCCCCAAGGTGTAAACCGCTTAAAAGACACTCCAGGTACAATGTATGAGAGATTGAGATATAGATATACACACACACTTACCAGACTGTGCAGGATACAAGAACAAGGTGTGCTGCATTTTTTTGTAATGTATACTTTTAGCCAAACCTCTGCCGCAGGCTGCTGGTGAGTGCACTCATTTCTATAGCGCCAACATACACCATAGCACAGTTTAAAAACTCATCAGTGCTGGGGAACAAGACAATGCATCCCCAGAGTCACAGGCCTTGTAGACCTCTGCCCCAGGGATAACAGGTTTCTGAGATCCTGCCATCCAGATCGGTAGAACAGATCTGCGCGGGCTGATGAGTCCATTTCATGGTGTGAACAAAGGCCGAGCCACAGAGGAAGTCCTCACCGCACGGACTACATACACTTCCTGATCACGCATCCCGCACGCCCGATCGCACATGGCGCTGCAGCAGTCTCTATCTACCCGGGTGTATGCAGCCATCTCAGCCGACGTGACATGCGCGGGGAGAACTGCGATTACTAGGCCCACCCCACGACACGTGCGGTTTACACATGAGAACCGCCTGACATTCATTTATGGCCGAACATTACCGCAGCGTAAACGGCTGTGTGTGAAGCAGCGATAACGCGCTGCGTACTGTGCCGACAAACTACCCGGGTGCGGCACCGCGCACCTACAATGCGGACGGAGGAGGCTCGGCTGACCGGAAGCCGCGCACACAATCATCTCACCCAGGCACAGCGCTCCCGACTACAGCCGCGGAAGGTTTCCCGCCGCACTCCCCAAGTGCGTTACCTGTCGCTATTGTACTCGAAGAAAGCACAAAATGGCGGCGGCCCGGCCGGTACTGCGTGAGCCTCACACTCGAGCATGAAGAGGAACAGGCCGGAAGCCTTTGTCGAATAAACGCTGCGCCATCAACCTAGTCGCCATTCAGACAGCGCCGCCGAGTGTTCACACTCAAGCATCCAGTCAACCATCGGGAGCCACTTACCTGGCGGACTTGCAGACGGTGTGGTTACTGTAGGAGAGACTGGCCGAGAGCGCGGGGCGTTCCTTTCATACACACACCACTCGTGGGGCGAGACGCTGTGCGCGCTGACGTCACAACCGTCTCTCATCGAGAGCGGGAAGGCAAGGCAGGATGTGACGCAAGGACGTCTGTTGTCACGTACACTGAGAGAGGAGGGGGCTTCTTTCCTGTCTCGTTCCCCGGCGCCATTTTAGTGGAGCCTATTGTATTTCTCTACATGTTTGAAAGCTAATTTATAAAATACTGTAGAGATAACACGATATGACCTCCTGTAATAATCAGTAACACAAGGCAATATTATGCACACTTTACCCACTGCCCTATAGCAGTGATTGTGCCCATTTACCAATGCCAGACCAGTCCTGTAGCTGTTTTAGTAATGAAGTAGTACCGAAATCATTTGCTACCAAAATCACGACATGGCACATTTTCTGTTTAGTTCCAATTTTGAGTGGAAATCTGTTGAAATATATATGCGTGCAATGTATTGGACAGTGATCTCTCTTGCAAACTCCAGCACCCCGAAAATAAGCTATTTGAAGAAACCTAGCACCTACAAAGCACAGCGCCATCCATTGTATAGTGACTGTGCTTTGTACTGCCACTCTCCCACTGCTTCTAGGTCGTGTGACCAATGAAGTAACATCACTGGCCAAAGAAGAGGACGTGGTGCTCACTGGAGCGCCAAAGCTGACCAGCGAGGGTGCCGGGTGTCAGACCCCCACGATCAGTTACTGATGAACTATCCAGAGGATAAGTCTTCAGTATTAAACAACCCCCTTTACACGCCCTAAAAACCTGGACAACCCCTTTAAAAAGGATAGGCCATCAATATTAAATTCCCAGAAAATCTCTTTTAGGCCATCTGCACATATTCCGGAATACATTTGTTTTTTTTCCACATGGATTCCTGTGTGGAAAAGCCATAGCTTATTACAGTTCCAGCAAACTGTATGCGATTAGACAGATCTCATGTACGCTTTGCGGATATTTTTTCTGTGCAAAAATTGAACTGCCAGGCGGATTTCAAAATCCACAGCATCTCAGTTTGGTTTGTTTAGTTTTAGCTCTGGATTTCACCCTTTTCAGATGAAGGGTGAGGTCTGCGGCTAAAGTGCATCTAAACCGCCCCAAAAAACGATATTATTTATTGCAATTTGGGTGCAGAAACACACAGATATCCCCCCGGAAATTCATGTGGAACCTCTGCACATTGATCCTAATAGAGAAATGTATTATTATACATATGTTTGGCGAGTGATTTTACTAAAAGGGCTTCTCTCACTTCAGCAAACAGCATTTATCATGTGGAGAAAGTTACTACAAGACACTTACTAACGTATTGTGATTATCCATATTGTCTCCTTTGCTGGCTGGATTCATTTTTTTTATCACATTATACACTGCTCGTTCCATGGTCATGACCACACTGCAATCCTAGTGCGTGCACTCTATAAGAAAAAGCAGTGGCTAATGCGCAATCCTACGGTCCCAGTCACCAGTGAGGCCGGTACTTTTTCCTATAGTGTGCAAGCACGGCCACCACTTGGATTACAGGGTATGGAAACTAGCAGTGTATAATGTGATGAAAAAATGAATGAAGCCAACAAAGGAGACAATATGGACAATCACAATACATTAGTAAGTGCCTTGTATTAACTTACTCTACACAATAAATTGCATTTGCTGAAGTGACACAACCCCTTTAAGAATATCCAAGAGAACATATAAGTGCTATATATAAGTTGAGTCTTTTGTTATTATAGCAGTGTAACATATAGGTGTTGAAAATCCACAAAGGCAAAATGCGCACCAAATTTGCCTCTTCATAGAAAAGTGCAGTCTGCTGTGCCTACCGGCATGATAGAGGACTCTCTTTCGGGGTCTCTTGGGTGAATAGGGTCTTATAGATATGTTTACATTCTACACCTTGATCTTTTCCCTACATACACATTAAGGCCCCATTCAGACGGCCGTATACGGGCCGTGAAAGGCCGGCCTGTGCTGCCCCAGAGGACGGGAGCGCACGGCGTCATTGGTTGCTATGACGCCGTGCGCTTCCTGAGGCCGCCGCCGTACAGTGAAACACGGTCGTCTGAATGGGGCCTAAACGTAGAGCTCAGACACAGTGTGCACTGAGCCTTAGCTCATAATTGGTTTACTTTGGCGGCCTCCGTGCTTTAATATCTTAGGTAAAATATTTGGATAACTCAAAAAGAACAGTATGAAAAAATTGGTGCAACTATATTAATTATGAATGTCCCACGTGGGTTGTTGTACCCATTTTTTATTTCTAAATATCCAACTCAATGGGGGGAAAACTTGACAACTACAGCAGCATGCCCTGAAGACTGGGGTTTGGGGCTGTACAGTGTGGAAGTGATAAAGTCCCATTGACGGCAATGTAACATCTGGCAGCATAAGCGCACGTGTGAATACCGCCCCAGACTTGACCTTATATTTCAGTCATGTCCTGTTAAGGTGGATTTAGACGTACCACACTAAAGCTGATTGTCTGGAAGACAGTCGGCTGCTATTCAGTGAAGAAGACCATTGCATTTACATGCAGCGATCTCCTCCACAGTATGAGAATGAGGGGATCGCTATTGCAGATCGCTCGCACTCGTACAGCTGCATTGTTTCTGGGCAGCAGATCACTGTTTAGACAGCACGATTTGATGCCCAGAAACATAATTTACTTGTCTACACGAACGACAGTTTCACTCTTTCATCAGGTGATTGGCGGCACCTTTACACTGGCAGATTGTTGGGAACAAGCATTTGCAGAAACGTTCATTCCCGATAATCTGCCCAATTATCTGGCCATCTACCTTTACATCAGGAAAACCAACAAGAAAATTCACCCTCTCTCTATTTTAGCAATACTAGGTATGTGATATGTAGATTGGCGGAGCTAAACCTGTTACCAGTAAAGCAAATATACTGCAGTGGATTTGCTAATTTGCAACAGACACACAAGCGTATACATAACACACAGAGGTGTGCACCATACACCCACACAAATGATTTCTCTTCCACCAGTATCTGACTCTGAATACCAGTCCGGACGCCTTACATATGGTAATCTATGCTTGTGTTATGGTAATGTTATCTGCCCTGCTGGTATCAGGACACCATTGTGTAGTAGTGTACCTGATTTGCATCACACCCCAGTATTTCTCCTTGGAAACAGAAACATAGAAGATTGATGGCAGAAAAAGACGGGGGGTTCCATCCAGTCTGCCTTTATATTAGGCTACTTTCACACTAGCATTTTTAAATTCCGGTATTGAGTTCCGTCATAGGGGCTCAATACTGGAATAAAACGCTTCAGTTTTGTCCCCATTCATTGTCAATGGGGACAAAACTGAAACTGAAGACAACGGAATGCTCCTGAAAGCATTCCGTTCCGTCTTCAGACCGGAGAACAAACCGCAGCATGCTGTCCAGGCATCCGCACCAAGACGGATCCGGAATGACCCCCAATGCAAGTCAATGGGGACGGATCCGTTTGGTGTGACCACAATGGTAAACGGATCCGGCCTCCATTGACTTTCAATGGAGTTCAGGATGAATCCGTCACCACATACAGACATACACACAAACACATACATACTTACATACTCCAGGCAGGCGCCGAACGTCTTCATGCCAGGAGGCGCGCCGCTATGACGATTTCCTACAGCGCCCTCTGCTGGTGCTGTGGGGAATCGTCATAGCGGCACGCCTCCTGGGCGTGAAGACGTGCGGCCTGCCTGCCTGGAGTATGTAAGTATGTATGTGTTTGTGTGTATGTATGCATGTCTGTATATGGTACTGTGTGACGTGCGGGGCCGGATCTGGTGGCACCCTTCACTGTCCCTGCAGCAGTCCGAATCTGGTGGCACCCTTCACCTGCTGGATCCGGACTGCCGGTAGTGTGAAAGTAGCCTTATTTATTTTTTTATCTTAAAGGGGTTTTCCCATCTCAGACAATGGGGGTATATCGCTAGGACCCGCACCTACAACAAGAACGGAGCAGGGAAATGAACAGAGGGAGCACTGGCTCAGCTATTTCCGTCGGCCCCATAGAAATGAATGGGAGCGGTGGCCAACGCTCGGCTATTTTCAGTGGCCTCATAGAAATGAATAGAGGGTGGCTGCACATGCGCAGTGCGGCCTCCATTAATTTCCCCGCTCCGTTCTCGTTGTAGGTTCAGGTCCTAGCGATATGCCCCGATTGTCTGAGGTGGGAATACCCCTTTAAGGGCCCTTTACATGGGCCAAGAATTGACATGATCATCGCTAACAAGCATTCACAGTAATGCTCGATGATCTGGCGGTGTAAATGCACCACCGATTACCGGATGAATAAGCGAAGCACTCATTCGTCAGGTAATTGGATCATTAGTGCAGCACAAAAATCCTCTTTTCCCGGTGGCAGATGGTGCTGTGTAAACACGATCTGCTGCTGGGAAACAATGAGTCAGTATGGGGAAGAGCGATGGCATCAGCGATCACCGCTCCCCATACTGTGTGGGAGATCATGCACGGTATCCTCCACTAGCGGTCAGCAGATTGTCGGGAAGAAACACTTCTTTCCCGACAATCTGCTTGTACACTGCGCTGTGTAAAGGGACCTTTAGGATAGACATGTTTGTATCCCAGTTATATTTAAGTTACTGTAGATTCCCAACCACATCTGCTGGAAGTTTGTTCCACATTTCAACCGCTCTTTCAGTAAAATAATATTTCCTGTCGTTGCTTCTGATCTTACCCTCAGCTAATTTCAGATTGTATCCCCTTGTTCTTGTCTTTATCTTTAGTGTTGAGCGAAGCAAGCTTTTGATGTTTCATCCGAAGTCACTTCGTTCAAACTTCAGTAATACAGCATGGGATGAATCTCCGTACAGTATAGAATGTATGGGCTCAGATGAGCTGAAGTAAGGTATACATG